>OY776674.1:55053446-55680946 GCA_963675555.1 Leptura quadrifasciata
ACGTATTTTATTATTACCGCTATATTGTTGATTAGGTTAATAAGCCTTAAAAGTTGAATTTTCCACATTGGTCATCCGTTTCCATACAAACTAAAGTTCATAGTGCTGTTACAATTATTCCTAGCGTGATATATGTGCGGTAAGTAATATAATACTTCTGTAGCAATCCAGTTCATACAGGATACTTCAATGTCATCCGAAAAATAGTATGTATAACCTATGCGGTTGTTACTGAAATCTAGTTTCCAGACTGGAAGAAAACACGATAATATACAAATCAACCCTTCTTTCACTTTTATAAAAAAATATCTATATCTCTAAATCCAAAAAACCACATTTGAATCACATGTAAATCATGATATTTTATTTTTTATAAAAGTGAAAGAAGGATTGATTCATATATTGTCGTGTTCTCTTTCAGTCTGTACACTAGAATTTAGTTGCAGTTGTTAAAGTGCATCCATTATAACAGAATATCGGAAATTGAAAAAATTCTAGTCCGTCTCGTTTTTCTAATTTTTTCTCTATTCTGTTATAATGGACTTACCAACCCTATAGTCTAAACTAAGTAATTGACTTTTGAATCCTTCTTTTGTTATTTAGTTAAGAGAGGGAAAGACTTTTCTTTTATGGTCAGTTATTATAGCTTTTTGCAAAATTCCCACAGCTCCTATGAAGGATTTGATTGTCAGTAAGGTTTCTTTAAACTAGTATCCTGTGAAAATCTGAACAATACTTATATGAACTACTAGATAGTCTAAATATAACATTATCAGCGGCTTTACCTGAAGCACAAGTTTTATTAGATTTTTGTCATACATACATATTTGAAATATGAAGTAGTAGTAGAACTTGACAGTCAAGTTCAACGACCACGGCAAAACCCGGAAGAAACTAATCCATTAGACAACGGCCGTGAAAACCTTCATTCTACTATATTTGAAATATATTTGCCTTAACATGTTCTGTGATATTTTGCATCATAAGCAAAATGATCGTTATAATTAGCAAAGCCGTGAAATAATTTCTGGAATAACCACATTTGTTAGCAGCTTCTAAAATGTCGTCAGTAGACCTCCAAATTTTATTTTTTATGCTATTTGGAGGGTGTTTCAACCCCTTTTATCTCAGAAATGGAGCAAGAAATTTAAATATATATATATATAAATTCGTACTTATCGAGAACTACTGCTAATTTTTTTCGTCAGTTCTGAAACCATGTATAACAAGTAGGTATCTGTTTTGTGAAAGTTCTTGTTTCGTCTTTCTCGCTCTCTTAAAAAATAAACACATTGTGTGTATTTCAAAACAATTAGTGCTTTGAGTCCGAAACTGTTCATTTAAACCAGTACTCGATAAGTAGAAAGGTAGGAAGGCATTAATTTGGTAATAATATTTCCTCGATTAGAATACCAACTTCGACAATTTGTATGAAATTCAAAACTTTTCACATCAAACAATATAGCATTATTATGAGTAAGAATATTTTTGGCAAATTCATTTTGTCGATATTTGGCTGGTTTTATTAGGCCTAGTGATTCTATTTTGTTGGTTTGTTGACAATGATATTCTTAGAAGAGTCAACAAAGGTACCCACAAATTAAACATAACAAATTTTGCTTCATTTTCTAAAGAAACTGCAATTAATTTTTAACTAAAACTATTCGTCCTCGCCTAATTTTCATATAAGAATTTATTTACGAATCTTTATTGACAAATTTCAAAAGAGTAATAATTTACACAAAAGAGACTACTCTACAAGATCCTATATACTTGTTAAATATATTGCTATGATATTCGACTGATGGTCGGAAAAAAAAATATATCACAGTAAATAAATTCTAATTTAGATCTCGTAAGTCATAAGTTCATGTCATTGAAATTGAACACAATTCTAGAAAACACAAAGCAATAAAACAAATCCAGATCAATTGTAACAGTGTATTGTGAGAACAATAAATACGATACACATAAAAGATGAAATAATCCCTATCTAGCTAAAATATAAAAACGAGACTAAAAATAATGTAATTTGGATAATTATTGTTTAAAATTTTAAAAGCAAATTTGTTAATAAAAAAATAGAATTAATGATCAAAATTTTCAATTTAAAATGTACACAACTCTATTTTCCAAACTATTAAAAGATTTTACAAGAAATTTATATGAAGTTTATAACAACCTTTTGTCCGCGTAGCTCAAATAAACGACCTCCAAACGCACCATATCACTTAATTCGATGATCACCTGCAATCTGCCAAGCTCTCTTATACAACTGCTAAACTCCTGAACAATTCAAGTGATATCTCGGTTCCACTAAGATTGTTTTCAGCATCTTAAAATAATTTACAATAATCTTTTCTCACCAACTCGTCAGAATTTTGGAAAAAATTAAATTTTCCTTTCTTTCGTTTCAAAATTGTAAACGGGTTGTGTTACTTGTTTTTACTAAACTTAACATTCACCAACAAACAGTCTATTTTCTCTAGTATTATGGATATTTACTTTGTCTAAAAGTTTTCACCCCTACAATTTCTTGTTGTTCTTTATTTTGTATCCCCTAGCAACTTCAAATTTTCCAATTTTTCCACACTCTCCCTTATTTTTCCACAAATAATAAAATCGCCGATACCAACTTGAATGTTTCTTGACATCAACCTGATAAAACGAATTGGTTCTTTTCGCGTGGTATTGAGCTTTTTCCGAACTTTATCACTTTCCCGCACAAATTAAATTAAAAATCTTATATCTTATATATTAAACATGATAAATGCTTAAACAGTTCGAAATGTTATAAACGTTTTGATATTAATTAGTTTAACAATAACTAAGTGAATTAAAATAACATAACTGATTTTAATTACTATTAAATTGTATTATAAATATCTCTAACTGTTTTTAAAAGCTGAAATATAAAAATTGCATGTAGTCTATAAAAATATCTGCCTTCTATAGAATACTTTGGTATTTTATCAAATACCACAAATGACGAAAAAAAAAAAACATGCATGCAACTCTCTACTCAAATAGAACAATCGCAGTACACAATTCGAATTGATCCGAATGTGTTCTAAAGCTTTAGTACAAGCAATATCACACTGTGACTGATCATCGAACGTTATTACAAAAACATACAGGTACTCCGCGGGTTCGGCGCATTATATTAGCTGTGAAAATGAAACGTATTAAAAATTGGATTTCTCGAAAACTGAGTTCTAGCGAGCTCAATCTTTTTTTAAAACTTCTATGGTTTTGTCTACATTTGGCTTCATATTATATATATATACATAAATTTTTCTAACTAACATAGTTGCTCGCATGGTGAAGTTTTCAATGCACTGATTTGGTAGTGGCGACTTTGGCGCTTATATTCTCAAAAAGGTCTTACATTTTGAAAATTTGGAGAGTACCATTAGAAGCGCATAATTTCGCCTTCCGCAACCTTGCTGGTCAGTTGCATACCTGCTCCAGCTAAAACTTCAAATGCAGCTTCGTTTTCAGTCGATTAAGGCTTTAAAAAAAATGATGGAGCGTTCAAGTGGGACAAAATCATCCGGAGGTAAAATACCCTCCCGATCGGATCTCCGGGGGAGGGTGCCCACAGGGACACCTCATCGAATGTCAAAAAAACACCGACAAGTTAAATCCAAGAAAACTAATTCTTTCATCTACGGCGCTTGGAATGTTCGTACTTTGAACGACAGCACTCGCACCGATCGGCCTGAAAGAAGAACTGCTCTAATAGATAGAGAACTTCACCGACTCAATGTTGACGTTGCAGCTCTCAACAAAACTCGATTTTTGGAGGAAGGCTCTCTCACAGAAAAGTACTACACTTTCTATTGGAAAGGTCTTCCCACCAATTCAAGAAGACAACATGGAGTAGGATTTGCCGTTCGGAATCAACTTGTATCCAACTTAACACAAGTACCACAAGGCCTATCCGAGCGTCTAATGCTGCTACGCTATGAGCTATCAGATGGCAACGCGGCAAATCTAATAAGCGCCTACGCTCCCACTCTGGATGCAAGTCACGAAACCAAGGAAAGCTTCTATCAACAGCTGGAAGAAACCCTCTGTAGAATACCTAAAACGGAACGATTCGTTATTCTTGGCGATTTTAACGCTAGAGTAGGGAGAGATGCAGACACCTGGCCAGGCATCATAGGCAAGAACGGTTTGGGCAACATGAACGCTAACGGTCAACTACTCCTAACAAAATGCGCCGAACATGATCTAGTTATAACAAACACCATTTTCCGACAAATGGATAAATTTAAAGGCACCTGGCGTCACCCCAGATCAGGTCACTGGCATCTACTGGACTATGTTATCGTACGTAGGAAGCATCTCAAGGACGTCCAAATTACAAAGGCGCGCATTGATAGCGAATGTTGGACCGATCATCGTCCTGTTGTCTCTAAAATGAAAATTGTTTTGAGACCCAAACACCGAAGAACTCAAGTAAAACGTAGACTCCGTCTCTGTATTAGTAAATTGCGTGATCAACAAACCGTCGAACAGCTAAAGCAAAAAGTTCAAGAGAATTTGAGAGCACTAGAAGAAACCAATTCTGTAGATGTCGCTGCTACCTGGACACAAATTAAAGACAGTTTAAAAAGTGCGAGTGAGGAAATTCTTGGCACTGCAGCAAGTAAAAAACAGGAGGACTGGTTCAATGATAATGAAGCTTTTATACAAGAACTTCTTGACCGAAAACATATTGCCTTCCAAAACGCTATCAACCACCCCAACGACTCGTCAAAAGCAGAAGCTTTTACCCAATCTAAGTATGAAACGCAACGCGAAATCAGAAGAATAAAGAACGAGTGGTGGGCAAGCAAGGCCAGAGAAATTCAAAGGTACGCCGATTCACACGACTACAGGAATTTCTTTCAAGGAGTAAAAGCAGTGTACGGCCCCAGTCGGAAAAATATGTGCCCTATTAAAGATTTAAATGGAAATCTCCTCAAAGAAGACCAGGAAATAAGAGCCCGATGGAAAGAACACTACTCTAACATTCTTAACCAGCAAAGTCAAGCCGATCACGATATTATAAATCTTATCCCTCAATATGACACCTTCGAAGACTTAGATAAACCACTAACAACGGAAGAGATCTTAACCGCCATTGGGCAGCTAAAAAATAACAAATCTCCCGGCGCCGACTCACTCCCAGCTGAGATCTTTAAAGCTGTGTCGTCAGAGCTCATACCCTACCTCAAAAAACTGTTTGATGTCGTGTGGGAAAGTGGTCAAGCTCCGCAGGAGTTTCGTGATACACTTTTAATCAACCTCTTCAAAAACAAAGGGAGCGCTGCGGACTGTGGAAATTACAGGGGTATAGCTCTGCTGGCTGTTGGAGGGAAGATACTCACTAAAGCGATGGCAAATAGGCTAACACCTGTTATGGAAAAGTTACTTCCTGAAACACAGAGTGGCTTTAGACCAAACCGAGGCACATCGGCTTTAATCTTCACACTTAAACAGCTTCAAGAAAAAGCACTCGAACATCAAGGAGAAATTCACATGGCCTTCATTGATTTAACCAAGGCGTTTGACTCGGTGGACAGGGAAGTGCTCTGGAAAATTATGTTCCGCTTAGGTATCCCTAGAAAATTTGTGAAAGTATGTCGCAGTCTACATACAAACAACAACGCCCAGGTTATGTATAATAATGAAGCAACCGAACCTTTCCAAACCCTCACTGGAGTTAGGCAGGGATGTGTCCAGGCACCCCTACTCTTTAATTTGTTTACCACTGCTCTAACAATTATTGTTGACAACAAACTGACAGTCAGAGGAATAGGTCTCAGATACCGTTTTGATGGCGGTCTCTTTAACATAGGGCGCTTTAGAGCTTTCACGAAGACACGCACACGATTCATTTGTGATCTCCAGTATGCGGATCACTGTGCACTTTTAGCCTCTACGCCGGAAGAGCTTCAAGAACTTTTAGATGTGTATGCCCAGAGCTATGATTCCTTGAAACTTAAAATCAACATTGGAAAGACTAAGATTATGTCAACTCCTCATCAAGTGAACCAAATAGACATTACTCTTAACGGAAATTCTCTTGATGTGGTGGATCAGTTCAATTACTTAGGCAACGTTGTTAATGACAAAGCAAACATGGACAGCGAGATTCGCAATAGAATTAACGCTGCATCTAGAGCACTCTGGGGACTTAGAGAGAGAGAGTATTTGACAACCACGACCTTGCTTTGTCAACGAAAATGGCTGTCTACAGAGCAGTTGTCATTCCAACACTGCTATATGGATGTGAAAGCTGGGTCACTTACCGTCGTCATGTGAAAGAATTAGAACGTTTTCAGCAAAGACACCTCAGAAGTATGATGAAAATCCGTTGGTTCCATCACATATCAAACGTGGAAGTACTCAGGAGAGCAAACAGCCTTCCAATTGAGGTGCTTATTTCAAGAGCACGCCTAAGATGGGCAGGTCACGTTCATCGTATGCATGATAAAATCCTTCCTAAATGTACACTTTATGGTGAATTGCTAAGCGGTAGAAGAAGGCGTGGCGGTCAACGAAAGAGGTTCAAAGACGTTCTCCATGAAAATCTAAAATCCTGCGGTATTGCAGACGAGCAATGGGAACAACTTGCAGCGGACAGAACCGAATGGCGAGGGGTTGTGGCCAGCTATCAAGGAAATGTTGCTGCAAGAAGGCCGAATCCAAGACCTAACCAGGTCTATGTTTGTCCTGACTGCGGTCGACATGTGCTCTCCCGAATTGGCCTCTATAGCCATAGTCGTGTGCACCGTAGATGAATGGGAAGTACAATAGACTACACCTTTTACTTGTTTTTTATTGTACACAATCTATCGACTGTAACATTTTTATACTCGGACTAGAGTAACGGCTAATAAATAATAAATAATTTTTTTGAGGAAGTTCACAAAAATTTATAATCATAGCTTAAACCATATTGATTTAATAGCATGATGTATGTTTTTAAAAACACATTTTTCAAATTACTTCTGTGGCGTGAAAAAAACGATTTTGCAAAATTCGGCCCTGCTAAAAAAAAGTTGTAAAAATCTATTTCAGATAAGACAAAATTAAGCCCTATAAAATGGTGAAGGTTCCATTTGGTTATACTTTAATAAAAAAACTACCAGAAATAAGCGAGATAGAGGAGCGGTTTTACTCCACTATTAGTAGTTGCGTTTGCCATATAATGCACTACCATGACCAACCAGTTCATTAATTCAATGAATTGAAAATTTCTTAAATAGTTTTAATCTTTATGAAATAAATTATAAGTGAAATATTCTCAAAGATCAGCGAGATTCTTGTGCCACAATATTTTAAACATATCCTTTAAGATATATACCAAATTATTAAATAACTGATAATTATATTAAATTACAACTTTTTGACATTGGAAATACGCAGATTTTTATATTGTATAATTTTTAGAGGTTAAACAAGTAAGTCGAACCACTACTCCTGCTAACTATGAAGTATTTGTAAAAGCTCCAGTTTTACACAGTGAATATTTGTTGACAACTCCTGCTTATAACTGGACAGAATCTCATAGTCAGAAAGCAAATGAAGATATAGGTACTAGTACATTTTCTAATAACCCTCTAAGCACTACAACAGAAGTAAACACACCATCCACTACAACTGAGGAATCTTCAACTTTATCCAAATTAGAATATGAAGAACTTAAACAAGTCCCAGAAGAAAAAAATTATATAGCTTATGAAGGATTTTTGCCATTTTTGAGAATGGTACAAAATAATTTGCTTAATTATAAGCACAAATCCCGTGGGAGTAAAATGTCAATATTGAAACATTTAAGAGATAATCTGCTAACCAACATAAGTAAGTATCTGTGTAATATATTAACAGGCCTTTTGGGAAACCAATAAAGATTGTTACAATTACTGGTATGTTAACAGGATGTAGTGAAATAATGCAGTTAAGTCTCACTCTAAGACGATTTCCAAACTTCTAATTCTTTGACGTGTGAAATTTTGAATAGTATATTACATAATCAGCATGGAAAGTGAATCGTAACACATGAGTGGGAATGTTTAAATCGCACAAGTGTGTAAGACACTACCATTTTTCACTTAATATTTTAAAATTTGTTGATATTTATTGTGGAGGATAAATTTTTCTTAATACACATGTTATTATTATTATTAGCCGTTACTCGAGTCCGAGTATAAAAATGTTACAGTCGATAGATTGTGTACAATAAAAAACAAGTAAAAGGTGTAGTCTATTGTAATTCCCATTCATCTATGGTGCACACGACTATGGCTATAGAGGCCAATTCGGGAGAGCACATGTCGACCGCAGTCAGGACAAACATAGACCTGGTTAGGTATTGGATTCGGCCTTCTTGCAGCAACATTTCCTTGATAGCTGGCCACAACCCCTCGCCATTCGGTTCTGTCCGCTGCAAGTTGTTCCCATTGCTCGTCTGCAATACCGCAGGATTTTAGATTTTCATGGAGAGCGTCTTTGAACCTCTTTCGTTGACCGCCACGCCTTCTTCTACCGCTTAGCAATTCACCATAAAGTGTACATTTAGGAAGGCGGTTATCATGCATATGATGAACGTGACCTGCCCATCTTAGGCGTGCTCTTGAAATAAGCACCTCAATTGGAAGGCTGTTTGCTCTCCTGAGTACTTCCACGTTTGATATGTGATGGAACCAACGGATTTTCATCATACTTCTGAGGTGCCTTTGCTGAAAACGTTCTAATTCTTTCACATGACGACGGTAAGTGACCCAGCTTTCACATCCATATAGCAGTGTTGGAATGACAACTGCTCTGTAGACAGCCATTTTCGTTGACAAAGCAAGGTCGTGGTTGTCAAATACTCTCTCTCTAAGTCCCCAGAGTGCTCTAGATGCAGCGTTAATTCTATTGCGAATCTCGCTGTCCATGTTTGCTTTGTCATTAACAACGTTGCCTAAGTAATTGAACTGATCCACCACTTCAAGAGAATTTCCGTTAAGAGTAATGTCTATTTGGTTCACTTGATGAGGAGTTGACATAATCTTAGTTTTTCCAATGTTGATTGTAAGTCCCAAGGAATCATAGCTCTGGGTATACACATCTAAAAGTTCTTGAAGCTCTTCCGGCGTAGAGGCTAAAAGTGCACAGTCATCCGCATACTGGAGATCACAAATGAATCGTGTGCGTGTCTTCGTGAAAGCTCTAAAGCGCCCTATGTTAAAGAGACCGCCATCAAAACGTTATCTGAGACCTATTCCTCTGACTGTCAGTTTGTTGTCAACAATAATTGTTAGAGCAGTGGTAAACAAATTAAAGAGTAGGGGTGCCAGGACACATCCCTGCCTAACTCCAGTGAGGGTTTGGAAAAAAAAATAAAAATACATGTGCATCAGATAAATTGCACGAGAAACAAACACTAAAAAGTATACTTATATACGTGGAAAAATTGTGAATACAGGAAATGATATTAATACTGATTTCAAAAATGTTCGGTTCCGTGTGTTTATGGTATTTGATTTTTTCAATTCGACTCAATTTTACCAAAAGATGGAACCATACCCAACAGGCCTATAACATATCAATCTAAGTGCTATATTTTCATTTGCATGGCATTTAACATAATCTTTGATGACTCATTCATTTTAGAACAACGAATTATAAGCCTATGGAATCCACCTAAAACAGAAGCAAGGGGTTATAAGGATGAAGATAGTCATATGGATTTTCCATCTAATGAGGGTGCTCTTATGACAATAGGATTTTTAACTTTTGCTGTTTTTTTAATTAAATTAGTCATCGTAAGTATTTATAGTGTTTTAATAAATTAACTGTATTGTCAGTGTGGAATAACAATAGTCAACTAGGTCAAAATGTGGTTCAGAGCTAATGCTGTGGCCTGCTGGGTGTCGATTCTCCAGATTTTATAGTTGATGCAATATGATCCCATCACATAACATTATCATGAATATCAAACTGTGCAGTTTCGAACAGTAGCCTTTGTGAGAAACGACCACCTCCTTATTTTTCTTGGTAACGCAATGTACATAGTTCATTTCACTCTATAGTGTTAGGAGATATTAGTGTCGGAGATTAAAATGCTGCACATTTCAGTATTCAGACCTGTATTATAAAATTAATAATTCCCACACTCACGCTTGTTGACAGATGATCACATGATGTTTTTTTTTCATCGATGTTTATTTATTAAACATAGATTGTCAAGAATCCATAAGGAATGAAATTTGTGCCATTCCGATTACGATTCAAGAGAAGGAATTTTTCTTAATATAAATTATTGTAGTTTCATATATTCGCACTCTTTAGATTAAAAGTAGGATTACTCACTTCAAATTACAGTAAATTTTTTTAGTCATGAAATCTTTACCTATTGTACACCTCAAAATCTGAAAGAGAAATTTATTTCTTAAAATAAATTACTTTCCATTAAATATTGTCATAAAAATTCACTTAGTATTTCACAAAATACACAAAAATATACTGTATAGTGGAAACATGAGATTTTCCTGTCAACTCTACCTACTTTTTCATAGGAATTAGTTACTATAAAAAAGTAAGTGGCAGAGCTCAAGATAGAGGCCTTCTCGCAGTGAGATTGATGCGTACCAACAACAGAAAAATTAGACTAATTTTGTGGCACCCCTTGATTGTAAAGTGGTGGGTAGCATAAATTAAGTAGACAAAAATAATCTAAAAATATCTAGTCGCTGGTGAGCTGGCTAGCTTTTAAATAATTCTGATTTTTTTTTCAGAAACTAGTACATGCTCTTAAGTACAAGCAACAGTATTATGCGATGACCACGACTACTACAGCAGCAAGTGTAGTTTTTCTTAAGAGAAAGAGACGTGATGAAGATCAACAAGAAGCAGCAAAGATTTTGCAATACATTGAAGAATTTTAGTTGCCATACCAGACTTACAATGTATAAACATGTAAAATAAAATGCAAGAGTTATCATTTAGTTTTTTATTTAAAAAATAACATAAAAATATAATAAATACATAATCTATAGATACTATATTACATGTTAAAATACTGTTTATTATTACATACATTTTTATTAGGAATCTTATCTTAGGATCTAGTTTATATGTACAAATGTTAAAGTATTTCTGGTTCTGGTACACTCATAACGCTGAAATAAAACGAATGAATTAGAAACATTCATAATGCTAAAATATTTGTTGATTACAAAGCGAATAAGGGCAGAAACAAAGTATATTTGGTTGCCTGTAGGGTATTCACATTTCAAATTCATATGATGAAAGCAAACACACTGGAGTTTATGGCCAATAGACCAATAGCAATGCAACATACAACAAATCACGCCTGGCTACACATTGATATTTGTTTACATTATCTGAATTTGGAATATGATACAGTATCATCAAAAAATTTTCACTTAACGACAATACTCTTTTCCAAGCAGGATAAAATAGAAAAATAACATGTGACCAAATAATAAAAACCTGGAGTATATAAGGAAACACTATTTTTATAAAAATTATAATCCTAATTTAATTAAATAGCAAAGAATTTTTTCTTTTTAACTCTTTTAGCAACGGGAAATTTTCTTTGCATCTGGCAACACTATGGCAACTATATCATGATGATAGCACAGACAAATAAATATACATACACTTTGCCATTTAGTAGCAAAAGAAATACTAGCTTACGAATTTTTGGTTCAGTGACCTAAATCCTACTGGTTTTATTAAAAACACTCATTAACTTTGTCAGTTAAACGAAAATTATTTAAAGGTATGTTTTGTTATAGGCACAAGCTTTATTCTCAAATAGTTTTGTTTTTATTGAAAAAAAAAAATAGAAATAGGATTAACAAAATATAAAGCCAACACAAAGTGGATTAATTATTAAGAAAATAAAAATATAGTAAATTAAATACTACGGTAGAAAGAAATACCACTAATTCCTATAAAAGGAACTTACTTCATTGCAACCCATCAACACACATGGAAACGCACATTGTACACCTTGATGGGTGACAAAGAGTTAAAGTACCTTTTATAGGAGTTAGTGGTATTTTTGGTCTACCGTAGTATTTAATTTACTATATTTTCATTTTCTTAGAAATATGATTATTTAAACATTAAGTTGTAATTTAAAGACTGAAATATATTTGTACTTTCTTTGTTTGAGGTCAACTTCTATAAAAATTTAATAGTATTATTCGCAAATTTTTGTTATATTCCTGTTTTTAATTTGTCAAAAAGAAACAATTGTTTCAATACAATGAATATTTTTTAGTGGAGTGCCATTAAAATATAAAATCGATAAACCTGGGAACTCAGTTTCAATGATTGGATTTTTAGAATCTTCAGAATTGTTTAGTTGAAAGCCAATATAAAAAAGATTACTGCTTAAAAATAGCCAGTTTTTACTTGGGGAGTGGCAAAAAAATAATCACATCTGATTGAGAACCAACTTTTAAGACAAAACGGTGGTATACAATTTTTTATGAAAATTAACATTTTTCAAGTTAATTTGATGATCGTGATTTTAGTATTGAAAAATTGGCACTTTAAGACAGTTCTTTGTAAATAACTATATGATATATGTAAATATATAAAACTATATGATATATCACATGTAAATATCTAATAAGTAGTTCAACAAATTCTGGAAAAAACCTGAGTATGATATTGACCTACATAATATCCTTTACTTCGACTTCAAACAAGCACTCGATAGTGTTACTCTAACAACTCCATCTAACATAAACTCTGAAGTGAAACAAGGTGATACATTATCCACTCTACCCTTCGACTTGATTATAGAAGCATCTATCCGAAAACTTCAAATGTCCGGCCATATAGGCACAAAGTCAGTACAATTCTGCACATATGTCGATGACAATTCCATAATTGGTGGCATATATCATTCGCCTAAGGCGAGTCATGTAACCTTTTTGGAGAAATTAGAAGAGTGGCGTGATGATTATTTTGGACTTAGTAATAGATGTATTTTTGTAGGTGATGTTAATATTAATTATTTAGATGAAAATAATTTTTATACTAGGAAAGTAAAAGAATTAATTATGAGATATGGCATATCTCAAGTAGTTAATGAATATACTAGGTGTACTAATATAAGTTCTACACTTATTGATTATGTGTTAACAAATAATGAGGGTTTATACGTGAATATACATAATGTACCAAAAATTACTGATCATGCAATCATAAGTATTAATTTAAATAATAGAGTTAGCCTTAAAGATATAATAGTAATTTCATGATTCGTAAGTTAAATGATGATGTTTTTCATAATATTAATTTGGAGTTAATTTCGCAAGCCTGGAATTTGAATAGCACTGATGTCAATGTAGTTTATAGGGATATTGTTGATAGATGTAGCGTAGTATTAAACAACTTAGCCCCAGTTATTGTTGCAAATAATAAATCTAATCAAGTCCCTTGGTATAATGCTGAAATTAAAAATAAATCATTGGAGAGAGATACTGCTTATAAGAATTATAAAAAAAGTGGCAATGCTGCTGAGAAGGATATCTTGTGGAATATATATAAAACTAAAAGGAATGAGGTGGTAAATTTGCACAAGAATAAAAAACGGGAATATTTCGAGAATAAAATTGATAAGAATAAAAATGATCCAAAAGGAATGTGGAAAACTATCAAAACTATTATTAAAGGAGATGGAAACACATTAAATTTTAGAAATATAAAATTTTATGATAACAACAATATTACATATATCTCAAATGAAATTGAAGCAGCTAATAAATTTAATCAATTTTTTGTCAGCAGTATTGTTGATATTTCCAATAGTATTGAACATACATCTAGTTGGTCGCCTACGCAATATGATATTATAAACACTAGTTTGACTGACTTTAAACTGTTAACCATGAGCAATTTGAGGCAAAAGGTTTCCCTACTCAAGATAAGAAATAATGTAAATGATATTTTAACATCTAAATTCATAAAAAATACCATTGATACCCTAGGTTTTGTACTCCTTAATTTTATTAATACTTCACTTCAATACGGAAATTTTCCAACTGAATTAAAAGTAAGTACTATAGTCCCTATACCCAAAATTCAAAATGCAACTGAAATGAGTGATTATCGTCCTATCAACACACTTCCTGATATTGAAAAACTATTAGAACTGTCTGTATATGATCAGGTTGTGGACTATTTTCAGATGAATAATTTATTTGTAGGTAACCAATCTGGATTTCGTAAAAAACATTCATGCGAAACAGCAGTTCAGTTAACAATATCTAAATGGAAGCAATCTATAGATGAGGGTAATTTTATTGTAGCTGTTTTTATTGATTTTAAAAGAGCATTCGAGACCATCGACAGGGAAATACTTATAAACAAGTTGAAGCACTATGGTATCAATGGTACTGTTTTGAAATGGTTCCAACAATATATTATAGATAGACATCAAGTCACAAAGATTGGTAACTCAATTTCAAATTCATTAAACAATAACATAGGTGTACCTCAAGGAAGTATCCTGGGTCCTTTATTATTCATAGTGTACCTTAATGATATAAATCTGATAAATCACATTGATGGCTGTGACTTTATAAATTTATTTGCTGACGACACACTGGTTGCTTGTTGGGGTAAAGATATAAATATGATAGTACATAGAATGAACTCTGTATTAGTTAAATTAGAAAAGTTCCTAAATGTAAATAAACTTAAGTTAAATGTAACGAAAACGAAAGGTATGATTCTAGGGACAAAATATAAATTAAAAAATATTAATGTTACAGACTTTCAGTTGAAGATTGATAATGAAAATATTGAATGGGTAACTGAAATAAAATATTTAGGCATAATTAATTATTGATGAGTGTTTAAATCTAAAAGCGCATTTTGAATATATTTATAAAAAACTTTCTACTAAACTGTATTTCTTTACAAGAATTTCTACCGATATCTCATTTTTTGCACGGAGAACTATTTATCAAACAATTATTCAACCACACTTCGATTATTGTGCTACGCTCTTATACCTAAACAGAATGCAGTCTCTTCAAAAACTTCAAAATAGGGGGCTAAGAATTATATTAAAATGTAATAGGTTTACAGCAATCAGAACTATGCACGATTCATTAAATTATTTATACGTAGAGAATAGATTGTATTTATTAACTATGATTTTTGTATTTAAAATCCTATTTTGATGAATTTATTGTTTACAATGTGTTTGTTATTTTTCTCGGCAAAACTAAAGAAATGACTCAAGTGGACTGTATCTAATAGTTTAAAAAAGGGGAATTCAAAATTGACTTACCATCAGTATCGATGCACTGTTTTTTCCACTGTTTATTATAGGGCTAACGGGATGGACAATAAGGAGGTATGATATAATAAACAGAAACTCAATTTTAAACACAACTATAAGCGGTAATACTATTAATAACTAATATGCGGTGTAACTAAAGTATTTAACTATCTCTCAACAACACTGTATGTAACTGACTATGTATTTCATCTATATGTTTTTTCTCTCTATAAAAAAAGTCAACAAAAAACGAAAGACGAACATTCGAACTAATAAACAGGACAAGTAGGGCCATCTGATGATGGGAACATTAATTCAAACAATTAATGGGAACAGAGTTCTAACCATTCCCCCGCCCCTGAAAGAATATTTCAGAAACGAGGTGGTGAATAACTACTACTAATATATATGCCATCTCTTAACTCTAATAAACTAAATAGCATATTTACAACTATTTACTAAACTAATATAAGACAAAAAAATATATTTAAACATCTAACACATCTATAATTACTGGGTAGGCAATGGACACATTTTGACTACAGGGCGCTTAAAAATTCCATTTTTTGTTTTCACAGAGACAACTCTAACCACACCATCTCGTCCAGGAAATAATTCTACAATGCGCCCTAATGGCCACTGTAGCGGTGGGGTATTAGGTTGTTGTACCAAAACAATTGTACCAATTTTAACTGGATTAGAAGGAGTATTCCAGCGCTCGCGTACCTGTAATGTGTGCAAATATTCTAAATGCCATCGCTTCCAGTAATCCTGAACCATACGGTCTATCATTTGATATCTATTTAAACGATTTAATTTTTCATTAGTAAGATCACATGCCGGTAATCTATCAAGAGGGGTAAGTGTTAAAAAATGCGCGGGTGTGAGTGCCAGAGGTTCAGCTGGATCTGAACTTAAGACACACAACGGACGTGAATTAAGTAAAGCTTCTATTTGTATTAGCAATGTGTTCATTTCTTCATATGACAGCAACTGATTACCTACTACCTTGTATAAATGTGTTTTAACAGATTTCACATTACTTTCCCATAAGGATCCAAAATGTGGCGCAGCCGGGGGGTTAAATTTCCATTCAATTCCTCTATTAGTTAATTCAGTTGAAATAGTTTCTACAAATTCTTTTGACTCAACCAAACGATAAATTTCATGAAGCACAGTTTTAGCACCAATAAAATTAGTTCCACAGTCGGAATACATTACAGAACAGAGGCCTCTACGTGATAGGAAGCGTTTGAATGCTTGCAAAAAATTCGCAGTTGTCAAATCGGAGACTAACTCTAAATGTATTGCTTTAGTAGCAAGACAAACAAATAGACAAATATATGCCTTTTGTGAATGTGCGCCTCTTCTGCGGTTAAGTATTATATAAATAGGACCGGCGAAATCAACACCGGTGTGCAAAAAAACTTTAGCTTGTTGAACTCGACAAGGAGGAAGATTTCCCATTAACGGAAATCGCGGTTGAGGTCGGGCCTTAAAACAAATATTACATTTATGTATTCTATTTCGTACTACTCCACGCGCTGCTAAAATCCAAAATCGTTGTCTCAACAATGATAAAACTAAATTAGGGCCTGTATGAAGGTTGTGACAATGATAATGATCTATCAATAAATCTACTAAATTATCCTTTTTAGGGAGTAAAATCGGATGTTGGCTATCAAAATCTAAATGTGAATTTACTAAGTGTCCGCCTACTCTGAGAATGCCATCTTTTAAAAATGGCCTAAGTTTACGTAAAGATGAGGCTAGTATTTCTTTATTTTCTAACAGTGAAATTTCCCGAGCAAAATGATTATTTTGAACAATTTTTATCAAAGTATATTCTGCTGTCTGTAAATCTGAAGCAGAAATATATTTTCGACGTGGCAATTTTTGAATAAAACGTAAAAAGTAAACGCTACAATGGAGTAATTTTAACCAAGATGAGCAACGTTCCATTAGAGTAATTAAAGGGTGAACAAAATCATTAGTAATCACCAATGTTACTAATTTTTCTTCCAATGGAGTATAATTCTCCTCGATAAATGATCTAATGGGCCAATAAGACTCGTCAGACCTCAGCCAACTAGGTCCAATAGTCCATTCCTTAGTGGCCATAAAGCGGGAGGGTGTTAACCTTCTCGAAAGACAATCCGAAATATTAAATTTTCCACTTATGTGGAACCAGTTTTTTGAGGGAACTAATTCTTGTATCTTTGATACACGATTGGCCACAAACGTTTTCCATCTATGAGGAGATGAATTTATCCAAGTGAGGACTACAGTTGAATCAGATAATGCTAAAATTTTATCTATTTCTAAACGCGATTTAAAAGTTTCTACTACAAAATTTATAAGTTTAGACAACAAATGTGCAGCACAAAGTTCTAGTCTGGGTATCGAAAGAGTTTTTAAAGGTGAGACTTTAGTTTTGGCACATATTAAGCTAGTTTGAACTCGACCATCAGCCACTGTTCGCAAATAAACAACTGATCCAAATGAAGTTTCACAAGCATCGGCAAATCCAATTAATATAGCACTAGAATTCTCAAAAACTCCTATATGACGCGGAATTTGAAATTTACTTAAAAGTGGCAATTCATTTTCAAATTCTATCCACTGTTTTACAAAACTATCAGGGGGGATTTCATCCCAGTCTACGTGATATGTCCATAATTTCTTAATAAATAATTTAACTACTAAAACAACTGGAGCTATTAAGCCTAATGGATCAAAAAAGCGGGCTACTACAGAGAGAATATTTCTCTTTGTACATTCACGAGGCTCAGAACGTATTTTAAAAGTAAAAATGTCTAAATTAGGTTGCCATTGTAGGCCTAAAACCTTTAAATAATCAGTTTCAAAATTAACTACATCAACTGCACGATTTTCTATTGGTATCTCTGCTAAAAGTTCTTTAGAATTAACCGACCACTTTACCAAATCAAATCCACCAGATTTAAATAAATGTACTAATTGTTTATACAATAATTTTGCTTGACTAATGTTTGAAATACTAGAAACAAGATCATCCATATACATATCTCTACAAACTATCTTTGAGGCCAATGGATAAGAGTTTGCTTCATCTACAGCTAACTGACGCACAGTTCTCAAAGCTAAAAAGGGTGAAGATTTTACTCCGAATGAAACAGTGTTTAATTCATAAGTACAAATCGGTTCATTAGGCAAAAATCTCCATAACAAACGTTGAAAACATCTATGTTCTGGACATAAAGCTATCTGCCTATACATTTGACGTATATCTGCGGTAAATGCTATTTCACACAACCGAAAATTAAGAAACATATTCAAAACATCGGATTGTAATTTAGGTCCAGTGTACAATAAATCATTTAGAGAAAATGAACTATCTGTTTTGGCACTAGCGTCGAACACTACTCTTAAAGGTGTACTTGAACTTTCTAATTTAAGAACACCATGATGTGGTATATAATAAGAAGGTGATACAAAATTTTCATCATAAATTTTCGACATATGCCCTTGCACTATGTAATCATTTATTACGTCCGAATACTGATTTTTATAATCTTCAAAAAGTTGAAATTTCTTTTCTAATGACATAAATCTTCTAAATGCAACTGAATAGGAATCACCGAGATTAGATGAACTAGTTTTAAAAGGCAAAGCTACACTATACCGTCCGGATGAATCTCGTTTATAAGTCGATTTAAAAATATTTTCACATTCTACATCTTCAGGATTTTGAAAAGTTTGCACTGGGATTTCCTCAATTTCCCAAAATTTACTAACTAAATTTTCAAGTGGAGGATCTATAATTGTACAAAAATTTTGTTGAATTTCATTATTTGAAATAACTGGTACTGTGCCCATTAAAACAAACCCTAAACTTGTTTCGAGAGCTACAGGTGAATTTGGCGGTCCAACTATACGCGTTTTTCCTAGTAAATGTGGGTATAACTCCGCACCTATTATTCCATCAATCTCCCCTGGGAGATGAAAAGTTCTATCAGCTAATGGTAAATTATTAATATAATGAAGTGAATCAGTTTGGACTACAGAAAATGGTAATTTCTCCACTATATTATCTACGACTAATGCATCTAATGGATATCGTTTAGTTGGGTCCAAACAGGAAGAAATAACTATATTAACATGACCCCTAGTTGAGCACGATGCTACGCCAATGCCTCGCACTGTCGAATGCGTTTTCAATATGGGCAATTTCAACCGCCGACAACATTTAACTGTAATGAAATGCGATTGACTAGCAGAATCTAACAAAAATCTAACCTTCTGCATTTCACCGGTTTGATCTAAAATATTGACAATAGCGGTGGATAATAATACAGTTTTATTAAAATTAAACGTTGGTTTAATAGCGGCAGAACAAACACTCATTAGTGATGTAGAATTTAAATTAGAATGATTATTAAAATAATCGTTGGAAGTCGATGTTGCGGCTGCGGTTGCCTGGGTGTTAGAATTATTAGGATTTACGGTGACCCCACTACTCGATGGCACCTCTACACTATTTACTACAGTTTCACACACCGGCTGTCTATCATAGTTTCCGCGAATCGATTTACCAAAATGCAACAATGAATTATGTCTAAGTTGACAAAATTTGCAATTAATCTTACTTTTACATACCAAAATTTTATGGGAACCTAGACAATTTAAACACAAATTTTTATTTTTCACTACCTTATAACGTTCATTAGGGGAAAGTTCTAAAAATGTGAAACAATTGGAAATTAGATGTGTATTAGCACTACACATCGGACATTTTGTCGGATTGTTATTATTGTTATTAATAACAAAACTATGGCTAAATTTCGTTTTATTGTTACCACTATTTAAAGGTGTCTTACTGGAAGGATAAGTGCGCGAATAAATTTTTGTTTGTGCTTTGACAAAAGTAATAATTTCCTGGTAAGAGGGTATGGCAGAATCTTTATGAGAATTTTCAAATAAACGATTAGTTTCTGGATCAAGTTTTTTCAAGGCTAAATATGACAAAGTGTAGTCAAACAAATCTTTAATATCTAATTTTTTAAGAGCCCTAGTGGCAGTATCAAATTTTTCTAAAAAGTTATTTAAATTATTAGCAGAAGCTGTTTGTGCTGGTTTCAATTCAAATATTTGTTCTAAATAAGTGTTGGCTAATAAACGTTTATCCTGAAATTTATCAACTAAGGCCTGCCAGATAATATTATAATTATCAGCTACAGGTGGAACTCCAGAACAAACAGTTAGAGCTTTTCCATTTAATTTCCCAATCAAGTAATGTACCTTATCCACGTCATTCAAATCTTTATTATCATGGATAAGATTTTTAAAGCATTCATAAAATGTTGGCCACTCCTTAGGGTTTCCTGAAAACCCAGGTAATTCTATTTGTGGTAACCTAGGAATATTTTTAGGTGTACTAGAAGTCTCACTATTACTAGCGGCACGTTTTGCAAGAGCCTTATCTGCTATAGCTAAAATGTTACAATACAATTCATCAAATGTGTCCAATACCTGATAATTTGGTGCATAATTATCATCTATTTCGAAACTAAGTGCATTTATATCATCTACTATTTGCAAAAACGACACTTTGGTGTCCTCTAAAGATTTAAATCTGATCCTAAAATTATTCAAATTTGTCTCATCATCAAGTTTTTTACCCAAGTCAAATAATGATTGTATTCTACGAAAATATTGTTCCTTTTTCGACACAAGTATACTAAGCTCCTTTTCCTTTTTTGTTGGTGCCATTTTCAATTTAATAATAAGGGATTTATTATCAAATTATTAATTAACCAAAAAAAAAATATTTTCTTTGCAACAATTTTGTAAAATTGCTACTACCACTACTAAACTATTACTAAATTAAATTAACTAAAGGATATTTATTACCAACAACTTGTGTAATATATGAACTACAAAATTTTAGAGAGAGAAAAAAACCAGATGCACAGAAAAAACTACCATATAAAAAAAAACGCGATAAAAACTATAAAGATGATAAACTCGAGGATAAACTAGAAGGCTATAAACTAAGTGAAATTATTTTACTAAAAATACTTTGACTATATATTTAAGGATGAAAAAAATAACAACTAAAAAATCTAATTAACTATCCGTGCTCGAACGGAACCAAAAAAATGTTTGTTATTTTTCTCGGCAAAACTAAAGAAATGACTCAAGTGGACTGTATCTAATAGTTTAAAAAAGGGGAATTCAAAATTGACTTACCATCAGTATCGATGCACTGTTTTTTCCACTGTTTATTATAGGGCTAACGGGATGGACAATAAGGAGGTATGATATAATAAACAGAAACTCAATTTTAAACACAACTATAAGCGGTAATACTATTAATAACTAATATGCGGTGTAACTAAAGTATTTAACTATCTCTCAACAACACTGTATGTAACTGACTATGTATTTCATCTATATGTTTTTTCTCTCTATAAAAAAAGTCAACAAAAAACGAAAGACGAACATTCGAACTAATGAACAGGACAAGTAGGGCCATCTGATGATGGGAACATTAATTCAAACAATTAATGGGAACAGAGTTCTAACCACAATGATATTATACACGATTATAATACAAGAAATAATGATAATTTCCCTATAAACAGAACTATGAACAGGCAAGCAATGAACTCCATTTTTTTAAAAGGTTTAAATGAATTTAATAAACTACCAGCATTAGTAAAAAATAGTAGTAGTGTATGTGTTTTTAAAAAACACCTGCTAAAAATGATTGGGAACTTGAGAGTAATTTAAATGTTCGTATTTATATATGTTTATTTTTGTTTGTATTTATATTAGTTTTATGTAGATATATATATTTATTTGATGAATACTTTATAAATCTATCTATACCTGATACTTGTTTATTGCAATTTATAGAATACTTTGTATATTAGGAGATTCCTATTTAATAAATTTAAATAAATAAATAAATAAGTCATGATAACACCACACTGGGGGAATCAATAGCACAATTGGAGAGCAAGAAATTAGTGAAACAAAGACCAAGTACATTGTGCATGGAAACGAAAAGAACAATATATGGTTAGGAAGATTTAACTTTGAATATGCACATGATTTCACTTACCTAGGTTCACAAATAAATAATGAAAATTTGGTATCAAATCAGATAAAGGTTCGCATCCTGACTAGAAAATGAAGCTATTTTGCCACCGAAAAACTAATGATAGATATTAAACAATCCTTGATATAATCCATAGTTACATATGAGTGCGAAGCGTGCACTTGTGTATGTGAATCAGTTGAAAGACTTTGATAGAAAGATTTTACAAAGAACATATGGCCCCATCCAGGAGGAAGGCAACTCCTGGAGAATAAGAATGAACCATAAACTTGATCAACTGATCAAAGGAACTAATATTATTAGGTTCATAAAAGTTAGAAGATTAGAGTGGCTCTTGGGCATGTACAAAGATTGAACGAGGAAAGACTAATAAAAAAAAGATAATGCAATGGAAAATAGTTAGAAAGAGGAATAGAAGAAGGCTACATGAAAGATGGATTGAAGATGTAGGGCAGGATATATGAAGATAATAAGAGTGAGAGGATGGAGTACGACGATTTCTGAGAAGGCAGAAGGGAAGGAATCTGTTGAACAGGCGAAAACCTACAATGGGTTGTAAAGTCATAAGAAGAAGATAAGTAGTTCTAAGTTCGACAGTAAGTCGAGTGTTATAAATGTGTAAAACAGAAATTGAAGGTCTCGCTTCCCTTTCCCTTTAAAATGCTTTTTGTCTGTTCCTATAGTCTTAAAAATGAAAAAATTATAATTAAAGAATAGGTGCCTCACAATTTAAAAAATATATATATATATAAAATTTTCATACTGTTACGGTAAAATAAAAATTTTAAAAATCCGTAGTTCTTAGTTTTTGGTAATATGAAATATATTACTGTGTTTAAATTTTTGGGGATTTTTAAAGGACTTATTTTATAAAATATTATATTTTGATTCAAAGTAATGTTTTGAGATTTTTGGTGGAAAAATTCCTCTTTTTTTAAATAACCCAAAAACGTATTAAACGAAGAAATGATAGAACATTAAAATGAATCTTAGGAAAGATAGTATTTTGCAAATTACCAGCTTTAAATGCGAAAATAATAATGAAAAACTTACCCATAGTTTCTTGCTGGATTTCCACCTTGTAAGTTGGATTATCATAAGCAGATTGACTGATCCTCATTGAAGGAGGTGTTATTGCCGCCTTATTCTGATTATGTCGTCGGAGAAGAATCAGTAATAATATTAAAGTACTTAGAATGGCAATGGCTGCCAATATCGCAACAATTACCAAGGGTCCATAGTAGTCTCCCTTTGATTCTATGAACTCTGCCCTCGACAGTTTATCTGAAAATATCACAATAACAGTAATATTTTTAATGTAATTTGCTACTTTAAAGTAAATATAATTTTACTATATTTTTATGGACAAAAATTGTGACGTTATTGCAAAAATGGTCTTCTACATCACAGTGACTTAAAATTGATACATAACAATAAGTGTCTAGTTCCAATAAAACAAAAAAGTTTTTTCTTTAAACGTTAAAAAATATGACTTTTATGACACCTTTCTAGAACTTAACAGTCATTTCACTGACAGTTCGTCTAACCAGCTTACTTAGTCTCTTATTGTTGCTAAGCAGCTCTGAGCGGTCAGCAGTGTCAGCCCCTCCAAATGGCAAGAAGAGCCACCGCTCCAAGTGCCGGGGAAAGGGGGCCCAAAATTCACACATATAGTTGAAATCACGAATGTTCTCATTCACGTCATTAATTTATGTACTTATCAACGACATGCAATTTTTCTATCTTTGCAAATACAAAGCGCATATGATGTGCATAACAGAAAGTCGCATAACAATACGTTTTACAAATGGATTACATTACAAGCGATAGTTGTAGCCGCGTTGAGCATTCTGTCAGTTCTCTGTCAACTCAGTAGCGTGCGGTGGATAAAAGACTAAATGCAGTAGCCAGAACATGGTGGTGAAATTAAATGAGTGCTTTAATCAGGAAAAACATAACGGATGTTCCCTTTTACATTTGCAAGAAATCCATGAGGTGAATTGTAAAATTAAATGTGGCTACGGAGGTTAAAATTCATTGTATGGCATGTTATTATTGTCCAGATATTTTCATCACAAAATATTTGTCTTTTGCCTACGTTGATACGCCCATGCATGCCATTCTGTGTGACCTTGAGATGATTTGATTCGGAAATTAAAGGATGATGACGTGAACGACGACATACATGATTTGAACTGTACCTACTGAGTATTTTATAATTATAAAATTGCTTTCGATTATGGGATGAAAAAATAAGATCTCGCTCTACCCTGAAAACATGTTAGAGCCGCCACTGAGAGCGGCAGTAAAACTCTTTTACTGTCACTCATGAGCGGCACTTACAGAATTTGAAGAAAAATAACAGTATGTATTTATTCATATTCGACATTTGAAAAAAAAATAGATGGGGTAAAATGATTTTTGTGCCTTGGCTTGCTAGACTCGCTTCACTCGTTCCTCAAGTACATCATCAACACAAAAAATGTGACGTTTACTTCCTATAAAACAATATAATATTAACATCTTATGTGTTATATTCTCATCTGAACTTAAATATTTTAAAGTTTAAATGGCATGTGATCTATTCTATTTATAATAGTGGTAAAATTCCGCATTGCTGCATAACCATACCATTGGAAAGTAACCAAGTAAGTTCCAGGGATGTGGCCAGAATGTAGCAATTACCGAATATATATTCCCAATTTTGGTGCAAGCCCGTAATGAGAACGTTTCAATTATGTGCCCATGACTAATTGAAAAAACACTTTGAAGTTCCTACAATAGTTTCGCTACATTCCAGTGCTAACTAGGATCACTACATTGCCTAACCTATTCCTAAATTTTCTAAAGACTAAGTAAATTCCTCACCGTGCTGTGAAGAAGCTCCCAATGCAGGGGCCACTCTGGGCTTTGTTATAAAATCCTCAACATTACTTGTCTTAATTTTACCATTGGTTAGATATACTTCCAGCCAAAGCCTATACCTTGTGCCTGGTTTAAGATCCATGATAACTGTTTTCGTGGGAGAATCTCTCTTTGCTATTTTGAAAGTGCTATGATCCTCTTTACCGGAATCGCTCTGATATATCGCTCTGTAAATATTGACATATTTATCCTCTGGATAAGGCACGCCATTCCAAGTTATTTCAACACTTTGCGATTTTATCTGTGAAATCTCCAAAGATACGTTAAATCCATAAGTATCGATTTCATTAGCAGTGGTGAAGTGTAGGATATTCTCTGCACGCAATTCAGTAATCTGATCAGGGAATGGTATAAAGTATATACCAATCTCATATTTGGTGTTTGGTTTAAGTTTTTCCAAGGTGTATTTAGTTATAGCTCTATGTATTAGAGGAGTAGCTGTATAAATTCTGCCATCAATCTCCTTATATCTTAATTGAATTCCATCAATAAATTGCAATTCGTATTGCGTGAATGTTCTCCAAACTACTGTAACCCATGTTGCATTTATATCTGTAATGGCCAGATCTGGATCTATTGGAATCACAGGGGGTTGTGCTTCTTTAGGTGTTCTTACTGTATATATTTTGCTAGAAGGTGTGTTGTGCAAATCTCTTAATGTTACCGTAATTTTGATTTTGTACTCTGTATCAGCTTTTAGATCTGTGAGGTCAAATACTAGTGATGGGGTCGCTATTAAGTCATTGGGTGGTGCAAATACAGTCAGCATCCAAGAATCGAGATCGTCTTCACTAAAATGAGAACACTTTGTTAATAATACTGGTTATTTAAAAACAAACAAAACAAAACTGATATTAAACATGTAAAAATACCTACATTAACAAAACAAGAGAGTAGAAGTAGAAATATCAGCTACATATATTATGTGATCCAAAAGAAAAAATATATATTACTTCATCTTTCTCTCGAGTTAATTCTATGTGAAACTAATCTATCACACTTTTCAGTTATCGAGGGTGGAATATTTGTTTAAATAATTTTTATTAATATCCACACTTACTGTTTGTTATGTGTATATCGTACTTCAACTCGCCCATGCAAACCAACAATTACAGGTGGAACCGTAAATGCCAATCGAACTTTATGAGGGTCAACTGCTTCCAAGGATTGTATGGTAATATCTTCTTGAGGATGCTGACCTGGAAAACCTGGGAAATTACCTGGGAACATTTGGCCGCCAACACCTGAAGAAAATAACAGTAATTTCATTAATCCGTTGCGGATTAGAGATAATATTAAAATTAGTTATGTTACAAAAAAAATAAAAACAAACGAAGATTTGAATATCCTTTATTACAATATCTGAGAAAAAAATAATATTTCAAAATGTGGAGTCGAACATAATAATAATAATAACACCACAGGTAGTTACGACCCCTTTTATCCCGGAAGGCTCTAGAAGAGCCTTGTGTAGGAGGGGGCTACACATTTAGAGACAAGGGACACACACCCAATATCCGTCTATAGTGAAAAAATCCCTCTCACAGTATTTTCCACTACCACGGCCGGGGATCGAACCCGGAACTTTTAGGTGAGAGGCAAGTGTGCTCACCTCTCGACCACCAGTCATATTAAATACAAAAATAAATATCTTTGAAAATAATACTTTACAGATGAGACTCTCTTGTCAATAAAGAGAGAAGAATTTATCAAAATATAGTATATTGTTTATTAAGAGTAAAAATTATACTTTTGTGACGAATCACAAAAGTCTGCTTTTACTCCGAATAAGACATGTTATTTTTTCTTCAAACATTGATTAGCTGTAAAAAAAAAAATAAAGATAAAAAATTTTGCTTTGCGTTCCCATTAGGAACGGAAGTAAAACTCCGCTTGAGCGGAGGAAAAGTACTTTTACTTCCGTTGCTAATGGCAACGCACAGCCACCTCAAATGTCAAACTTTACTGTCATGAAATGAGTCAAAAATGTCATGATTTTCTAATATTTGAAGAAAAGTATATTTTTTGATACACTCTATTTATAAATTTCAATAGGAAATGTCGTACCGATTGACACAATAATAGTTTTAAATATCTAAAGTTGGGGCTGATATTAATACATTTATGCTTATTTTTCTGCACTAATTGTTATTGTAAAAACAAGTTTGTTGCTGGGACAACTAGTAATATTAGTCTGTGTGCATTGCAACAAATATGTTATCTCCTATAAGTAGTTTCACTCCTACTTAACATACAGGTTTTACAATACTGTGAAGATAATAAAAACAACATTAAATAAGGAAGAAATTCGTAAGTTTTTTTCTTAAAGCTTGTAAATAACATTTCAGTAGAATATTTTCGCTATACGGTAAAAATTAAGAAAGATAGAATGCTTTCAAATTGCGGCAATTTTTCGATGTTTTCTAGGAAAGATTTTGCTCAGGTGTTTTTGGCCTTTTACTCAAAATGGTGGGTTTTATTTAGAAATTGGGTTATATATAGGGTGGACCAATAATAATAGGCCATAGTTCAGGGGTAGATTCTTTGGGCCAAAATATGAGGGTATAACCAAAGAAAAACAAATGTTGCTGTGAAAAAGGTGTCAAAATTCAAATTATTTTTTCGTTTTTTTGCAATAACTCAACAGCCTCTTGACTGATCTTCACCAAATTTGCTAGAGGAACATTTTTTATTCTAAGAAACAATAATTTATGTATTACATCACGTGAGATCATAGAGTATGCCGCAGGGCCTGTATCTGATGATGAATATTTTTCATTTTTTTTTTTTTTGACAAAACGTGGTACTTTCTGACCAGAAAATCTGATGAGGGCGTCATTTCCACCTATAAAAGGTACACTTGGTAGAACTTGATAACCCTGAACTATGGTCTATTATTAATAGTCCACCTTATCCAGTCCAGCTTATTACTTAATTTCCTGTTTCCCGGTTTTAAGGTAGCAATACAATTTATTTTTTGAAGTGATATGGTTTAATTGGTTTGCGTTTACGGTGAGGTAATTTTTTGCCTAAAAAAGAGACTAGTAAAATTTTAGAATACCTTTAGGAAACTCTTATTTCATGTAAATTTATTGTAATAAAATAAAATTGACAAAAAAAAAATTTCATTTCCTGCTTAATGTTTCTCTGTCGGTATAATGCTGGAGACAGATAAAAAATATATAAACTCCTATGAAATTGTTAAATATATGCTGCTTCGTATACTTCAACCAACAAAGGGTACAAAATCTTACTATTTTAGAATCATCCAATTCAGGTATTGTACTTTAAAGTAGGTACTGTGGGCAGTATTGTTTTCTAAATTTTTTAAACACCTTTGAAATGTCAAAATTTTATTGTATACTGCGGATATAAAAGATGCAATAGTACTGATTAACTGGATGAGTTTAGCGGCACTTTAGATGGAATTTAATAATTTTCATAATTTAGATACAATTTGCAACATTTAACTTGCTTAAACATACATGTTGATAACAAATTTTAAAACTCGACTTTCTTTTGCAAACTTCCACTCTGACAGAAGCTTCAGTGGTTATTTGCGAAATGAAGACTACAAGATGGGCAATTAAAAGCAAAATATAGATTTGTTTAACTTACGACTCAATAAAATCCAGAGCATTAAGCCTTAAACATGAGGGAATACAAAAGTATTAAGGATTTGTTATCCCAGGCCTTTTTGTAATTGATTATTATTAACCTAAAAATTCCTATTTAATTTCACTTCCCTACTGAAAAATGACCGTCTTATTTGTGGAAACGAAGCTTAACTTCTCTTGTTAAGACCTACCGCCACACTCCAATTTTCCTACTTTCTTCCAACGCCCCAAAAACAATTTCCAGTGTCCAACACTTATCTACCTTATCAGATACGGTTCTAATAGTCATATGTGTAAGTATGATAAACAATTGTAACTAACCTGAGTATGTGGCGTTAAGTCTGTTATGTGTAACAGGCCCACTCTGCTGTGGGTCTACCACAGGTCCATTATTACCCGGATACTGAGGATGGGGAAGATATGCTAGAGGATTATTTTGCAGGGCCTGAGAATTTTTTTGGAATTCTTGTAATATTTGTTCTAAAGATATTCCTGGAGGAAGATCATTGTTGACGGGTTGTCCGTCAGAATTTTGCGGAACTATATAAGGCACTAAATGAATTTTAGGTTTACTTATAGGGGGACCTTGATTAGCAAAAGGTTGTTTTGGATTTGAATTGGCAGGGAAATTATGAATTTCCAAGACAGAACCAGATGGATAATTACTGATTTCCGGATACTGATGGATGAACTGAAGAACTTCCTCCGGACTACTTTGGCTATGAATTTCAATTTCCGATTTGCCAGGTATCTGCTGAGTAGGTGTTGCTGGTGTCATGTAATTTGGAAAATAATTTCCATTTTCATAAGCACTCTGTTCTGTTAGTGAAGGTGGAGTAACAAAGTTAAAGCCACTTTTGTTTGGAATTTTATTTTTCAAGTCTTTAGATGGTTTTGCATTCAATCCACCTGTTTTAGGGTCAAATGGACCTAAATACTCAGACCCCTTATCTTTGGAAAAATTAGACTTCGTAACATCCGGCTTATGGGGAAGAGGAGATTTGTGATAAAATGGATTTTCGTAGGGACTAACTTTAGGTTTGTGAATTGTGCCTAAGGAATTATTTGCAATATTCTGGTCACTATCCTCATTTGTATAAACAGCAAGTGGACCCAGTACTTTAGATGGAGGTTTTGGTGTAAATGGACCCATGTAAGAGTCTGTCGAAGTTGTAGCAGTTTGTCCTTTACTGTCTCTTTCCGTTTCATTTTGTACTGTTTCTGAAATAAAGTTTGCGTCAGAATCCACTCCCAACAATTTTGCTTGCAAATTACCAGCCCTATCCCTTCTACATATGCCAAAATATTTACAAGAGTGGATGCAAAGTCTGTCCATGTCCCAAAGTGTACTGTCTAATGTTAGTTTCTAACAGCACCTTCGCAACCAAACTTTTTGTGGTTTGTTTTTCAGTGACTGTGTATATTTATGTCATGGATACACCTACAGTTTCCAACAAAACAAATCATATCACAAAAAGCTTGGTTGGGAGCACAATCTTATAGTATTAATCTAACGTAAATTTATTTTGTTGTACGCAAACAAATAATGTTTGTGAATTATTTTTAAGTAGCTTTGCATATCATCTTGATTTTTAGGATGTACAATACAGAAAAAATTTTAAAAAACATCCGCAGCTTGAAAGCTAGTTATGTTAACTCAACTCTGTTACAATTGGCATTATCTCCTATTTACAATAAATACATTTATGCTAAAACCTCAGCCGTTACCACAAAGAAATTATTATCAACAATAGTTAGGTATATAATTTTAAGCACCCATATGTACATTATTTATATAGCATTATTTATTATTATAGCTTATACCATACATACTCTACTCTATTTTACATTAAGTGTAATTTTCAGCATGAAAGCCATGTTTATTAAACATCAAGCAACTTTCTCATTTGCAACTAGATACATTATTTTGTACACTAAAGTGATTAAAACATAAGATGTTTTCATTTCCGTTGATCTATTTGTTGATTTATCCTCTTACAACGATCCATTAATTCAGTATGTCTAATGGGGCATAAGATATAGCAACAAACCAACTGCTACCTGCGCCAAGTGCAGTACATGCCGATAGGTGGCGTCGAGGTATTAATAATTATATACCCCTTATCTTCCTAATAATAAAATTTTGTAAAGTCTTCAAAGGTTACTCAAGGTCATTAGTTAATAATCTCCTTTGTCTGATCATTATTATTCAAGTGTAATTATATTACCTTAAAACAGGTCTTAACCAAAATTATTGCTTTTTTAAATATTTTCAGTGACATTGCTAAGATAAATCCAGTTGAACCAAATTATAATTACGAAATTAAAAATATGTCGCCAAAATTAAAATTTTAGTATTTTACAAGGTACATGTGTTATTAATTATCGTCAGTTAACTTAACACACATAAACTTCGACTTAAGGAAATAATATGGCTAATGTGGATATTACATAGATACGGCTAAATTTTTACAGATTTGGTGTTTTTACGCTACTCAAAACGAACAAAACAATATTTATTTAAAAAAAAAAAAAAATCAAGTGACTAGGAACTAACTCTGATCATCTACCTAAATATATTTTTCGTACATGATGTAAGTGATTCAAAAGGTATAAAATAAATTCAGAATCTACAATGCAAAAAGTAACTTGAATTAAAATTATAATGCAAGATTTGATTTTCATAAAATGATGGAAACTATAAGCAATCAAGTATTTAGCAAGTATAAGATCCTTTATTGAGCATGAGGTCGGACTACATGGTTCCAAAAATTACATTTAACAAGCCCTTCAGTCTCTCCATTGGAGATATGGGGTGGTCAAAAAGAGGTCCTGAGATATTACGCAAGGCCTGATCTGGCATACGAACAGGTCTAGGATGGAATTAGGAGCTGGAACAGAAATACATGGAGAGAGACCTAGGGCGAGTATAAGCTTTTCTCTTGGACTCTATGCCATATTTCAAACTGAAATTCTGGCCATAATTGAGTGTGTACACAAGAATGTTAAACGACGATATATGAACAGTAGATCTTTTATCGGACAGTCAAGCGGCACTAAAAGCATTAGCCTCTAACAGTGTCCTCCAGGCTAGTGTGGGACTGCCATGAAGAGCTCAAGTTCTGGGCGAGCGGAACAGAGTCTGGACACACCAGAATAGATGGCAATGAAAAAGCTGATGAAATTGCTAGACGAGGAGCAGCTAACACTTTCAATGGCCCAGAGCCTGTACACTGGACATTAACAAAGGCTCAGGTAGGGGGGTAATTAAAGACTCCCATGCCCAAAACAACCCAAAACAAACCGTAGAACTGCTCTCAAAGAACAGGTTGCAGTTGAGAATTGTAACAGGTCTCTTGACGGACATCTTCCTGTTAAGAGGCACCTGCACACAATTGGTAAATTCAATGGTGACCTTGACTGCAGACTCTGCGGTAAGGTACCCAGAGACAGTGGATCATATTATATACAAATGTGAGGCACTACCCCACAGGAGATACAATATTTAAGGGAAAATACAAACAGATCCGGAAAGCATACAAATGTAACATAAGAAAATAAAGCTTTCTAATAGCTTTGCGATAAATTATTAATATAATCCTTTTCATTATATTTAATTTAAGCAGATATGGCTACGTCTATATTTATAGCCAACAATTCAGTGATGAGAAAAACAAAAAATCGGCTCTATATGACATTTTTAACTCTATTAGAGAACGTCCTATTACTCCAGGTGAACGGACATATATTGTAGATGGGGGTAATTTAATTCATTGACTGATTTGGCCGAAACAAGGTACCTACATTTGCAGACATATACACCGCTTACATTAATTTCATTAAAAAACGGTACAGCCAGAGAGTAATCGTAGTATTTGACGGTTATTTTGAAAATAAGGAGAGTACAAAAGGCAATGAACGACAACAAAGACTTTTAAATCGAATATCTGCTGAAATAATTTTCAATGAAAAGACGCCTGTTCCTGAGTCATAGAAAAATTTTCTGAGCAATTTGGTGAATAAAGAACGTTTGATGAAAAATTGGAATATGCTGGTATTCAAGCTCTTTCTGCAACAGATGATGCTGATGTTCTAATTGTCCAAACTGCTATAAGGAAGCCTATAATAACCCCACGGTAGTTGTCGTGGGACAGGATGTTGACCTTCTCATTCTCATAATTGCTCTTTGTCCTCTTGATAAAGACATTCAATTTTTAAAAGATATTCAAGGAAAGAGCATATAGTTCTCTCGATTTGCAGAATTCGGAAGTCCTTCATAACTGTAAAAGAAATATATTATTTGCTCACGCATTCAGTGGACGCGATATTATATCAGCATTTTATGGCAAAGGAAAAGCACAAACTATAAACTTGATAAATACCAGATGGGACTTGGACGATGCTTTGTATATATTTAACAATCCATCTTCGATGAAACCAGACATTGTACGAGCTGGAGAAAAAATCACATTAGCTTTACATAAGGCACCTCGAACTGTTACATTGTTAAATCAATTTAGATTCATTTCATTTCACAAATTTGTTGGTCAATTTAATCAATCAGTGATATTATCAAGACTGACACCTACATGTGCTACTTTAGAACAACATTTGTATCGTGTTTTTCAACAAATTCATTCGTGGCGTGGAGAAAAAGTGTGGTTGTAAAAAGGGTTGCGGAAAACCATGCAGTTGTGCTAAGGTTGGATTGAAGCGTTCAACAATGTGCTCCAATTGTCATGGTCAAGGATGTCTTAATTCAGTGTTAGAGGGAGAATTACCTGAAGATAATCCAATTATTGAATAAATAGTAGTTAGTTTTTAGTGGATTAGGCCTCAAGGGGAAACCACTTTTTAAAAAACGCGCCGGGAGCTCTACCTCAGCAGTGGTGTGGAAACGGACTCGAATATAATAAACAGTAGTAATGACAACATTTTCTGTAGTCATATTTTTTTTGTCCTTTTAGCCAGGTTTGTGTAGGAAAATCGGCTTTGCATGTAACATTTTTCTATGGCCAATGTATTTCCAGATATTTGTCACATTATTCGTTTTTGCCTAACTTTAGCAACATATCCTAATTTTTCAAACTATATTTATGAGAGTTGAGTTAAATATAGAAAACAGTTTATGGAACATAAGTGATGTAGAATTTTATACCAAATATTTTAGAATCCTTATTCATCTTCCTCGTCAGAGTAACAGTTTTTGATAAAAATTAAAAAAACTAGCGCGAGGTCCCACTAGAGGGTGGTTTCTGAAGCAAAAGGGGATGAAGCACCCTACTGAGAGGTGGGAACTCTTTTGATCTGCATTTGGATGTCTATTAAGAGTCTGCACCCAAATTTTTAAAACTATAAATTATTTCTCCTAAAAAAACCTAATTTACTGTGACTAATATAGTTCTGCATAAGTAAATATATTTTCAGCAATACTCAGACTTCTTGAATTTGGACCTAATAAAGTATACAAATATCCTGTACAGGAAGTAAGAGGATTATTGAAATTTCCATCCATTTAAATAACAGATGCCGCATGTAGCCTATGTGGTAGACAAAATATTTGAAGTTTAGATAAACAATGTGAGAGGAATGCGGTAGGTTTCGTCAGTGGCAGTGGTATATATACCTTCTAGAAGGGGTGGAATTTTAAATAATTGTTAAGGTGGTGTAGAAACATTATACTTCTCCCATTCATTTTTGTTAGAAAATGGCATGTTTATCGGCACCTATGTGAAAAAGAGTCATTTTTATTCACACACAAGTGCGCGACAGCAATGTAGAAAAAAATTAAAGACAATATGTATATGCATATTCAAACTGATCGTTAACTATATTGTACCTCTGTCCCCGACATTTATAGATATGCAATAAGCTAGGGACGTCTGTTGTCAAAATATGAACTCTATCAACCAGCCAATAGGATGTGATAGAACCAAAGATACATTCCAGTCCATGTGCCGACGTCAAAACTGCATCGAAGCATTTTTAGGTACGATACATTTTAAAAAGCACAATTTTAATACAGACTATATTCTGTTGGTGATGAAAAATGTGTACTAGCATGGTTCCAAAATGTGTTCTAAACTGTATCTAAAATTTCCCTTGTATGTTTCTTATGAAACGTTTGTTATTTGTATTAACCGCTTTCCAGGTCACCTGAATGGCCCTCTTGAGTCCAGGAGATCTAGATTTGTCTGATTAAATGAGACAGGACCCAGCAGTTTCTAATGGAATCCGAACCACTTCTAGGAAACAATTTATGATTAAAAATTACTTTGAGTAGGTGAGGCTTGAACCCACACATTCCTAGGATCATATTTTCACGGATTATACGCGGCAAGTGGTACCACCATTTGAGTGAATAAATCATGACATTACGCTTAAAGGCGCGAAAATGTATAATCGGAGATAGTGAGGATATGACAATGACAAGAACAAAGATTCAAAGTATTTCCTGAAATGTGTCATCCTAATAAATAGCAAGAAGAAAACATAATTTAAGTATCTCCCTAATGAACTCATTATAATAAATTGGATGAATGCGATGTTTTCTCTAATTCCCAATCTATATTCAGGACAAAATACATAATTTATTGAGTAAGTGATAGTAGAAACGTGCTCAGTGGGGTTCCCCAGGGATCTGTCTTAGGGCCCGTGCTCTTTATCGCATATACATCTGGCATTGCATCAAATAACGTTGTTCTTTCTATGCAGATGACACAATTAAAATTTACTGCAACCCACACTACATCCGCTAAATATTGATAAATGTGCAGTACTCTATCTACTGAATAAAACTTTCGTCCAGTACTCGAATTCGCTAACGGTTACCAGCCTTAATATGTGATTCAAACTTTCTAGAGAATGTTCAACATCGCATAACCCGGATACTATTTGGACGTACCCGCCCATGTTATGAAGAACAACTTGCACAGTTTAAACTCGCGTCGCCGGCTGCCAGAAGACGTCGGAGCGACCTTATCACCAAGTACAAAGGGATACGAAGTCTATTATCTCATAAAATATTATGTGAACATCCATTTAAGATCACCAGGGACCCTCCAGAACCTCTGTTCGCTAATGCATCCTCTTAGTGCATGTATTTGATGTGTAGAAACTCTTCCATCCAGTGCTGTGTCCGCACCCAGTGTAAATTCTTTTAAATGTAGATACGACAGACTTGTATTAAACTGACAACGTTTTTGTCCATTTACTTTGTTTTTTTTTTTCTTATAATTTATCACGTTTGCTGCCGACGTCGCCATATGGCGACGTGGTAGTATATTACGCAGTGCTGGTGTCGCCATATGGCGATCTGGTCTTATGTATATTATATTGCATGTATTGTATGTATGTATATGTATATTACATTGCAATTTACATTTCCTATGTCTAATTGGATTGTTATAAGATGTTTCTCAGGACTGGGGGGGGGGGGGTACCTAATAAAATCCCATCAGCAGCGAATGTGTTAATGTATTGCTGTTTGACCTTGTGTCATTTGTTGTCGGTCATAATGGGTATATTTCCCCTGCTCTTATTTTTGTATAATAAATAAATATATAAATTTCGCCTCTGGATGATGTCGTATCTCTTATTAATTAAGAGGCTTTTTATTACTTTCACTCTTTGAGAGAGAATCATAAGAAATGTATAAGTTAGAAACAGAATTAAAGTTAAAAAACTCATACTAGATTATGCTGTACGACTCCCATTTCTTTGCCTAAATATATGATGATATCACACTTCAGTGTATGTCATAAGAGCGTAAAAATGTATCCTAGATATGTTCAGAGAGGAAGTTAAACACACTAACCACTGAGCTATGTACCGTCTCCCTATGTTTCCACTACGTTATTTTAATGCAACTTATTATATGTGAGTCATATAATGGACACATATAAATCTAAATTGTACTAAGAACCACTTTTCGTCTAAAATCTGGTTTAAAAAAGTTATGACAATATTTGTTATTAAAAAAATTATATTGAAATTGAAACATCTCGAACACCATTGTTTTTTCAAAAATTGTTCATATTATGGAAAAATTTTAAAATTTAATGCCCTTTCCTTTTCCTAAAATATTATCCAAACCATAAAATAAGTTACTAATCAGAGATACTTTAAACAGACTTCGATATTCAGATTCTACACATGAAATGTATTTCTGTAGGCATATATGCAGCTTTACTTGGGTTTCTTGTATATATATTTTTTACATTCCTACATGCTATATTATAAAGACAGTTAGAAGCATACCCTCACAATTTAAGCACAATATGGAAATTCAACCTTATGGAAATATGTATTAGTTAATCTTTGCATATTTAAGGCATAAAAGGATAAACTATGTGCCTAAAATGAAAATATATGGAAACACAAGTATCCCCTCGACTAAATTTCAGCAATAAATTGGATAAGCAAATTTTAAACAAACACATTCTGTCTAAACAGTGTTAACATAATGCATACAAATTGTTTCAAAATAGGCTTAACATAGCAATGCGTACTGGGCACGAAATGCCAAAATTTTGCATTTTGGAAACAGTGTTTGTTTTGATGATATTTTGTTTGTGTCGAAACATGACCAATAAAAATATTACACGTTGTCCACTCTGACTCAAAGTTTGGTGCATATGTTGACACAATACACATATACAATATATTGCGCCCTGACTTAGATATATTTTGATTCTGGGAACACTCTTCGGCCCCACCCACCCCCTATGTTGCCTTCCTTTTGCAAATTCAATATTGAGTTCATAGTGCTTCCCAACCATTTGTTTTAAATATACAAACATAATCTTTGTTTTCATCTTTTGTATATTTTATTACAGATACAGACAATTTAAAAAATGTTTGTAGGTAGTTGCTACAATTGCAATGCAAAATTTTTTTTCAAGTATTAAACATTTTTAAAAGAACTTAGTGAAGAATATAAATTTACGTTAGATGAACACTTGCTATATAAACTTTTATTTTACACAAAATCTTACCTGCTGCCTCGTTTTCGGTATTGCAGACCCAGTACTTACAACAATCATCATCTGGAATATGACTGATCGTTGCAAGATTAGGGGGACAAGATAAAGACGGTGGCGGTACTGCTGTTACCGGTGGGCATGTATTCTGACATTCGACTTTACCCATTTCGCAGTAACACTTTCTCTCACATCCAGTAACGTTACTAGGTAGCAAGTCCCAGTTTTTATACATCCTTCCTTCATAATCACAAGAACCGTTATTTTTACAACGAACTTTATCTGGACAACAATTTGGCGGGGATGGTTTAAATTCGGGCGGAACTGTTTCCCATTCAACACAATTTGGATCCAGTACATCAACTCCAAAGTACGTTGGACACTGGAGTTTTAAACATTTCATTCCTACTTCTTGGCAAACACATAGAGATTCGCATTCATCATTGTATTCCTCCCCAAGTTTAAATGTTTTACCTTTGTACTGGCAATCGTCATTCAACTCTTCAGGGAGTTTTGGACCCAGTTCTCTATGTTGGATATCAATTATATCATCTGCGTTTTCAACTTTTAGATATTTCACATTATTTTTAACAAATAGAAGACCTCCAGGCAAGAGTTTGTAATATTTCCAGTCGCTTTTATCATTACTGACTTCAATGTCGGGTAAGCTTTCACTTTCGTCAAAATTGGAGTCAAAAGTAAGCAAAATTGTTGTAGTGTTAATATAGCTAGCTGACAATAGCTTCTGCTTTGGCTTTTCATCTTCTTTTTCTGTGTCATGTTCATCGAGGCTAACATCGCAGAGAACTTTGCTGCAACAAGTATCATTCGGATCAGGTACTTCTACACATCTATCTGAGGTTTTGGTTGTAGGTGGACATCTAGAAAAAGAGATAGGTAAGTGAATGCCGGTTTTTTTTCAGAGACGCGTTCTACGTTGTTTTAGGAAGCATTTGTGACTTACGAAACTTTGGGCAAATGACATTTTATTGCCTTGTGAGGAGGGGGATGCTTGACCGAAATTTTTTGTATATTTTGTTTTATCCCTTGCCCTTCAACAAACATAACAAGGGCAAAGATAAAATAAAATTTTTTGAAAATTTCCGTTCCCCTCACAAGGATAAAAAAAATTGCATTTGCCCAAAGTTTGGTAACTCACAAATGCTTCCTACAACAACGTAGAACACGTCTATGAAAATAAAACTGCGAAATTGCAGATGGGGGTGTTCTATAGAATTACCAGATTTTTCATAGCTACACAGAATGAGTCTTATCAGAAATAAAATAATTTTTGGCACAAATATTTTTCAAAACAAGGCAACACATTTTCATATTCTACAGAGACAACCTGGTTTGCAAAACGCGCGTCGAGTAGTGCTCAAATATGTTTTAGTGTTTTATAAAAGTAGTTTTTAGACACCCAAAATACTGATTTGTAAAAAATAGCCCTGACACGAAAAAGCTCCTCATCACCAAGGCCGGAGAAAGCATAGGGTTGTGTGCTTGAACAAGACTGCACACCATACAAGTTGAAGGAGGTTCTCAGAGAACTTCTGAAAATGTCAGAAACTCTTAATCTATAATTGCACTCTATTACACACCGATAACTCGCTGTGAGATACTAATAAATATTTTCCAATGCACACAAAATACTTAAAATGCAATAGAGATGCTTAAGGTATATACTTAATATGGGTTCAAGAGATAGCTGCAAGCTTGTATTTCGCGAGAGGAAAAGTCTTACACTTATATCCTTGTACATTTATGAAGCAGTAATTTTTGTCAAACAAAATACTGCTCTCTTCAAATCTTTAGAACACAAATACAATACAATGTATAAAGATAATATAGCCATTGATAAAATCAATTATAGCTATATTCAGAAAAATGTTGAATATTCAATAATTAAAATATATAATCGATTATGTTCGGAGCTGAAAAATTTTCCAATAAATAAACTGACACATGAACTGAAGCAAATTCGAAAGGCTTATTATACGATAGATAAATACATCCTGACGATGCATTTTAAATAAATAAATAGACTTTATTGTTCAACAGAATTAATTCCAATTACTGAACAATAACTCATTGCATGCATTCTTATAATTCTGTTTTCTTTATCTCTTCTCTTCATGTTGGATTATGTTTATATGTTTTGTATACATATTTATATACATTTTATATTCAATTATACATCATATTATATATTCATTTATATATATGTTTTTTTTTAACTAAGTGTTGTAGTGTTAGGCTTGTTTTACGAAATGTCCAGAGTCTTTTGCTTATTGTGTATTGTTTCTATTTCTTTTCTATTGTTATTAACCTTGTTTTAAATCTCTATATCTTTAATAATTTGACATGTTCTACACTCATTTGGGTTCTGTTGTACAAAGGAACTAATAAAAGTATACAAAATTAAAGAACATAATATTTAAAACAAGAAATTGTTCGTAAATACAACCATTAAGAGTAATCGCGATTCAGAAATGGGCATTTTCAAGTTCAAAAATAGCAAATATTATACAATATCTATTTATTTATTTTGATTTATTATCTAAACAGGAATAACCCAATTACAAGACAAATTAACAACCCATAAACAAAAATATAGTAGTGAACATAACTAAAGGCTAACAACACCTATAAAGATAAATATATAAACAAATACACACAAGTAATAAGTATAAAATAAAACAAGGAAACTATTTAAAATGCTTGTGAGTCGAAGAGAACCTTTTTAATCTTATTTTTAGAAGTTATCAATGAATCATTATATAGGTCAATGTAATTACATAGCTTATTGAATTTTTGACACAAAGCGTAAATTGGCGATTTGATAAGCATGTTAGATCTTGGAATAGGTAAGTAAAAGCAATGTTCATGTCTGCCATGCAAACGTGGAACTCGGGAGTTTAATTGAGATAAAAGGTTTGGGTAATCAATACTATTGTGAACTAGCTTGTAAATAAATATGTAAGAGTAATAGATTCCGCGATTTTCAGAAAATAGAAACGAAAACCTATTAAATAATATGCCACTCTCTATTCCTTGCGGTGGGTCATCCTTATATGCCAGATATGTCGTAAGGATTCTCTGAGGAGCTTCCAGCTGATTTATATATTTATGGTATATTGGACACCACATTAGTGAGCCATATTCTAAATGTGAACGAACACATGAGCTATATATTGTAAGATAGGTATCTTGATTATTAAAGTTTTGCAGTTCCGAAATATGAAGCCCAGCATTTCCATAGCTGTCACTGTGATCGTATCAACATGATGTGAGAAATTTAATTTTTGGTGAAATTGAATGCCAAGATCCCTAACCAAGAAGCATCTATCCAAAGGTTTATCATCAAGTAAATAATTATATTGAATATCAGTCTCCTTAGTAGTAAAAGTCATAAACTTACATTTACTAATACTTAAATAAAGTTTATTGTCAGTGCACCAGTTTTGCAAATTGTTTAAATCGTTCTGCAGTATTATACAATCGTCGATACTTTGTATAGTGCTGAAGATTTTAAGACCACCAGCAAACAGTAACTTTTCACACAGACACACAGATAAGACTAATGACCTTTATATTCAATGTATTACACTCTATTGCATAAGTAAGATTTAAAAAATAAAATCAGCTATTATTAAAACCAAACTGTTCTAGTTTATTCAGCAGGATTTCATGGTCTAACTTAACAAAGGCCTTCAAGAAGTCAGTATATATAGTATCTACCTGGAGCAGGTTGTTGATAGCATTACTGGCATACTGGGTGAAATACATAAATTGGTAACAGTGGATCTATTGCTTATAAAACCATAAATAAATATTTGAACACGATTTTACTGTATATATTGACTTGTGTAAGTACCATGTACAGCAACGCCAATAAATCTCACTCTCTCTCTCATGTTGTTGATTTGATACTAGTCCTTTAACTTATGTGAATAAACTATTATACATACACATTTTGAAGGTCTTCGCTAGATTAGATAGGAGCGTAATGGACCTATAGTTAGATATTTTATTTACAGAACCTGCTTTGAACATTGGACAAATGTTTGATACCTTCCATCTGTCTGGGAAACAATTGGATTTTAACGACAAATTAAAAATTAAACTTATGGGCGCAGACTGCATAGGCACAATCTTTGATTAAAAAGTTCGGTACACAAACGTCCCCATAATTTAGTTTCGGTTTTAGTATTTCTAGTTTTTCGGTTTTTTTTAGTTAAAAAACTCTTACAAAAGCAAGGGATTTGGTATATATATATATATAGTATTTAGTCACCCAACTTAGGTACTAAAAGTCCCCGAAGAATAAAGTGCTAGGGCCGCCATCTTGGAAAATGTCCACCGAAAACCCATTTTTCACACTTATCTCGGGAATTATTCATGCTATAAAAAAATGCTTCAAATGAAAAATGTTTGTCATAAAATTGTCTACACTTTTTGGTCTTAGCATTTTTTTTTATATAACTTGCCGTTTAGCCAGAAATTTAATTTTTCACTGTTGAAAAATAGGTCAACACCATGTGCGTCTTTCTTTAGCTATCTAAATATCATAAACGAGAGCTCTGACATAAGAAAATGTAGAGGAGCAAAATCTGGTGAAAACCTTCCAAGTCGAGGAATCACTAAATATTCCTTTCAACCGTGTTTATGTTTTAGATGGGGGGGCATGTCCTGCACAGTGTTGTACGGCCCCGACCTGTCACCTATAGAGAAGTAGTTCACTGTTACATTTCTTACATACAATCTCACTACGAAAGCAACTGTTTGGTGATTTTTATGGATATCCTGATTACCCTATAACCAAATGCTGTAAACAGCAAAGAAGAGATGCCAGAAGAACCTACAAGTACAAAAAAATACCGTAACGACAGGCGCGAGCAGGTCGAGCTTTTGAGCAACAGTAAAAACAAAAAAACCTTTATAGAGTTGCTTGCAAGGCATTGCTTGTCATCAAACATACAGTTGCTGTTGGCCGAGTCAGATGCCGATACTCTAATTGTTTCAACAGCATTAGAGAAGGCACATAGCGGTACCACAGTTGTTGTTGGCCAAGACACAGATTTGCTTGTTCTGTTAACTTCGTTTACTTCTGACAAGGTTCTATTCCTGCACCCTGCTTCTGGTGATAACACATAAAACACTGTGTTTGATATACCTCAACAGCAAAACGTGCTAGGAGAAAGTAGGGAGGTGCTTCTGTTTGCACACGTTGTTAATGGCTGTGACACCACCTCTGCCATGTTCAAGAAAGGTAAACTAAACGCATTGAAGCTACTACTAAAAAAGACAGTGCCGTGAGGGAAGGCATGAAAGTGTTTAACAATCCTTCTTCAACCAAGGAAGAGGTAGCTGCTGAAGGAGAAGAATTTTTACTTCGCTTATATGGACAATCAAGAAGTACTCTACCTTAGATGATTTACGGTGGTACAGATACAACCATCTACGGAAAAAGATTAAGGCAGCCAAAAGAGCGAGCTGGAAAAAGCTCTGTGATGAAGTAGACTGTGATATCTGGGGGGTAGGTTATACTATCGTCATGAAAAAGATGATCGGCTTTCCGCCCAGACTACAAATGGCTATGCAAACCGTGGAAGAAGTCATAGACCACCTCTTCCCGGTGCATGAGCAAGTGATATTCGACTGTGATATAAATGTGATATTTACCAATTTTAGGTTAGAAGAACTAAGTGCGGCGTGTAGTAAAATTAAAGAGCACAAGGCACCCGGACCTGGAAACATTCAATAAGCCCGAATATGTATTGGCAGTCTACAATAACTTGGCAGATAAAACAATCTTCCCGTCAAAATGGAAGTGTGCCAGACTGCTGTTATTAAGAAAGGGAGACAAACCGATTGACAACCCGGCTTCATATAGGTCGATATGCCTATTGGATGTGAAAGGGAAGCTTTACAAATACCTCATATTGGGTAGACTAAACGGTGAACTCATACGCGCACCGGTGGCCTGTCGGAGAACCAATACAGCTTCAGAGAAGGGAGACAAACAGTGGACGCCATTAGAAAAGTACTGAGGATAGCGCGCGAGACAGAGGAAAATCACTTCTGGCCTCATCAGAGATTATATGTGATCATAATCTTAGATGTCAGGAATGCATTTAATAGTGCATCTTGGCAGGATATACTAGATGAGCTGAGAAGAAGGGGAGTCGAGGAAAGCCTTATAAACCTGATAGCGTCGTACCTATCAGGGAGGGAGATCATCCTAGAGGCAGAAGGCAACACTAAGACAAGGCGGGTTAACAGCGTCATACCACAAGGCTCAGTACAGGGCCCAACCTTGTGGAATGTAATGTACGATGGACTGTTGAGGATGGAGCAGCCGGAAGGAGTTACCTTGATAGGACTCGCGGACGATGTGGCCATGATGGTGGTAGCAAAAGGGGAGGAATTACTTATGAGCATGGCAAACATCGCTCTCCAAAGAGTCTCCAACTGGCTACAGGATAGAGGGCTTCAGCTGGAACCGGAGAACACTGAGGTCGCCCACCTAACGACAAGGAGGAAGATAGCCCCGATTCATTTCAGCGTACAGGACGTGATAGTAACTCCGTTGAGGGCAATAAAATATCTGGGAGTATGGTTAGACACCAAGCTTACGTTCGCTGAACACGTAAGCCAAACTGTGCAGAAAGCAGAAAGGACAACCACAGCTCTTGCCACCCTCATGCCGAACGTAGGAGGGCCTAGAGCCTCCAAGAGACGTCTACTGTCGAGTGTGATACATTCTCAAATGTTATACACCACACCTATTTGGCATACTATATCGAGAAACCAAAAACTGGCCAGCACACACCGAAAAATTAATATTAGGATATGTTCTGCATACCGAACCATCTCCACAGAGGGAGTGGGGGTAATAGCGGAAATCCCACCTATAGAGTTCCTGATAAAAGAACGGCCGGGAAAAATACACAGGGGCAGATGCACAAACTGCAAGAGTAAACCTCATGTGGAGATGGCAAGAGAAGTGGAGAGACGGAACGAAAGGACGATGGGCTTATCGGCTAATTCCGGACATCCAAACATGGATTGAACGACTGTATGGGGAGGTGGATTACTTTCTGACGCAAGCCCTTTCTGGATATGGCTGTTCAGAAAGTACCTATATGATTGGCAGAAGACTGACGCTGACTCGTGTAACTACTACGGAAGGCAAGACTTCGTGGAACACACACTTCGTATGTCCCCAGTGCGATGAGGCCCGAGAATCTATACACGTCAGACAGGAAGACCATTCAATGCAGAGAATACGATGAGAGATTTTGTACCAAGAGAGGAGCAGTGGACCTGTGCATTTAGAGCAATAAGGCACATTATCTAGAGCAAAGGGAGAGAAGAAATGAGATGAAGTATTGAGGCCAGCTGTCTCACCGAAGTAATGCAAAAAGCGGTTCCAGTGAGATAAGCGAGACGAAAGGGGAGGGGTTTTAGTGGGTACGTCTATCCCAGGAAGGGAAGGAATCCCACACTACCCCATCGACAAACACCAGACGGAGGTGTCCATGAAGACACCCTCCCCACAAAAAAAAAAAGATACAATCATCTGATTTCCAAACAGACAGTCAGCAAAATGTTTAACCTTGCATTTTTGCCTCCAACTAGTGATGCAGCAGCTCAGTATTCATATCGTGTCTACCTATAGGTTCAGCAATGGAAAGGTAATGAGATTAACCCTACTGACTGGGGATGGATACGAAAGGGAGACACCTTAACACTAGTGTGTATGACCAGAAACCCTGCTCTGCCAGAGTTGTTAACACTCATTTCGTGCACTTGTAAATTTAACTGTACCAATAGATGTGAATGTAGGAGATCTGGATTAATAGGCTCTGCCATGTGTCAAGAGTATCAAGGACTATTATGCATCAATTCTAAAGAAGGTATTGAAATTCTGTCTGATGACAAAGATGAATATTTACTTGTCTAGTGCCTGTGCATAATTTTAGTATTGTTTTATTCGGTGGAATGTGATTTTTAAGCTTGATTTTCAACTTTTGTAAAGAAATAAGCTTCCTTTAAACGTTAATTTTATAAACCTTTGAAAATATAAAATTAAAAAACATTTTTTTATCTATGGACAGTTACATAAAAAGCATACTTTAAGATTATGAGCTTTCAGCAGCATTTCATTTCTGGAATGTAATGTCTTTAATTTTTCATAACTGTTTCAAAATCGAAAAAATTTAGTGATGGTTGCTTAAAAGTTTATGGTCTTTCATTTTGTTCCTCTACATTTTTTATGTCGGAGCTCTCATTTATGATATTTAGACAGATAAAGAAAGACGCACATGATATTGACCTATTATTCAACAGTAAAAAATAAAATTTCTGGCTAAACGGCAAGTTATATAAAAAAAATGCTAACAACAAAAGTGTGGACAATTTTATGGCAAACATTTTTCATTTGAAACATTTTTTTATAACATGAATAGTTTCCGAGATAAGTGTGAAAAATCGCCGTAGCACAACTTTATTTTTCGGGGACTTTTAGTACCTTAGTCGGGTGGCTAAATACTACATGTATACCAAATCTCTTGCTTGTAAGAGTTTTTTAAACTGATTGTGAAATTTTGGGCTAAAATGACTACACTAATATGCTATGAAAGAAATCTGCAAATGCATTGACTATGGCCGGATGACTATTAAATTCTTTAATTTCTAAGTATAGTATGCCTTGTATTCTCGAAGAGTTATTTTTATTTTGCACATATGACCAGAATTTTGCTGGATCATTTGAAATGGAGTTTTTAATTGAGTTAATGTAATTTATATATAGGCTTCTTTTATTTTCCGTTTAATGGAGGTTCTTAATGTTCTAAACTTTTCTTTATAGTAATTACTATTAGTTGATTTTAACTTTGTGAAAACACCATGCTTTTGTTTAATTTCAGAAATAATTTCTCCAGTGAACCATGGGGTACTTTCTTGAATTTTGTATAGAATGCATCTAAAGAAAGATTGGCCTCGGCAAAATTTTTGAGAAATGACCAATCGGTATTAAATAATAAACTATACCTATAATAATATAAAGTTAGCTTTACGGAAATTATAAGATCTATTCAGATCATTATAAGAGACGACTATATCTACCCCCGCACCTCAACAGAAGTTATTAGAGAAGAATGGTAACCGTCTTCGGGAACAAAAGGGTGCTCATCAATACTCATCACGAGAAACATCACGTTTTAAGTTAGATAGAACTAAATCTAATACACAATCTGAAGCATTTAGAATATTGTTAAATTGAGTAAGATCAAAAAAAACCTCGAAAAAAGCCAATGAGCTTTCAGAGAGGTTAAATTTGAATTGACAGTTATTTACTTCATGATTAAAATCACCAATTATTAGAATTTCTACAGTTTCAAATAAATTGTGAACTTGTATGTGTTGAACAGATGGCGGAATATAAATTACAAATACGTAGATTACAACTGAATATTTAAAACAAATTTTACATCCTACAATATCTATACTTGAAAAACGATCACTATACTGAGAGATGTTGATCCGTGTAGCTGGACAATCAATAATTTACAGATTAAAATACAATACGAAATGGGGAAATAAAAAGAGGAATGAGAAATGCAAATTTTGAAGTCCAATTGCAATTCACTCAACATATAAATATTCGTTCATTATGTCTTCATATATATTCATGAGAAATAAGAAAGATAAACCCTTAAACACCACCACTATACAAACCTTGGTTTACAAGCAATCTTTCCTGCAGCCTCACAAGTACATACTTCAGCACATTCCTTGTTAAATCTGTCTCCTCTATTATAAGTTTTGTTACCATATGAGCAAATTTCTAGAGGTTCCGTCTCTAAAAAGAAAAGTTTGAGATGCAGGAAAAAATAAATTAATGTGTTTAAATTATTATCTTTAAAAATAGTATGACATTTAAATAATTACCTGTATCTCCAGCACACACCAAAATAGAACAACAAGGATCTTCAGAGTCTTTCGCATTGCAGAGAGGATCCTCTATTTTCTTCCCTTTCCTAAAAAATGGACCTGTACACCTATCCACGCAGTCCATTTTTCCATTTCTGCAGGTGCATGTTGAATCACATCCCACCTCTAATTTTTCTCCATTTTCATATGTTAATCCACCTTTCTCACATATGCCTAAAATAATAATAAACTGTTAATTATCAATAAATGTAAAATTACCACGAAAAAATTATAATGCGTTTTAGATCGTTAATAGGTGAGAAAAATGTAAGGACCTTTTTTACTTTCTCATATATGTAGGATGTATGATGATTGGGCAAAAATTGATTTTGAGTTACTGATGAATTTACACATTTTCAGGTTCATTGAAGCCAAAAAAGTGTTTTTTTAAAAAATGTCTATCTGCTGCCTATGATCGCACTTAGAGCCTGAACTACTGAATCGATTTTGTTCAAATTCTAATGCCTATTCAGAATGGTCACACCTCGAAGCGAAATCGCAAAATCGAACCTACCTCAAATATGTATAGTTTTACTGTAAAATGTATAAGATAGCTCGAAATGCAAACGGGCCTCCATAAGAAGTATTAAAGGAGAATTTATAAACAAACATTTGTTATTTGCATTACCAGCGTCTCTCTTCAATATTTTCTACTAATCTGCATTTAGCTCTCTGACAGACTCGACAAGTGAGATAGATAACTGTTCTTTCTCTCATAGTGAAAAAAAAATGTAACACGCCAAATTCAAACGATAGTTAAGTTTTGATAAAAGATGCCGGACTGAACTCGAAGTATTATTTTAGAAAAATGAAATTTTATGCTGTTAAGTTAAAAGTGGTTTATTGCACATTTTACAAATAAATTTCCATTTTTTAGGAACTATAATAAAAACTGAAGTTTTACACGAAAAGTTAAATTGGGAAATACGTGTGCTTTAAAGGCTATTTATACACGTGTATTTTCCGTTATTTTTTATCATACTGCAAAGTAAAAATTAGAAAAATTAATTAATGTAGATTTATTTTACAAAATAATCTCTGAATTTTATTTTTAATCGGTAACATAGAGACAGTTACATTTTTTTTCTTTGAATGCTATGCAAATACATATACACACAAAAGTAGTTGGAAGCTGATCATTTAAACTAGTACTTGATAAAGTAGAAGGGCTACCCTCCTACTTAAGGCATTAACTTGGTACTAATATTTCCTCGACTAATATACGACCTTCGACAAGATGTATGATTTTTAAAACTTTTCATAACAGACAATATTGCATTTTTATAAATAAAAATATTTTTGTCGAGATTCAGTTGCTTTTAAGCTTAGCAATCCTTTTTTTTTTTGTTGGTTTGTTGACAATTATCAAGTTTTGCTCCATTTTCAAAAGAAATTGCAATTATTTATAATTAAAACTATTCGTCTTCGCCTCGTTTTCATATAAGAACTTACGAAACTTAATTTGCCAAATTTCAAAAGATTAATAATAAACACGAAAGGACAACTCTACAAGATCTTATATAGGTACTTACTCAATACATAAACGACTGATCATAGAACGTTATTACAAAATGCAGGTGCGACTCCGCGGGTCCGGCGCATTATATTAACTGTGAGAGAATAAAATCATAACACCCATTTCGATCAGGGGAAACAAAATTTCAACTAAAAGATGCGTGAAATACTTGGGGATTAGACTGGACCAATGACTGACGTTTAACACCCACATAAATGAGACTTTACGGACGACGGTCTATTCCCTGTCCAGGAGTCTGTATCCGCTTATGGTCAGGGGTAGCAGACTCAACAGACAAAATAAAAAATTGTTGTACACAATGGTGGTCAGGCTGTCCATCTCATACGCGGCGCCGGTGTGGTGCAGCATACCGGCCACAACAATGAAAAAACTAAAAGTGCTCGAGCACAAATTTATGCGCCTTATTTCAAATTCTGGAAGGTACACCTCCCTCAGAGACCTATACGCACGTTGCAACGACATAACCCCAATAGCTGATTACGTCCAGCAGATTCCCAAAACTTCTACTCCTTCAAGCTGTGCGATAGTCCGCTAACAAAACACATAACACAAATTAGACAGCATAATGCCCCATTTCGGATTAAACACCCTTTACTGTACCAGACGTTACCGATTTACAGGCAACCCCTGTAGCCAAACTTCAACAACTATAACTTCCGCTTACCCTGTCCACCTTTACTGACATTTTTCATACCTTTTGTACCTTTATATCTTTCCTGTCCCCCTCTTCCTTTCTGTTTGTAACCTTTTTGTCGCATTTGTTTGTTCTTGTTTCCTTTTTGTACATTTTTGTCTCTAAATTCATTTGCTTCACAATTTTTTAGAAAATCGAAACATATACCTGGTGTGGGTTCTGGGGAGGTACTTGTTTGCATTAAAATAAGAAATAAAGACTTTTGAATTGAATTGAATTGAAATTGATATTAACTGAGAAAATGAAACGTATTAAAAATTCGATTTCTCAAAAACTATGAGACCTGTTGATTTTAATCCTCTTTTAAAAATTTTTCTATAGTTTTATCTTCATATATACATACATAAATTTTGAGTTGTTAACATACTTGCCCGCATGGTGAAGTTTTCATGCACGGATTTGCTAGTGACGATTTTGGCGCTTATTTTCTCGAAAAGGCCTTACATTCTGAAAGTTTGGAGAGTGCCGTTAGAAGCGCTATAGTTTTTTGAGTAAGTTTACAAAAATTCATAATCGTAGCTCAAACCGTTGATTTAATAGCGTGATGTACGTTTTAAAAAACACATTTTTCAAATTATTTCTCAGACATGAAAAAAAAACGATTTTGCAAAATTCGGCCTTATTAAAAAAAGTTGTAGAAATCCTTTTTGGATAGCCGAAATTAATCCCAACAAAATGGTGAAGGTTCCATTTGGTTACACCTTAAAAAAAACTATCAGAAATAAACGAGATGGAGCGATTTTACTCCACTATAATATTAGTACATTTTTTACATGATCATCTTAATTCTTTAGATAAGTATTTATTGAAATAGTACCTATATCTTTTATCACATTATTAAAGGATTCTATTTAAAAAACCCATATGTTCCTTATATTTCGATCTTGGAATTAAAAGCGTATTGTACATGGCAGCTGAGTTAATTAGGTAGCTAGCTTTTTGACAGCTAAAATTTGTAAATGCACATACACTGTTTATTTACATGTAAGTGGGTGTAGCTAACGACACGAATTGCATTAATTTCCAACGGCTATGCAAATTATGTTGTAACGTGCCATCTTCCGCCGGTGTCCGCAAGATCATAAGTACATAAATTCATCAAAATTTCCTATAGTAGAAATTACCTTTAGCGATAAATGTCACCACGCTAAATATTGGGTGCAAATTACCACTTAAGCTTTTCTCCAACAGATGGCTCTTCATAGAGAATATATAAATTTATTAAATAATGATATATTATTGTGAATATTTTAGGAGAATTTACAATATAGATTATTGCAATAATTAGCGTATAAATATTGTTTACAAAGTAATAGAGTAAAGATGGTTAATGATCAAAAGTCCATAAAAATCGATTCAGTATTTTACATTTCACAAGTTGGTACCCTGACTGTCGAACTGTCAGCTGTTGTCATTTCCTTTTGTTTTTGTGAGTGATCAAAGGTTATAAATCTCTGAAATTGCCTAAAACTTCCTCTTTTAAATCAAGAATTTGAACTGAAAACTTCGCTACGGATTTATTTAGTTAAAAGGCACGTGATTGCTAATGGGTTTAATACCGGATTAATAACTAAATTTAACCTAATATTTCAATTTATATTTTGGTTTGTTAAATTGAATTTTCGAATTATTCGGATAATTAAGCAAGTTATCGTCTAGAAGTAATATTCTAGGTAAGTTTGAATTTCTTTGATTTATTAAAGACACGTGCTCACGTTAGAAGATAAACTTGAGAATAATTTTGCAATTTAATTGTAGACGATTTGGGATAGGCCAGATTTTGACCGCAGAACTTGGCTACTGTTCGGTTATTTTTTTGGATTGTTGGATTTTTGGACTTTGGATCATTGCTATTCTTTGGTACACGAATTTTGGTAAACGATTTGGCCCTGCAATTTAATTCATACATTTCGATTAAGAGAAACATCTAACCATTGTGAAGAATTTTATGAACCCTATCAAATTGTGTTGTGAAGACTTCACCTCGACCAACCCTCACGTCTGGAGCGCCAGGAAACTCTCCAATTTTGTGTGTAAAAGTTAAGTAACCATTATATCTCATTCTTATTGTCAATTGTTTCAATTTATTAATCATTTTTTTTTTCATAGCGTTAACCTTAAACCCTAGACTTGTCTGTATTATTTTATCGTAATATTTTATTGTTTAATTTTTTTTTTGTACTGTTACTGATTCTTTTTATAATAAATTGTATTTGTTTTTACTTGTTCTTTTATTTTGTCGCTCTCACTACAAGGATTAGTAAGATCTGGGACCTCGTGTACTTATCCCGACTATAGGTCGTAATAATGTTTAACATTATTTGCATGGCCACTCACAATCAGATGTGCAGATTAAAATATTGTGTTATTTGAAGTAAGATATTTTAATACAGAGCGCATAAAATGAAGCAGTTTCGCATATTTTTGTATTTTTTTAATATATTATAGTTGAAGTAATCAGTTCCCGGCAAATAAAAAACGCAACAAAAACTTTACGACTCCATTAAAATACCATCTCTCTTTGTGCTGTTTCGACCACAATTGACTCGCTTACCTTTATAGGTTTTTAATGTGCGTCGGGTCGTTTGATGACAGGCAGGCCGCATGATCCGCGGCGATAATAATTGTCGTAAAGTTTTTGTTGGGTTTTTTGAGTGCAGGGAAGTCCTTACTTGGACTATACCTACAGCCTACAATTTTTTTTTGTGATTATTCGATCTTGTGTGGAAGGGACTATTCACTTACCAAGAGTTGAATTGTGTAAATGGATTTTTGGACCTAAAATTTTTGCATTGTAATCCATATCCAAGTCATCATCGTGTATTGTAACATCGCTCAGGTCAAAATCATTAGGATGGCTTGAGGAATTCGATAGAACATTATCCCGGTTCTCTTCCTCTATAGTAAAATTTAATGCCCTTCCTTTTGGTTCATCTGCAGAGCTGCTTGTGTTACTTGCTGAATTTTCCGTGGAGTGTAGAGGCATCGCTGTAGGAATAGGAGTCGGTCTGAAGACATTAACATCTGCTGCATTTTCGGATAACATGTTTAATGATTTCGGCCTAATTATTGGTTCTGGGGTGTGTGTCATCATCTCTTGTGTCGAAAATGTTTCGATTTCTGAAAAAGAAAAATGTATTAATTTAGTGAACTAAAAATAAGCAATATATGTTAGTCAGTTTCACATTATGACCATTGAGAGTAAAAATTTTTTTACAAGATGTTCTTGTAGACACTTTCAAATTATTATATTTTGAATACAGTTTCGAATTCTTATTTGTAAATTGAATTTTCCTTGATTACACGTGAATTAAATTTATATGCCTGATATCCATCAAATAGAAAAAACATATCGTTATGGTTGTTTTCATTTGAACCTTCATTTTTGACTGCAGAAATGTCGAAACAGGCCGATCAAAATCATCAAATATTACAGAGAAGAATAAAATACCAAAACTTCAAATTAAGCAGCTTGAATTTTTTTTATAACAAAACTGGTATAATATGATCGCGAGGTTACAAATAATGTAGACACTTCCAAATGTTTGTGTTGGTAAATTGAAATATTGTATATTAGAAGTTAACCTAGAAGAGCTGCAATTCCTACGGACACTTGCTATATTATTATTAGAGATAATTTATGACTTCATTAGAAGATCAATTAATCAATCAACAAGTCTTTATTCAAGTTAAATTTAAACAATTGCCTCCCCAGAACTCACTCCGGGACCAACCGTACAACCATCGCATGATTCACGGTGGTGAATTGCAGGGTCAGGCGGATTAGATCTGGTTTGGCTAAAAACAATTAAAACATAAACCTAAACTCCTTCTGTTAATAAACAGATTTAAAAAATGCGGTAAAATTTCTATATCTAAATGAACAGATTATTTAAAACTTAAAAACTACACATTTTTCAAACTTTTACTTCACTTTTTCAAATTTTGGTACTGACGCAGACACCTCAACTTAAACGAGGAGCCTTCCGCGAAGTGTGAAAATGCCGGGCTGCGCTTAGGCTAGCCTAAACTTTGATTTCAATAATTTTGACTTTCCGAAAATTTTGTTTTTTTTTAGAATTCTGGTGGAAAATGAATTTAAAGACAAAAATATACAAAAAGAAAACAAGAAACAAAGGGAATAAAAAGAAATAAACCGAAAGGAAGAGGGGAACAGGAAAGATTTAAAGATTCAAAGATATGAAATATCAGTAAAAGTGGGTAGGGCGAGCAGAAGTTATAGTTTGTGAAAATTTGGCTACAGGTGTTGCCGGAAGATCGGTAACATTTGGTACGGTAAGGGATGTTTGATCGAAATGGGGCATTATGCTGTCTAATTTGGGTTATATGTCTTGTTAGCGGATTATCGCTTGTCGTTGCAACGTCCGTAAAGATCTCTGAGGGAGGTGTACCTTCCAGAATTTGGAATGAGGCTCATAAATTTGTTTTTCTTTAGTTTTCTCATTGTCGTGGTCGGTATGCTGCACCATACCGGCGCCGCGTATGTGATGGACGACCTGACCACCATCGTGTAAACAATTTTTTATTTTGTCGGTTAAGTCTGCTACCCCTGACCATGAGCGGATACAGACTCCTGAACAGAGAATAGACCGTTCGTACTATCTTATTAATGTGCGTATTGAACGTCAGTCGCTGGTCCAGTCTGACCCCCAAGTACTTCACGCACCATTTGGTAGGAATTTTAGGTTCCCCGGATCGAGATTGGTGTTAGGATTCTATTTTCAGTAAATCGGCGCGTGAAGACTATCGCCACCGATTTCTCAGCGTTTACCCGAATCTTCCATTGGTCGTAATATACCCTGACAGAAGATAAGTAATTAAAAATTGGGCGTTCCATTTCGAAATTCTTTCTTAACTAAAAAATCAATTAAATTTTAATATACTCAATAGAACGTGCATTTATAATTTTCAAAAATATTTTGTATATGAAGAGAAGAGATACCTACTCAAAACTTATCAACAGATCTTAATTTTTATCAAACAATCGCTTTTATTTTGTGAACGGTTTGTTTTAAGTAGTTAACAACCTAATAATCATGAATGTAATTCAAAAAAGTTAAATAAGACATATATGACAGGGTTTAGAATAATGAAGTTGATGCCCAACCAACGAAAATGAAACAGAAAGTAGAAAATATTTTTGGATTATGCGAATAGAAAGCCAAGAAAATAGAATACAGATATTTTTCTCTACCATTTCAAAATAGCCGTAATCGACCCAATTCTGAAATTTGCCGCACCTTTTATAAACACACATCAAATTGGATGTTAAATAGCCTATGCAAATGAAAACGTAGGGCCTAGATCTAAGTGTTATCTAAACCGCCATTGTTGGTGCCAAATAAGATGTTCAGAATGTTATAAAGGTATTGTTATGTGTTGCCCTCTGACGGAGAGAGATGTAAATAGTCCCTGGTACAGAGTGAAGGAAGACCTGTTTAGTTGACGGTCGGTAGAGTGATGCCATCTCTGGGCCAACTGGCGAACTACAGAAGCACAGAATATACGAGAATGTGCCAGAAGCGCCGCGAACAACGCTGGGTGATCCTAGAGAATTCGAGTACCTTCGCCACGGTATATAAGAGGTGAATCCGGCGCACGCGGACAGACAGTATAAAGTACAGTAACAAGTTATGAATTATTATAGTAGTGATACTATAGTAGATGAAACTTGTAGTTAGTATATACTTGATGTATAATTGTAAGGACTCATTATTGTAATTGAGTGATTAATAAAGTAGTTGTTAGTGAAAGTTCTTGTTGCCATTTATTTAACCTACGTACAGGGTGTTGGAAATTGTAAAAACGTAATAGCATTTTCTCAAGAGTATAATTGTCATACTCAAAAATCGTAGCTTTGCATGGCGGATTTTTTAAAAAACAAATAAAGCGTGTTTATGGTATTAAATATCAAGCACTTATTTGCCTACTGTGAGGTAATAAAACCTCTCTAGTATGAAAAGTACAATGGACAATTAATTGTTTTATACCGGTTGGCGTCTTGTAAAATCCAAGAGATCAAGCGATAAACGAATTAATTTGCATGACTAATAACAACTATTGAAAAAATGTATAATAGCTACAGAGTTTCTCGAGTTTAAAAAGATATTAGATTGCGTACCTGTTCTAGTGTGAATGTATAACGACGGTCCGCACTTCATATAGCAGCACACATGTCTACTTCTATTACAGAAGGTTGTGGTGCCATGCTCTGGGATGAAATGATGCACGGTACCCGTGGACGTATTGTTTCAATTTATCTCGAAGATATAGCGGTTTATTATTATCCCAAAACTAATACTCCATTATTGTTTTTGCCATTTTTGGCCCAATGCTTGCAATGACGATGGCACATACTTCGCACTTTGCGAGGTATTTTCTATTCCCGCACAAAGCGTCACAGATGAGGTGTTTCGACAAAAATTGAACCACCTTCAAGAAAGTCGCTAAGATTATGAAATAAAACATCATGCAGTCGTTCAGTCAGTTAAACCTTATTGTTGCCTATAGATATCGAAGTGGTTAAAACGGGGCGAGCGTAGGTGCGTCTTTACTATGTACATACTTTGATATGCGATGTAAAGCAACGTCAGGCGCAGTTAGTAGTTGGATGGGTGACCGTTCCAACGAAGACCGTGTCCTCACCTCACACATCTTCCAGCGGCTTGTATCAGTGTATGCGCGGAAGCTAGGCTAGGGTTGTATAGGGGATATACCATCCTTCGGAAGGGATGTAAAGCCGTCGGTCCCTTGTTTATTAAATGTTAGGCAAGTAAAAGATCCCTACTCTTCTTAAGGGAAGAGGTTCGGCAAAATTCCTGGTTGGGAGTAGCTCGTCTACAGGCGTCGGTGATAGGCCTCAGTAGCGGAAATAGGCCGACGTTAAATAAATGTATAAAAAAAGTGGTTAAAAATACGTTGAGTTTTGTTATTTATTCATTTTTTAAACGCAATGACTAGGTGCACTCCAGAGTGCACGCTATTTTCAGCGTTTGGTGCACTCCGGCATATTCGCCGATCCTACTACGAACAGAATAGGGAAATAAAGAAATAAATGCGGAGTTACGATTAGTAGGAGCCCACAGAGCGTGGGCACTCCACACTACATCAAATAATATTAACATATTTAACCTAACGAACTAACCTAAAGAAATATTCCTATTACGTATTTTAGTTGTTAACAAAATGTAGTAAAAAAAAACCGTAAAAAGTTGATTCGAACCCTCGACCTCATGTGTAAGAATCGAGCCAATTTTTTTTTTTTTTTTTTTTTTTGCCAATTAAAAACATTTATTATCAATTAAAATATATATACAATATACGTGTTATTTCCATGCTATCTCATTGATTTTATTTAACAATAGGTAGTCAAATATTAAACTGCGACGTGACACAAGACACACAGCCAAGACACGTTCACAGGGGCTGGTTGGTAAGGCCTGCAGAGAAACTAACACATTTGGTAATATCTGTCGATTAATAACCGCTCGCACCAGCATTCGGTATATTAAAATTAATGATTTTGCCAGCAATAGGCTGAAAATAATTGGGGAAACAAACATTCGAGTAAATGAGAGTACTCCTTATATTGTGCAGGAAAAATATACAAAAAACCTGCTTCAGCTAATGCCCATGCTATTTAAAGTGAAATATATAGGGAAAATTTAAAAGGTTATAACAGATTATATTTTTGGACCTGAAGGGTGATGACGTAAGAAATCAGCCGGGGGATAATGGAGCAGTGGAAGGTAGGGTGAAATGTAGAGGAGATGAGGGGCAAAGAGGAAGGGAGATTTGATGGAGGAAAACGTCGTCAGTCAGGTGTTGGTTCGTTGTAGAGTGGTAGTTTCTCGTGAATTAATCTGTGTGTATGTCTATAGTTATGATGTCGTCTTATGTCTGCTATGTCACGCGTCAGCTCGGAGCTATGAATCTTAGAAGTGAAAAACTTCTGCGACGCTTGTGTTATGTAGTCTCTAATGGTCAAAAGTCCCGTAATTCTGTGTAGTTCGTTTATCGCAATGTAGCGGCTTGAATTGGTGAGAAGTCTAAGTAATTTGTTTTGCGTCCGTTGAAGTCGTGCGCACTGTGTGTCTGAAATCATATTCCAGACAGCACAGGCGTAAGTCAAAATGGGTCTGAATATAACTTTGTACATGGTCAGTTTGTTGTCTGTTGTCAGCAAGCTCCTCCGATTACACAACGGATAGAGCTTGCTGAGCGTCGCATACGTTTTGTTAATTGTCTGCGTTATATGTGGTCCAAATGAAAGTCGAGTGTCAAGGGAGACACCGAGGTATTTAACCGTGGTTTTTGCCTCGATGTCTCCATTGTTAATTTTAAGTTTTGTAATTGTCTTTGTGTTGGTAAATTTGCGGTGGAAGGTTATTGTCTGCGATTTGGTCTCGTTTATCGTTATTTTCCAGTCAGCGTAATATTTTAGTATTTTTGTCAGGTGATAATTAATTTTATACGTCGCAGTCTGTGCATGGAATGAGTTGGCGTAAAGTAAGGTGTCGTCAGCGTAAAGTAGGAGGTTAGCAGTAGAGTTAGCGGGAATGTCAGAAGTATATAAGTTGTATAAAAGGGGGGAGAGCATGGAGCCTTGAGGGACCCCGGCCGATATTGGTTTTTTATCCGAGTAGGAGCCATTCACACACACCATAATTTGCCGTTGACATAAGTAATTTTTAATAAGCGAGACAATATAGTCAGGAAATTTGCATATTTTTTGTAATTTAAATGCAAGGCCGTTATGCCAGACACAGTCGAACGCTCGCTGGATATCCAGCAACAACAAGACGGTGCACTGCTTCCGATTATACCCATGAATTATATCCCTGACCACATGGGCAAGGGAAAGGGTGGTTCCATGGCCTGCTCTGAATCCAAACTGCCGCGCCGGTATGAGTGATTTTTTGTCAACGAATTTATTTAAAATTTGTAGGATGACTTTTTCAGTAATTTTTCCCATTATGTTGAGCAGTGTAATCGGTCTATAGCTGCTCGGCAGGTGCGGCGGTTTGTTTGGTTTCGGGATAGGTACCGTAAGAATCGAGCAACCTAACCACTACACCACGGACTGCTGATGAGGACCCTACATACTTCTTACTATATCAATTAGCACTACCGCGCACTCCATGAATGACGTCACATCCAAGGCATTCGTCATTTGCACGCTCAAAATAGCGTGCACTCTGGAGTGCACCTAGTCATTAGGTTTTGTAAACTGAAGTCAATATTAAATAAGATCCAGTTAACTGGACGACAGCATGAAATTTAATTTCATAATTTTTAACGCCTTTTTTGAATGCGGGTAAATTTCCTGCAAAAATTGTTGTTCACTTTTCTTGAAGGTTTATTTTTTTTATTTTTCTCTCTATACTTGACCTCTATTATAAATTTTTATTGCTGGCGCCTCCGGCAAATATTCGAATATAATTCGAGCATAAAATTTTTATTTTTGTAACTACCACTTATCTTGAAAGAATGGTAAAATTGAAAGATGGTTTTAACAATATGGAAAACGTAAATTCAAATTTTTAAAAGACAAGGAATGATGGTGTTAAACCCTTATCATTCCCTTATCTAGCGTATTTATTAGATCCCTCTAAAAATAAAAATGATTGTAAACTAAAAAGTGAAGGAAAAAGCGCGGTAATAATAATAATTATTATTTATTTCCACCAAGGCAGTTACGTTGTGTGGGATTCGTCAGTTACTCTAGAAATTCTAAAAATTGAGAGACTTTAAAAACATTTACCAATAAAAAACTTTTTAAATTTTTTTTTAACAATGTTACAAGTTTTTCACTGTCTTTAACGTGTTTAGGTAAACAGTTAAACAACTTAGGTCCAAGACAATTAGGAGCGTCCAAAGCAGATTTTTGTCTAGCGAATGGCACATGAAACTCATCAGCATGCCTCGTATTATAATTATACAAGCTTTATTAGTGGTAAAATTTATTTTATTTTTATAGGCGTAAACAAGAGTAAAGATTCTATTCATTTCAATTATGTACAAGCATGAATTGTGTAAAAAAATCATCTTTACACGATTTCTTCTGTGGAATTTTGGTCATACATTTGATGATTCTTTTTGAGCCAAAAAGACATTAGCTACGTCAATAGAGTTTCCCCGTAAGCAAATTCCGTACCTTAACCTTGAATCTACTTGAGCAAAATAAACCTGTACTCGCTGATGCATTTCCAGTGTCCTTCGCAAATTAATGAAAAGAAACTTATTCATTTTATTTCAATTCATTTTACTAATGAGCTTAAGGCAATGGTGGTTCCCAGAAATGTATCCAAGAAAATGTACACCACCATGTGTATTTGTTAATATTACACCGTTGTTACTAAAATTTAGATCATCTATCTCTTTTTGACGATTATGTACTCTGAATACTTCGGTTTTTTCGGTATTCACAAACCAATACTGTTAAAGTAGTCTGATTTCTAGTAACAGCCTCTCCACTTTTAATCAACGAGTCTGAATTCTTTAATAATATCACAAGAGAAAAGTTATCAACATAACATTATAATACATTTTCGACTACACTTGAATACACTCCATGCAATCAGAGTTCACATAATCTACAGATTTTCCAGTTTCAAATTTTAAAGATACATATTGTTCGCGATCTTGAAGGAATGTTGATATCCAGTGTAATGCGACGACTCTTACTCCATGTGTATCTAAAATAGACAACAATAGATTATGGTGGATGCAATCGAATGCTCTGTGTAGATCGCAAAATATCACAGTCCGGCATTCGCCTGCCTCAACGTATTCAATGATTTTATTTGTTGATCATGCCGATCATGTTGATCTGTTCATGCAGAATCCATACTGATTTTTTGATATAATTTCGAATTTATTGAAAAATGGTAAAAGTCGACCTAAAAACGCATATTCAAAAATTTTGGAAATACATACGAGATTGTAACTGGTCTATAATTTTCTCAACAGAGTGGATCTTTCTATTTATACAATGAGATAACTTTTCCAGTTTTCATAATTTATGGAAACATGCCATATTCAAAAGACCTATTGATCTGTTTTAAAATAATACTTGGAATGTCATCTAGTTCCGAAGATTTCTTATTTTTTAAATAAGTGACTAGTTGCCGCACTAATTTGCGTGCGGTAACTACCATCTTACCGCACGGTGCGGTAAAATGGAACCTGACAGCATATGTCAAAATTTGATATTTCGTTGACACTTCTATTAAAGGATTTTAGTTTTAGAGAACTTTTAATTTTATTATTTAAGCTTTGTAAAATAATCGAAAACAATTATGTGCTTGTTGATTTGCTTTTATTGAATATTCTTGAGAATATTGATTACAGAAAAAAGAAACAAAATTACATTTGCTTCAATTGCTTTTAGCAGCAATTAAACTTCAACAAAAATATTCATACTCAAAAATAATTAGGGATCATAAATAATTAATACTTGTAGAGCACAACAAAGCGTCGTACGGAGGGCCAGAATCAATGCTGATTTTAGGGGGTACTTTGGAATTATTAGCATATGGCGGTAGAATTTGGGAGGCGGCGGACAATAGTCATAAATCATATTTTCTAATTCCTTGTGTTCAGAAAGAACTAAACATTTTAAAAAATAAATGAAGCCCTCCCCCGCACCTTCTGCTTTATTTTGCATCATTAGTCTTTCATTAAATAGCCCGCGGCGACGAGTATAGTATAGTTAGGCTGAAAAAACATACTGAAAGCAAATTATTACTAAAAATGTTTTGTATTGTTCTTTACGTTAAATAGCCACATATGCGTGTGTACATCATGATATGTTTATCGCGAGAGGTCTGTGCATTGGCGTCGCAAGGCAGGGGAAAATTGCTTCTAAGCCCACCCCAGTTTTTTGATTGGGTTACATTTTTTATCATTTTTTCTGTTGTTATTTAGAAAATCTGTTTTTCATTATTTAACGTCATTATTAGTTAGCGTGACTTGTGGGTGTGGGTAATATCTATACCTATAATCAATATTGTTGTGCGTGCTATTGTAATGTAATTGGGTTATTCCAGCGAAATTGTAAAAAAATACGTTTATAAAATTTAAAAAATAAAATTAGAAAATTGATTAAATTATTACATCATCATTCTCTAGGCACAAGATATGTTTGATTCTCACCTAAAATTGAGATCGTTTTTAGGTTTTAAGGTTTTTATTTAAAAAAATTAAAAACGCGTGTCCATGGAGATAATCAATTGCCCATGGAGTTATAATTGGTCTAAATTTTGTAAAATATTGTTGCCAAAAACGAAAGGTCTGCTTAGAAAAGTAAAAATGCTTTATTATTTAATAAAAAACAACTTGTATATGTAAGAAATCATAGATATTTTCAAATCAAGCGGACGAATATCAAATAATACGAAATGGTTTTTGACATTGTACTTAAGAACTTAACATAGATCATTGAGCAAAATAAAAACATTAAAAACAAAAAATAATTTCTTTATTTAATACTTTTGGTCAACTTCATGGACAGCTGACAACACCATGGACAGTTCATGTCCATAGTGATGACGGCCATGGAGATGATGAAACATAGTATTTTTCGCATTTTTCAAGTAAATAAAATTTTCTAAAATGAATCTGACGTACGTAAGGCCTTCTTGAACCTAATATTATCTTAATTTTCACTAGCCATTTATATTAAAAAACTACTTGCAAGGGAGATACATGGAGTTGATGTATTAAAAAAATACGTACCTCGTTAAAGACTTGTTTCATTCGAAAAAGTCTAAACAATGCGAAGCACACGACCACCTCTAATGCTGATGGAGAACTGAAGTGTATGGCAAATCTATGTCTAATATTAGTATACTCCTATGGCGTCTTTTAATGGATTTATGCTAAAAACCAGGATGGTCTATGGTGATGATGGCATTTTTGGTAACAGAGTAAAAGTGGCACATACTTGCTAATTTCTGTTTTAATTAAAAATATTTTTATATCCAGAAATTGCCTAACATGTATTCTATCAAAGGCCAGAATAATTTAAACTTAAATTATATTATTTGTGCTGGTAAAGTGTATGAGAATGCAGTGAACTTGTGTGGGTTACAGTCCATAGTGATAATAAATAGGAGTAAAATAATTATTTCTCCAAGAAACTTTTTTTTCGAAAATAATTGTTAGCAGCATTAAAAGATAGGATGGTTCTGATATTATTACAATTTTTAAATCTGCAATTGATAATTAAACAAAATTGTCACAGCACATTTTTCTAAATCAAAATCCTATTAAAATGATAAATGTTTCTTCAAACGTCAGAAAATCGTGACATTTCTTACTCATTTCATGACATTAAAGTTTGACATTTCAGACGACTGTGCACTGCCATTAACAACGGAAATAAAAGTAGGTACTTTTTCTTCCATTCGAGCGGACTTTTACTTCTGTTGCTAATGGCAACGCACAGCAAATTTTTTTTCAGCTTTATTTTTTCATATCTAATTCACGTTTGAAAAAAAACATGTATTATTTGGAGTAAAAGCCACTTTTGTGACTCGTCTGTAATTGTCGGACGAACGAAGTAAGTCCTAATAAAACAATATACTATTTACCACGATCCCCCAAGAAAGCGTTCACATTCACGTACCATTGTAGGTAAGAAAATAAGCAATATCATATGTCCGCGTTATGTTTCTAACACACCAGTATGTTAGGAAAATATCAACAGCAGACGCTGTTAAATTGTGAGACACGGAGTTATGTAGAGGCATCTGGCAAATTGTTCGTGTAAGTTGGCCGTGCTGTAGAGACACCTGTCGCGATGAATTTAATATCATATTTTATTGATAACACGATATTAAAAGTATATCTAATCATAATCCGAACAATTTCAACATTAAAATATGAATATTGACTGAAGTAGTGATGATTTTATGGAATTTCCCCACCGAGTGTCGTCAGGCAGCAAATAACACTTTGTTAAATCTATTATCCGCAACGTCTCAACACAGGTACGTGATCTGTTAACTAAATCATAAAATAATTTTAAATATTATATTTTATAATAATTATCATTAAGGCCCAGTTGTACAAATATCGGCTTATGAGTAGTTTTATCACTTATGCAAACTGTATTCACTTGCGTTGTGCAAACGATTATATAGTGTTTTGAGTTTTTTTAAACTAAATTATTTTAGAAAATGTAATGTTGGTAATAAGGCTGACGTCAATACTTTTTTGAAAAAAAATAAAAAATTAACAGGCAAGTAGTGGGGTAAATCTGGAAGAAAACCAGACTCGAATAAGAAAACATTCGATTGTGATTATGTTTGCCAATAAATAGAGTTGGATACCCCCAACATTCCGATACATTTGTTCAGAGGATGTCAAAGGGAGGAGGGGGAAACGACAGGTTACATGTGTGGGAAAATGGTTTTTCGAAGACAACTCGACTTTTGATCTGACGACAAAAAAATCTTCAGACCAAAAATGAAAAGTTCATGAAAATAAGCAAATTTTGTTCCTAACTTCATCTACGTCAGTCCAATGATTCGCAAAATATCGCGAATCCACGGTGAAAAAAAATTGAATTCATTTTTTGTCATGAAGGAGTGGAGATGACGACTCAATTCTTTTTTAATAGAAGGGTATTGGCAGATATTGTGTTGTGTCGGAGGCGGGGAGCGGTGGAATAATTAGGAGGAGAGGGAGAGGGGGAAAACGAAAATATTTCACATGCCGATAATTCCCCGTGTAATTGACCTCGTACCGACCGACGTACATTTTTTTTATTTTTTATTAGCTACAAGATAGCACTCGCATAAAATGATTTTTTTCGCAAACAAACGATTGATGCGCGAAATAAAAATTGTACGCTTTTTAAACAGTTCTTTTTGGTACGAAGGGAAAGGGGAGGGAGAAAATACTTTCCGCCACTTCATAGCTTTTTTATTAACGTTTAATTTTCGCCCGGCTAGATCGCGATAAAATGATTAGGAAGGAAGATAGAGAAATGCATAGACGTCTTCGGAAGCTTGCTTGCACAAAAATCCCTCTGATTATAGTTCTGACATAGTTTGTTTTTGTTACTTGGATTGGATAAAAGTTTCTCTTGCGAAAACTGTATTTTACTTATAGCTTGATATACATTGAAGTAAATTCTGTCATTGAAATTGAATCCATTATTTAATAAATAATAAAAAAAAATGAAAACAATAAAAAATATTGAAAAATTTGTAATTCAAAGTCATTTTTTTGGTTTTCTCAAATTTAAGCGGTTTCATGAAAAATAAAACATCAACATATATAGACCATTTCAAAGTAGACGTTTCAACTGTTAGAATGAGCCCGGATATAATATTTAATTTAAAAAAAAAACACCAATAAAGTTTTCCCTAGATTTTGTTTTTTTTCCAAAAAAAGTAAATATCTCGGAAACTACTTGTTTCCCAGATACAAAAAAATCATGCTTGTTCAATACAAAAAAAAGATTTCACATAATTTCATGTAAACTGAATTATTTTTATGAGAAAAAAATAAAAAAACCGAAAAATCGGTTTTCCGCCCTTTACTCGGAAAATGTGACGTTATATTGAAAAATTTTTTAATTATCTAAAACTTTTGTGAAGGACATTTTCCGCTAGGAGGTCACGTTTTGCCGAAAATCGCAAAAAAATACTTTCAACCCATAAACTGCACCCCTATTTTACAATTTCACTTTATCTCGTGTTTAATTTTTGTATTTTCTTCTAATTATAACCTTAACTAAATTTTCCGGCTGATCTTTGCCTGTTAATAATTTTTTTTTAGCCTTCAAAATTCACTTTGGCACCATCCTGTAATACTGTTACAATCTCCAGTAAACACCCTGTATCTAGATTCAATAAATTGCAACAAGAATCTTCACAAACCACTGATTTATTAATCACTTAAGATTACAATAGTTAATCCTTAAAAATAACACAACTAATTATTACACTTCAATCTAACATAAATTCACAACTTAATACCGTTCCTTATTTCATCTTATCACTTGCTCATCTAATATATAACTGTCCTGAAATCCTGCAGTATTGCAGACGAGCAATGGGAACAACTTGCAGAGGACAGAACCGAATGGCGAGGGGTTGTGGCCAGCTATCAAGGAAATGTTGCTGCAAGAAGGCCGAATCCAAGACCTAACCAGGTCTATGTTTGTCCTGACTGCGGTCGACATGTGCCCTCCCGAATTGGTCTCTATAGCCATAGTCGTGTGCACCGTTGATGAATGGGAATTGCAATAGACTACACCTTTTACTTGTTTTTTATTGTACACAATCTATCGACTGTAACATTTTTATACTCGGACTCGAATAACGGCTAATAATAATAATAACTGTCCTCCGCGCGCTTGGATTCACTGCATATATACCCGCGTCGAATGTACTCGATCATTCTAGAATCATCCAGAAAGTTGTTCGCGGCGCCTCCGGCCCTTTCTCGAACATTCCATGAGGCAGTGACGTAGGCGTGTACATAACAATACTCACACTTGTTCTTTATCTCAATTCCTAACAGTTCTATATTTAAATGTTATTCAGGTTTTCAAATTTACTTAAAAAAAGTTAATCTGCCATAAATATTAAAACGAAATTATCATATTGAATGTAAATATAAGGCAGTTAATGTCAGCCTAATATAAAGCTATAGACTTAGGGCCGGTTTATCAATGCAAGCTTAACTCGTAACCAAAGGATAAATGTCAAACAAAACAATAGATACGCCTTGTTTCGTTTGACATTTATCCTATAGTTAAGTGTTAAGTATTGATAAACCAGCCCTTAAAATCTTAAATTGTATGTACTACTGAGCCTTATTAATTTAAATAATTCAAATATATTTTTTTATAATCTTCGTTTTATTCAAAGAAACATCATAATCTAACTCTTACGTCTTCTTCCTCCATCACATATCTATTTGAGAAGGCAAGAGGCTGTAGCCTCCATAAAATTAGTTTTCCGGCTCCAAGGGGTCTACGTCCTCAAACTGATAGAATATTTAAAGCGTAACAAAGCTGAAAACATTGTGCTGCGACTGCTACACATAATTACCCGCCACTGATTTTTATCATTTTTAAAGCTTTGAAACCTTGAACTACTAACAACGATTATTTTACACGATAAACAAATAAATAAAGGAAAGGTGACAGTACATTGGCACTAGTACATCCTGTTTTTATTTAGCAACTTTCATTTTATCCAATTTAAATTTAATATGCAAACGGATTGTAAATACAGCAATCACAATTCTGGTCATTTGTTTTAGTATAAAGAATAATTTCTCAACCAACACAACGAACTGATGCAAATGTTATTTAAATTAATTAAAATTATAAAATATGGGAATTATAATAATATTCCAACCTATCTGCAAGTGCCTTATATAAATAAGGACTCAACAAATTAAACCAAAACAGCTATTCCCCCTTACGAGCGCTGAATTATATGGTAAAATTTGCGTATTTTGTCTAAACACAGTTAGCACTAAAATACAATGATATGGAATGCTCGAAAATTCTACGAGGAAGATGCGAGGCCTCCTTCATCTCAGGATGTCACTAACTGCAGACCGGTTTCGACCTAGTTTTGGGTCTCGTCAGTGCAGTGCAAGTGATACCTTCAATACCTGGAGTTCGCATCTCATAGACACTGTTAAGTTCCACCGCAGTAGAGCGTAACTAGCGCCATCTCTCAATAGTCTCGAAACAATCCAAATCGAACATAAAATTGATAATCATCACTGAATAAGCAATTTTATAGCAGAAGGAAATTTTATAAAATTAGGTCGAAACTAGGCCATCATGAGAGGGGCTTAATAGGAGGTAGAGAACATCAGTGGTAACCGGAACCTCCCATAGAAATGTCTCATTGGGCCTTCACTACGAAGTTACAGGGCGTTTTATAATTTTTGGCCAAACCTGTTTTTTGTCATAACTTTGACAGGGAATGAAATAACGGATTCATATTTGGTACGGCTAATGTACTAACGAGCCCCAAGAGGTACATGTATAAAAAAAAATATCCAGGTCCGGACTCACTATAATTTATGTTTCTTCTTTGCATCAATAAAACATCACCCTGTATATATTTTTTTGAAATTTCGATACGATATTCGAAAAGAGCAAGAAAAAACAAACAAAATGGCCTATTTCATTTTTTTGTTACACCTTCGTGGTTATTTAAATACGTTGTTAAATGTGCAAGAAAATGGATTACAGAACCCTATTAAATGAGAGGCACGTGAAAAAAATAGTGCCTACTGTGATTGATTAAAATTTTGTTATTTCATACCCGATTACTTATTAGGACCACAGTTTTTTACCAAAATGGACCTTTAAAACGTGCCGGAATTAGGATTCACCCAGACCACCTAGGCTCAATAGAATTTTTGCAAACTATTTATTTCACGTGCCTCTCATTTAATAGGGTTCTGTAATCCATTTTCTTGCACATTTAACAACGTATTTAAATAACCACAAAGGTGTAACAAAAAAATGAAATAGGCCATTTTGTTTGTTTTTTCTTGCTCTTTTCGAATATCGTATCGAAATTTCAAAAAAATATATACAGGGTGATGTTTTATTGATGCAAAGAAGAAACATAAATTATAGTGAGTCCGGACCTGGATATATTTTTTTTATACATGTACCCCTTCGGGCTCGTTAGTACATTAGCCGTACCAAATATGAATCCGTTATTTCATTCCCTGTCAAAGTTATGACAAAAAACAGGTTTGGCCAAAAATTATAAAACTCCCTGTAACTTCGTAGTGAAGGCCCAATGAGACATTTCTATGGGAGGTTCCGGTTACCACTGATGTTCTCTACCTCCTATTAAGCTATGTCCCTCTCATGATGCAACACCCTGTATAAGGCACTTGCAGATAGGTTGGAATATTATTATAATTCCTATATTTTATAATTTTATAAAATTTCCTTCTGCTATAAAATTGCTTATTCAGTGATGATTATCAATTTTATGTTCGATTTGGATTGTTTCGAAACTGCTGAGAGATGGCGCTAGTTACGCTCTACTGCGGTGGAACTTAACAGTGTCTATGAGATGCGAACTCCAGGTATTGAAGGTATCACTTGCACTGCACTGACGAGACCCAAAACTAGGTCGAAACCGGTCTGCAGTTAGTGACATCCTAAGATGAAGGAGGCCTCGCATCTTCCTCGTAGAATTTTCGAGCATTCCGAACCATTGTATTTTAGTGCTAACCGTGTTTAGACAAAATACGCAAATTTTACCATATAATTCAGCGCTCGTAAGGGGGAATAGCTGTTTTGGTTTAATTTGTTGAGTCCTTATTTATATAAGGCACTTGCAGATAAGTTGGAATATTATTATAATTCCTATATTTTATAATTTTATAAAATTTCCTTCTGCTATAAAATTGCTTATTCAGTTTAAATTAATTTTATTCTTTATAACTATTGTTTATAATTTTATGTAGGTATTTGTTTTATTGTAATTTTGTATTGTAAGTTATTTAAAAACGTATCACAAAATGTAGGTACCTATATATTTTCAATCAATATTTAACTTTTACAAATATGTGTGTAACCGATGTCACATTAAAGATATTGTCAGATTATATTATAATAACAAAATGAGGAAGTTGCATGATTTTTCTTATAATGAAAATCGATAAAGTTTACTTGCAGGTCCCATCTATAGTGTCTGTCACTGAATAATACCTAAATATTTCACTGAATCTGCTTCTGGAATAGTTAAATGATTTTCAATACTTAGTGACCTAAAGTCAGGTAGACATTTTTCCATGAATGAACTTTAAGAAGTAGATATTGCTTGCATTATCAACAAAATTTAGTATTGTAGCCATGATATTTCACAATCGAAAGCAGACAGAAGTGATGAAAAGCAAGACAAAACAGAGGCGCCAAAAATAGTTTATCAAATAAAAAAAAACGCTTATTTTACTGTGATTAAGTTGACACTTGCATGTATAATCGAGTTCATCTATTATCAACACAAAAAACGCAACAAAAACTTTACGACCTCATTAAAATACCATTACTCTTTGTGCTATGTCGACAGCAAATCGATTCGCCTACCTTTATAGGTTTTTAATGTGCGTCGGCTTGTTTGATGACGGCAAGCCGCTTGACTCACGGCGATAATAATTATGTCGTAAAGTTTTTGTTGCGTTTTTTCAGTGTTGATAATAAATGAATTCGACTATTTATTTATTCATAATATCTACAGGAAAGTATCCCAAATGATATAATATACTATAATACTTAGTATATACATACACATTTTTGCAACCGGACAGTGACTACTATAATATAATTAGAATGAAAATTGTCAGCATAGAACAAATCATGATTTCTTGTACTAAATCTAGGAACTTTAATATAGAATAATTGCAATGTTGCGGACCTGTTGCATATGGGACCCGCGATACACATTTGCGTTTTGTGGGCCGCATAATAACAATCGCACCAACAAAACGTCCGTAGCGGAGTTTCTGTTACCGTCCGCGAGCGGCGCGAGTCTTCCGGCTGGTTCAGAGAGAAAGAGAGAGAGAGAGACGTTTTGCTGGCATGTACACGGTTGGTGACTCCTGAAAACTTGTGTTATTCAAGGCATCCTTGTGGATTTTGGAGTTATCAACACCAATAAAATTTCCTCCATGCTTGTTATTCTGTTGAGCAGAATATTTTGTTGTTGGGAGCGAATTTTAACTGCTGGTGCAGGATTTAAGCGTATAGGCTTTCCATTGGAAGTATCTCGCTGGTTTGTAAGACGGACTCGACCCCATTCATTCAGCTGTAGCCTTCCCTAGGAGTTTTGGTGGATTGCTTCCCTCAATAATAAGAGGTTTCCACGGACGGGGCTAGAGCGGCCACACGCACACACCAGGGGTAGAAAGTTCTACGGACGGTGCCCGAACGCCCACACACCCACAGGAGTAGGAAATTCCACAGATGGAGAGGCTGTAATCGACCCCATCGTTTCTTCTCGAAGACACCACCGTAGGGCTGCAGTTTCTGCATCGTCGAAGTCTGGGGATCGTACCACCCTAGATAGGTGTATTGTTTTCTGTACCGGGGACCACCTTCAGTGGTTCTGCGTGGTTTTATATATATATATATATATATATGACCGCTGCGAATGAAACCCTCAGCGATTTGTGTAAGTAAGTAAGTAAACTAATAGTTTATGTTAACTTGGGTTTAACGCCCTGAGATAGGCTGAGCTAGTGAAATTTTATCGTGGGCACGTTACATCGCTTATCCGGGCTAGGTAGTGTCTGCGATCTGCTACGCCACAGCAGTCCAAGTGAGTTTATTTTCTGTAATATCTTGTAACCCTTACTATCCAACGTGTTTCATGCACTTGTAGATCGTAGCAGCAAAATTTCTGCAGAATCTATTTTATTATTGACAATACTAAAACCAAATTTCTGAATACTTTTGAGGCGTTTTTCCTTAAGGGACGTAATACCCAGCAGTTGAAGTTTTTCTTCGTGCGAATAATTGATTTTATCAATATGTAATTTAAATGAAATGAAATTAACCATTTTCTTTTGTACTCTTTCGAGCCTGTCCGACTGATAGTAACACAACAACAATATTCCAATATTGATCTAACCAACGAATTAAATATATTTAAGATACATGTAATATCAATGAAATCCCTGCATTGTTTTTTGATAAAAACACATAGGCGATATGCTCGCTTTAGAACATTCTCCATATGCAGATGACATCTTAACCCGAAATCCAAAGTAATGCCCAGACCACAAATAGACTCTACTCTCAAAAGTTTTAATGAATGTATAGAATATTCAAATAAAGTATTACTTTTATCACACTGCAGATTTTCGGCGTCTTTTGTAATGTCAACGTCTGCAAACAATTTCAAATCATCTGCAAAAAGAAGGATTTTCGCAAAGTCAAAAATGTGTTGAACATCGTTAATAAAAAGTGAAAATAAGATCGGAGAAAGATGACTACCTTGTGGAACTCCCGAACTTACAGTAATATTTCTTGATTTATTTTCTCCTATTCTCGCAATTTCAATTCTGTCTGTCAGATACGATTTTATCTACTGCAGTAATGCACCATTTACACCATATAATGAGAGTTTTTGCAAGAGGATATTATGATTGACGCGATCAAAGGCCTTTTTTATTTTAATTGCATCAACTTGAGAGGCTTCGTGTATGAATGATGTATACAGGAAAAGGTTTGTTTGCATACTACGACCTTTGAAAAAACCGTGTTGATATGACATAACGTTTTTATACGAATTAAAAATATTATCAGCTACAATAGATTGTAATATCTTAGGTATAGTATAACAGAACATGGCGAAACACATCGATAATTTTCTATATCCGACTTTGGACCTGGCTTGTTAATGGGTGTACTATAGGATATTTTCCAACTAGTAGAACACTCACCAGCCTCTAAAGAATGTTTCAAAAAATGAGCAATGGGAAAGAACAAGGAGGGACTGTACAATTTTGAGAAACCTGACGGTATACCATCATAGGACCTGGATTAGTATTGGAATTTAAAGATGATAATGTAGCAAAAACTAAATCACAGTCAATATAAATACTATTTAGTATGACCGGATTATCATATATATGAATATTAGAGATAACTATATTCTTTTCATATCTGACGTAAACAGACTCGAAATAATCTGCAAACATATCACAGTTAATCTTAGGATCAGAAAGGCTACTGCCGTTGAACTGCAGTTATTTCGGTAAAGTATTGTTCCTACACTTACTATTAACGTATTTCCAAAAGGCTTTTATATTAAACATAGAATGGGATTATGATGAATGAACAAATTTCATGTAATCATTATTGATTTGAGATTTAGTAAGTGATCTTAATTTTCTATATACAACGAGAAAAAAAAATGTATTTGTCTTTTTATATTTATTATACACCCTATTTTTACTTTTATTAGTTTTTTTTTACTGAAATGAATACCAGCAAGGATAATTTCCATTGTTAATGAAGTGCTTTGGAACATACATATCATTGGCAAAATTTATACAAGATACAATTTTGCAGCGAGACAATTTATGCCAGGACTATTCTGAAATCCCGCATTCCAGTTTAAAGTCTCAAAATAATCATTTATACTATTAAAATCATTTATACTCTTATATACACTTATATATCTGTTATTATTTTATACATTTGTATTTACGATATTTAAACAAAATGGGAGAAAAAGCATTTATGTTGCGTATACGCAAGCTTTTTTAAAGTTTTCATTTTTAATTATTGTAAATATTTTTTTATATTTTACGCCTAGATACTTTAAAATGGCAATAGCGTCGTACAAAATATTTAAAATGTAATCTGTGATATGCTGTTAGGTAAATACTTACGGACAACAACCAGCTCCGCTTAAATAAAATGGAAAATCTTATTCAGGAACTGGTTCATAACATAACTGATGTTCATGATGTGTTATGTGACTGAATGTAACGTAGCAAGGTAATTTGGTTCGTATTGTAGGAGATGAGATGAGATACGGGTTAATAGCAGGGCCTCCGGCTATTTTCATGATGTTCAGGTGTTGTTTATCCGCATTGTAGCAGGTTCCATCAGCCTCTAGCATTTATTTAATATTAACTTCACGTATTTTGTTCAGTTAGCTAAGGAAGATTAGTGTAAGTTACAGAGCCCTTTGCCAGTTTACTTTTATTTATTGCTTACGTGCATGTGGGTGAAAAGAGAGTTTATAACGTTCTATCTATCCCCCACTTTGGCTTGGTAAAAAGGAGCCTTGTTTATTTTATATTAATGACATGAGTAAAACATTAAAATTGTTTAATTTAATAAAGTTAGCATTACATATTTGATACATTTCGCGCGTTTCACTTTAAAACAAAATAAAACGATACTTTTCTACCTTTATGCTTTGTACAGGGTTAATCATTATAAATTTCCCACCCAAAAGTTTTAAATAAAAGTTGTGCGGTTATGACTGAATTTTGTTAAAATGCTACCAAAAGTACAGTAGCGTGCAGATTTCAGGGGATACAAAAAATAATATATTTTTTAAATGGGATACCCTGTATACTATTAAATTTTCGGAATGATCCTTTTTTCCTGATTTCAAAAATATACCATATATTACTCCCACTATATACCGTTTTTGAGTTATTAAACGTCGAATATTTTAGTTCAACTAATTACTGTAAATATGGAAAAGTTAGCATTATTAACAATGTAAACAATGTAACAATGTAAAACCGCTGCCCAAGGAATCACTACTTCCATATCCAGATTTTGTATCCAAGTCTTATGCACACTAAATCCAAATGTAATATTTTATTCCCTTTAATGAGAGAGTAGGGGTGGTAGAGGGGGTGGCTAATGTAAAAAAAAATTAGAGACCGTTGCTTCTCGTACACACACTAAATCCCAATTAAATTTTTTACTCCCTTTTATAATAGGGTGGGGTGGTAATGGGGGTGGTAGAGGGGCTAGCTAACGCCAAAAAATTTTTTTTAGACGTTTCGTTTTTGTATACACACTAAATCACATTTGAATTTTTTTACCCCCTTTAATAATAGGGTGAGGGTGGCAATGGGGTTGGTAGAGAGGGTAGCTAACGCAAAAAAAAATTTAGACGTTTCGTTCTTGTATACACACTAAATCACATTTTGATTTTTTTACCCCCTTCAATAATAGGATTGGGATGGCAATGGGGGTGATAGAGGGGGTAGTTAACGCCAAAAAATTTTTTTTAGACATTTCGTTTTTATATACACTAAATCACATTTTAATTTTTTTAACCTCCTGTAATAATAGGATGAGGGTAGCAATGGGGGGTGGTAGAGGAGGTAGCTAACGCTAAAAAGATTTTTTGAGATGTTTGATTCTTGTATACACACTAAAACACACATTTTAATTTTTTTACCCCCTTTAATAACAGGATGGAGGTGGCAATGGGATTGGTAGAGGGGGTAGATAACGCTAAAATAACTTTTTTAGGCGTTTCGCTTTTGTATATACACTAAACCACATTTTAATTCTTTTACTCCCTTTCATAATAGCGTATATAGGGGGGTATTGGGGGTGATAGTGGGGGGGGGGTTGGCTGAAGCCAAAAAAAAAATATTTTGCTTGTTTTGTCTATTTACCCCATTTACCCTCGAACCCTTCAACGGAGTTAGATCAAAATATAATCTAGTTCCAGATCTTGTTAAAATACATAACTGTACCAAATTTCAAGTCAATATCACAAACGGTTCCAGAATAAAAGTGCGCACCGACAGACAGAAAACTTTTTTCGCTCAAATTTAAAATATCGACGTTTCATGACATTTTAAGCCTATTTCAACAAAAAAAAAAAAAAATTTCTTTTTGCGTTACTATACTTCCACTGCACGTGGAAGTAACAATAAAGCGTCGAGTACAAGTTGCTCAAATATCTCCCGAGGAAAGGTATTGTGCAATTGGCGTATATCGTTAACGCGATCTTACGGCTACAGCACTGGCCCAGTCAATGGAAATGCGCCGTCGTCATTCCCATCCTGAAGCCGAAGAAGAACGCGAAGTTCGCCGGCACTTACAGGCCCATCTCGTTGCTGTCGGCGATCTCCAAGTTGATGGAGAAGGTCATCCTGATCAGGCTCGATACTGTTCAGGAGGAGCTCCACATCGTCGATGAGCGGCTTCATGAAGGGCAGGAGTACGGTGCAACAGGTCGTTAGGATAGTTAACGACGTCAAAGTGCAATACAACCTCGGGAAGAACACCACCATGGTGCTCCTCGATAATGAGAAGGCGTTCGACATCGTCTGGATCCCGGGACTACTCTACAAGCTCCAGGACTACAAGTTCATGACTCACCTCATAAAACTTATTCACTCGTTTTTGGCTTGCAGAACCCTGCAAGTTCGAGTGAATAACAAACTCTCAATACGGCTGGACATTCGTGCGGGAGTCCCGCAAGGATCATGCCTGTCACCAAAATCGTACAATTTATACGTCTCCGATTTTCCAGAGTTTCCGAATACGAAGCTGGCCAAGTACGCCGATGACACAGCCATGTACGCGCATTCTCACAAGCAGTGAACATGCTGCTGAATGCGCACATGGCTCGTGCCACGGCTTATTATGACCGGTGGAAGATTCGGGTGAACGCTGAGAAGTCGGAGGCAATAGTCTTCACGCGTCGCTTTACTAAAAATAAAATTATCGCTCCTATTTCGATCTGAGGAAACAAAATTCCAACCAAAGGATGCGTGAATTACTTGGGGCGTCAGACTGGACCAACGACTGATGTTCAACACACATATCAATGAGACAATACGTACGATCTACTCCCTGTCCAGGAGTCTGTATCCGCTCATGGTCAGGGGTAGCAAACTTAACAGACAGAATAAAAAACTGTTGTACACGATGGTGGTCAGATCGTCCATCACATACGCGGCGCCGGTGTGGTGCAGCATACCGGCTACGACAATGAAAAAACTAAAAGTGCTTGAGCCCAATTTTGTGCGCCTCATATCAAATTCAGGAAGATACACCTCCCTCGGAGACCTATACGCACGCTGCAACGACATAACCCCGACAGCAGACTACGTCCAACATATCTCTCAAAACTTCTACTCGTTCAAACTGGGCGATAGTCCGCTAACAAGACACAACGCAAATTAGACAGCACAATGCCCCATTTCAAATCAAACACCTCTTACCGTACCAGACGTTACCGATTTTCCGGCAACCACTATAGCCAAGTTTCAACAACTATACTTCTCTAATCCTATCCACCTTTCGCTAGTATTTAATACCTTTTAATTATCTTTAAATCATTCCTGTCCCCCTCTTCTTTCTGTTTATGTATTTTTGTCGCATTTGTTAGTTTCTTCATCATTTCTTTTTGTACATTTTTGTTTCTAAATTCACTTCACACCATTAATCTTTTAGAAAATTGAAAAAGGAGTCTAGGTTTAGTTTTGTTGAATTGTTGTTTCGCTGACCCAGGTCTGTTCCGCCCGATCCTGCAATCCGTCACCGCGTTAATGCGGTGGTTGCACGATCGGTTTCGGAGCAGATCCTGGTGAGGCAACTATTGTATAATTTATTATTAATAAATACTTTTTGAATTGAATTTTTGGACGTGGAAGTAAAATTGCTATAGACGACTATACCCGAGTAACTAGCACAACAAAATCGTGTATCGATAATATAATAACTAACATAGTAAACAGCGAATTTACTAGTGAAGTAATAAATTCACACCTATCAGACCAAAAGGCACAAAAATTAATTGTACGAACACAAAGTAAAGTCCCACAAGAACATTAATATGTACGTTGCTTTAACGAAACTAATATTCAGACATTTTCAAATTCTTTGATGCAACCAGATTGGTCACATGTATTGAGCAAACAGGAAAATTATGTAAATTTACAATGGGAAACATTTATGATATATTTTTCAACTGTTTTCAATAGTAGTTTTTCTGTAAAAAAAATATCAATAATAATAATGAGGCATGGAAAGATACCCCTGAAATTTTAAAATGTAAAAAAACGATTTTTGTAATATTAACATATAATAAAAATTATAAAGAATTATATAACCAAGAGAAAACTAAATTAGAATCGCTGTTACTTGCGGTTAGGAAAATATATTATAATAATAAAATTGCAAATTCGGACAATATATCCAAATCAATGTGGAATATGGTAAATAACATAACGGGAAATTTAAGAAAAACAAAAAAACATGATACCTTATTTTCAGAAGATCTTACTACAATGGCTAATAATTTAAATTCTTATTTCGTAAATGCTGCAAGCAATTTGGTGCAGAAATTACATAATATACCATTCATAAATAGTATCCCAAGAAATGAAACCCCTATTATCTTTGAAGAAGTTACAGAAAGCGAAATCTTAGAACTTGTAAAAGAATTTAAAAACAAAAATAGTTCAAGAGATAACGAATTATCGACACCTCTTCTGAAGAAAATAGTTAAATCTCTTTGTTATGTTATTAATATTTCCCTAAAGTTTGGAATATTTCCAGATTTGCTAAAAGTAAATATACCAGTACATAAATGTGGGGATGAAAATCAAATTGAAAATTTCAGACCGATCAGTTTGTTACCAGCTTTCTCAAAACTATTTGAGAAGGTAGTGTGTAATAGATTGACGAATTTTTTTTAATACGTATAACCTTTTTAGTCAAAATCACCACGGAGTTTTAAAAGGCAGGAGTATAGAGACAGCCGTATTTGAATATGTAAACGGTATATTAAACACATTAGAAAATAATGAAATACCAATGGGAATATTTTTAGACCTGTTTAAAGCGTACGATTCCATTAATCATGATATATTATTGCATAATATCGAGGGCACTGAAATGGATAGAATCATATTTTTAGAAAATCGGCAACAAATTGTAAAAATTTGCTCTCAGCATAGAGACATAATATCGGAAATAAAAAATACTAAAATAGGAATTCCCCAAGGCAGCGTAATAAGTCCACTTTTATTTAATAAATATATATCTATATATATATATATATATATATATATACAAAACAGTTTATTACGCTTCCTTTATTTCGAAATTAAAATTTAGAATACATTTTGGGGACTGCGATGGATGCAAATAAACTATTTATCTTACAAAAACAAGTTATCCGTGTCATTGATAACATTTAAATAAGAGAAACGTGCAGAGGGAAATTTAAAAAGAGTAGAATATTGACAGTTTCTGCAATATATATCTATGAATGTTTAGTTTTCAATTTTAAACATAAAGATAAATATAAAAAACAAGAAATTAGTCATGGCTATGGTACTAGATAAGTAAATAATTACAATTTTCCTACGCATAGGTTAAGTATATATGAAAAAGGGCATTTTTATTCCAGTAAAATTTTTTTTAATGTACTCCCAGATAGAATTAAAAATATTAAAACTTTTAAGGGTTTTAAGAGAGAAATATTTAATTTCTTAGTTAAAATGGAACCGTACACAATCGCAGAATATCTAAACTGTAGAAGATCCGATTTATAAAGCTACTAATTTAAAAGTAACATTTAGATTGTAAAATAACTAAATTGTATTTTGGTATTTAAGAATATTTTTATTTATTTTTTTCACATGAAATTGTAGAAATTCTCTTGAATTCTCTTCAACCCACTTTGTCTGTATGTATTGTATACAGGGTGGCCCGGATTTAATTTGCATATACAGAGATCTCGTAAACCGCAAGAGATACAAAGTTGATTAAATGGGGAAAAAGTTTCCTATTTTGATGAGTAATAAAATGGTTCATAAAAGTACAAGATATTCCGACGGGTTTCGGAGATATTCGACAAAATACGGAAAAGCTCATTTTCGTTTTTTACGTCTAGTGTTGTTAGTATAAAAGATATAAAAAAAAATCCTAAGAGTTTTTGTTGTAAATGAAGTTTCCTATAATCTGCCGTCATAAAATTTACATTAAGACGTTTCGTCTCATCAGGGCTACCTTCGATTTTTTTTTAAATACGGACCTGCTTTTTTTATTTAAAATTTTCATAGCCTGTGTAAGACTATAATATATTACACTTGATCATTTTTCTCCGTTTCGTCTAAGAAAACATCATCAGTGTTGTTGCTTCTTATAAGACTATTGTATTCTTAAGGAACGCAAAGTAAGATGGATCGTTTGAAAGCTTATTTAATAAATAATAATTTTTATACATAGACAATGATTTAGATTGTAACTACAAAATAAATTAAATTCTTTTCATAAACATAATACAACAAATAACAAAATCAATGAACAAACAATATTCTAAGCTATAACAATCTAGAAAAAAATTAGCACTCAAATAAACAGTACTAACAAAGGTCACAATAGTTGCTCAAAGTGTAGTCCATTCTGTTGAATACAGAGGTCAATTCTTATTATTATTTGGAAAGTAGCTTTAGCAACCATTTCTGACGTAATTTTCGCAAATGCATCTAATATTCGTTGACGAAGGTCTTGTTGATTAGTTGGCATAGATTTGTCGTAGATTTCATTCTTTAGGAAACCCCATACAAAATAATCCATGGGGTTAAGATAAGGTGATCGGGAGGCCATCTTATTAGTGAATTGGTACCAATCCACTTACCTGCATGTGCATTATGTGCACCACAGCCGTCCTGCATGAAGTATTCAAGATTTATTCTTACTTCTAAGGGCATTGCATCGAGTACTTCGTCTAATACATCCAGATATCGGTACTGGTTTAAGGTACCATTCAAGAAAATGGGTCCAATAATCCGATTATTGATCATACCGCACCACAAATTTTGGGAAAAACGGACTTGTGGTCTAACTTCTTTGTTTAAATGTGGGTTAGTAGTTGCATACACATGTTTGTTTCTTGGATTAAATAATCCACTATTGGTAATTATGCATTCATCTGTCCATAATATCTTAGTGTATAACAAACGATCAATACGTAGTTTTCTATTATACCAACGACAGAATTCCAGTCTTCTATCAGAGTCTCCAGCATGCAATTTTTGGACTTTTTGAAATTTATAATCGTGGTATTTATGTTTCTTCAAAATTCTTCGAGGGCCCAACCCCGCACTCTAGAGCAAATCGTCTAGTAGAATTTTCAGGGTTTATGTGAATTTGTGCAAGAACATTAATTTCATTAACAGTATTGTATCGATCTCGATATGTAGTTCTACTTTTTTTACGCTGCCAAACTGTCATATTTTTTGAAATGTAAGAAAATATCCTTTTAAATAGCTGTTGTGTATCAGGGTACAATTGTAAATAATTCTGAGTTGCCCGTGTTTCATTCATGTAACATCTTATGTACACATCGTACATATCTTTCTTTTCTTCTTCGGTATAACGAACCATGTTTTTTATTTAATTTTAAATGATTTAAGATAAAAAAAGGCACTGCAATACACATTAATATTACACGTGACAGATAAATAAATATGAGAGTAGTATTGTTTCTACATGACATACCAAGCTGACGTGATTTTGAGAAGGCTTTATTTATGCAAATATGAAAACATTGAAGATAGGGAAAGTAAATGCAAAATACGTATTAAAGACGTGTAAAAAAGTCTGACAGTATCTACAACTATGCGAAAGCTTTTACGGGAAATCAGGTGGTACAAATTTTAGATTACTTGATTTAAAACGAGATAAAGAAACGATTCTCAGGAGTTATTAAATTACAACTTATAAGATCTCTTCTATTAGAAAAATTAAACTGTGCTCCGTGTATGGATAGGCCACTCACTATGTTTATTGATGCCTTCGAGTACTTATTAAATAAGCTTTCAAACGATCCATCCTTGTTTTACTTAAATACAACAAACAGTCTTATAAGAAGCAACAACACTGATGATGTTTTCTTAGATGAAACGTAGAAAAATGATCAAGTGTAACATATTATTGTATTCAGTCTTACAGTCTTACATAGGCTATGAAAATTTGAAATAAAAAAGCAGGTCCGTATTAAAAAAAAATCGAAGGTGGCCCTGATGAGACGAAACGTCTTAATGTAAATTTTATGACGGCAGATTATAGGAAACTTAATTTATAACAAAAACTATTAGGATTTTTTTTATATCTTTTATACTAACAACGCTAGACGTAAAAAACGAAAATGAGCTTTTACGTATTTTGTCGAATATCTCCAGAACCCGTCGGAATATCTTGAACTTTTATGAACCATTTTATTACTCATCAAAATAGGAAACTTTTCCCCATTTAATCAACTTTGTATCTCTTGCGGTTTACGAGATCTCTGTATACGCAAATTAAATCCAGGCCTGTATATTGGTATATTGTGGCTGTTTCAAATAAATATTATTATTATTAAAGTGAGCTATGAAAATGACAACTATTATGTTTGATAAGTGACATTTCTTTAATGAAATAATCAAAATGGTTTACAGTGAGGAAGAAAAAAAAACAAATATTTATACAAAATAGATAGATTTATTTAGAAAATTTAAATATAAATAAATGATAACTCATAAAAGATGTTCGATGTGTCTACCATTATTGTCAATGCATAATTGATAACGTTTACTTATGTTTATAATTGTACCGGAAATAGCCTTATTATTTACATTCAATTATTTCAAGTCGAATACTGTCTTCAATGACTTGAGTACTTTAAATGTATCTCAATTTTATGCATTGATGATATGCAGACATTACCATTATCTTCGGTAAATTGTTACTGATGGTCTTTTCCTCACTATACATGTAGCTCATTTTTTTAAATTTATTTTTAAGAAATCAGCTTTCCTGAAGTAATTTTAAAAATAATTTTTTTCGACAACTCTTGCTTTATACAATGTGACGCACTTAAAATAAAGAAGAAGAAATATTTAATTTATTGTTAGAAGTAGAGATTTGAATTTTGGTACAAAGGTAGAACTTCAGGAGTTGCATTTCTTGCAGTACTCAACTCGAATGTCAGGTGTAACCCTAACCTACTGCGACCTGGTAAACAGGACAGATTCTCAATATTTTTCGTCGCGTTGGAAACATCGTGAGTAATCTGGAGGGCCGTACGATCTCTATATCAAAAGGGGAATGTGAATTCCAATTATAAAATTCGATACGACAGTAGATGTTTATTGGCGTTTCGCGAAATCATTCGATCACATTAGAAAGCCGCCATTTTCACAAATTCGTTATACGATGTTGATCATCGGTAAATAATAGAACTTGTCTTGGGCTCGCACCGTAAACATCATTCTTGTGACTAATAGTCTATCATCATTACACTCTCGTTGAACAATATTTTATTGACTATTAATCACTTATTTTTTAATTTAAGTGTCTTGAAAGTCATACGTTCTAAGTGAAGTTAACATAGTTATCTCATCTAATAATATGTAACCTTACTGTATTTTAAATAAAATATTATGAGATTTTGTCTTTTACGGGTTTATAATTTATTACATAACATTTCCTTATTGTCATTATATATTATTGTTGGTACAAATATATGTTTTATTCATGTTTGCATTCAATTTATACACATTAAGATTACCACAAATTAAACTCTACATTAGGCTCTGGAACGGTTGCAAAAATTATTAAGTATCTAATTAAAGTCGAAAGTAAGATCGACGGTCTTCCATATTGGGCATAATAATGATAATATTAATCGTTTGTTGACGTTGATACTGTGAGTGATCTACTGTCTCAAGTTCACAAACATTTCACTATTAAAAACTACAAAGTACATGTAAAATATAATAGTACGAATAAAATAAAGCTGCTGTCTATAAAAAGATGTTAAGTTAGATTACATTATAAGCACATTTTTTCTATTTCTTGCCGGATGCGCCGCGATTTACAAGAATTCACACATTTATTAATAGATGTGTAATTGATTTATTTCTTATTATTATTTGGATGCGAAAGAAAAACCTTTTGTATACAAAAAATACTACGAAATAGCTCGTAAAAAGATGAAAAAAATGAGTTTTTGATAATTAAAATCGGTCAATAACTTTTTGCACAAAAAATTAAAAACCGTTAAATATGGCCATTTTTTGCCATTCAATTAAAGGGACTGTAATTATCGAAGGAAGTTGTTTCGGAGCTTAAATTGTAGCTTTTCTGTTACCTACCTACTCTAAAAATTTCATGCAAAAATATTAATAACTTTTAGCGGAAATAGCGAAAATGTAAAAAAGGTGTTTCCGAAAAACGGTGTGAAAATGGTCAAAAATGGTCATAGAACAATTTTTCAAAAAGCCGTTTGTTCCTCATGAAATTCTCTACTACCCTATTATCTTTGAATTTTCCCAAGGTTTCGTTTGGTACCTTAAAAACGCATTTGTTAATCGGGCTATTTCTGAATTTTGGACGTTCGGGCGCTCGAGCTGAGGGGAAGTAACGCGTGGTGGGGGAAGTCTTTCCCGCAGGCATATTCGCCGTTCTACTACGTACAGAATACGAAAATAGATGCGGGGCTACGATTGGTGGGAGTCCATAGAGCGTGCGCATTTCACACTACATCAAATAATATTTTAACATATTTAACCTAACGAACTAACCTAAAGAAATATTCGTATTACGTATTTTAGCTGTTAACAAAATGTAGTAAATAAAAACTGGAAGAAGTTGAGATTCGAACCCTCAACCTCACGTGTGAAAATCGAGCAAGCAAGCAAGCAAACAGATTTTATTAAAAATTAATACATAATACTGTCTCCCCGGAGATTACCTTGCGACCGACCGTGCAACCACCGCGCTCTGTTCGCGGTGGCGGGTTGCATGGCAAGGCGGGGCGGCTCCGGTTCGACTAAAAGAAATTGGGGAGAGAAGTCCTGATTCCTTTCGATAAAAACAAATTAAAAAGGACAATATAATTAAAAAACATTTTAAAAATAAAATTTAACAAAACTTAAAACTAAACACACTGCACTGAACTAATTTTGCTGCTGACACAGGTACCCAAATCTAAAACGGGGAACCTTCATCAAAATGAGGTACTGCAGGGCTGGGCAAGGCTGCCTAAACTGTGGTTTATCGAAATTTTGAGTCTCTTAGAAATTTTGTAGTGAAGCTAATTTTGAGTGAAAAAAAGCACAAAAAGAGAACGATTACAAGTATAGAGACAAAAAACATACAAAAAGAGATCAAGAACATGAAACAAAATAGACAAACTGAAAGGGAAAGAGGGACAGGAAAGATTTAAAGATAGAAAAGGTATGAAATGTCAGTAAAGGCGACTAGGGTAAGAGGAAATTATAGTAGGTGAAGGTTTGGCGAATATCCCGCTGTGTTTATTATTCAGTCGAGACTGCAGGGATCTGCCCGTCAAGAACGAGTGAATGAGTTTGATGATGTACTTCGGAAAGTTATACACATGCATCTTGTATAGTAACCCCGGTGTCCAGACAGTGTCAAACGCCTTTTCAATATCAAGAAGCACCATGGTGGTGCTATTTCCAAGGTTGTATTGTACCTTGACGTCGTTAACTATCCTGACAACCTGTTGCGCCGTACTTCTGCCCTTTCTGAAGCCGAACTGGCTCATCGTCGATGTGGAGCTCCTCCTGGGCAGCGTCTAGTCTGACCAGGACGAGCTTCTCCACCAACTTGGAGATCGCCGGCAGCTATCGTCCCATAGGCCTCTTCCCCACAGGGCGCGATCCGAACGCTTGCGATCTCGTGTCATAATTATCACATTTGTACTCAGTATATCCCCTCCACATACAGCGCAATCTGCATTTTCGTTCCAGCGGGGTCGTCACGATCAGTTTCGAACCTTTTTGAGGGGATATTTGACTACAAATGTGATAATTATAACACGAGATCGCAAGCGTTCGGATCGCGCGATCAGATCGCGCCCTGTGTGTAAGAGGCCATATCGCTACTGTTAGTGATCTCCAAATTGGAGATCGCCGACAGTAGCGATATGGGACGATAGCTGCCGGCGAGCTTCGCGTTCTTATTCGGCTTGAGGATGGGCACGACCACGGTGCACTTCTAAAGTGAAAATCGGGCAACCTAATCACTACATCACGGACTGCTGATGACGAACCTACATACTTCTTACTATATCAATACGGCAATCGCGCATGTGCGGCGAGAAGCGTCTGCGCTTTGTGGGCTTCCACCAATCGTAGCTCCGCATTTGACTAATTACGCCTCGAAAATATGTTCATTATTAGTATTTTAGCGAGATACCCCACTTAAAAAAAACTTCGAATTTCAGCCAGTAGTTCCCCCACCACTCGTCACTTCCCTTCAGCTCGAGCGCCCGAACGTCCAAAGTGCAGAAATAGCCCGATTTTCAAATGCGTTTTTAAGGTACTAAACAAAATCTTACGAAAATTTAAAGATAATAAGGTTGTAGATAATTTGATGAGGAACAAATAGCCTTTTGAAAAATCGTTCTATGACCATTTTTGACCATTTCCACGCCGTTTTTCGGAAACATCTTTTTGACATTTTCGCTATTTCCGCTAAAAGTTATTAATATTTTTGTATAAAATTTTTAGAGCAGGTAGGTACCAACAAAAGCTACAATTTAAGCTTCGAAACAACTTCCTACAATAATTACAGTCCCTGTAATTAAATGGCAAAAAATTGCCATATTTAGCGATTTTTTATTTTTTGTGCAAAAAGTTATTGACCGATTTTAATTGTCAAAAACTAATTTTTTTCATTCTTTTACGAGCTATTTCGTAGTATTTTTTCGTGTAAAAAAAATTTTTTTCGCATCGAGAACGTGACAAACCTGTTTTCGGCACTTTTATGTTCTTTTTTCGAGAGATTTCAAATAAAATTTGCTTTCCAAAACATATACATCTAATTATCACTATTTTTCTCCTAATTATCACGTTCACAAAATGCACTGAGGAATTTTTCGAAAAAATAAACTATCTGACCTGGATTATATTGTTGATAGTGGGCATGGCTGTGCTCTGTAATTTTTGAGTCTTGAAATTATAAGATATGTTTCTGGGTAATCTCAATTTTCTGAATTCGATTTTTTTTAAATGCATCTCTATAAAGAAGTTGCTACTAATAACATTAAGATGTCATGATTCGCTACGCCTTAAGCTTATTTACGTTTGTTACACAATCCAATAAAAAATTATTCAATAGAAATCCTAGAAAGCGCACTAAATCTTATTAACTAAATATTTTTTAAATAATTAGATTATTACTTTTCTTAAAAAATTGGAATGCGTAGTAGCAAAACGTTCCTGTAAAATTAAAACAGTAAAACTTTGTAGATACAATCGGATTCTTGACTTGCCATATCAAGGCATCATTAGGTAAACCTAGCTTGTATACCATACATATTAAAATAAATTTCCATTGAATATAAAGATATTATAACTAGAACAAAATGATATCAAACAGCATCCAGTAGTTCTGAGGTTTTAATAATACAGTCTTACTAACTACTTGGTAGTTTTGCGTAAAATTTATTGAAAGTAAGTGTGCTATAGATAGATAGATAGATGGTCTTTATTTCACCACTATATGTTACATGGTTAAACATTTGCAGCAAGTCAGAAAATCAGCAGGCAAGCAGCTGCATTACAAAAAAATAATAATTTTGTTTTGAGAAATACAATACATATATAAAATAAGGACAATAACAAGAACATAATACTGTATATAACGTTTACACATTGTTAGACAAGAAAATATATATAAGTACATATAAATACTGTATATAACGATTACACATTGTCAAACGCGAAAATATAAAAGTTTAATTTATAAAATAGGTACCTATAAAAAGTACAAGCATTCTGCGAGTATGAGCATTAGACAACCGAAAGTGGAGTGACCAAATATGGCGTCCTCAGAAAATCATCAATTGACTAAAAACAGAACTGAAGAATGAATCGTTTTACATTATTCTTGAAGGACCTAAAGTTTAACTGTCTAATATGATATGGTAAATGGTTATATAGGTTTAAGTTACTTAGAGTTAACCTATAGCATGGTACTCTAAGAAGTCCAGCAGCACGTGTGTTGTGCTCATGATAGTCCGACTAAATAGAGAGCGGATGCGCTTCTATGAATCTCGATAAGAGTGTTGTAGATAAAGAGTGAAGATAGTGGCATAATTCTCAGTTTAATGAAGACGGGTTGACAATGTTCCCTAAATTTATCGTTGGCAAGAACTCTTATAATTTTTTCTTGTTGTCGAAAGACTTTAGATGCGTGGTGGGAGTTACCCCATAGAACAACTGCGTAGGAAAGTCTAGAATGAAAAAGAGAGAAGTAAATATTTTTTAATAGGTCGAATTCAAGAACGCTTTTTAGTTTCCTAAAAAGGAAGATTACGCTGGAAAGCCTTTTGTCCAGATGATCAGAATGGGTTACCCAACTAAGGTTATGATTTAGATAAATACCTAGAAGTTTAACGCGCTCGCCTTTGGATATATTTCTGTTTGAGGATATTATCAGTCTCTTGAGTTTTCTCCTGATTAAGTGTTAGTTCGTTAGAGGTGAAGAACCAATTTTTTGCTTGTAGTTCATTGAGAGAAAATAGTTCCAGTAGATTGTCAATGTTATGATGGGAACACGAGAGAGTGGTGTCATCGGCGAACAGAGTGGATTTGCTGGGCAACATAAATTGAGGAAAGTCGTTCATATAAACTAAAAATAACAGTGGCCCCAAGACAGAGCCCTGGGGTATACCATAATTATTGTTTAGAAATCCTGACGTTTCATTGGCTATGACAACATACTGCTGATGGTTAAGCAGGTATGATTCAAAAAGCGAGAGGGGTAACCCTCTAATTCCGTACCATTGCAATGTTTCTATTAATTTATTGTGGGAGACATAGTCGAAGGCCTTGGAGAGATCACACAGAGTAATCGCAGTGTGTTGACCCCCTCAAGACCATAGACTATATCTCTCACAATCTTTGCAACCGCATGCGTGGTCGAACGTCCAGAACGGAAAACATATTAGTGAGGACTAAGGAGCGACTTGTGTTCCAAATAACTTGACAATCTTTCTATCAAAATAATCTCAAATATCTGGGGAGGATAGATATGGGGCGGTAGTTGTCTAACAATGAGTCATCTCCCTTTTTAAAGATTGGTATAACGCAAGCAATTTTAAATATATCTGGCACCATCAGCATACATCTATTAAATATAGCAGCTAGCGGAGCGGCGATAATATCTTCCGTATATATAATTATTTTCGCATTTAGGTCATGTATATCGAGCGAGCTATCGAGCTATATGAATTACTCTGCATATAAAATATAAAGCAAAATTTTATTGATTCATTACTTAGATTTTATCAATTTAGAATTTCACAATAATTGTAAATGTAAGCAGGAAATGACAACATATTTTTTGTTTTTATTATACTTGATGATTTCCTAAAATAGAATGTCCATTAAGAATGAGTTGACCTGTGTCTTTTCATTTCTTAAAATTATGGATCCTGTTTAGGTTAGAAATAACTATGGAATTAGTGGTTTCTTCTAAATATTTCTAATATATAGCGGTGGTGTGGTAAAAGAAGTGAAATTAATAGCAGATCTTAGCTTCACAACAGTTTCACCAATACAACCTCTAACAATGATAGAGGGGCAGTGCTGTGAAAATTGATTGAAATTTGATAGTCGATAGTTAATTCTTTTGTAACTGACGACCAGTTGAGAAGTATTTTTTAAATTTATTTTGGGTGATTTCAGCAGGATTTTAGTACAGTAACTAAAAGTTTTAAATACAGTGTGCCTCACTTTTCACGACTGCACCCTAATATCTCGGCCATTTGTTGATCGATTTAGATCAAACTTGGTATACTTCTTATGTGTCAGATTGTGATTAAAAAGTTATTTAAATTTTTTTTTATAAATGAAATGCGCCTACTATGATTAAAAGAAATTGACAAAAATTAGGAATTTATATTAGCAATTGAGATGACAGAATCTTGTTCGGTATGACCGAGGGGTAAACCGCTGGGAATTTTGATGTACAAACCTCAGGAATTGCGGGAATTTTAGAGGAATTTCGGAAATTGCCAAGGAAGTGCGAAGAATTTCGGGAATTGCCGAGGAATTGCTAAGAAATGTGTGTGTATCACAAGGAATTGGGGGATTGCGACGTGTTATGGAAAGGTTTGCGCCTGCGCGTGTAATAATAAAATGCATAGTTTCGTATCACCCACCATTGCAGTCTGTGACACGAGGTACGAGACATGCAAAATGCAAAACGAACAATGCAAAAAAATCATTTCCTCGGTAATTTATAAATATTACTCTAAATATCAATCCAAAGAAAATATTCTTAAAAAAAATATATATATATTTCAGTTTGTAGTTATTATACTGTTTTTTTATTATTTTGTTAAAACAGAATTTTTTTGTTTTTTATTTTAATGTACATGTATTTATAGGCATATTTTTATATGCACCTATATAATTAAATAAATCACTTTTATTTTTAAAAGCTTTTATTAAACTTGCAATGTTTGTTAATTAGTTTGTTTAGGGCAAATCTTGCAATCAAAATTTCGATTAGTTCTAGTTAAGCTAGAGCTTTGAAATTTTGATGTGTATAAGTAATCGATATATGGGGGTTCTCGGGTTCGCTGATTACGAATTTGTAGTCAAAAATTTAGTTCAGGACGACGACTTCAAGAAGACGGACGACTTTACCGTTTAAGGTCCGATTCAACTCAAAATCGATATCTGGGGGGTTTCTAGGTCGCGGATTATGAACATTTAGTCAAAATTCAGAAGTGATGACTTTTGTCATTTAGATCCCAATCGATCAAAATCGATATCTGGGGGTTTTCGGGGTCGCGGATTATGAATTTATAGTCAAAAATTTAGTTCAAGATGGCGGACGACTTTACCGGTTATGATCCGATTCGTCTCAAAATCGATATCTGGAAATTACAGCATTTCAAAAAACTAAAACGTAAAAAATAAAATTATATAAAAAAATATTTAAAAAAAGCTTTTATTTAAATGCTCTAAAAAGTAGAAAATAAACTTTGAAGTAAATCAAACCCATCATTTTGTTACATTATATAATTTTTTTTGTGATATAAAAGCTTGTCGCGAGCAATCTCCTTTACACAGGAAAATCTCGATGGACTCGAGGACTTTTTCCAGGACCGACAGGAGGTTAATAGGACGGTAACTATTACCTGGTTTTTGGGCTTGTTGGGCTTTGGGATAGGAATGATTTTAGCCATTTTCCAACGGGTGGGATAATGGAGAGCTTTGTTTCTATCAAGGCTGTTATTTTTTATGGTAGTTTGTTCATGTGTACGTAGGATAGGATCTCTCTCTGACTGAGAATAGTCATTCAGATATGGATTCGGAAAGGTATAAAGCGGCCTGGTTGACTTTCTCAGGAGTGGAGCTTGAGCAGTCAGGATTAAATTTTAGGACCTGGGAAAATGAAGAGGATAACCTCGAACAATCATAGTTAGTCTCTTTTCGTCGTACGTGTTCTTTCAAGCACTCTAGCATAATTTGAAATTCAATTAATACTGGCTCGTGGTCGCTATTTAGTGCCGAGACTAACTTCGGTTTTTGACGGGCAGTGTATATGACTTGTTAAGAGACTGTCTATGATGGACGAGGCTGGTTGAAGACGGGTAGGTTGGAGGAGCGAAAGGATATTTAGGTGAGGGTTTTTCACTAGGTACATATACAACGCCTCTCCGGAATGATTCAAGGCCCCGCTGTACCTGTTTCAGTGGGGATGCTTTGAGTTTAGGTCGCCAAGCAGGATAATTTTGGAATTGAAATTATGTATTACGTCTAAGTCTCGTATGTCTAGTAATGTCTTCGGTCTGCAATAGGTGGATAGTATTAATATTTCATGATTTTGTATGTTCACTGTTATAGCTGTTGCTTCCAAGATCGAAAGCCCCGGAACTATCGTTTCCCTTTGCTTCAGTCCCCGCCGGACGATGAGCGTGGTGTCGCATCCTCGTCCGATCTACGTACGATTTATACGGGTAATTGCAGGAATTTATAGGGAATTGGCAGGAATTTACAGTGAATTGCACAAATTTCCAAGGAATTTTTAACTTGAAAGGAATTGTGGTGTACAAAATTTTTTAGCGGTTTACCCCTCGGGCATGACCTAAAACCCCTGTATACCAATTTCGCTAAAAATATTCATTCCTTTACAAAAAAAATCATATCTAAGATTTCAATAATAATCACCCTACTATTCGACTTATTTATAGTCGGATATTTACATAACTTAGTAGTCGTGTAATAATTACCCTAATTAAGCATTAGGACATATTTTTTATCCAAAACACTATTGTGAAATGAATATTTGAAAATGGTTATCTATATTTTAAAGTACTTAGAACTCGGCATATCAATATCTTTGTTAACATGAAGTGCTTTGGAATGAATATGACAATTGTATCGAATGTCAAATTAAACATGGCTGCACAACAATTAAGTATTGCTGATAAAATTGAAATAATAAGAATTGTTGGTGACGGTGTACACTCTTATCGAGATGCAGCCAGTATTTTCAAATTGAGACACCCAGAACGTCCACAAATTCATTACACTACGGTTGGTTCAATTAATAGAATGTTTAATTGAACTGGAGATGTATCCAAACTCAGAGCCAAAAAATACAATTTTGCCAATAGTCCATTGGATCAAGTAATATTAGATGCTGTTAATGCTGAACCACGTGTTAGTGTCAGAGATCTATCTCTAAACTTGAATGTAGACAGAAATAAAATTGGGAGATGCCTTAGTCATAATCTAAAACCATATAAGCCCAAGTTTTTACACACTATGGAAGGAGACGTAGAGAGGAGACTGGAATATTGCTTCTGGGCACAGGGTTTGTTTTTAAATGACACAAATTTTTTGAAAAAATTATTTTTAGTGATGAGGCCACTATTACAACAAATGGCATGATATCATCGAAATTCAAGGTATTGGTCAACGGTAAACCCACACTTGGTTAGAAATTGTAAAAGGGAATACTCCGAAAAAGTAAATGTCTGGTGTGGAATTTTAAATGAGACCTCGATTGGACCATTTTTCTCTGATGACACTTTAAATAGTGTGTGATTCCAACATTTTTTAACGCATGAGTTTCGAGATGCCGTTCAAAATTTACATTTAGCCGTACAACAAAACCTCTATTTCCAACTAGATGGGGCTCCATTCATAATGCAGTAATAGTTAAAAATTAGCTGAATAACAACGTCCCTATACGTTGTATTGGAAGAAGTAGTCCTTTAATTGCGTGGCCACCTAGATCACCAGACGTCACTCCTATACATTTTTATTTTGAGGGTACCATAAAAAAAGTCTATAGAAATAGGCCACGAAATAGAGCGGAACTATGTGACAGAATTAGAGAAGCATGTAATGAAATAACAGTTGAAGAATTAATAAAAGTTGTATCAGAATTAATGGAGGACTAGTGAACAAAGATTATGTTTAATATTTACTATTTAAAACTATATTTTTGTTTAAGCAATAATTTTAAGTGTTGTTTAAATTACAATGACTTTACAAAAATGGAAGTTTAGTGTAGCCCCCGGGAGTTCCTTAGGTCAACTGTGGTTGAGTAATGTAGTTTCCCTAATATTCCCATAAAAAGAGGGGGTGGTTTTTATACCAAAAAAATAACACCACCGTGATTACCGCCCTCGAAAATCCGTGAAAAGCCCGTTTTCCTGTTTTTCGAGTGATTTCGGTTTTGCAAGCAGGGTAGTTTCAACGCCCGGGGCAGTTTAGGTCAACTGTAGTTTAGTAATGGTTAGTTTCCCTGATATTCCCATAAAACACCGATACGACGAATCCCCGCATTCCTAGGAAAGACAGCATGGAAGAGGGGGGGTGGTTCTTATACATTTGGGGTAGTTGCGGGAGGGTAGGTGAAAAATAGCACATCCATCATGATTCCTGCCCTCGAGAGCTCATAAAAACATTGTCGGGTAAGTATTTTCTTATTTTTTGAAGATATTGTTATTACGGGCGGGGGTGGATTTTTTACATATTTAAGTATCTGAGTACATGACTTTGTTCATTTATAGAAACATATTTTTTTTAACAATATCTAAACTTTCAAAATGTCTGTGTGTCCGTATATCTGTCCGTCCATCCGTTTGATATGTTTTTTATAATTACGATGACTGAAAGATCCAACGGATTGCATTAAAATTTTGACAGTAAGTTAGTGTTAGCTAGAAAAAGAACCCCACTGTGCTTGAGAAAAATCAAAAATCTCATGGCTATGGGCTATGGGACATTTTAGGAACAAAATGCGTAGTAAGAATGTTGCGACATTTGATAAAAATGTACAAAAATTAAAACCGAATAATATACCATTTCGCTAACCTAGCATCACCAGTAGATAATTAGAACTACAAATGTAAGCAATAATTGTACTTGAAAAAAAACTTATTTTCAAAATAATAACGTCAATAAGCCGGTGAATAATCTAATCTAAATTACATCTACTTTGCTCATGGCGTCAGAGACTTTCTTGTGCTAATGATACAACGACAAGGAGGAAATATAGCAATTATTGGTGTATAACAATTTCACTTCACCGGATGCGAAAAATATCCCCGTATCCCCACTGTTACCTCCTTTCTCTTATTATTTATTTTTGAGAAATAATTGAGGCAACATGTGCGGACGACTAGCTGGTTTAAGTCGGAGCAGAGAGCCGTGGGTCCAGAGCATTCGTAAGAGTGGAGAAACTTACCCTTTCTGACATGTACAGCATAAGCAACAGATTTCTGTTTATTTCGAGAAAAGGAGACAAAGAAAAATTGATGTTAAATTGGGCACCATCTATAGTGAAATAAGCAAAATAGTCTCTTTTTCTCGAATAACCAGTCTGCTATAGATCAGACTGAAATTGTTGGTAAGAGAAATAAAAAGATAGTTTAAAATGAATGACAAAATATATTACAAAAAAAATTAGACAAATCGGTTTGAGACAAATTGAAATGTATATATATATAAAAAACAATTTGATACCAGTATCCTAGGTGGTTTATGGGTCAGGTGGCTGGTTCTGGGACAGCAATCCAGGCCCACAATTGTCTCTTATTGCAAGAATTCTAAATTTTTCTTGGCAATTTACGTCTCTCAATGAATGGGGTGAAAATTGTAGGAAATTTAACCAAATATAAGCACATACAAAATTTATGCAAGTTATTTATGCAAAATTTAAGCAATGTTAGCTATGCAAATATAAGCTAGTTAGCTGTACAAAATATATTTGAATTAGCTGCACGAAACATTAAGCTAGCTATACAAAAGCTGCAGGAAATTAATTTCAGCTATACCAAAGTAAGCTGATTAGCAGTACAAAAGTAATTTTAGCTATGCAATAGTAATTATTAGCTATGCACGAATTATTATTAGCTATGCACGAGTATTATTATTAGCTATGCACTAGTAAGCTGATTTCTTAGACTATAAATTGCCAAAAAAATTAAAAGGAAAGAGAAAAATATTTTTAAAACCATGTGGTACATATAGCATTTTAACTACTTGTTAAATTAAGAAGAATTGACTTTGAATTTATTTTAAAAATAATTGAAATTATATCAAAGGCAAAATTTGAAGATTAATTACATTTTAAATAAGTATAATGAAATTACCTGTATGTTAAACACTTTGTAACTGGGATATAAAAATTGTAATATAAATTACTGAAGTCCGCAGTTAAAAATTATAATGTTTGAATCAGTACAAAGGCTGCAAGCAAATGACTTCCTGGTGAGTTTTACTGATAAGGTAAACTTTTTGCCCTGTTTACTGGAAAACAACGCTACCAAAAAAATGTGAGAAATCTAATTCCCTATTGAAATTGAAAGCTATAAAATATAAAAATCGTACAAGTATGGCCATCTGTCAGTGGTTAATTTAAGCGCACCAACTTGCCTTGTAGATTCCCATACTCAACTAAAGTAGTGGCATATAATCGATAAAAGGAATCTATAATAATAGTTTATTTTCCATGCCAGCTGATTTGCCTTTGCAATTTCTATTTTATACATAACAACAAATATTAACAGATATAAATAAGTAGTAAAACGTATTGATATTATTGATAAATCAGTAACATATTACATGTTATAGGATTTACTATATATAGAATGAGAGAAGGTAAGGAAAATAACCATACGTACTCCATAGTAAATAAAAATATAAAAATTGAAAAATAGATATCTGATGTAACTAAATTTTGTAGACAAATTGTTTCCTGGGATAATAATGCTGTATTACAACGGATATGAGATACATAATAGTGTTAATAGAAAAACAGGACTAAGTTCCTAAGATATAAAATTAAGTACATAAAACAGTGTGACATGGTTTAGCAGTTATACATGTAAAATTCTGTTAGTTGAAAACAGTTTCACCTGCAAAAACTGAATCCGAAAAATATACAGGTCGTGCTAACTATCCACAAAACACTAGTTTTTAAATAAAACTGTTAAATGGACATAGGCCATGTAACAGAATGCCTCCCTTCTGGCGAAAAAAATTTTTTTTAAGGTACGTATAAAAATTTTTGCTTTGCTTTACTCGTAAACATATTATGAAAGTAAACAATACTTTAATATTATTAATTCCTTGTAGGAAACATAAAATACAAAATTGAGAAAGCGAGCGAAGGATGAGTGACAAAATACATTCTCTACCAGAAGTTCTACGTACAAGGAGCAAGTGTTTGACCTAAACTGAAGAAATCTTCGGAACTAAGTAATGAAAAAAATGTGAAAAGTTAAGTGTTGCGATATTTAAAAATAGACAAAAAAAATGGATAAAATTAATTTTAAGGAAGACGACTTAATGTCGAAATCCTACAGACATTATAACGCCTAAGCAACTGTCTAGTCGTTGCTAGTACTAAAATTGGTAGAAGTTTATCAAACTAATACCACGATACATGTAATGTAATATTATATGCCAATATAGGTTAGCAAGAAGTGAAAACTTGTGGTATTGTTAACCTACAATTCAAGTGTATAGCCGTTGAGTGCTAAAACTGATAGTTCAAAACAAATCAGATAGTACATGTAAGATGTACTATAGTTAAATCAGAAAAATTGTTCTAAAAAATCAAAGTTAAAATCGTGAAGCGAAGTAGAAAAGCTAGAAAAAAATTTAATTTACCTAGGTAGGAGAATTTTATCAATTACGGTAAATAGAAGAAACATAAACAAGAAAGAAAAGAAAGAGGAAAGTACTGAATACCCATAAGGCTGGTTTTCAGAAAGGTAATTAAAATAATCTAGTGAAAATATAAAACTTATGGTTTTAAATTTTTAGTTGTCAAAGTTTTGAGGTTATGGCTTCTTATCCAAGGTGACAGGAAAAGAATAAACCAAATTGAAGTAAAGAATCGTATAGGGATTCACAGAAAGCACAAAAAGAAAGAAGAAAAATACAAACACAAAAGAAGAGAAGAGACGGTGTTGTTGTCTATCGTTATGAGAATCCACAAGTAAAATTATAAGTAGAGGTAAGTACTCCTGTTCAGAAAGTTGAACAAAGGAAAAAGAAATAATTACAATATTTTTACATTTGTAGGTTCTCATCATCTGGTAACGTAAGCTACCGGATGTTATTTTGTTCCCACCCCTGAACCTTCGTGGATCTGAAGAAAGTAGAAATAGAAAGTTATAGATCCAGCCGGATAATACAAAAAAAACAAATAACATTTTACTAAAGTTACCGCTGTATGATAATAATGAATACTGTACGTTATGCAAAAGATTGACTCGCGTATTCTCATTGGAGAAAAAGTCTGGCTAGCAAGCGATGGTGAGGAAACGTACTTATTAAAGGTTAGTATTTGAGAAAATTTTCTCAACGTTAAAGAAAATATTTACATAATAACAATTTAGAGCAGTGTATCTCACAAGTAAGATAACTTATAGGTAAGATATGAAAAAGAAATCTTTTTGATAAACAGATCTCAAAAAATTGTTAATGGAAGAAATATTTTTAGAAAATATTTCCAGAAAAATATAGCTAAATATTTTTACTAATTTACAACTTAATTAAACTAATATTTACAATATGTACAGTACTTAAGTAATGAATGATAAACATATGTGATATGTAGATAATTCAGTGATACTAAAATTAAGGGGTGCATGAATTATTAGTGAATAAAATGCACGAAGGACTTAATGAATAATGCATCAAGGACTTAAAGAATAATGGCCATTTTATATACAAAATTTACAAGAGAATCATCCTCAACTGAGGAGCGGGAGGAAATTTTTTTAATTTCCTGATGAGTGAAATAATTCACTCAAAATATAGTTAACTTTGAAAGTTAATCCAATACATCCCTTCGTTAGAGATTTACGAAGAAAAAAAATTATCGACAAACGATGGTACGTACTAGTACCAAAAAGAAATTGCGTAAGCTTTGCTTACTGGTATACCAAAAAAATTGTTTTTTGGTGGCTTTGCACCAAAAAAATTATTATACTTATTGTATAATTTAAGGAAATTTGCCAAAAATAGACACTCAAAAAAAATCAAGAGACATAAAATAGGTATTTAAGTGAATCGTTATGTTTACTTTGTTTTGATGATCCGATTTTAAGAAAAACATTCATTTCCTTATTCTGTTATCACTGAAATATTGGAGTTTGAACCAAAATATGGTTTCAACTTTGAAATATGGTAATTTCCAGCGGGACTACCATCCATATGTTCCAATTCATATGAAACATTGGAAATGACGTTTCGGACTGTACATAAAACATAACGATTAGCTAATTTTGCAGAAAAATCATTTTCTTTATCGCTTTTCACAAAGTTTCGCCTCCAGACTATGTCACCAATTTGAAAAACGCGATCTTTTCGTCTTAAGTTATAGTAGTTACTACTTCTTTGGTAAGCTTTGTTAAGTCTTTCTTGGACCAGTTTATAAATTTCTGGCAATTTGTCCAGCTCATTGGCAAAAAGTTTGCGATTATTATCTAGATCTGGTAAAGTTATATCAGAGTCTTTATCACCATAACTGCCTCGAATAGGTAGCTTTCTACCAAAATTAAGAAATGCTGGCGTGAAACCAGTAACCTCGTGTACAGCTGTATTGATGGCAAACTGAATCTCAGGAATTTGTAAATCCCATTTTTTATGAGAATCTTTAATGAAGCACCTTATAGCTGTACCGATCGTCCTGTTTACACGCTCGACTGGGTTAACTTGGGGGTGGTAGAATAGGTTGAAAAATACCTGAGGAATACTAAATTTCGCTACAAATTTATCGAATTCTTTGTTTTTATGAGCTGAAGCATTGTCTAAAAGTAATGTCCTTGGGACACCATATGTTAAAAATACTGATTCCAAGAAAGAAACAATAGCTTGAGACGTTGCACGCCGTACAGGCCTCATTATAACGTACTTAGTAAAATAATCTACCGCAACTAATAAAAATCGATTACCTTTCGAACTAGGCGGAAAAGGACCTTTTGTGTCGTAACAAACAAGTTCAAAGGGAAACGTAGCTTTTTTTTCAGCACCCATTAAACCACATTTTTGATCGTTCGGAGGTTTTTCTCGTCCGCAAATATGACACTTACGAACATATTTTAAAATATCTTGATGCATCTTAGGCCAATAAAAACTTTCTGCGACTTTTTTAAGTGTTTTATAAAAACCCATGTGTGCACTTGTAGGTACATCATGGCTGTCTTGAATTACTTGACGTCGCTGGTCAAGAGGAACTACTAATTTCCAGTCAGAAATATTAGTTTTTAAAATTAATTTCCTTTGCGTATGTTTAAAAATATACCCATCTTTAACCATCCACTGTGGATATTTTTCTGGCCTCTTATTGATGTTCTCTCGCATTTTTATGTACCAAGGTTCAAGATTATCGAGTGAAATATCTAACAGGTTGATATCTGCATCAGGTATAGCTCTAGAAAGTGCATCAGGGACAACATGTAATTTGCCCTTTCTATGAATCACTTCAAAATCATACATTGAAAGTCTTATGGACCATCGACATAGTCTACCAGAGGGGTTAGACAAGCGATACAAATATTTAAGGCAAGCGTGATCAGTAATAACTTTAAAATGTACACCCTGTACATATCCAGCAAAGGCTTCTAAAGAATAAACTACGGCTAAAATTTCTAACTCTGTGGCAGAATAGTTACGTTCAGCTCGAGATAAGCTTCTACTTGCATATGCAATGACTTTTTCTTCTCCACCCTGTATTTGAGTAAGCACCGAGCCAAGAGCAAGTGAACTGGCATCGCATTGAATAGTGAATTCTGAAGAAAAATCAGGTGCTACAAGTATTGGTGCAGATACCAATTTTTGTTTCATTTCATGAAAAGCTTTGTCAGCTGTTTCATTCCAAGAAATTGATTGTCGCTTATCGCGCCCCTTCAATAAGTCATTGAGAGGTTTGACTAAGTCGCTAAAATGTGGTATAAAACGACGATACCAACTACACATACCTATAAAACGTCGTACTTGAGTTGAAGTCTTTGGTTGAGGGTACTCAACCATAGCCTTAATTTTATCACTGGATGTTCTTAAACCTTGTGAGTCAACGACATAACCAAGATATTTGAGAGAACTCCTAACAAAATTACATTTTTGGAAATTAACTGTGAGGTTAGCTTTCGATAAACGCTCATAAACTTCGGTAAGAAGTGTCATATGTTCAGAGAACGTAGAAGACGTGATAATAATGTCGTCTAGATAAACAAATATTTTATCACTGTAACGAGGAGAGAAAATTCTGTCCATTAAACGTTGAGTTACTTGCGCCGAGTTGGCCAAGCCAAAAGGTAAAACTTTAAACTGAAAAAGACCACGACCTGGAATGGAAAAGGCAGTTTTTTCTTTGCTTTCATCATCTAAAGGAATTTGCCAGAAGGCACTTTTTAAATCAATTGAGGAGATAAACTTGGCATTAGAGAGCATTTTTAATATATCATCTACTAAAGGTAAAGGATATGAGTCCTTTTTAGTGACTTCGTTAAGCGATCTACCATCAAAGCAAAACCTGAACTCATCATTACTTTTTTTAACTAGTAGAACTGGAGAATTCCAGGGACTGTAGGACGGCTCGACAACATCTAGTTCAAGCATTCTATCTAGTTCATTGTTTAAATGTGCAAGCATATAAGGAGACAACCGGAATTGTCGCTTTTTAAAAGGCTTCGCTTCACCTGTTTCGATGTGAGCAGTAATTAAATTTGTTCTACCAAGTTTATCCTCTGGTGATAATGTTTTAAACAAATCAACTGTCCTTACCATTTCAGCGTGCTGTTCTCTGGACAATTCAACTTGTCCTTCTTCAGCAGTATTATTTAATTTAGGGTGCTCTGTTAACGCTAGAATATCCAAGTTGCTCAGTTCACTGTAAATGTCCCATGCATTATTTCTATAATTGATTGATAAACGAAAAATTTTTATAAACTCACTACCAAAAATAAGTCCACACTTTAAGGACGGGACTACAGATACTTTAATAATTTTGCAAATCCCTTCTATAACAACAGGAAGTTGACAAATACCTATCACGGTTTGACTTTTACCATCTGCAGTTGTGACCGTTTTTCGTTTACTTTTATCAATTTTAATATTATGTTTATTTAAAAGATTTAAAGCAAGTGAACCTAAACAACTTAAATTAGCTCCGCTATCTAACAAAGCGATAACTTCTTCGTCATATAAAGAAATAGATATATAAGGACGATTATCGAAAGGTTTCTCTACAGCAAGAGGTAAAATTTCAGGAAAGTTATTCTTATAAAAATTACGAACTGTATTTTTCCACTTCTCCCAATCAAAAATGTCAGTTTTAGGTTTAACTTTGAAATTTGAGAAAATATGTTTATTTGAGTCATTTCTGGAATGCTTTTTAAACTTAGAATTAAAAATTACTCGGCCTCTAGGGTTATTTTTCTGCCGTGGGCCTGATAAAACAGCAGAAAACCTTTCTAGTTTTTTGGATTGCACACTGGGCAAGTCTTAGAAGTAAAATTAGGTTTTCCACATCGGAAACAAAACCTATTTCGAGCTTGTCTACACTCGTGAAAGCTATGACCTTTCTTTTGACAATTCCAACAAGAAATAGAAAATTTATTATTATTTGATGTACCCGGAACAGCATTTTCTTGATTCAAATTATTATTTAGACTAATATTTTTGTTACTTTTGCTTTTAGAATTGAAATTATTTTTATTTTTAGGTGATGGAAGATTTTCTACATATGCCAAGTCAGTTTCGAGGACACATGCTTTAGGAGTTGGAGAATAATAATTATTTTTCATTTGTGTGGCCAAATCTATTTTCTTGCATAAAGTTAATAGTTCGGCTGTATTTTTAATATCTGTTAAAGCTAATGCATGAATATATTTAGGCAAAATGTTACGTCTAATTATTTTTAACTTCTCCTCTTCACTTAAAACAGTATCTAAACGATTAAATAAATTTTGCATTGTAGCAACAAAAATATTTATGGACTCTGACTGTCCTTGTCTACGAGATTTTATCTCATCTAACAATTTTTCATCATAATCGCATACCAAAAAAGCGATTTTAAGCTGTTCTTCAAGCTCTTGCCAATTGGATACAATAGATCTGATTGACCGATAAACAATTAAGGCCTTGTCAGTAAATAAATCAATACTAGACTCAAATAATTGTTGTTCCGATACATTCCTAGCGGCAGCAAGTTCTTTCACTCGTTCGAGAAAAGCTTTTAAATTTGACTTTCCGTCAAACTGAATTCCCCATTTATAAACTGGGACATATTTCTTGTCAATTGGGTAATTAATAGTTGAAATATTTTCTAATTTAGGAATAACATTAACCTCTAAACGTGCGTCTATTTCCTCGCAGGATGCAACTGCGACATCTTTAAATTCCTGTAAGTTAATATTTAACTCTGTCGGTTCTTCCGGAACCACGAATCTATGCACTCGATTTGTTAGGCATATTAAACGATTTGAAATTATTAAATAGGATGTGTCCTCTTTGCATGCTGAAAAATCGTGAACTAAAGCAAGTAGTTCAGCGATAGTGTTGGTGATTTCAGTTTTTTCTGTTTCAACATCGAAGCTAGGATCTTTTAATGATTGAAATTCGCGTTTTTGCTTTTTTAATAAATTGTCTAATATCATCCGTTTTGTATCTAAAGTTTTATTTGATGCCTTAACATTTCGAATACGTAGCTCATAATCTACCTCAGATTCCGTTAAATATCTTACACAAAATGGAAGTTCCATGTTAACAAGAAATTTAAAGAAATAAATTAAAAGTTTTTATTAAGAACCCAACTGGCAATAAATTGTATGTTTTAAAATAGCAAATGAATGTAGTCTTATCTGTTGTCAAGAGATAAAAAACACAAACAATTTTATCTATCAAATAAAAAAACTATACTAAAAAGGTTGTTTCAATTTTAACTTTCCAGAAATAAATCAAATTAAACACTTTAAGCAGCAAAATAATATTTCAGGTAGGTATAATTCCACAACTTCACTTTCACTAATAAAGAATATTTTAAGAAAATTTTTGGACTTGTAAAATATTTGATATTTAATGACGCAAATTTTCTGTATACCATAGAATTCAATTGTTGTAAGCAAAAATATATATAATAAAAATTTTTAGACAAAATGAAATATAAGCAAAAATATGACTCAAGAAAAAATTATTTTCTTACCAAAAATTTAAAAATTTGTCTCATATACAATACATTCAAAAATTGGGGTTTCGCCTCTCTTACTACTCTTACTATATAAATATGTTTATTGAATTGAGCCCTACACATTTGTCGTCAATTATATTGTTTCGGGCCCCACACGTTGGTCGCCAATTATGTTACCTCCTTTCTCTTATTATTTATTTTTGAGAAATAATTGAGGCAACATGTGCGGACGACTAGCTGGTTTAAGTCGGAGCAGAGAGCCGTGGGTCCAGAGCATTCGTAAGAGTGGAGAAACTTACCCTTTCTGACATGTACAGCATAAGCAACAGATTTCTGTTTATTTCGAGAAAAGGAGACAAAGAAAAATTGATGTTAAATTGGGCACCATCTATAGTGAAATAAGCAAAATAGTCTCTTTTTCTCGAATAACCAGTCTGCTATAGATCAGACTGAAATTGTTGGTAAGAGAAATAAAAAGATAGTTTAAAATGAATGACAAAATATATTACAAAAAAAATTAGACAAATCGGTTTGAGACAAATTGAAATGTATATATATATAAAAAACAATTTGATACCAGTATCCTAGGTGGTTTATGGGTCAGGTGGCTGGTTCTGGGACAGCAATCCAGGCCCACAATTGTCTCTTATTGCAAGAATTCTAAATTTTTCTTGGCAATTTACGTCTCTCAATGAATGGGGTGAAAATTGTAGGAAATTTAACCAAATATAAGCACATACAAAATTTATGCAAGTTATTTATGCAAAATTTAAGCAATGTTAGCTATGCAAATATAAGCTAGTTAGCTGTACAAAATATATTTGAATTAGCTGCACGAAACATTAAGCTAGCTATACAAAAGCTGCAGGAAATTAATTTCAGCTATACCAAAGTAAGCTGATTAGCAGTACAAAAGTAATTTTAGCTATGCAATAGTAATTATTAGCTATGCACGAATTATTATTAGCTATGCACGAGTATTATTATTAGCTATGCACTAGTAAGCTGATTTCTTAGACTATAAATTGCCAAAAAAATTAAAAGGAAAGAGAAAAATATTTTTAAAACCATGTGGTACATATAGCATTTTAACTACTTGTTAAATTAAGAAGAATTGACTTTGAATTTATTTTAAAAATAATTGAAATTATATCAAAGGCAAAATTTGAAGATTAATTACATTTTAAATAAGTATAATGAAATTACCTGTATGTTAAACACTTTGTAACTGGGATATAAAAATTGTAATATAAATTACTGAAGTCCGCAGTTAAAAATTATAATGTTTGAATCAGTACAAAGGCTGCAAGCAAATGACTTCCTGGTGAGTTTTACTGATAAGGTAAACTTTTTGCCCTGTTTACTGGAAAACAACGCTACCAAAAAAATGTGAGAAATCTAATTCCCTATTGAAATTGAAAGCTATAAAATATAAAAATCGTACAAGTATGGCCATCTGTCAGTGGTTAATTTAAGCGCACCAACTTGCCTTGTAGATTCCCATACTCAACTAAAGTAGTGGCATATAATCGATAAAAGGAATCTATAATAATAGTTTATTTTCCATGCCAGCTGATTTGCCTTTGCAATTTCTATTTTATACATAACAACAAATATTAACAGATATAAATAAGTAGTAAAACGTATTGATATTATTGATAAATCAGTAACATATTACATGTTATAGGATTTACTATATATAGAATGAGAGAAGGTAAGGAAAATAACCATACGTACTCCATAGTAAATAAAAATATAAAAATTGAAAAATAGATATCTGATGTAACTAAATTTTGTAGACAAATTGTTTCCTGGGATAATAATGCTGTATTACAACGGATATGAGATACATAATAGTGTTAATAGAAAAACAGGACTAAGTTCCTAAGATATAAAATTAAGTACATAAAACAGTGTGACATGGTTTAGCAGTTATACATGTAAAATTCTGTTAGTTGAAAACAGTTTCACCTGCAAAAACTGAATCCGAAAAATATACAGGTCGTGCTAACTATCCACAAAACACTAGTTTTTAAATAAAACTGTTAAATGGACATAGGCCATGTAACACCACATCAGCGCACTTTCATTATTTAACACATCATTTTCATTTTAATAGTTTCCCGGTTTATATTTCAGGCACGCACCACAGCGATAATAACGCAGTTAGTCACCACAAGTGTAAAGCGTTGGATTTTAAAATGTATGGTTCTATTATTAAAATAAAAATGTCATCGGCTGTTAGCCAAAACAATAAGACAGGCAAATAGTAGAACACAAAAAGTTACATGATAAGAATTACAAGAGCAATTAGATGAAAATAATTTACCGCCTGTCTCGAGGAAAGAAATAAAGCGATCATACCAAATTATAATTTGGAGAGAGGCGGGATGAAGTTAGGTCAAAGGTTTGTCACGCTCACATTACGTTGACGCAAATGCACCCTTTTTAAGCTCAAATGGTTTTGCTTCGAGCGCCAGTTTCTGTTGTGAAATGTAAAAACACTTTCTCTACCAGCAGGATGATAGAGGCATACATATTTGCAGTAAACGTACGGTCGTGTCCAGATATCAAAATGCTGGCTGCCTTTTATTTTTACAACAAATGTATGTACAACCAGATGGATAAATCATGGGCAGAACCAGAGGGGTGTCAAAACAATACGCACGATCTCTTTAACAACATTCAATATAAATAAAGTGTTTGCAACGTATCTCACACGCTATAAAAAAGTAATATATACTATTACATATAATAGTTAATAAACACAGCACATAATAATAATTAAATAAATAAATGCCTAGATGACCGACATAATTATTTCTCTTAAACTACAGCATTTTTGATGCACGGCTTATCCACGACGAATTACCAAGTGTGACCTGAACGGGAAATAAAGTAAACGATTAATTTCGACTAGCGGTTTTAAAATTAAAACAAATATATAAAACAAACATGTGGTAGTCTGAATCTATGGTATGATGTGGTGTTATGGCTCAATATCAGTAATTGGGCAATTCTGCAAATAACTGCTAATTGCTTTAAACTTTATTTTAGAAGTCTTAATATAATAATGTATTTCCAAAGATACTAAAGTGGTCAAAAGGTGTACCTATACACAAGAAAGACTGTATTGATGATCCTGCCAACCACAGACCAATTGCCATTATTCCCGTGTTTGGTAAAATATTTGAAATAGTATTAAAATTACAAATTACGTTTTACTTTGAAAGCTGTAATCTTTGAATAGCTGTCTGTTTGGCTTTAGAGCAAAGAAAAGCACAACGTTGGCAATAAACACTTTAATAGATTTAATAAAACAAGGGTTTCGAGGATAGCGAATTTTCATATGTTCAATTTTTGGATTTGAGCAAAGCCTTCTACTGCGTGTCCCATAACATCTTAATGAGTAAATTATTCTTTTACAAATTTTCGACAAGTAGCCGTAATCTGGTAAAGTCATATCTTGAGGATAGGTCCCGATATGTATCTAAACAAGAAATCAAATATAATCGAGACAAACATTGGCGTACGCCAAGGGTCAGTATTTACATCAATAACTTACCTAACGGTACATCTGAACCTAATTTCACTTTATTCACCGACGATACTATAATGATTTACAAACGCCATGACTTTAACACGGTATTAATGGTATTATCTAATATTCTTGAAAATGAACCGAAAATTCGTAACTGGTTTATAAGTAATCAATTAGTTTTAAATAAGGAAAAGACACAATCTATGGTTTTTAGCCTATGGATATGCCTGACAACGTAAAGTTCTTAGGAGTCTACTTAGACCACAATTTGTCCTTTGAAAGTCATGTAGTCTATGTTTGCAAAAAAGTCTCTACTAACATCTTTTTACTACGTCTGATAAACAGTGTATCACAGTCGACCTTATTAACAGTCTATCACTGTATTATTCAGCTTTTTCATATGCAATTTTAATTTGGGGACATCCGCCTCAAGTGTAACGAAGTGCTTTTCGTAACAGAAATTTGTATAAAATATCATTATTTTCTTGAAAATATTTTATAGTTACTCTTCTGTTATACTTATTTTTGTAAATATACTGTACCGCCATAGGCGAATTAGTTTAAAATTAATTAATTTCTAGAAACACCGCATAGGTAGACCAGATTGTAAAGTACAGATGAACTCGGGTGGGGAAGCGACGAGAAAAGTGTCTATATTTCAGGCCAGCCAAACCACGCGAGGGGCACTAGGGGCAGTGCCGCAGTGCCTTCCCAGCTACGAGGTACACGTGTCTGCTGCTTGCTTCGGTGCTGCAACGAAAATATCGCAAGTCCACAAATTAAGGTATGTGAATTTTTCCGCAAATCCACATTTGTGTTATTTCCCCAAAATATTTCAAATATAGTCTGACGTCACCGTGATCCATCGCGCATCTGTTTTCCACTGTTTCTCCTACTCCTTCATATTTGAAGGAAGTAATTAAATTTATACCGAGCGTTAGTCATCCAGTTCGACTCAAAGCAAGCAGACGTGTTCACTCCGAAGTTATTAAAACCTAAAGGTACCGTTAATTGTTCGAAGTCCACAAATCCGTAGTGGTCCAAAAAATATTTCAAAATATTTCCGTTAAGTCCGTTTAACGTCACCGACCAGTACCGCATCCGTCTAGCGCCTACTCCCACTCCTATGGTAAGAGGTTTCGCTGCTAGAAGAGGACCTGTGGAGCCAAGAAGTCAGTCAGTCCGGGTGACTCATCGGGATCAGACGTGTCCACTCCGAGAAACGAACCCAGGTGCCATCTGTCCAGTCGACCATTAGCGCATCCACCAGGCGTCTACTCGCACTTCTATAGTAAACTGTTTCATTTTCAGAAAAGGATCTGAGGAGCTCTGCAGAAGGGTCGCTACGATCGCTCCATCGAAGCAGACATGCCCAACCGTAAGCACAGGGAGTAAGTAAGTCCACAGAGGAGTAGGTAAACTGATGTACTAGCAAGTACTTGATAAACTGTTTCACTCTAGTTTTTGTATATTTGTGTCTTGCTTTACTTGTCTGGTGTCCTTAATTATTCTGCACCCTGTTTATTCTTGCTAATCGTATATTCTGTGTGTTGCAGCCTGCTAATCTGATCACCTGAGTCATCTGTTGCTATTGGAGTTTTGCATTGCTACGCGTGCTCCTCCCGGTATTTGATAAATTATAGATTTTTCATAATAAATATTTTGAATTGTACATTTAGATTTACCGTAATATACTGATTTTATTGACTACTCTGAGTTTGACTGGTGTGTGTGAACGTCTAATTTCCCAGACATTGACCCTCTGGAGTAAACTTTCTCCACTTGAGCTACTCAGCCTCGCGTACTCGGCTTGAGGGTAGTGCGTCCTATCACTTAAACTAGGACTGGCGCCCGAGCAAATCGAAAACTTGTTTCCGGAGCTCGTGTATCAAAGAGTGGTCGCGCCCTTTTCTCCACGTCAACGTGCGAGGTGGCGAAAAACGCGTCACACAAGCTATGCATGTTTTCTCTATACAGAGAAAAGTGATAAAAGTTATAGCAGTGTTAGGCTTTAGAGACGAATGTAGGATGCTTTTAAGAAACTTTCAATATTAACATTACCTAGTACTACATTTTACATTGCCTCCTATACATTTTATTGAAAAATATTACTTTTTCAAATAACAAAACTTATTGTATAGGAAATATGTTATAATTTAAAAGATCTTCATCGTTAATAGAGCTCAACGGATTACCAGGATATATGCAAAATAATTTCAGTAGAATATGCCAACAACTAAGTCGGAATCGCGGGGCGTTGTTTTTGTCAATTATCAACGTGTTTCCGTTCAGTGCTCAACAAATTAAATTAAAATTTAAAGTTGACTTCCTCGTGGTTTTGAAAGATTATTGAGAAATTCACTATTCACTCACGCAGGACAATGCTTAATCTGCTTTGTTGCACTATTATTATCTATAAAGGTTGTTTTTGATGGGGATTGGACTTATGGAAAAAAATCAATTTCTGATCTTGTCGACGTTTCGATTATTTTAAATCATCCTGAGGACTATTCAGGAAGGTTTTCCGTGTTAAGAATAACTAAATGAATAAATCAAACAGCCATTTAGGTAAATAGTTCAACAACAAACGGAAACGGTATATATTGTCTCGGTCAAATTAAATTAAAATTATTTTTAATTGGTTAGTAAGTTAATAAAGGTGATGGTGGCACCGAAGAGACGAAGCGTCATAACAAAAATTGAATACGGTTGTAGTTATAGCAATGTTGATGTACAACAAAATATACTGTCTGTCTATTTTACGAGGGCGAAACCAAATATCTCGCTTAATATCTATTGTAGAAGAATAAAGTTTTATAAACAGTTATCCCCTTTTTTGTGAGCTATATTTCAGTAAAAAGAAATTTGAAATCCATAGCCTACTTTGTGAGATATATTACAAAAACCTAAAAAATAGGAAAACCACAAATGGTTATAGCTTCATTATTTGAGGAGATACGAAAAAAGTTAAAGGAATGAAAGTTGACGGCAAAGACAATAAGAATAATAATGTGTATCAAAAAATTTGGAAAAAGCAGTTTGCTTTGACATATGCTCTTGTGCAAAAATGAAAAGAACAAATCTGACAGTAGGCCATGACACCATTAATTCCGTTTATTTTTTCTCTTTCCAACGATATAAAAGAAACATGTCACAAATATTTTAACTGATATTTTACGAAAACCACAATTCATATCATTGAATCATAAAAATCAGCTATGCCATGATTAGTGAAAAACAGTGTATACAGTTATTAACAAACTTGATAGATTGTCACTGTTGTATGTTGCGGTTTCGAGTTCTAAGACAAGTTTTATATCAGTAATCATGGTGTACAACAATAATAACAAATTCGATATGATCAGCATTTATTGTCAGTGCAATTTTAACGCTGAGATGGCAGTCACGGTTCACGGAGATAGATTTCCAGATGCTCCGCAGTCAAGTCGAACTATGTTTAGGAAGTTAGTTCAAAATCTAAAAACCCAAGGTTTATTTTCAAAAAAGTAGTAAGGTGAGGGCATGTTGTGAATAATGTAAGAAAAGTGAATAGAGTATTGAATTATGTCACCAAAATGAAGAAACCTTTCAACGGAAATCCATTTTACAATGACAATCAACATATATCAACAAGTTGGCTATTAAATACAAAATACAAGACAATACCATAATTACAATGAACTTAATTATTCATACAACAGTTATCATACGTGTATTGTTAATGACCTCCCCCCCGCGCCGACTACCCCGAACCCCCGACGCCCCGACCATCCCGCCGCGTCTTCTTCCTCCGAAGTGAAGTAGGGCACTCCACCCCAGGGGAAGACCACGACAAGACGACCAAAACGCCAAGCACTCCTCGAAACAATCAACGCAGAAGGGAACGCGGAAATCACTCCACGGACGATCAACACTGCAGAAGCTTTAAAACTAAAATACAGTGTGTTAGTTAGATAAAATAATAACTTTCATGACTTTATTTTTAAAACTTGCGAAACTACCGACAAATGGGTCTGGCAGGTTATCATGTTCATTATATATTCGTGACATTCTAGCGAGAGGGCTGTAAAAACCATAATTTGAGTGATGGTAGGAAACCCTGACCAACTTAAAATTTCTAATTCTGTTAACTGTATTCAACTGCACATTCTCCAGAAGTTGTGGACACGAAATGTAATAATTAACGATTTTGAACCACAAGAATACATCTGCAAATGCTCTACGTTCCTCCAAAGATTGGATGTTATATTGTTGTGTAATGCGATTATAGTTTATATAAAAGTTGTCAACTATATCAATATTACACCTATTTGCAAAATTTGTCAAGAAGCATTTGTGTACACTTTCCAATTCATCAATGTAACACCGATAAAAAGGGGACCAAACCGTTGAGGCATATTGTAAAGCTGAACGAACAACTGAACAATATAATGTTTTATAGCACATTGGTGAAAGATCTCGACTATTTCTTGTTATAAAACCTAAATTCTTCATCCCAGCATTTCTCGCGTTTCTGTAATGTTCTCTAAAAGTGAGTTTAAAATCTAACCATACTCCTAGATCACGAACAGTTGATACCGACTATAAGATATTATTATTTAAAATATAATTGATACATTGCACACTTATTGACCTACCAAATGACACACTAACACATTTGCTCACATTTATATCTAATCCACTTCTTATAGACCACAGACATTATCTATGTCGCACTGCAATAATTGTATGTCAACAGGGTTAGTGATCATTTTATAAATGTTCATGTCATCCGCGAATGGTAGAAATGAAGAATACCTAATAACCTCAGCAATATCATTTATAAATGAATTAGAAAGCATAGTACCACAGTGAGACCCTTGGGGCACTCCTGACAAAACCTTAATTTCCGTTGAGATAAAATTGTTTATACGGACTACCTGTATCCTCTCCCGAAGAAAACTTTCAACCCAATTGACAATACCCATTCCAAAAGCCACAGCAGTTAATTTTCCAATTAAAATTTATGACCCACTCTGTCGAATACCTTCGAGAAGTGTGTGTAGATGCTATCTACTTGAAAACCCTTCTCGAAGGCATTCAACAGGTCATGTTGATATGACAACAAATTCATCACTGTTGATCGCCCTTGTGAAAAGCCATGCTGTTCGGGAATAATGTTTAGAAGACCACACTAGATGGATAGAAACCATTTTGTCAATGGTATGGATACCGGCTCTGTAATTCCCAACCTCCTGTTTATTACCGCTTTTATATATGGGAGTCAGAAAACTAGTCTTCCAATATCGAGGAAACACTCCAGAGTTCAACGACAAATTAAATATGTAATGCACCGGTTTACTTAATGTACACACATATTCCCTAATGAGAGCTGAAGGAATACCATTAGGACCACTTGAATACTTGAATTGCAAATCATTAATGGCATTAAACACATCCATAATGGAGAATGTTACATCATGAGTATCCACCGTTCTAGAAAAATTATATTCCGGCACTTGGCCATTATGCATAGTGTATGTTGTTGAAAAGTATTTAGCAAAAAGATTAACAATACCTGCCCCATTGTTGGTGTGAACGATCCATGCTTTGATGGAAGTCTGAAGGACGTATTTTCTGCTCGAAAAACTTAGAAAAATTAAAAAAAATAGGAAAAAGAAAAAATTAATTTTCTTTTTCCTCAACCTTTTCTTAATTCTAAAACGTTCACAAAATTTTTTTGGGTTCAACACGACTGTTTCAAACGGAGAATAATATAATAAATCATACTTACTGTCGTTTATGCTTAACTGCGGCTCTGATGGTATCAATTGGAAGACGTCGTAACACTATAATTCTAACACTGTCTGTATCACACTCTCTTAAAATTAAACCTGAAAAGGAATTTTGTTAGAAAACACAACTAAAAGACAATATAAAGTTCAAAATGTATATATTAAATCTTTTAAAAAATTTATGTTTTTACAACAACTTTTTTCAAGAGAAAATGTTAACAAACAATGGTCTGACCCGTGTACAACACATGGTGAGGAACGGGACGATTCATACGGTACCAACTACCATCCAATATGCAGTTTGATAAGCTAACGATGCACAAAAAGATTCAAGAAAAGTTTCATGTAACTGAAATTTTGGTGGGCTTTTGCTTGCCTGTCTTATAAACGTATTTATTAATTCACATAAATTTTGGTCGCTCCTCGGAGCTTAAAATTGCTTGAAGCGTCTCTACTTCGTTTGTATTATGCAATAACAAATTTTACGTTCAGGCAAGGCAGATCCCATGCACGTGTGAGTACATGGTATAGATACTTTTTTGACTCCGAATCACTGAGGAACCGGTTTAGGGCAAACCCCGTCAAAACACATCATTTCCCCGTCAAATCCGACTGCTAGGAAATGATGGGGGTCCCATGTCGCTAAGGGCTATTTTCGCTATAACTTCCGATATACTTTGAATAGTCGTTGGACTAACTTGTCCTCATATTCAATACCTCGTAAGAGATGCAGTGCTTGACAACGTGGATTCGTAAAAGGGTTTTTAGTCTTGGAAATTTTGGAATATTGGAATTTTAGTATACTTTCTAAAATTGGGTGGTCGGGGCGACATTACGTCCCTGTGCAGCGACATTTACTACACTTTCTAAATTAACGCTCCTTGAAGAGTTAGCGAAAATTTGGCATAAAAAATGCTCCGAAGAGCAAAAATATGTTTCCAAGAATTAAAAACCTCTTCCACGGCGTTTTTACGTGAAGCACGCTTTTCTTACGAAGTATTTCCTAAGTCGGATTTTGTTACAACGTCGAAAAGTATATCGGGGTTATAGCGTTCTTTAACACTCCCCTCCTTTCCGTGAATCTTTTTGTGCAACGTTTGGTAAAATTGGTTTTTGAAAAGAAAATGGATCATTGGATGTAGTCTCCCATGTGTTGTATTCGGTTATATTTCAGACCGGCCTATCTGAACATAACGTATTTTTCAAATCTAAAATTGAACATATATCGATGCATAGCATTCGATTGAATATTGAACATTGGCTTTCAAAATGGCATAAAAAAAAGAAAAAATCGAAAATCCTCAGATTCTCGATGACACAACACAAACACTTTCGACGCACTTATCTTTCTTAGTGTTCTTCCACTAATGCGGGCTTGCGTCTGCTCCTCCTCGTGTCTATGCCTCGTCGATCACCTTCGGTGTCGAACTGCCTTCTGGAACAGCTTAGGTGGTCCTCGGACTGCTTGGTTCCAGCTATACAATGGCTCTGCTCAGTTTATATGAAACAATATAAAACAAAATTTTAGTAAAATGTTTGTTCATATCCCGTCTGGGGATCTGCGACCGATAACATATCGTCGTCTTTGAGAATAGGAACACTGAATTTTGTAGACTTATATTGATTGAAATGTTTCCGTGTAGTTAAAATTCTCTTCTTGGGAGAAATCTGCGACCGATATCACATCGTCGTCTTTGAGAATAGGAACACTGAATTTTGTAGACTTATATTGATTGAAATGTTTCCGTGTAGTTAAAATTCTCTTCTTGGGAGAAATCTGCGACCGATATCACATCGTCGTCTTTGAGAATATGAACATTGAATTTTGTAGACTTATGCTGATTGAAATGGTTTTTATTAAAATCTCTTCTTAGAAGAAATCTGCGACAGAATCTGCATCCGTCGGATTGTTGCATCTGCCCATCCAGCAGACGTGGCGGCATCTCGCCCTTGAGTTGCTAGACTCATCTGAATCGCGCTCTTGCGCCAGAGTCGTCGTCTTTCCATGCCGTGCCAATGGAACATTTGTTTGGACCCTTTGGGTCGGACTCTGCTTACAGATGTATGTGTTTTAAACATATGAGGACTTTGAAAAAATCATAAAAAATACCAACTCTGCCGGACACGGTCAGAGTTGCTGCAGTGAATTTGGAAGATTTGTATGGTCGATACAATATCCTCAATAAAAATGACTTGAAAAAAAATGCATAAAAAATACCAACTCTTGCCAGACACGACAAGAAGTTGGTATGGAAATTTTGATACAAAATAAACCTAGCACTAAGTTAAAACTTAGCCTAGGTTGAAAATATAATGCAATCAGAAGCAGGAATATTTTGGACTTTTTGAACTGCTTTCGCTTAAATGAGGCACGTCGGCAGGTACATGAACTGCTTTCACCTTATCGTGGTCCGTCAGCAGGCCCATGAGTGGCTTTCACCTTATTGTGGTCCGTCAGCAGGCACATGAGCGGCTTTCACCTGATTGTGGTCCGTCGGCAGGCACATGTATTGTGCTCCTGTCTGCTCGGACTGCGGGACCCTCGCAAATTCTTGACCTGATTGAGAGGTAGTGTCGTCGAGGAATGTGTCGTCTGGACTGTCCTCCTCTTCCTCAGATGAATTCAGTTATTGGGCTGCGGGACTCCCGCGAGTTCTTGCTCTGATGAAGAGGCAATTTCGTCGAGGAATGTGTCGTCTGGACTATCCTCCTCTTCATTAGATGATTTGGAATTCAACGTTTAGTTGTTTGTGTACAGCCGATCGCAAATCATTGACATGGATCTTTGTAATTATATTCCACTTCTGATCAATATACATGGCATAAAATAAAAAAAATGTTTTAAAATTATTCGTTAGGAAGATCGTCTAACGTGAGTTGCTTCTGCCTTGGTTCGGGCGTTGAGCTGGGAATCTCGCAGATGGACCCTGGTCTGGGTCTCTGGCCCCTTGAAAGCTACCCGGTCTCCTGTTGAGATGAGGATTATTCGGACACTGACTATGGAAGTGCCACTGCACTGTGTCTGTGCAGTATCGGCACGGGGTAGCCGGTCGGTCGGGTACTCGGAATTTCCCCGATCCGCCATTGAAATTGTTTTGCCTGCGGTCAGGATTCACTGATCCGCCTGAAGAATTAGGCATAAAAAAAGGACGACCAGGTGCTCTACCTGGACCGTCCTGTCGAGAGACATCCTCTCGGAAATGCACCCTCGGTGCTGTCGGAGTTGGGCTTCCATTGCTTCTTATACTTAAATTTTGTTGACTTAAACGTCCCGGCTCTTGATAGTAAGACGCGCGGGACAAGCGTTGATCGATTAGCTGGATTAGCGACGTCTGTTCGTCAGCTGAATCCCGCTCGACGTTAGTAGCCGCTGCTATTAACATCTCTGTGGATGAAATTATTTTGCTTCTCAAGCGTGACCTAATTTCTGGACGCAATTGGTCCATGATGACCCGAGCTCTGATGGCTTCGGATTTGAAGGGATCAATACGATCGAAAAGGCAGGTTTTCCTTGTGATAAACACTGCCGTGTCGTCTAAAGACGTTTGTTTGACGGCATACAGTTGAGCAATAGCTCGTGACTGTATGTCGGGAGAATTAAATCTCGTAAGGAATCTTTCCTTGAATAAGGCATCCGAAGTAGTCAACGTCATAAATTGTTCGGACCATCGTTGAGCTTCGCCCTTGAGTTGGCCGGTTACGTTATGGAGGAGATCATAGTCGTGGCTTATGCGAGCTCTGTCGAAATATTCCTCCATAATTTTCAGAAAAGCTTCTGGATCTTCATGATCAAGCCCATGGAACGTCACGTTCGGACATCTTTGTCTCTCATGGGGCGTACAGGTCGACACGTTCTGTATCGCCTGCACGAAGCCCTCTGCCATTTTCAGAAACATACTTTCCATCGAATTAGCAGTTTGTGGCTGTGAAGCAGATAAATTTGGATTATTTCCCTCTGGAAACAGTCGTTGTGGTTCTATCCCTCTAGAACCGTCGTCGACGAGCGGCGCGGTGACTCGCTCGTAAAATTCTCTTGGGGTCGACCCCTCGGAGTCTTCCGCCATGAATGAGAAAGGATTAGTTGGGTTTGGGGACGGCATGGTCCCTGCTCGGGCGCCATGTGAACGATCCATGCTTTGATGGAAGTCTGAAGGACGTATTTTCTGCTCGAAAAACTTAGAAAAATTAAAAAAAATAGGAAAAAGAAAAAATTAATTTTCTTTTTCCTCAACCTTTTCTTAATTCTAAAACGTTCACAAAATTTTTTTGGGTTCAACACGACTGTTTCAAACGGAGAATAATATAATAAATCATACTTACTGTCGTTTATGCTTAACTGCGGCTCTGATGGTATCAATTGGGAGACGTCGTAACACTATAAATCTAACACTGTCTGTATCACGCTCTCTTAAAATTAAACCTGAAAAGGAATTTTGTTAGAAAACACAACTAAAAGACAATATAAAGTTCAAAATGTATATATTAAATCTTTTAAAAAATTTATGTTTTTACAACAACTTTTTTCAAGAGAAAATGTTAACAAACAATGGTCTGACCCGTGTACAACACATGGTGAGGAACGGGACGATTCACACGGTACCAACTACCATCCAATATGCAGTTTGATAAGCTAACGATGCACAAAAAGATTCAAGAAAAGTTTCATGTAACTGAAATTTTGGTGGGCTTTTGCTTGCCTGTCTTATAAACGTATTTATTAATTCACATAAATTTTGGTCGCTCCTCGTAGCTTAAAATTGCTTGAAGCGTCTCTACTTCGTTTGTATTATGCAATAACAAATTTTACGTTCAGGCAAGGCAGATCCCATGCACGTGTGAGTACATGGTATAGATACTTTTTTGACTCCGAATCACTGAGGAACCGGTTTAGGGCAAACCCCGTCAAAACACATCATTTCCCCGTCAAATCCGACTGCTAGGAAATGATGGGGGTCCCATGTCGCTAAGGGCTATTTTCGCTATAACTTCCGATATACTTTGAATAGTCGTTGGACTAACTTGTCCTCATATTCAATACCTCGTAAGAGTTGCAGTGCTTGACAACGTGGATTCGTAAAAGGGTTTTTAATCTTGGAAATTTTGAAGTTTTTTGAAGTTCAAGTCCAATTTTAGTATACTTTCTAAAATTGGGTGGTCGGGGCGACATTACGTCCCTGTGCAGCGACATTTACTACACTTTCTAAATTAACGCTCCTTGAAGAGTTAGCGAAAATTTGGCATAAAAAATGCTCCGAAGAGCAAAAATATGTTTCCAAGAATTGAAAACCTCTTCCACGGCGTTTTTACGTGAAGCACGCTTTTCTTACGAAGTATTTCCTAAGTCGGATTTTGTTACAACGTCGAAAAGTATATCGGGGTTATAGCGTTCTTTAACATTGGCAGTGCTTCCCTCATATGACATACAATAAGGATATGTGTTTCATTTACGCAGATTATTTATATGCTTCCAAAACATTTTTGGATTTTGAGTCATTTTATTGTTAATTTTATTAACGTAACTGGTGCAACAAGTGAGTTGGAGTCTCTTACATTCCTCCCACCAAGCGAGAAAGCTCTATGTAAGATTCATTTGATTTTGTTTCTTTTATAAGCAATATGAGCTTTTTTTTAGAATTATAGTTTTTCTCAAATGCGAGGAGAACCGAGGAAAAAAGCTTGTAGTTTTAAATTTGCGTACAGGTACAAATAAGTCTATAGCTGTATACAGAGCATCATAACACAATTGTACAGAATATCCACATCATATGACTCGAATTCATGAAACCATGATATTCCCGCCAGATACTCATTTATTAATTGAAAGTTACAATTCTTAAAATCATAATAAACTACATCAAATTTTAGATTATGTTGACACTCCATAGGTATTGACACCAAATATGCACTGTGATGATTCGATGTATTTAACAAGTTATCAACTGCTGAGATACTTCCACATTAAACATATTCGAAAAAATTCAGAGAAACTGTCGCATAAAAAAAGACAGTACTTACAAGAAAAAAAATTAAAAAAAAACGGATTTCGATCCTACAAACTGAGGAAAGTTCAACATTTAAATGAGGGAGATAAGCCGAGGAGAGTAAGATTTTGTAGATGGTTGTTAAATAAAAAAGAGGAATGACCCGCTGAAATGTAGCAAAATTCTTTGGTCGGACGTATCAAATTTTTCTAATAATGAATTTTTCAATAGAAATATGCATTATAAGTGGACACGAGAAAATACATATTAGTGCAGAGAGACTGCTATCCAAGATAAATTTTCTACGAATGTTTGGGTAAGTCTTTTAGGGACTACAGTAATTGGACCTTATTTTTATGATGGCAAATTAATCACTCGTAGATACCTTAATTTCCTGCAAAACGAATTTCAAGATTTTCTGTATAAATTAATAGTGGCAGAAAGATTATATTATCCATATTTTCAATAAGATGGGGCTCCACCTCACACTGCTATAATATATACAAATTATTTAAATCAAGTTATGCCAGATAACTGGGTAGGCACCTATGTACCAATTCTATGGTCAGCTCGATCACCAGATATTACTCCCTTGGGTTTTTTTGTCTGGGGTTATATTAAAGACAAGATATTTCAAACTGACCCTGAAAATATTGAGGATATCAAAACCAGGATTAGGAACGCACGAGGCAATTACTCCTGAAATGCTCCAAAGTATAACGCGTGAGGTGTCTCGTAGAGCACGTTGATGAATGCACAATTTGAGTATTTGTAGTTAGAAAAATAAATGCACACATTTTCTTTTCAGTATGGTAGTAGATAGTAGTGTTATACATAGTTTTTCGTTTTTTTGGATGTTCATTTTGTACTTGTATTTTTATTTATGAGATATTTGTCTATTTGTATTATATTGTAATAAATAACTACTGAATTATAATTATTATAAAGTGAATTTTTACTACTATGGCATAGCTGATTTTTACGATTTAATGATATGAATTGTGGTTTTTGTGAAATATTAAATATTGACACTATCAGTTAAAATTTTTGTGACATGTTTTATATCGTTGGAAAGAGAAAAAATAAAAAGAGCAAGAGCATTTAGTTTCATTTAGGGATATTTTAGAACACGTCATTTGGATATTATTAAAACGATTGTTGAAACTCTATCATCCTAATTCCTTTTCATTTTCAATCTATAAATCTGTAAGAAAATACCGCCGAATTTCATTAAAACATGAATGTACACTATCAATGGAAAAATATGAGCAAATTTGACAACGTGTTTAAGACTCGACCAAAGTTTATCACAACACTTGTGCGTTCTTTTTTCCGATAAGAATCAGATAGTTCTAATTTTCTATCTCAATAACGTATGAATAGTATTCACTAATGTATTAACAGTTCATTATATTCACTTGTCTAGGCATTTAACCGACTTTGTAACTGTTATGGTTTGCGAGAAAAGCAGCCATCCTGTATATGTATGTATATCTTTTTTATAAAATATTGTGTTGAAATATTATTGCATTATTTAGCATTCTGATTCAAGTTGTAAATATGACTCTTCAGGGATTGGATATATTTCACTGATATAAATCTATGAATGAAAACGAATACTTTCCATGAAGTATCAAATAATCGAGTATACATAAATAATCTATTTTATGTATTAACTGGTACTAAATAGTTCAAAGAAATAAGAAACGACTTTTAATAAAGACATTTTAACTTCAAACAATGTATTTTATAAATTGTCGAATATTTCCAAGCACGCTGATGAAATACCATCAGTTCCTGAATTTTTGAGATACAATAGTGCGACTGTGGGCCGACTATAAATGAAATAAAAATTCAAATACAAAGAAATAAGGATAAAAAAATATAACACCGAGTTGTTAGTCGTTATACCGTTAACAAACTAACATAAAAACTTTAATTACATTATTTCCATTAACTTAATTATTCACAAATCTTTTTATAATTTATAATGTACAATCCAAGTAAGGACTTCCCGAGACATAAAAAACGCAACAAAAACTTTACGACCTCATTAAAATACCATTACTCTTTGTGCTGTCTCGACCGCAATTGAGTCGCTTACCTTTATATGTTTTAAATGTTCGTCGGGTCGTTTTATGCAGCATAACGCCATGGCCCGCGGCGATAATAATTATGTCGTAAAGTTTTTGTTGCGTTCTTTATGTATCGGGAACTTATTACTTGAACTATAACTGAGTGTATTACCGCTTTTCGCTTCGATAAAGATTAGATCATCTATTTTTGCGAAAGTAGCAAAGTATGGAGTTGCAATAGAAGGGAGCATAGATTTTGTTTTGTTTTCTTTGTGGGCTTATTTAGTTTAACGCCCTGGCTGAGTTCAGCATTAGCTATTCAACCACTTAACCGAGACACAGACACACTGAGAATTACACAACAACAATTATCTACGACATTGTCATCTACCGCAGCTGAGACTCGAACTCAGGCGTTGTACAGCGAGATTAGCTGTGTTACTTCCCCCTGTTGCTTTGTAACACATCAAAATTACCATTAAATATCAATATCCTGGCCAGGATTCGAAACCGGGACTCGTTGATTTCAAGTATAATTGTTTAGAACTTTTTGATTTTTTCTCTATTTAATTATAACAGGTGCGGCATTTAACTTGAAACAGTGATATATGTCAAGACTAATGCATTTTAAAAGAAATGTTTCAAATTAAACTTGTTTGGTGTCGAGGGGGAAGGGAAAGAAAGTGATGAAATTGGTTTTGATGCTGCTTAACCCAACATGAATCAAGAATTTTGAATACATCACCGAAATAGTTGATGTTAGTCGCAGGTAATTTTCTCTATACTATATCGTAGAACATTAAATTCTTTTATATTTATTTTGACGTAGTTAACATAAAAACTCCTGCTTCCGCTAATTAACTAGGATCCACAAACATGTCGAAATGATGAAAACCTGTTAATAACTCATCCTTTTACAAATTAACCATGAAACAGAAAATCTAAACAAATAATAGGTAAATAAAAATACCGTTTGTTAGTAACAAATTGATTAACGGAATAAATAAATACCATAATCATTCACAAATGTGTCTAAGTGAATGAAATTAAAACTAAATAATTACCGACTATTATTTATGTTGTTAATTGTTTACTGTTCATTCAACTCGACAAAGTCATGGAAGGAAATACGTTATGTGTAAAATAAAAGTACAAGCTACGGCGTGCCCGTTGCTGTTTTATATTTGTTTACTACAAAGAGAATCGTGTTGGTTTTTTTCATAGAACAAGTCAGTCTCCTGAGCTATGGATTCAGGCCCAACTTTTTTATTTTACTTTATCGAAAGGTGTCTAAATAATTATACTCCGGGTTCTCGTAATTGTATATTTAAACAATTAATTTTTTAATACAGTCCAAGTAAGGACTTCCCGATACATAAAAAACGCAACAAAAACTTTACGACCTCATGAAAATACCATTACTCTTTGTGCTGTCTCGACCGCAATTAAGTCGCTTACCTTATAGGTGCGTCGGGTCGTTTGATGCAGCATGCCGCCATGGCCCCTGGCAATAATAATTATGTCGTAAAGTTTTTTTGCGTTTTTATGTATCGGGAACTTATTACTTGAACAATACCTATCCTGTTTTTCATCGGTTATTCTTAAATATCTTAAGTTCTATAAGTGCTGGGTGTCCCAAATTTAAACGAACATAGTAAAATAAGAGAGCACATTTTGCTAAGTTCAAAACACATCTACATTTACCATTCAAAATGTGCCGTGACAGTTGAAAAGCTAGATGGAACGAGAGCGGGTTGGACATGAAAGAAATTTAAATAAGAATACAATCTCCTTTTGCAAGGAAACAAATTAAAAAGTAAATAACATAAAACAGGTAAACAAGAGGAACTTAAGATAATTTGTATATAATATAAAATAAAATGGTGTAAAAATAATCATGACTGATGGTATAAAAGGTTGTTAATTACGGGAAAATTGTTATCTAAAAAACCCGTTTCAAATAATTCAGTCAGAGTGAGCGGGAATTTCAGACCACTTTAAAAAGTTATCGTTTATTGAAGATGGTTTTAAATTAAAATTGTAATTAGTAAAAACGAATTTGGAAACAAACAAAAATAAATAAACGGATAAGTAACAAAAAGAAACGAAGAAGAGGACGAAAGAATTTAAAGATGGGGTATTTTGTGCAACTTCCTCAAGCATTATAGGCGTAGTAGTTTCACCGTGTTCTGTTTCCAAAATTGCCGACATTGCTGGGTTTATATAATATACACGTTAATAACCCTATAGGAAAAAGCGAGATATGTAAGGTCCGAAAAACGTGGAGGCCAATGTATAAGGCCATTGGAATCTTCTCAAAATCTCAAGGCGTAATTCTTCTAAAAATTCTCCAATCTCATTTTCTAGAAAATCTAAATATCGTTGACCACTTATATGTGCTTAAAAAAATATTGATCCAATAACCCTATTTTAAGAAAGTTTTTTTTAAGGTTAATGTTCAGTCGATTCTGGGTTTGACGATACCGTTGGATTGGTCATGAAAAATTGAGGGGGTGCTGCAGTGTGGTGCCATGAAAAAAAAAAAAGACTTTGTAAGTAACTAATTTTGAAAGATTAGAATGCACCTAGTTATTAAATATGTTGGTTAAGAGACACATTTGTATTTTTCCATTATTTGGTCATTTAAAGCACTCTAGATTCAAAACAAAACTTGGCTTCAAAAAACGAAAATTGGCGTAAAAACTCACCACAATAGTTCAGACCAAATCAAAATTTTCTCGGAATTCTCAAAATGCAATACAGTGTGTTCTATTTAAAGATCAAGAATTGGTGTCATTTAAGACTTAATTAGAAGTCCAAAGAAATTGTTAAATACGTCAAAATGTGACGTTTTAGGTATATATTAACTGTGCAGTTTCATTTTGAGTTTCATAGTAATATGTTTATTCTAGTGACATTTCAACTCCATGAAAAAAATTTGACTCGAAATTTGTTGGAACCTCTAGAGTGCCATCACCAGAAAAAATTGCTTGTAATCGATTGGTGTGATGTCAGAAAAATCAAATCGAGCATAAAAATTTGACAAATTTGACCTGAACAGTTTTTTAAAAACTAAATTTTTTCAAATGGAACCATAGTGGTAGAGTACTTCCATAAAATAGCGGATGTTTTAAGGAATCCGTGGATGTGAGCAAAAGCAATTTTTTTTCTGACCGTGCCATTCTAAATGCAATTTCTTTTTATGGAACGAAATGTCATGGGGTACCACCGTACTTATAGTTTTTCAAGGATTCTAAAAATATAATATACACCGTGTTCCACTTAAAATCAAAAGCTGGAGTCATTTCCGGTGAAACTGAAAAAAAAATGACAGTATATGTTCTTGGTCATATAATACATCTACCAAGTTTCAGTCTGATATTCTAAAAAATAAGGGAAAAAAGGGGGTCTACCATTATCCGTTGACACCCGGTACAATGTTTATCAAACCGATGATAGTATATTAGCTAATGCAGTAATATGCATTTCCAAGTAAGATCACAATCAATATATAGTTGAAATCACGAATTTTATCGTTCACGTCATCATTTTATGTGCTTATCAACGACATGTAACTTTTTGTCTTTGCAAATATAAAGCGCATAGGATGCGGATAACAGAAAGTCACGTCTGCTGAGGCTGCGATAGAAGGTTTGAACGTAATGATTCGTTTTACAAATGAATATTACAAGCATTAGTCGCAACCAAAGTTGAGCATTCTGTCAGTTCTCTGTCAACTGAGTAGCGTGCGGTGGATAAAAGTCTGAATGCAGTAGCCGGGGAGATAGTGGTGAAATTAAACGAGTGTTTCAATCAGGAAAACGTAACTGATGTTCCCTTTTATCTTTGCAAGAAATCCATCAGGTGAATTGTAAAATTAAATGCAGCAATGGACGTTAAAATTTGTTGTATCGCATGCTATTATTGTCCAGATATTTTCATCACAAAGTATTTGTCGTTTGCATACGTCGATACGCCCATGCGTGCCATTCTCTGTGACCTTGAGATGGTTTGATTCGAAAATTAAAGGATGATGATGTGAACGACAACATGCATGATTTGAACTGTATATATTCCAAGAAATTTAGTTGTTTTAACGTGTTCAATGGAGCAATCATTTACTTTTAGCAAGTAACTACATCTCGGTGTATAATTTATAAATACAGTATTGGCTATGTTTAACAGCTTATAAAGACTATACCAATCTACTTACACATTAATGTATTGATGATATGTTGGGCAGATGTAATTAAGTCAAGATCCGATTACTTTGGTACAATTAATCAATTGTTATCGATGTACATGGTCAAAATATTTTCAGGAACATTTATTGGAAAATTATTAATATATAAAATAAAAAGGAAGAGCCCCAAGACCGATCCTTGGGGCACGCCTATTTCAAGATTTAAATAATCCAAACTTATGCCATTCACATCAACCAGTTATTGTCTTTGAGAGGGACCTGAAGTTAACCGATCCAGTATTTTCCCTACATATCGTCCGATATTTTCAATAAGCAATTTGTGATCGATTAAATTGAAAGCCTTGCTCATATTCATAAAAATACCGATGCATTTTTGATTCTGTTCTAAGTTATCAAAGACTGTGTTTAAAAAATTCATAATTGCTGTCTTAATAGAGAAACCGATAAGAAAATCATATTGAGATTTGGTAAATAGCTTTTTCTTGACTCTTGTGATTTACCTTTTCCAGAACTTTTTAGAAGCTTTATAAGAGGACACAGGTCTATAATTTTCAGGTAGTAGAATATCTTCTTTTTTATGACTGAATTTTTGTGAATTTTAAGACAGTTGGAAAAATTTCCATTCCGATAGACTTTTTTTAACATTTTTTTAACGTCGGTCTATTTCCGCTACTGAGCTCTATCACCGACGCTTGTAGAGGAGCTACCCCCAACAAGGAATTTTGGCGAACCTCTTCCCTTAAGAAGAGTAAGAATCTTTTACTTGCCTAACATTTAATAGACAAGGGACCGACGGCTTTACATCCCCTCCAAAGGATGGTATATCACCTACACAACCCTCGCCTAAGATTGCATAACTTCCGCGCATACACTGATATACAAGCCGCTGGAAGATATGTAAGGCGAGGACTGAACACGAACGGTACCTCTGGTTTGGAAAAAATAAAATATCTTTGGGTGGAGAGGAACGGGCCAAGTGCTTCGCCTTGTATATTGTGAGAGCTGATTTGCACTCGAAATTAATCTTATACTATTTATTTAGCACTTTGCTGAATTTTATTTCAGCTGGCCGGGTCAAAGGCTACACCCTGTATAGAATGGTAGCACAAGTTTCAAATTAAACACTTTAGTTTAGAAGAAAAATTAACAACTGATTTATTTCCGGTTAAACACAGAGTTGAGTATTAAAATATTAAACTTAAAATTTTATTCACAAATATTATTCTAACGTATCGACACTAGAAATTTGGGGTTGTTTTATTAGCTTTATTTTAAAATCGTTATTTAATAATGAGAAAATTCACTTAAAAACTAGGGCCGCGAAGGCGATTTGAATTGGAGCACTGAGCACTGGGGCTGATTATTAATAAAGTACTTTTTTACTAGGATCTGCCTAGGAAGGTGTACGGGCACTGCATTAAATTCGCGAGATACACCGGAAGACACACTTGGATTTAGGCTCTGGGGCGACCAAAGTGGTAACGCGGGAACTGGATCACTAGATACGCCGAAAACACAACTTGCCGGGGACTTGGCTCGTTCCTTTATTTATACTCATGATGGGGCACGATGCTCGCTGAGAGCTGGAGAAGCTGGAAAGGGCGCCAGACCATCATATGGGGCTTAAATGATGAAATATTGTGTAATTCTTGCTGAGATTTTGGAGCTTTGGGTTAAAAATTAGATCCCTAAATCGGCTGTGAAAAATGTAACAATTTGATATGAAAATGTCAGCGGAATCTATTTTTGTTTTGGGAAATATAAATAATAACTGTCTAAATAACTTGTTAAATTGAATTGGTCCCGTGAAGTAATATTGAGGGCTTGTACTTTAATCCATATTTAATGTTATATTAAGTCATGTTAATGTTATATTAAGCCATATTGAGGGTAATGTATTGCCAGTGTTGAACGGTGCGAGACTCCACTTTAGGGTAATTGAAATGAAGATAGCGGTGAGTTGCTAGTAACTCGTGGGAAACATATAAACTGGTCTTATTTTGATACGAATGGTTTATGGGCTGACTGAAAAGGTGAACGAAAGATGTTTTGAGATATGAATAGAAGATTGGGTTCGAAACGTTTTTGAAGAGAAATTTGTTTATAGAAAGTTTTTGAAAGTGACTAAAAATATTCTGACTGAGGGCTTGGGAAGTGGTTTAGAAATGAATTGAGTTGATGGGAGGACTGTATTTTTTAGGGCGATCTTTAGTAAGTTTTTTACTGTAATTTGGTGAGTTTTGATGTTGGAATGATTTTAGTGGTATATTCGGATTATTTGGGAATTATCGATGTTGCGTGAATTTTCTCAGAATTATTCGTTGAAAAGTAGGGTTTTTGAGTTCCCGAGTGTCTTGATGACTTTTTTTATGGGTTTTGCCAAGTTGACCGTAATGATTGAATTAATTGACAAATTTTAGTACTTTTTTCGTCAGCCATCTTGTTAATATGTAGAACGTACGATAACAGGACACGGCCTTCTTTGAAAAGGTCGCCCATTCAAGTACTAACCACTCCTAACGTTGCTTTACATCGCATATCGAAGTATGTATATAGTAAAGACGCATCTACGCTCGCCCTATTCCGATGGATAGATTCACTAAATTAGTAATTGGGGTAACAATAAGTTTCACAGGTTTTTGTAAAAGATTAGTTGTAATGTTATTTAATCCATATTTTTATTTATTATGTCCCAAACTGCTTTAGATTTATTGTCATTAGAATATATTTTATCACTATACATTCTTTTCGCAGTGCGTATAATCTTCCTATAAATATTTTTTGCAAAATCCCTTCTTTCTCCAAATCTTGTAATTTCTGAGAAAATGTTTTATACCTTGCGTAACTCAAATATAAGCCTTTCACCTTTAATTTTTTTTACTGGAAAATGTATGTAATATTAAAAGATATTTATAAAATAAGAAAAACTATCATCGACTGTAACGGCATTATCCACATCATTTCATTGTTCTCTGCACAATTGAGGTAAAAATTACTCAAATTAATGTCACTGTAATGTCTTTTATATCTTGGGACCTGATTTATAACAAATTTATCAGTAGAACATTCACATATTTGAGATATTTGATCACTGCAACTAACCTTACAATGTATATTTTCTTTCACAATTGACAAAAGTAATCCAGGCAGCTGTTTGAATAATTAATGTAAAATCTAGTTGGTTCATTTATTAACATCTCTATATTGTGGGTCTGTAATAGAGCTACAAGTTCATATTTACTAATACTGTTTGACAGGTAATCAATACTTAAATTACCACACAGAGTGATTTTAGAATTCCCATCATTGCATAAAACTCTAAGGATGCCATCTAAACATAATTCATCGGTTAGTTTTATGTCTGAAATTGTTGATGTATACACAGTTAATAGCTTTAATGTAACATTGCCTAGTTTTATGTTAACCTCACATACTCCATGTATTTTTTCTATGGAAGAAATAGAAATATTTTTAGTATCAGTTATATTTAAAGCAATTTTACTGTTTTTCATTATTACTCCATGTATCTTCCTACAGAAATATGTCACTATGCTATAACCTTCAATTAGAATATTATTAATGTCAGTAGACATATTCAGTTAAAGCATTTTCTTTAAAATATACCGACAAAGTAATTACGACCGTTTGTTATTTTTATTCAAACTAGCATGTAATATATTATTATATACATTACATATTTAATTCTTAGAGAGTTGATTTCTCCTTTAGTAATTGACTGGGTATGTTATACGGGAATATTAATTTCCTTCTAAAGAAAAAATAAAATGCAACTTACATATCCGCATTATTAATGCCTCTAACTCAACAGCCATAGAAACTACAGGATACAAATTTAATTACGGATGCATTTAATATCTGAATATATTCATGACCATATAAATATAGGTTTATTTCTCGTGCCTATTTTCTTAAATATCATCGCACAGAGTGTCAAACATAACGAACAAACATATCGAATTTAGTATTGTTTAATTGTTACAGCTACCAATGATAAAGCGAAAATGGAATTGCTGAAAGTAAAGTTATGAAATGCAGTTCCCGTCAAATTCTATTAGGTACGATTTAATCTTAAAAAATACCTAACGCTAACTGTGTATATCCATAGCGTAAATCCTTCTTAAAAACGGTTAAATATGCCGGTAAATATTCATAAAACAGTGAAAGTTCGGTCTATGAAAGATGCTGTCTGTATTCAACAATAAGCGTTAAACTCGCTATTGTATTGTTGACCCATTTATTGCAAGATTACGACTCGCGCCACTAAAGTTACATTATTTGCATGACTCTTAGTTATTACACACCTGCAAAATTATGGATAATCAAGGTAGTAAGTTCCATAATAAGTACTCTACATTATATACAGGGTGGGGCAATAGTGTGTCGGACCTCGATATCTCGAGTTCTATGATAGCTAGAAATTATTAAAAAATTGCAAGTAAACTAGGTAAAAAAATCTATAACTGGAAATTATTTTCGAACATACAGGGTGAGCCAAGACGAAATTACAGGACCAAGTGCCTTTTTTTAAACGGAATCATATATCAGTACATTTCTTGAAGCCTCTTTCTAGGCTCTATTCATTCCTATATTAGTATTGAATATCTTCCAACCACTTGGATGTAATGATTTTTTTTGTTGAAATAATGCAATCTGCAGATGGATATTTAAAAAATCACTAGTCACAATTATGGGTTTTAAGAAAAACGTATGTGAATGCCAGTTACAAGACATCTAATTCATGTTTTTGAATCATTTTCATTTCCTAAAAATGTACAGGGTAACCAAAAATTATTTTTCAATTAAGAACATTTTAAATCGAATTTTCTCAATTTTTTCAAATGGAACATCCTGTATATTTTTCGACGATGTGATGCAGAAATGAAAAACGAACATTTTTGTAAGTACTTTCCTAGGGCTAATTGCAACCATTTTCGTTTTATAAATAAATAAGTGTCAAATTCAAGAATAAACTTAAAAAATAAGTTCCCTCAAATAATTCATTAGAAAAATTTATAATTGAATTTCCCGCCGCGAGAACCCAGAAAAAAGGGGCACAGCGGAGCGTTATGGGGGACCATTTTTGACGGCACGAGGGCCGCGGACCATAACCTCACTTTATGGCGGCCAATTTTTGACAGCACGAGACTCCATTCTGGGGGCTGAGCTCTAGCGTGGGTCCACGGCATTCTAAGGGCCTCCCGAAAATGGTGGCTCCACGGAAAGGGAGCGGAGCCCTAACGCGGGGACCCGGAGCCCTGTCATAAGTAGCGCCATGCCTACTAATCTTTTTACAAACATCATTTTCAAAACAATATTTGTTGACAAAAACTTAGTTGTTGATGTTCAAAACCATCTCATCGATTTGTAGTGTTTCATTGAATTTATTTTGTTTTTCGCTGTTTTTATTCGAATATCTCAGTAAATATGGTGAATTATACGAATGCGGAAATGGCGACAATGCATTACGTATATGGTTTCGCGGAGAGTAATGCAACAAAAGCCAGAAGTATGTACGAGGAAAGACATCCTTCCTAATCGTGCCTTGCCAGATAGCCGATTCTTTCCGACTATTCATCGCGATTCGCGGTCTTTATGAAACTGGTAGTTTCCAAAAAGATACTTTGGAAGGGAGATCTCGAACTGTCAGAATACCCGAAATTATTGAGTTTGAGTCACAAATTATGTTCACAAAGCAAGCAAATTTTTCTAGGAATGTTATTCAAAATTTTCATAATAAAAAGGCGTAGGCGGACGAAAACCCCCATGCCATAACCGAAACCTATTTCCAAGAGCAATTTTCTGTATGTATGAGTATATAAATTATTGGTAATAATTATCTTATTGGACCTTTTTCTGTCAAGACAATCTTACCTTCATTTTCTCCAAGAAGAACTACCTGTGTTGGTTGAAAGTGTAGCAATTGCGTTAAGGAATTAAATGTGGTACATGCCCGATGGAGCTCCTGTTCATTTCAGTGTAATTGTTCGCGACCATTTTATGTGGTTTATCCTAATCGTTGGATAGGTCGCGGAGGACCTCAACAATGACCAGCAATATTCCCCGATCTCAATAGTTTGGATTTCTTTTGAGGGGCATCTGAAAACCCTGGTGTATTTTTGGTCCCCTGTATATTTCTAGGAAATAAAGATGAATACAGAATATCACATATATGTATCATAACTTGCATTTACGTAATTTTTTTCAATACGCATATGCAGAGGGTATTATTTCAACAACAAAAATTATTACATCGAAGTATTTGGGAGAGAGTCAATAATAGGAGTAAAAGAAGTCTAGAAAGAGGCTTTAAAAAACATACTGATAAACATTGCAATCCATTTAAAAAATAAAGATATTTGGCCCTGTACAATGACTTTGGCTCGCCATGTAAATTCGAAAATAATTTTCGGTTATAGACTTTTTGATCTAGTTTACTTGCATTTCTCTTTATTACGAGCTACCACAGAACTCGAGCTATTGAAGTCGGACGCACTGTTGCCCTACCCTGTATAATCTGAAAGTGAAAATCCGAAGAAATCTCGGAGGGCGATTTTTCACCGGAAGGTGTAAAAAGTAATACTGAGAATGTATTTACCTTTCGAAACTTATTTAGTCAAAGTAATTTGCATTATGTCACGCACTTTAAACCTCTCTTCACATTTTCCGCCTTTCTTTGGTCCTCAATAATTCGGACTACTTTTGAGATAAACAGGGAAAATATTCGATAATTATGTTAAATACAGATAACATTTAAATATAAAAAACACTCCAACCTCTCCAAATCACGGTCAACGAATTATTGACCACCCGCCCTTGTCGTACCCAATCCTGTGAGAAGAGTTCTTGCACCAAGGGTTGTGTGTCGGACGGCCCAGGAGTTGCTCAATCACACACAGCCTCAAGGTCTATGACAACGACAGGCAGCTCAACAGGGGGGAGTTCCCAAACCTCACCAGCAAGTTAACTACGGCTTGGGGATATAATTATTTTCAAATTAAAAAAAAAAACATAATGTGAAATTGCATTACATTCCTCTACTCTCGATTACAGTTAAGCATTTAAAATCGACAATTCAAAGAAATGTTTTACGCCTCTCGAAGGAAGTATTTACTTATTACTTTAAATTGCAATTACTTATGGTAATAATGCCACACCGAAACAAATTTTCGCATAAATTTTATTGTTATCAACTGACGAACGTTCTTGAATAAAACATTTAAATGATCGTGTAATATTTGCTTAAAATTACTGTTGCATGAAGAACTAACCAGCAATATTAAACAACGTGGCACATACAACGCAAGAACAGATAGGTACCACTAACCACCTTAAAACGTAATACTTTTTTGTCGCAAACTCCTCTATAAAATCCTTATTTTACTATAAGGAACGTAACCAAACTGCGACCAACAGCTACTCTCCGGGTTATAGGCCCCGCCGAGCTGAATTTCAAGTTACAAGCCTGGCGCGTTAAGTGTAATAATTGTATATTATCAACAGAATCCTAATGCTTCGATTGCAACAAACACCAGCCGAAAGACTGATCCTACTTAAAGGAGCTCTCATGCCAGTCATCCCACACCACTTACAGACTGCAGTTTCGAGCTGTTGGCTCTCGTCAGTCCAAGGTAGGCATCTGACAATCGACACGAGGATCCTTGAACTATTTGGTACATCTCGGTATCGGATCTAGCGGTCCAGTGTCTGTTGCAATCGAAGAATAAATAGCCTGACTGGGCTTCAGTCTGCAAGTGATGTGGACGACTGGCACGAGAGCTCCTTTAAGTAGGATCAGTCTTTCGGTAACTTGTAATTCAGCGCTCGGTGGGGCACATAGCCCGGAGAGTAGCTGTTGGTTGCATTTGCGACTAAAAAATATTATTTTATGTTAACATTCTGCCTTATGTTAATATTCTGCACTATAAAAGTACATTTGATCTATGCTAAGCCCAGTCAGGCTATATATTTTTCGATTGCAACAGACACTGGACCGCTAGATGGAGCCTGCTGATTATTTTGCATATCGCTATCCTAACGATACCGATATGTACCAAATAGTCAAGGGATCCTCGTGTCGTTCGTCACATGCCTACCCTGCACTGACGAGAGCCAACAGCTCGAAACTGCAGTCTGCAAGTGGTGTGGAAGGACTGGCACGAGAGCTCCTTTAAGTAGGATCAGTCTTTCGGCTGGTGTTTGTTGCAATCGAAGCATTAGCGTTTTGATGGTAATATGCAATTATTACACTTAACGCACCAGGCTTGTAACTTGTAATTGAGCGCTCGGCGGGGCACATAGCCCGGAGAGTATCTGTTAGTTGCAGTCTGGTTACGTTCCTTATAGTAAAATAAGGAATTTATAGAGGAGTTTGCGACTAAAAAATATTATGTTTTAATATTGGGCCCCCTAAAAGCTCATTTGACCCGACCACCTTAAAGTTTAATTTGTTTATAACGAATTTTTTTGAAATGCAAAAAATGAGTAATAATTGGGATACAATTCTTTCCCCTCTGTTATCTTAAAGTAATATTAAAATGCTACACCGCAAAACTATCCCGCTCATTTTTCGGTTTTGATGGTTATTTTTCGCGAAGGTCTAAAATTTTAATAATAATAGGCGTGTCCATAAAATTTGGATTTTAATTGAAAATTATAGATTTATGTATATTATAAACCCTTATAAAGTTTTTTAAAAAGTAGTCATTTACTTTCGGCGTCGAGGCTAGGAAACGCTCCCTTGGCGCAAGGCTAGACGGGTGACGTCACATGCCTGCTACGCGATATGCGCTACACATTCTATTGTTGTTATAGTGGTGTAGTTAGTTTTGTAACTGTTGTGAGCCAGGATGGGCCAGATAATTCCGCCGATATTTATCATAGTCATATTCACCTGTGCTTTGAAAGAAATATGGTGGGAAGAAAATGGTGTTTTGTGGCTGGATGCGCAAACACAACACAGAAACTGCACAAGAAGGCGAAAAATGTTAAAGTACTGGGAACGCCGCAAAAGACATCTCTTTCCTCCGGTTTTGAGAGTGAGGACTATGATGGTGACAATGGTTTACACCCAAATTTCATGCAAACTACCCCTTTATGTAAAAAACCACCCCTTTTTCCGGTTTTTCGGGTGTGACTTGTCGGATCGGTTTTTTGCTTAATTCAAGAAAATTAAGCAACTTCAGACCACAAGTCATCTCGCCCGACCCCAGGGGTTGAAACCACCCTCACCCCCAAAATCGTAATGGGGACACTCCCATTTTCATGGACGAGAAAAATGACGGTGACAATTTTCGACAAGTGACAAGTTTTGCATTTGGGGGTGGTTGGGGAGAGGTGAATGAGAAAATATTGCCATCATCATGTTTGTCGAAAACGGGGGTATACCAATTTATGTTCGATTTGAAGCTTTTTGAAGGTATTTCGGTTGTTTCAACCCTTGGGTTCGAGCGAGGTGTCATTTATTGAAATTGAGCAAAAAATTTCGACCCGACACTCCTCGCACGTCAAGACCCGAAAAACCGGAAAAGGGTAGGGTTTTTTGGGTAAGGGGTGGTTTGCGCTAAATTAGGTGTAAACATCGTATTCCTCCCTCACGAAAACGGGGGGGGGGGGGGCGGCGTCTATTGCTGCGTTAACAATTAGGATGCCAACAATAGTATTTGTAAGCGTCTCAAACCAAATAATAAAAAAAAATGGATTGAGACAATAAGAAGACCGGACATTAAAACATTAAAAAAGTTTCTTCGACATCAACTTTGTCTTGCTGCCAGGATCAAACTAAGTTATATCTAGACAAATAGTAGGTACCCGTTGTTGAACATAATTGCATATAATGATAGTTCCTCTTTAGCTTGAACAAGACATAGAACATTATTTGGAATATAAACTTAGCAAAGTAAAAGCACGTACGAAAGGTGATGTGATGCCTCATGGTGTCTGTCAAGCAGATAAAGCACAAAACAACTCGATTAACTAGTGAAAGGGAGCTCCGAAAAAGAAAAGTTGGAGAATTCACTGTGCAAATCTACCAAATGTTTGGAACATGTGCCGGAACCATCAACTTCTCATGATGCAGATGGCATTGAACTGCAGAACAGTAGAACTGACTTGGCAGTAAGATGTGATGTATTGACTCAAACCCGAATATTAACTTATTATATAAGTAAGAGTAGTCAAGTTTCATTTTCAATCTTAAGCAAATATATAGCTACGTCCCTCCATAAAATCTGAATTAATTCTACAAAAGGCATTTAAAAACCCTGTGATACAGAACTCACTCCAGTCATATTGTGATGATTCAAACACAGATACCGACTAGCTTTGACACCACTGGATTGAGACTGGTTAAAATCAGTATTTGACGCGAGAAAATCGGATACTATAATCACGTCTACGTTCGGCAAATTATGTGAATCTCCTTTCTGGAAATCCTCCTCCATATCTGACAGAAATAAACAAACTCTGTTTAACGTTCTGAATAGTAAAGACACTGTCAATGCCCTGAATCCAAACTTTGTTCTAACAAGAACGACACGAAATAAACCTAACGCAGTTTACAGATGATCTGGCGACTGCCGAGCCAACAAGCATGTGACGTCAAACCAATGAGAACGAGTTTATCTGACTGAAATAACGCAAGCAATTTCTGTGGCCGCTGTTGTAGTTCGGATTGACTTATTTCAAGCACAATTCCAATATTAAAACAATATTATTAGTCGCAAACTCCCCTATAAAATCTTTATTTTACTATAAGGAACGTAACCAGACTGCAAACAACAGCTACTCTCCGGGCTATGTGCCCCTCCGAGCGCTGAATTACAAGTTACGAGCCTGGCGCGCTAAGTGTAATAATTGCATATTACCATCAAAACGCTAATGCTTCGATTGCAACAAGCACCAGCCGAAAGACTGATCCTACTTAAAGGAGCTCTCGTGCCAGTTATAGAGGATTTTGCGACTAAAAATATTATGTTTTAATATTTCGCCCTCTAAATTCCAATATTGTTGTTATTAGGTCAAAATCGTTATTTTTCAGCACTTTTAATATATATCATTTTTTATATGGAAAGACCTTTGACGGTTTTCAGTTGATTCAAGGCCTATTTCGATTTGAAATTTTAATTGAAGATTGTACTTTCTAAGATGTATATTTTTCCAAAGTTTCTGTTTGTCTTGCCGAACGTACAGAAATGGAGATATTTTTTGAAAACCGATGGAAAACGGCCTAAAAATTTTAATTGTTTAAATGAACAATACACCGACCTCGTCGAAACTGCACTCTGAAAACTCAACTTGGCCCTCTGAACAAGTTAAAATTAAAAAACAGCCACTAGCAAACAATTTATCTTAGGAAGCATTTTAAAAGCAGTTTTACGCAAACTTTTTTCTAACCTTGATGATATCACACGATTTTTGTTTTTTTAATTCTTATTCTAGCTAGGGTATCCTGTATCTACATGACGAATTCAATTTATGTTGGCTTAAATGTATATTTTAGTTTGTCAAGCTGCTTCCCTTACCATTATTTAAGCTATTCTGGCCAAAGAAAATTATTCCGAAACAGTGACAGAGCTTTTTAAATTTTATCACAGTGTATTCAACAATTTGTTTTGTGCATATTTTTTCAAATCGTGGCGGTCTAAAAATAATTTATTTGTATTGCAGTTAAATATCCATAACCATTTCTAAACTATTTAAGTAAAAAAAATAACCTCATGAACATTTGTAACCGAGCGGTTTAAATATAGAGAATAGGAATTGTTTAATAATTAATTTTTTAGTTCACATTTCATAACCCCTAATGAAAAACAAACGAATGAAAAACTTAATTAATGAAGAATAGTATACTTCCTAAAATATATTTCTAAGCTATTCGAAGAATTATACTAATTTCAAGGTTGTGAATTAAAATTCTTTTGAGTCATCAGACTTAAGCGAATGGTTTAACCAGTCCCCTTCAGCTACGGAATTATTATTAAAAAGTTGAGACTCATAGTGTTAGTAGTTAACAATAGTTAATCTCCTCTGAAATATGTATGTATTCATTATCAATTATGCTGTAACTGCCAACGTACCTAAACGTCGAAATACACAGCTCAATCTGAACCAAGAACATATTATATTGTTAATTTTAATTTTCATAACAATAAGGTGCTCCTTCCCGCGTAGGCGTTGTAATATACACTCCACAATGACTTTATTTCCTATGACACATTTTTTACGTAACATTTTAACTGTCTCGATTCAAGTTTATTTTTTTGGTGGCTACATTTCTGTTATCTGCAACGGTAACAGAGCAAGGTGTCCAAGTGATTCAGGGAGAGGCAAGAATGGGGGTATACTACAGGGTACAGAACTCACATAACTTGGCTTTCTATGTAGAGGAGTCGGGACATATAAGTAGAGGATCAGACTACATGGTTCCAAAAATTACGTTTAACAGAAGCTCCTGAGATATTACGCAAAGGCCTGGCCTGGTATACGGACGGGTCTAGGATGGAATCAGGAGCTGGAGCAGGATACAACGAGAGAGACCGAGGGCAAGTATAAGCCTTTCTCTTGGACTCTACGCCACTATATTTCAAACTGAAATTCTGAATGTTAAACGACGATATGTGAACCAGCAGATCTCCATCGCATCGGACAGTCAGGCGGCATTAGCCTCTAACAAAGTGTCTTCCAGACTGGTGAGGGACTGCCACAAAGAGCTCGAAGTTCTGGGCGAGCGGAATAGAGTTAAGCTAATCGATATGGGAAAACACTCATTAAAGGACCATGCCCAAAACAAACCATAGAACTGCTCTCAAAGAACAGGTTATAGTTGAGAACTGTGACAGGTCTCTTGACGGGACATTTTCCTGTTAAAAAGCACCTACACAGAATTGGCAAATTCGATGACGACCTTGACTGTAGATTGTATGGCAAGGTACCAGAGACGGTGGGCCATATTATATACGAATTTGAGGCACTAGCCCGCAGAAGATATAATATTTACGGACAAACACAAATAGATCCGGAAAGCATTAAAACTCGCCCATTCTCAGACCTGTATCTCCGCATCAGTGGCACAGGATTATTAAAATGGGCAGTGTTGATCGGAACAAGAAGTGCACAATAAGCCCAAGAGGCTGCAGTGTCCTTGGATATTTACAGACGACCATGTGAGGAAGGGTTTTAGTCAGTAAGAGTCTGACACTAAACCAGTTGAGGTTGGGAGCCCATGAGGGTTCCCCCTCCTCGTCAAAAAAAAATGTTCATAACCCAGAAAGAAAAATGCAAGGCATTTCAAATACTCCAGTCAATTTGGGGTTCTGCCTGAAAAATTTTGGAGAAACTTTTTTCTCTATCTTCCTTTAGGCCCTTTGCTGAACATGAAGTTCAAGTTATAAGCGAAAAAACCATGAAAAAATCTGGTTTTCCTTGTATTTGGTAGAGGGTCAATTATTTTTGAAATTATTATACCAAATTAAACTAGAGAGATTTACCTAGATTTTTCATATACCTATATGTTTTTCTAAAATGAATAGTCTTAGCGATATATTAAAATTTCAGCATCGGAGTGCGAAAATGCGATTCGATCACTATGCATCCATTTCAGTCATCAATTTGAAGCTCTTGAGTTACTTTTGTAGTTGCATTTAGACTACGTTAACATTTGCCTGCTAAGTTTTACACCTTTTATAACACTAATAGAATAAAATGAAATCAGGAAACTAGGAAAGATAGAAAAGCACAATCTCTGCCTCATTATCATCTTGGGCGATGGAGGAATTTACAGACAGAGGAGAGAACAAAACAAACCTACTTTCTTACATCCACATTTTCCACCACACTCTGTTTTGCATTTGAAGGATACTTGCCGCAGAACAACTTCTGGTCTTGACGTGATGTCTCTCCGGCGCCCCTTCAGCCATTCCTCAGCTTTTTTATAGTTTCCTAGTCAAAGAAGGTAAACTCTGAGACAGTAATATCGAGCTGCACCTTCTGTTACGGGGAACGTCGAAGCGAGGCTATGTTTGCAAAGGTTTTAAAAGCAGATCTTATGTAGCACCTGTACCTCAGGTTGTTTAGGGAAGGTGTTGTTTTCCCACTGGATCAGTACAAGTGTACCAGACACAGCAGCTCAGCTTTAATAATGTCGTTGGCAACGGCTTCATTTTTAAATATATCGACCACATGTTGTAAATCCGTAGTTTTCTCCAAAATTTGGAGAGGTATTTCGTTTCACCTTGGCTGTACAATGCAAAAGTAGTATCCCATCCACTCATGACATATGAAAAGAGGATATGTTTGGCGACTAATCTGTCGACTGCACCCAATGGCGCATAGATTCTCTGGATAATTTTTCTTCTTCCTAGTTCTAAGAAACAAACATAGGGAAAATTGCAAAGCCCAATTAGAATTACCAGAAAGTCTACATCTCCAACAATGACTATAACGCTATCATGGTTAGGTGCTACATTGAGGGCAGTGTTGATCATATCGGTATCTTCCTTCCCCCAAATCAAGTTTTCAGCGCCAAATCTACTCAACTGAAGAATCTGCTGGAGGGATGCTATCGGGGCGTCACTGGAGTGGTAGGCATCCTGCTCGTGGTGGCGACTTCGGCAGGAGCCTTCCGCGGTGGCTCTCCATTTTCCTTTTATCCTTCCGGCTGGGGATGACTTCCCTCGGTGGTTTGGAAGGCACGACGGCGGACAATATGGCGGTTTGCTGTTTTTTGATGGTTACTATCAGTCCGGCGTACATGGACTCCATCCGTTGGCTCTGGGCTTCGAGCTTCCTATTCTGGACGTCCACGGCTGCCTGCATTTCCCTGATTTGAAGCCTCAGGACGGCGTTCTCACGTTAGAGGTTCCCACGGACTCGGCAGCTCCATGCCCGTTCGATGCCATACTCTGAAAGACTAGTCGGAGAAAAAAATAAATTAAGACCAAAGTGGTGTCCCCAGGTGGGCGACTTTATTTATCTTTTTATACTGTTGTCTTGAGAAAGACAAACAGCAAATCGAGGCGAGCGTAGGTACGTCTTTACTATGTACATATTATTATTTAGATATGCGATGTAAAGCAACGTCAGGCGCGGTTAGTACTTAGATGGGTGACTGTTTCAAGGAAAACCGCGTTCTCGAATCTTCCAGCGGCTTGTATATCAATGTATGCGCGGAAGCTATGCAATCTTAGGTGAGGATAGTGCAGGAAATAAGGAGAACATGTAAAGCCGTCGGTTCCTTCTCTATTAAATGTTAGGCAAGAAAAAGATTACTACTCTTCGAAAGAGAAGCGGTTCGGCAAAATATCTGGTTGGGGGTAGCTCGTCTACAGGCGTCGATGTTAGGGGGAAATAGGCCGATGTTAAATAAATGTTAAAAAAACAGCATTTCAGGACATATACAGGGTGTAGCAGTTGACCCTGTCCAACATTTTTAAGCCCCCCTCTCCCGAACTAATAGAAGGGATCGTCATGAAATCCATGAATTGTGACAGCTATTTTCGTTATTTTTATGGATTATTTTATGTATATAAAGTTAGCGAAACACTTTTGGCTCCTGCATAGGCGGATAATTTGTCGGTTTTTTTGTCGGTAATTAGTTGTGCTAACAGCGATTTTGTCGTTTTGAATGAAAAAAAGAAAACGAGGTGCTTCGCTAACTTTGTATCAACTAAGCATCGGATTTCTTTAAATAATCAAAACGAGAAAATCGTCATTAGCACAACTAATTAATGAAAAGAAGGACGGAAAATTATCCGCATATGCCCGACTCGATTAGCCAAAAGTATTTTGTTAACTTTATATACATGATTATTTTTATATCTCCAGCAATATTAATGACTGTCACTTATTTTTCAGTTTCAAGAGGATCTCAATCCTGTCATTCTTGTATTTTACGTACAGCAGATGATAAGAGATAAAGAAAGATAAAAGAAATGAGTAAAAAATATATTTTTTACATGTTTCATTTTTTAATTAAAGGATATAAAAGCGCCACAGTAAAAATTAGACGGTCATTAAATTTTTGTTAAAAATTAAAAAGTTGATTTTTCAACTCTTACTTGAACTTACTATTATCCAATACAAATCCTCACATTTATAATAAATGCCCTTGATTCTTGAAAATAATAAATAAACTAGACAACTCCACCGCTTAAATAACAATTTAAAGGCGTAAATATCACTGATGAACAGTCAGCTGACCTTTCTGTGTTAGTACTTGCCAGAGATAATAACGTTATTTCTCAATAATCTTGTAGTTCGTTTATAGCTATCATTAAAAAATTATTACGGCATGTTCTTTTAAAATAACAATAATTATTGCGAGTTTATTGAAGCATCCATTACTTAACAAACACAGGTCTTAAGAGACCGTTTTAATTAGTATACCGACTCAGCTGCCTGAGGGAAAATCTTTAACAAAATAATTCTAAAAGCTTCGTTTACCACACCATACTAATTAATTTTTTACATATATTTTACTGCTTTCAAGCAGCCACCTCAGGATTCTTGCAATTAAACACTGACGATATCATGGGTAAGATGTTATGTCTATTGGTCAAGCAACATCTGACCTAAAAGTGATTAGCGAATAGATGAAACTATCATGAAAGTTGTTGCCAAGTAACTAATTAATAATCAAAATCAGCAGCTACTGGAAGCGGCTGGAACCTCCCCACTCGGTGGATCTTTGAAGCCGAAAAGAGCATTAAATTGTGTGACAAAACAGCACTAAACGTAATCCGATCTCATCCAAAACCTTGTCAGGTTTTCTGGGGCACTAAAAAACCCTCAACTTAATGAATTTATAACACTCGCCTGCGGCTCGTGCTACAAATTACATCTATGCGAGTTATTACCTACATTATCGCTCGTTGAATAATATACTATTAGGATATTAACAACTTTAACATCACTTGAACGACTAAGAAAGTCTAGTTATCCTAAATACTACAGATTTGTAAAGCAACAAACTGAAAATTGGTAAAGTGATAATCTATAATAAATTCACCAACGAAGGTACAGAAAGCATATGATATTGATATTGTTACATCTACCTTTAAAGTTTGTGACAATCCACTGGTGCAGTCTCTAAAAGTTACAAATATACCGAAATCTTATAAACATGACATGACACCAACGTTATCGGATGACAAACGATGACAATGACGATCGTCAAAATCTGCTCATTGCAATCCGATCGCTCGCGGCTGTCTTTGTTAAATGAAACATTAGCATTTCAGTAATTTTACTAGATTTTAGAAGATTATTTGTAGTTTAATTCTTCGATTTGTCTGTATATATATATTTAAAAACGGTACTAAACGTAATCCGCTCTACTTCTAGAGCAGTGAAAAAACCCTCACACGTGAATTGACACGTGATGTCACGAGTTTCACGACGCATCGATCATGTCACGCGAAATGCGATCTATGCTTCATATTTCCTTTGTTTTTAATTTTTTTTCACGGAAACCAAATCGAAAGGGTGGAAGTGTGATATATCGTTGAAATCAGAATTTTAACTGCTTTTCAATGGTTCCATTGCAAATTGAAAGTAATTATAAAATAAACAACTTGCTGCGTCAAGACGACACTAAACGTAATCCAATCTCAACCAAATCTTCTGGGACACTAAAGAAACGCACATGCAAAGTTTCATTCAAATCCGTTCAGTAGTTTCGGCGCTATCGTGCTAACACACATACACACATACATACACACACAGAGATATTTTTCAAAAACCACTTTTTTGGGTTCCTAGGACCTCAAAACGTAAAGATTTGATGTTACCTCAATTTTCGTTTTTGTATCAATTTTAGTAACTTCTCACAATTTTATTGTGGTGAGGTTAAAATGTAAAATATTCATATGTTCTGAGGGCCGGCTATATAAAAACAAAAATGTTGCCAATATTGGCAATATTGTATATTTTTAGATACACTAATGTTTTTACGAATTTCTCAACAATTTTTTTTTGAGAAAATACAATGCTTTTAAAAATCTACTGGTTCTAATGACTTTCTCTTGCAAAATATATATTTTTTCAATGTGGCGAAAATTCTCTCGATTTATCAAACCATATGTCATATTACAACAGAATAATGCATGATATGTTGTAATGACAGCTTCTAAATTAACTCTGTATGCGACTGTTTTGATTGTATAGATAGCTCTAGATATAGTTTATATCTCAATTTAAAGATCATTATCTGTAGGATACAAAATTGAATAATCAATTGCAAAATTTAGGGGTAAAATGGCCATTTCAACCCTTTTAGCTGTTACACTTTAATGTACGACATTTGGGCACAGTTTTATTGTTATAGGTGTGGGGCACTCAATGGATTATTCTGCAATGACCTCTGCATCTATTTTAGACCTAAAAACAGATTCCGATTCTGTAGATCCTCACGCAAAGAATATTAATTTTACTAATAATACTAATAAAAAATAGCTTTGAAAACGGAAAGAGATTACTTTCCGAAACGTCAGCAAAATACATTATTTCTGTGTTTATTCCGATTTATATTATTTGCAAAACATAACCTCTGACTTTTCCTTTGGCGTAAACGTCACGGGCGCAGAGGTTTTTTCCAATAATATATGTCGTAGAAAACCCAAATAATAGGAAAGAATATTATCTGGCCTTATTTAAGGATAGTTTGTTGGCACAGAATCAATTTTTTTCTGTGAATTTTTTGTTGTTATAATCACTGTTATAGTCCAGTTTCATGGTTATGGTAGTGTCATCAGCAAACAGAATATAAAAGAAATAAAAAAATATTGTTAAAAACTTGTTTTTCTTAAAGTTATACTAAAAAGTAAAAAATAATTGCAAGAAAAGCAAGGCGTGCGCACTTTGTATGATTGTACGCATGATGCGTACGCCTTGCTTTTCTTGCAATTATTTTTTACTATTTGACTTTAAGAAAGCAACTCTTTAAAACATATATGTATTTTGATTTTCTACTTTTTAGTCATACTTTCATTATTTATAACGTATAGAACCAATTTACGGCATTTCATTATATCACCGCAGCTAATATCCTACCATTTGTATGGGAAAAAACGGATGTAGAAGTATCTGATCAGAAGAAAAACCTTTTGTATTCTACGTTTTACTAGAGGTGCCGGTTAGATAGTCCATTTAACCAATTTTCACTCACGCGCCCCCTACGTGCGGATATTTGCAAAAATAAAGGTGGAATACTGTATTGTCATCCGATCTTAGTAACTGTGAACTATTTCATCAATTGATTATGTTTGCAAGTGCGTTAAATAAAGGTTGCAATATTTGAGGACAAAGATTATTCGTTTATAAATACTACATTGCGAGTTAAATAAAAGCAAATAAAGCAAGTTATTTGATTTTGTAAAGACATTGATGAATACTTTCCTTGATGTACACTATACAGTATAAACGTTTTACTACGTTTTTTGAGATTGTTGTTAACTTCTCGTAAGGGAAAAATTATTACACAATATTTTCGTTGATTTAGCTTTATTAATGTACTAACTGATCAAAATTAAGTCAACAGTATATATGTAAAGTGTTTTCATATTGGATTTTGATTTATTTGCTAGAAACCCAAGAAAAGAATTATTCAAAAATTGTTACGACAGAAATAAAAGATGCCATTTTGGAATAAGAGCGAGTTTTATTTTCAAGTTCCTCACTTACAAATTTAGCAACTCCAGCACCGTATAAGAACCATGCTATTAGTTTTGTTTAAAAACACCTGCTGAGTGATCATATATAACATTGGAGTTTAAAAAATATATATTATACTAGCCATTTTCATTTTTATCAGTGAGAACTGATATTGATATATTTAATTCTACATAAGCTAAGTTTACATACTGCAAATAATTTCTAATTGTTGTAAACTTTTAAGAATATTTTCAGCAACAATACTTAAAAACTTATTAAAATAATTTGCCCATATTGTACAATAATTTTGCTTGTTTTTATTCCTTCCATATGTTGCGTTCATGAAATCTATATAATAGTATAATTTCCTAACCTATTATGTTAGATCTATTATTTTATATGTCAATATTGACTTATACCATATCTCACAATGCATATATTAAATGAATATTTAAGAAAATAAGTCATATTATATACCTATTGTAGCGAAACGTTTTTCGGTACCGAAATATGCACAGGATATGGATATTTGTAATGCACTTCTATTACCGCCGTTTCCCCTCTTGTAAATATTCGAAGGAAATAATTAATTTTGTCTCGTGTTGTCAGTCAGCCAGAGCGACTCATCGGCAACAGACGTGTCCACTCCCAGAATCGAATCCAGGTACCCTTGGTATTACATATCATTTCGAGCAGCAGAATTTTGGTTACTAGGTCATAGATCAGCCGCGCATTCGTCTGGCGTCTACTCCCGCTCCTCTAATACGTTGTTTCGTTCCAGAAGAAGACCTGAGAAGCCAGTGAGCGTCTCATTCCGCTGCGACCATTCAACGACAGCAGACGTGCCAGAAGTAAGTAAGACCATAGAAGAATACGGTGAACTAAAAAGGTAAAATTTGGCAAGTGTAATACCATCGCTAATTGTCGTAAATGCAGTCCAATCACGAGGGCCCAGACCACTTCGGTCCCAGCCGGCATTATAAGTATTTGTACTAATTACGCCTTGACTTTTCAGCTTCCGTTCCCACCAGCGTTATAACTCGTAGGTGCCTTTCAGTAGTAACCTTTATATAGGATCACGGGGCATTGAAAAGTTATAAATGTCTGTATTAATCATAACTTTATTTTCATCTTTCGTTCCAGCCGGCATTGTAATTCGTAGGTACCTTTCAGTAGTAACCTTTATATAGGATCACTTGGCACTGAAACAGTATATTGTGCAATAAGTGCGGTAAGTCGTCTATTGCCCACGAGAGCGGAGTTGAGCCCACGAACGAAGTGAATGCGCTCATCCGCTCAAGTGGGCAATAGACAACCGCACGAGTTGCTCATACTATTTTTTATTACGAATGCGGTAAAATCTTAGGATTTAATCAAATCCTTTATATTTTTTATCGCTTAAACATCACATCATAAATTAACGAAAATATTTAATTACTTTTTTTGTTCGTTAACAAATATAGAAATATTTGGCAAATTAGCGAAATGAAAATGAATATTTTTTTAAATTATTCATTAAATGAAAAATCAAGAGATGGCTCTAGCATAGACTTGCGTAGTTTATTTCAATTTTGCGTATTTTATTGTCAATTTGCGGGTGACAAGTGTGATTACCGCATGCAAAGAAATATTTCAAATACTCATAAGTCATGTGGTAATAGTAGAGTAGGCAAACAGCTATTTACCGGCCTAAAAAACAAGCGAAAAGATAGGACTTATCCCGCATGAGTAATAGAAAGTTATAAATCTATTCGTTCTAACCATATCTTGCCTTTCAGCTTCCGTTCCAGCTGACATTTCAAAGTTCTTTTAATCCTACTTTCATTTTCAGACCTGCTTTTATTTTTCAGGGTTCATTAATCTGCTTCTTGTTTCAGATCCATAGTTATTAGCACTACACACACTAGTTACTATATATAATTTCTTATGTAATTTTGCACTGTAATTTGTTATATCTATGGTCTTGCTTCTCCCACCTGGTATCAGTATGTAGTCTGCACTCGCTTCATTTCTTTAATAGTTGCCCGTTGCTTTGTGCTAACGCTTCATCGCTTATTTTGTGCTAACGCTTAGTGCTTGCTACCCTGTCACTTTAATTATCTGATACTAGTATTTTCGATGTAACACCGCTAACACAGTGAACGCCGGTTACCTGCTTTCAAGTAGTCGGACCTGCGCTTATAAGCTTCGAGAATGATTGGGTGCATTTCAATTGGCGATAGCACAGTAGATGCAGGTTTCGACTAGCCGGCGCTGACAGTCGGCACAGACCATTTTACCGGAATAATTATTTAGTTCTTTCTTACCGGTTGCACGTGCTGGTTTTCTATTTATAATGGATATTGAAAGATTAATTGCGGGCATATTGTAAGAGATCCTATATGGGATAAAACAAATAGATGTTATTTTAATAAAAATGTGTTGTAGTACAATAAAATTAATCTACCGTTTGGATTTAATTTCTCAGGGGATAATTTTATGATTAATCGATGGGGAAAAATGTCAGAAATGACATATTAAAATGTTTAAGACTTGGGTGTTGTAGCAATTTTGTAAATAAATAAAAACTATCAACAAATTGGCCTCACTGGACTTTAACACGGTACAACGGCCATAAAAGCTTCTAATAATTAAATATATATATATATATATATATATATATATATATATATGAAAAATACTAGGTTCTCGGGTTGAACCGCGTCTGAGATTGTTAATGTCTCGACGTTTCGGCTCCCGTTTTGGAGCCATTTTCAAGAGAAAAAGTGAGTCAAGTAAAAATTGTCAAAGAAAATAATGCTAGGAGTTCGTGGAACTGGTTCGATTCCGGGGTCTCAATCTGCCTACTCCCCAGATCTCACCGCGATCCGTCTCTAAGGCCTCAACCTGCCTACTCCTTAGAGCGAACTCGCTGGCAGTATCGGACGAAGTGTTATTTATACGAAAGCTGTCTGTGGGTGGGAGAGTGGTGGGGGGTTGAGGGTCTGTTGATGGAGGCATCAGAGCAGAACGGCTGCTATCAGGATTATGAGGTGTGGATGAATATTGTGGGGCTAGCCTGGAGATCAATGATTTCCAAGCGACGGATCGCGGTGAGATCTGGGGAGTAGGCAGATTGAGACCCCGGAATCGAACCAGTTCCACGAACTCCTAGCATTATTTTCTTTGACAATTTTTACTTGACTCACTGTTTCTCTTGAAAATGGCTCCAAAACGGGAGCCGAAACGTCGAGACATTAACAATCTCAGACGCGGTTCAACCCGAGAACCTAGTATTTTTCATACCAACGACCGCGGAAGCTTCTCGGAACATTTTATTCGCCTCTACGGGGAGGAAATTCATTCTCTGACTAAATCCTATAGTACACTTCTACTTCGTAAAACCAGACTTCTTTGTGACCTTACTTTCCTGAAAGCGTGTCGAGATCACCAAGTCATCCCAAAATCTCTCCAACTTAAATATCACTCCAAGTCCCCCTCTATTTCAAAAATTCTTAACAAAGCAAGTTTTGCCCTACTTCGAAATTCCATACATAACACCAGAACGAACCTCAACACTACCAGCACACGACTATACAAAACCTATCTACAGATTCACGCTTCCTGTATTCACCCAATTCTCTGGGACACCTTTGACCGATTATCCAACGACAAAGCCCTATATATCTCAGAACAGAAGACCAACACACAGAAAAACAAACTCTTACAACTCATTGCCCAACAGAAACCTAACTCCTCATCCACATTAGATCCTAACAAGGTAGTTCACAACTTTTCTGACTTCTCCATCAGCGATGCCGCCCTTCAAGGCTTAGCTAAAGGTTTCAATTTTGCAGTTTCTCCCAAAATTATTCCAGTTGAAACCATTATTTCCCAAGTTGAAGATTCTATATCCCACCTTCCAAACAATCAAGCTGAGGACACCAGACAAGATATCGCTAGAATACTTCGAACTGCCAAACCTCCCACTTCTAACCTACCTTCTAGAGAAAGACAAGCCCTAAAAGACCTATATAACAATGACGACCTTATCATTCTCCCAGCCGACAAAGGCAACTCCACTGTCATACTAAACACCTCCGATTACTTAACAAAAATGAACGATTTACTCAATACCCCAGACTACAAATGCATCCAGCGCGATCCCACCACATACTTAGAAAGGAGAACAAAAATCATCATCAACAATTCTGACCTCCATTCAGATATTCGAAAATCCCTCATTCCTCGAGAGAAATCATCTAGAACTCCTAGAATATACGGTCTTCCTAAAATTCACAAAACCAACATTCCTTTACGACCAATAGTTAGTGCTTTTCGTTCCCCAACTCACAAATTAGCGAAACATCTAGCCCATACTCTACAACCCATTGCTGAACAAGCCCCTTCTTATGTCAAAAATTCCACCAATTTCATTGATCTTCTTCAAAATTACTCTATTTCCCAGAACGACATTCTAGTCAGTTTCGATATTGTGTCACTATTCACCAACATCCCACTCACTGAAGCCCTAAACGTTCTCAAAACTAAACACAATATTTCTCCCAGCACTCTGACCCTTCTAGAACATTGTCTGTCACACACCTATTTTCTCTTTCAAGGCAACTATTACAAACAAGTGAGAGGAGCTCCAATGGGATCACCTCTGTCCCCTGTCATAGCCAACATCTACATGGACAACTTCGAAACCCAAGCCCTGAATTCATCCGAACTGAAGCCTACTTGCTGGCTAAGATACGTAGATGACATCTTCGTTATCTGGCCACATGGTAGAGATTCTCTAAACAACTTTCTGTCTCACATTAATCATATACACCCTCAGATCCAGTTCACTATTGAAATCGAAAACAATTGTTCTCTCCCTTTCCTAGACGTCCTCATTACAAAACAAAACAACAATCAACTCTCCTCTCCTACTCTGTGTATAGAAAACCAACCCACACCAACCGTTACCTTAACTCAAAATCACATCACCATCCATCACAAATAAATTCCGTTGTCAACACTCTTGTAACCAGATCCCTCAGACTAACAGACAATCACAACAGACAATCCGAACTACAAACATTACAAGAAGCACTTCTACAAAACGGTTACGACAAAGGACATATAACGCGATCCATACACAAAGCACAAAATCCTTCCCAAACTGATCAGACAGAAACTCCTCCTCAGCAAAAAGCTTTCCTACCTTACATCAAAGGTGTCACAGACAAAATTTCAAAAATCCTGAAATCCAATAACATAAAAACCATATTCACAACACACCAAACAATTTCCAATTTAATCAGAACCCCAAAAGACCAAATACCTAATGATTCCCACGGTGTATACGAAATACCTTGCTCAAACTGTCCCCAAACCTACATTGGACAAACCAACAGACGGATTAACAATAGAATATATGAACATCGTCTTGCAGTTAGAAAATCCGATCCCACATCATCACTTGCCCAACACCGCCTTCTAACAGGCCATAATATAGACTTCGATAACACCAAAACCATAGCACCATCATTTTTCCAGAAACCGCGAATCATCCGCGAAGCAATTGAGATTGAAAAACGTCCCAATTGTCTAAACAAAAGGGATGACGGTCATCGTCTTCCAGTCGCTTGGAAATCATTGATCTCCAGGCTAGCCCCACAATATTCATCCACACCTCATAATCCTGATAGCAGCCGTTCTGCTCTGATGCCTCCATCAACAGACCCTCAACCCCCCACCACTCTCCCACCCACAGACAGCTTTCGTATAAATAACACTTCGTCCGATACTGCCAGCGAGTTCGCTCTAAGGAGTAGGCAGGTTGAGGCCTTAGAGACGGATCGCGGTGAGATCTGGGGAGTAGGCAGATTGAGACCCCGGAATCGAACCAGTTCCACGAACTCCTAGCATTATTTTCTTTGACAATTTTTACTTGACTCACTTTTTCTCTTGAAAATGGCTCCAAAACGGGAGCCGAAACGTCGAGACATTAACAATCTCAGACGCGGTTCAACCCGAGAACCTAGTATTTTTCATACCAACGACCGCGGAAGCTTCTCGGAACACATATATATATATATATATATATATATATCACGTTGTAGAGCAAGAAACTCTACAATACTGATATGGGAAATACCCCTATATGATGCTTAATTTTTTTAAATCAATTTTTTAAGATTTGTTTGCCAAATTGTTTTGCCAAGTGCAGCACACGCCGTCCGCCACGTCGCCATGGCGACCAAGGTCAGCTGACCAAACGAAAACAACTTGGCAAAAAAATCTTAAAAAATTTATTTAAAAAAAATTAAGCATCGTCCTGTATCAAAATTGTAGAGAATTTCTTTCTCTACAACCTGATATATATATTTTTAATTATTAGAAGTATTTTATGGCCATCGTACCGCGTTAAAGTCGAGCAAGGCCAATTTGTTGATAGTTTTTATTTATTTCCAAAATTGCTATAACACCCGCATCTTAAACATTTTAATATGTTATTCCTGACATTTTTCCCCATCGATTGATCATAAAATTATTCCCTGAGAAATTAAATCCAAAAGATGTGACAAATTGGTCTAGATTTATTGTACTATTGGGTAAAAATTGGAGAGAAATTAGTGATGAAATGAAATGTTTACTATTTCAAATTTAGAAAACGACTGGCAAATTCGCCTGCTCCTACCTGCATTTACTGTGTTCGCTTCAACAGCAGGTAACAGGCACCGATTGGTTCCGAATTTCGGAAAGCAGAAAACCTGCCGCCACTGTGTAGACGGCGTAACGCTTGCTCTCCTCCCGGTAGCTAGTAACCCGTAGATTTTGACTGATCATTCAGTAAACCAGTAGATTGGTACGTAGTAGGTTAATTTGAATAAAGCTATTCTATTTTTTTTTAGAAATTTCTGAGTTTTACTGTTTGCGTGTGAACTTCTAATTTCCCAAACATTGACCCATTGGATTTTCATTTCTCCACTTGGGCTACTCAGTCTCGCGTATCCGGCTTGTGGATAGTGCGTACTATCACTTAAACTAGGACTGGCGCCCAAGCTTACACTGAAAACTCGTTTACGGGGCTCAAGTGCCAAAGAGCGGCCCCTTTTCTTCTTGTCCCGGCTGAGGTGGAGAAAAACGCGTCAAAATACCTAACATAAAAAAAATCCGAAAGACTTATAATTAATTTTATTAGTGTTGATTTTTAATATTTTACGAGACGACAGAAATGTCAACATATCTGACAGGCAGATTTGGGCCAGGCCCGGTCAATCTGTTACCGATCACGGCGATAACAAACAATTAAAGAGAACATCCACTGTGGGATGAAACAAGCCAGCTTGTTAAGGAACTACTAAATATCCCAACAAGAGTACAGCAATGGACTATCTGGCAATATCCAAGAGGAACCTACGTTTTATAACGGAAATCCAGACTGAACACTGTCCGTTAAGGAAACATCTATGCAACATGAGATTAAGCGAAACATCTCTCTGTAGAGATTGTGAACAAGAAGATGAAACGGTCCAACATGTACTCTGTAACTCTTCTGCCGTCTCATCAATCAGAAAATCCATTTTGTGAGAGCGTGTGACATGCCATCTTTCGCTGGTTTCCATAAATTAAGAATAAAGGATATTAGTCTAAGAAATTAAATATCGGAAGTAATAAATCACCCATTTAGCGATAGATATCACCACGCTCTAATTTACTATTCAATTATCACCTTTAAGCTTTTCACCAACAGATGGCTCCCACTAGGTAAATATACCGATTCATTAAAATAATTGTGTATGCCAGGGAAATCTAAAATATAAACTATTGCTATAATTAGTTTAGTTTAGCGTATAAAAATTGTCTACAAAATGATAGTGTAAAAATAGTTAATGATCGAAAGTCCATAAAAATCGATTTAGTTTTTAACATTTCATAAGTTGTTACTCTGGCACCCGAGTTGTGGAACTGTCAGTTTAAGTCATTTCCCCTTGTTTTTATGAGTTAAAATGGTCATAAATATCAGCCTAGTTCCTTCAAACTTCCTTTTTAAATCAAGAAATTTAGTCGAAAAGTTAGTTAGGGATTAATTTAGTTAAAAGGCACGTAGTTGCTAGTCGGTTTGACACCGGATCAAAAACTAAGTTTAACCTAATTTTCAATTAATATTTTTCGTTTGTTTAATTGAAATTTCGATTTATTTAGATTAATAAGCAGGTTATCGTTCAGAAAAGTATTCTGGACGATATTGGTAAGGCCAGATTTCGATTTGGATACGGCACAGTTAGAACTTGCCAACTGTTCTATTTTTTGGATTCTTTGGACTTTGGATCATTTGCTATTCTTTGGTATACGAATTTGCCCTAATTTATACTTTACGATTGAGAACCCCCTTCCCCCCTATCTAATCATTGCGAGGATATCTACAACCAGCAAGGACTTCGATCAACAACCGTCAAGTCTGGAGCGCCTAGAAACTCTCCAAATAATTACTGTATATATATATATATATAATTTCCATTGTAATATTATTTAAATTAGTAATTCTTTTCCCTAGCGTAAGCTGAAAAAAACCTTAGACTTTGATATATCTGTTATATATTTTATCGTAAGATTTTCACCTTTCAATTTTTGTATTGTATGTAGTTTGCTGATTTTTTACAATAAATTGTATTCTTTTTACTTGTTCTTTTTTATTGTTCGCTTTCACTATAAGGATTCGTAAGATCTGGGACCTCGATTTTAAGTCGTAATAAGCGTTAACCTACTTTGGCCGATGTAATGCAGGTGTTTCTAGGTATTTTACATTAATTCTTAATTTTGAAATTATTAATTATTTAATTCTTAAATTTATATATGAATAGATGAATACATAGAAAATAAACCCATTGAAATATAAATAATTTAGGTGCCTGTTTAATTATAAATATACGCGTATCCGTCTTAGATTAAGCAGCTTTGAAAAAGTAGAAAAAGAATGAAAATCTTTAACTTCAACATGTATAATCTGTTAAACTATTGTTTTTATGAATATCTTATTAAAAATGTTTTAATGTATCAAAAAAGTAATTAGCAGATCAGGTCTTCGCCACCTGTGTATTTCACCTATTCTGCGCAAGCAATAAAAAATAGCGATACTTCAATGATAAATTTCAGGATGAAAATGAAAAGTTTCATTTTGAATGTATTGATTGCGTCAAACTGTTACTGAAGTTTGCGAAAATGCGTATAACACATTGCAGGTAAGATACCATTCAACAATTCACTTTTTTGATGTTTTCATTTTTTTTTTTTTTTAAATAGCATATATTAAATTTCACTATGGATAACGAAAGGAAAACAAGTCCGGCAAACGTCTAATTGAAACTGATTTGAATCAGGAACACGAAAAGTTAATTTGATTGGGGTAAGTTGTGTTTATAAATACTGTGTTTAAGTATATGTATTAGCGATCATTTCGCGACCCAAAACATTAAAAAAAGTTCAGTAGAAACCGAGATATAAATTTTTGAATTTGTCGACTTTTGGCCATTTTCGGACCTTAAATCGCCTATAACTCAAAAACAGTGCATTTTTCGAAAACATTACAAGAGACAAAAAGTGTTTATTTTTGCCCAGTTAACTTTGAAAATGTGTTTTAAAATGAATTTTTTACATTTTTTTTACACTGCAATTTCAATGTTAATAACAAATTATCTGCCACTCGGACAAAAAACAATTATTTAGATTTTTTGTTCCCTAAAACGCAACTAATCGATTCCACTTCGTTTCAATCCGGCAACTTTATTTGGGAGGTTCTGCGACTTTTTTATTCATCTTTTTAGGGGTGCACCGCTCACCTACTACAGGGAGGAAGTACAGGAAGCCCAATGGGGCCTAAGTGCTGTGGTTCAATACCTGACAACAAATTTTCTTTTTCCAAAATGGCACTGATAGGATATATATATATATATATATATATATATATATATATATATATATATATGGAACTTTCTCTTCAACTAGGCTTTAAATACATTATCAATGTCAGAATACAAATCTGATATTATAATAATTATGCACTACTACTCTTTAAATCGATCATAAACTAACATGTACTCTTATAAGTGTAATAATGGGGAGAGTGAGCATTCAACGTGCGAAGCGAGAGCTCACATCACACGCATCTCACCCGACCGTCCTAGACTGTATTCTGTAAGTGTAAGTGAATAAGGTAGTGAACGTGAAGGGATTCAGCGAGAATAGCCGAATTTACAACCAATTAGACTGACGCAAAAGCATCAACTGTTCAATGCTCAGTTGTTGTCATTGTCGTGTCACATGTCATTAATTAAATTAGGTAAAAGGTGACAGAATAAATTTTTATTAATCAAAAATTCCGTAAAATTCGTTATAGATAATATATATTTTTAAAAATATGACTATAATAAACTAAAAGAGTAATTGTAATATTTGCTAAGAATTATTACTATTATTATTACCTCGTTGGCGATGAGCAAATCCGCAATGTCCATTCTGATTCACGGATTGGACAACAATAATTTTTGGCCGACGAAACTGTCATAAAAGTACGGTTAGGATCGCCGTTCTCCCTGGGAACTGGCGGATTCCCTCAAGCTTTATCAGTAGAAGTAAGTTCACGCATTTTTCGCACGATGTGATCACTCCCGTAGTTACAGAATAGACTTTTATACATTTTCAAGTGAACTCCGCCCACTTCTCACGGGAATGTGCTTTCACGCTTTTACAGAATAGAGGTCCAGATCGGTCGTTCGGCGGCAATATTATGACGTCATTGCTAGTACTCCATTGATATGAGGAATCATTAAAATAAACGACGAAACATAATTGGACAACTAAAAATAGTTGATTAATATATTCGCTTGAAAGTAACATAGCTTGCGTTTCATATGTGTTCGAGTGCAATATGTTCAAAGAACTATTTATAATGGAGATATCGACGGTGCGTCAAGATACAAACCCGTTAAAATTGCAGTTCATCCGTAATTATTAAAATATTTTTTAATGTATTTGACATACATAACCAAATACCAATCTGCAGTTACTTAATTTCATTTTATGTAAAATTTAAATGTAAGTCAGTAGACCATCAGACTAGGTATATTTCTCATCAAATTTGAAGATGTTTCTCACAATATACACTTTTGAAATGTTCACATTCATATACCATTACCGCAATATATTAATAAAAATCGATATATACAGGGTATGGGTTTGGGTTTTCAGGAGTAAGAATATGTAAAGCATATGAGAAAGCTCCTATAAACATGGATTTGGAAAGCTATTTCAAGGAGTACGACCGTGGAGAGAAAGGACGCGTCTGTAAATATAAATCATAGGTATATATTGCTGATTTAAATGAATTCAAAGGGATACGGGAGCTAGTTAAAATATAACTACATACTGCCTATAAAAATATGTACATGACGCGGAAAATAACGTATCTGAAAGAATCCAAAGGAGTTATGACTATATTGTAACACTCTAAATTAAAGATTTCTAATTCGTCAAGACTCACAACTGGAAACCAGTGGTAAATTGTTACCAAATATCCCCCGAGGAAAGGTATTGTGCAATTGACGTATATCGTTAATGCGAACCTGCGGCTACAACACTGGCTCAGCCAGTGGAAATGCGCTGTGGTCATTCCCATCCTCAAATCGAACAAAAACTCGAAGCTCGCCGGCAGCTACAGGCTCATCTCGTTGCTGTCGGCGATCTCCAAGTTGGTGGAGAAGGTCGTCCTGATCAGGCTCGATACTGTTCAGGAGGAGCTTCACATCGACGATGAGTCCCAGTTCGGCTTCAGGAGGGGCAGGAGCACGGTGCAACAGGTCGTTAGGATAGTTAACGATGTCAAAGTGCAATACAACCTCGGGAAGAACACCACCATGGTGCTCCTCGATATTGAGAAAGCGTTCGACACTGTCTGGATCCCGGGATTATTCTACAAGCTCCATGACTACAACTTCCCGACTCACCTCATAAAATTTATTCACTCGTTTCTGACGGGCAGAACCCTGCAAGTTCGGGTGAATAACAAACTCTCAACGCGGCGGGACATTCGCGCGGGAGTCCCGCAAGGATCGTGCCTGTCACCTAAGTTGTACAACTTGTACGTCTCCGACTTCTCAGAGTTCCCGAAACCAAGAGATGCGTGAAGTACCTGGGGGTGAGACTTGACCAAAGACTGACGTTCAATACTCATATAAATGAGACAATACGGACGTCTACTCCTTGTCCAGGAGTCTGTATCCGCTCATGGTCAGGGGTAGCAGACTCAACAGAGAGAATAAGAAACTGTTGTACACGATGGTGGTCCGGCCGTCCATCACATACGCGGCGCCGGTGTGGTGCAGCATACCGGCCACGACAATGAAAAAACTCCAAGTGTTTGAACACAATTTTATGCGCCTCATATCGAACTCAGGAAGGTACACCTCCCTCAGAGACCTATACGCACGTTGCAACGACATAACCCCGATAGCGCGCTACGTCCAGCACATCTCTCAAAACTTCTACTCGTTCAAGCTGGGCGATAGTCCGCTAACAAGACACATAACACAAATTAGGCAGCATAATGCCCCATTTCGGATCAAACACCCCGTACCGTACCATACGTTACCGATTTTCCGGCAACCACTATAGCCAAGTTCCACCAACTATACCTTTCACTAATCCTATCCATCTTTCGCTAGTATTTCATACCTTTCGGTCATCTTTAAACCTTTCCTGTCCCCCTCTTCCTTTCTATTTGTGTATTTTTGTTTTGTCTTCATTTCCTTTTGTACATGTATGTTTCTAAATGCATTTCACATCATTAACCTTTAAAAAAAAAATCAAAACCTTTTAAAATCAAAATTTTTGAAATCAAAGTTTAGGCCAGCCCTGCGCAGCCCTGCATTGGAGTGTCTCGCGGAAGGCACCTTGTTTAATTTGTGGTGCCTGCGTTCAGATACAAAAATTTAACAGTGTTTTTGTGCGCGAGTTTTATTAAAATTAGTGTAGTTATAAGTTTCGTTAAGTTTGTTTTTCAAGCATTTTTGTTAAGAGTTAATACCTATTTTTATTTTATTTTTGTAAAAAGGAGTTTAGATTAAGTTTATTGTATTGTTGTTTCCGCCCACCCAGGCCTGTTCCGCCCGATCCTGCAATCCGCCACCACGTCAGCACGGTGGTTGCACGATCGGTTCCGGAGCAGGTCCTGGTGAGGCAACTTTTTGTAATGTTAATATTAATAAAGACTATTTGAATTGAAAATTGAATTGGTAAATTGTTACGGTGTTTACCAACAAATTTCACCTCCGATTGACCAATACATAAAAAAATCGTTACAGTTTCCACCAATAGATGACCGTATTTTATTCATTTGACAAAAATGCGAAATTATTAAGATAAAAATGTATACTGCAAAATATGATAAGTGTACATTATAGTTAAATTAATGCACAGGGGTTGTTTATAAGGTAATAATTTAAAAATAGTTGAGAAAAGTCCATAATATAGATTTGTTTTAACACTAAAAATTGGTAACACTGTTCTATGTTTGTCAACCGGTAAAGTCTAAATCAAAGTTCATTTGAGGAAAATTGTAAATTAAATGTAAATAGGGAACATCTCAAAATAACACATTTCTCCGAAGTCTGCATATAAGACGAAAACACAGCGATATTTTTAGTAGACTTCTAGACTTGCCTTATTCTGTCATGAAGTTCATCTCGGTTTCGAGACCTCACAGTGCCCAAGCATTAAAAATCTAAGGGTGCAATATTTGGACACTTGGGAGGCCAGAATTCAAACAGGCTATTTCTTTCAATACACTGTAATGGAAAATGTTCATTTGACCATTGGCGAACTATCCCTGAATTATGAATGGATGCATCATCTAACATCCGGTTTGATTGAGAAGTACATTAATCACAGTTCCATGTGAAATAATTTCGCAATTTCGATTTCGCAGCGGATATTTTCTTAGGTAACTAACTGTTCTACTGGTTCGAATGTCATCACCAATTATTCAGATTATTTCGAATATTCAATTATTTTATTCAAACATATAAAACCTGAACTTGGCACTAGATCTGATTTATACGCGAAACTGTGTACACGTATACTTGCGTATCCTCTTTCGGTTTTATTTAATTTGATTTTAAAAACGTGTATTTTTCCTGATACTTGGGATTTTCTAAAGGTTTCCCTATATTCAGAGAAGGCATTAGAGCAACAAATAATTAACTGTCGGCCTATAACCATAATTGGCAATTTTTGTAAAGTTTTGGAGATCATTCTGCATGATATTATTTATTATCATGTCAAAAATATTATTATCACAGAGCAGTGCGACAACTTTAACAAATAGTGCACTTAAGATTATTATTTTACACGCATTTAGCTCCCTATCTAGTAATAAAATTTTATAAAATGTGCTTTTTTATAATGTAGATTGGCAAATTATTCTAACCGTTTACTATATTATTTAGTACATAACGTTCATCTTAAGTGAACCAATTCAGTGAATTTGCTATACTTGCATGCACTAAATGATGAAAAGTAGATTAATAGTTGCTACTACATCACGAGCTGCAAATTCTGGTTCGCGCTGACCACTAAGTGTGTAGTAAATCTATGGAAATATTGATTTTTAATGTTTAGTAGTAGATGCTAAAAGATTTTTAGTTATGTGATAAAAATATGTAATACCTTCATAATAAATAATACATTTCAATAATATAGTATTTATTACAACTAATGTGCAATAATTACTTATTTACAATAATGAATACTTTAAAATAACAATTCATCATCTGATCGATCGACTTTGACACATTTATTTATTTATTTACACAACTCAACAAGACAATGTCCCAATTATAGAGTCGGGATACTGACAGTAAAGATTCTACAATAACAAGGTATTATACAGGGTGTTATTTAAGTACGTAACCAAACATCAAGGGATAATTTCTTGAGCGATTCTAAGACGAAAAGTTTATATAAACATAGGTCCGGTAATGCTTCGTTTTCAAGATGCAAAGTGTCAAACTTTCTTTAAAATCTTTTTTTTTCCTAAAAATGTTAATAATGCTTTAGCCGATTTTGTTGAAATTTGGCAGTGTTATTTATGGTAGAAAGGGACTAATTTTGCCCTAAGTAGATTAAAATTCCAGTGGCGTCCAGGGGGGCACCTTAACCTATTTTTTACAAAAAAAATGTGCGCCACTGATTTTATTAAAACTTATAATTTTTATCGCATTAAGCAATTAAAAATAAAACTTTTTTGTCTCTTGAATTTTTATCGTATCTTGCTTCGTTTTCGAGAAAAAAAAAATATCACTTTATTATATGTCCCTGGGACAACATAATAAGGAACTAAAACTACCAACTATCAGAAAGTGGAGTGTACCTGTTATTTGTTTCCATATCAATAGTCTATTCTAGTCTTAGAAACTGTTATAAAAATTAATGCTAGCTAAAAAATATTTTTGTTTTATTAATTAAGTATTAAAACCACACTTGAGCAAATGGTACGCAATTTTTTATTAAAAAAACATTTAACAATAAGTAACATAAAACTTACAATAGTTGCTGAAAATGTCCTCCTTCGACATAAATGCAAGCATTAGCTCGTCTTAACATCGATTGCCGGACACGTTGAAACATTCCCGGCGTATATCTTATCTGATTACAGGAATCCCGTATCCGTTGGATTAATTATTCTCTAGTGTTGATCGGAGTTCTATAAACGAGGGTTTTTAAATGTCCCCAAAGGAAAAATCTAACGGATTTAAATCCGGCGACCTAGGTGGCCATGACTGTGGACCCGCGCGAACGATCCAGTTATCTCCATAAGTTTCATTCAGAAATTAACGTGCTACTAGCTAAAGTGAGGTGGGGCCCCATCGTGCATGAACCACATTGTTCCTCTTTCTGCCAGTGGGACATTTTCTAATAGTTCGGGTAACACAAATCCCAAAAAATTACGATACTCTTGACCATTTAATCTCGGGGGTAAAAAATGAGGTCCAATGAGATAATCACCTACAATACCAACCCAAACATTCACGGAAAACTGTTGTTGATAATTGTTTTCTATAACCGCATGGGGATTTTCGTCAGCCCAGATATGATTATTATGAAAGTTCATAATTGAATTTCTGGAAAAATACACTTCATCGGTAAACAAAATACGAGCAAGAAATTTCGGAAATGCTACCTGTTGTTGCGAAAGCCAAGTACAATAAACAACTCGTTGGGGAAAATCGGCAGGTAATAACGCTTGAACACGCTGTACTTGTTAAGGATACAGTTGATTCTCCCCTTAAAATCTGCCATACAGTAAAGTGAGAAATGCCTAATTGTTGTGCAATTTTGCGTGTACTTGTGTCGGGGCTACGCTCAACTTCATGTAAAACTGCTTCCTCTACCTCCACTGTTCTCGCTATTTGTAGGTCTCCCAATAGCAGCCGACCTTTGAAAAGTGCCTGATTCGCACAGCTTTTGATGTATTGATGTATACAAAATGCATATCTGCCATGTCCGCGTTTGTAAATTGATCCATTTTCTAATACCAGTAACAAATTTTATAGCTTAAAACTCTTAAAATCACTTCAAATAATTACATACGCACTGTTTAAATTTATGTCAGATGTCAAAGTCAAATTTGTTTGATTTTCCTTCCACGGTAATCTTACTTTTTTGTTACTTTCAAATATTGTAGTAAGTATTAAATAAAGTTATGCATTCTATGTTTATTTGTTTTATCTAAGCGAAAAAATTCAAAAGATAACTGGTGTAATTTTAATTGCTTAATCAGAAATAAAAATCAGTTCATTGCATATCCACGGACAACAACAAAAAATTAATAATTAATAAAACAAAAAATATTTTTTAGCTAGCATTAATTTTTATAACAATTTCTAAGACTAGAATAGACTATTGATATGGAAACAAATAACAGGTACACCCCATTTTCTGATAGTTGGTAGTTTTAGTTCCTTATTATGTTGTCCCAGGGACATATAATAGTGATTTTAATTTTTTTCTCGAAAACGATAAAAAATTCAAGAGACAAAAAAGTTTTATTTTTAGTTGCTTAATGCGATAACAATTATAACAGTTTTAATAAAATCAGTGGCGCACATTTTTTTTGTCAAAAATAGCCACTGGACTTAGTAATTTTAATCTACTTAGGGCAAAATTAGTCTCTTTCTACCATAAATAACACTGCCAAATTTCAACAAAATCGGCTAAAGGATTATTAACATTTTTACGAAAAAAAAAAAAGATTTTTAAAGAAAGTTTGACACCCTGTATCTTGTAAACGAAGCATTACCGGACCTATGTTTATATAAACCTTTCGTCTTAGAATCGCTCAAGGAATTACCCCTTGAAGTTTGGCCATGCACTTTAATAACATCCTGTATATTATTAGACCAATAAAATGGAAAAATTTGGATGAAATAATTGAGAGCGGGCTGAAATTTTGGGAACAGGATTATTTAAGTTCTTGCAGGAAAATCTTAATTTGTAATAAAAAAATATATTATGCTCATAGCTTTAAACAGCTGTAACTCGTGAACCATTCATCGTATGAAGGTTACTTGGAGCTCATTTTACAGATGATTTAATTCTCTTCAAAAAACCTTTAGTGTCATTATTGCCTAAAGTCAATCAAAAAATAGCTTGACAATTTTTCATGTTTTCTCTTTTATCTCCATTCACTCGTTATCGAAACGATTTTGCACATACACCAACATATTCAAAATTTGATTCTCTTTAACTTTCATACACATTATATGCGTACGATCTATCGTTTTCGAGTTTTCATCGATTTTATCATAAAACAAGTGTTCTGATAGCGCGCTCTAAAAATGTTTAAAAATTCATATCTCTGCCAATATTCATCGAATGGAAATGAAAAATAAAAGAAAATTGTTCGTAATCGAACTCTCTACAACTTTCATTTGAAACATTTTGCGATCTGAACGACCATTTTCGAGATTTTAGCGAAGAACGCGCACATTTCCGTTGCGTCGCAAAACTGTCAGAATTTCAAAAAAATATATCCCGGCTCCAATAGGTCATACGAAGTTAAAAAAAACGAAATTGTGCGGATTTTTATTACCTATTATTTTAATGTTTACATATTTTACAGTAAAATTGATGCTTTCCGAGTCTTTTGCGAAAAACCGATTTTTTTAACCTATTTTCCTCTCCCCTCTGCCGGCGTCTACGGGTTGGGACTTTTGATATGTTAGAAGGTACCACAAAATAAGCCTATTCCCAAAATTTCAGCCCGCTCTGAATTATTTCATCTAAATCGACAAATTTCGTCCCATATTATTGGGCTATATGGTCGTATATCGAGTTTAAATCCTTAATTTTACAATAAAATATATCAATGTTATCCTGTATTTGATTATAAATTCGGCATATGACGTTAATTGGTGAATACATTAATACATTGGTACGAGAAGCTTTGATATGAAATGTTTGGTGGAGTCGAGTTGATTTAGAAGGTACATGCAATTCAATGAGTTTTAATAGATTAGTTAGCGCAGTCAAGTATATTATCTAATATTTTAAATGAAGTTATTATTCCATGTAATTCAGTGCGAGTTTGAAGTGAGTTAAACGAAAATCTGTTTTGCAAAACATCATTGTTAATCCCTACAGGTGGATAAATTCTTTCCTCGGTGTAACTTAAGTATTTAAAAAATTTCCTTTGAATATTTTCCAGTTGATAGGAACAGTATAGTGTGGGTTCCAAACTACATCAGTACTCCAGTTTCGTATCACACTATGTTGTTTATGTGATAAATAAAAGTCAGTTTAGTATCAAAAGTGATACCCAGATCCTTAAAACTATCAACCCTTTGTATGACATTATCATTTATTTTATACTCATTAATGAGAATATTATGTGACAACATTACATTTTTCAACATTTATGGGTAGTTTATTTTTATTACACCAATTATAAATACTTTCTAAATCTGACTTGAGCAATTCCATATCATCAATGCAGTTAATGTTATAATATATTTTTAAGTCATTAGCATAAAGCAGATGTGGATACTGAGAGTTTATAACTACTATGTTATTGATAAAGACATTGAACAAAATCGGACCAAGAACTGACCCTTGAGGGACTTCCTATTCGGCGTGAAATTCAACAGACTTGTGTCCATAGTAATAGACAAATTGTAATCTATTGCTCAAGTATGAAGCAAAAAAATAAATAAATTCGTATGATAATCCAAAATTTGTTAATATATCTAGTAAGATACCATGATCAAGCCTATCAAGCCTTAGAAATAACGTCAACTTGACCGCCTCTATCTAATGCTTCGCAAAGATATTGAGTTAAGCATAGTAAATTTGTGGTTATAGATCTACCCGACATGAATCCATGTTGGTTAGTTGATATTCTATTTTCTATATTAGGAAAGATATACTCATACAGAATAAATTCGAATAGTTTTGAGAAATTATTAATTATAGTGATTGGTCGGTAATTTTTTATATCTTCCTTAGATTTTTTTATGCACATGGCATATCTTCTACTTTCCATAGGGTGGGAAAAACACCTTTAGGGATAAATTAAAGATGTACGATAAGGGACGGGCTAATACTGAATAGCAGTCTTTGACGAAGAAAGAAGGTATTCCATCTGGGCCTGCTGTAAATTTTGGCTTGAATTTTTTACACCCTTTGATAACTTCTGCCTCAAATATTGAGGGTATGAATATATTTTGACCTTCTATCGGTTCGTTTTCACCACATGTTAGAACTGTCCGTTGGTGCACTGTATGCTGTCTTTATGCGAATTTATTTACTATATCTTGTGGGTCATTATATGGAACATTTTCATAGGTCATACTGTTTGGTATTGAACTAGTTTTAGATTTAATATTAACATATGACCAAAAATTTTTGGATTATTTTCTATTACAAGCAGATGGTTTTTGTGTGCCTCATCGGTATCTTTCTTTATTTTTGTTCTAATACTTTTGTATTCCTCATACAACGTAGCGTCTTTAGTTTTTTGTACCTACTGCAGATTTTATTTTTATGCTTAAGATCTCTAATTATGTTTTTCGAAAACCACTGAGGATATTTATTTGTCCGCGGAAAAGTTTTTGGAAAAGGATAATTTCTCATCATAAAATAATTGTGTTGCCTGACCAATATCTGATATATCAAATAAGAAATTCCAGTCACTGTGGTACAAACTGCCATACAGTGATGCAAAATCAGCTCTTTTAAAATTAAAACTTGAAATTTGGTTATTAGCGAAAAATGCTTCAGCTATGTTCAGCTGACATACTATGTAAAATGCTGGGTGATATGGATCCTCAATTAGTTCATACGCTTCTGATTTTGTGACTAAACAATTTATGTTGCCGAGTACTAAGTCCAAAAGCCTCCCATTATTATTTGCAATGAAGTTATACTGTTTTAAATTGAGAAAATTACATAAGAGCTCTAACTGCTTTAATTTGGTCAAATGTGCTTTTAGAGGGCGGAATATTAAAACATAATATATTTAGTTGCAAACTCCTCTATAAAATCCTTATTTTACTATAAGGAACGTAACCAGACTGCAACCAACAGCTACTCTCCGAGCTATGTGCCCTGCCGAGCGTTGAATTACAAGTTACAAGCCCGGCGCGTTAAGTGTAATAATTGCATATTATCATCAAAACGCTAATGCTTCGATTGCAACAAACACCAGCCGAAAGACTGATCCTACTTAAAGGAGCTCTCGTGCCAGTCGTCACACACCACTTGCAGACTGCAGTTTCGAGCTGTTGGCTCTCGTCAGTGCAAGGTAGGCATGTGACGACCGACACGAGGATCACTTGACTATTTAGTACATTTCAGTATCTTTAGGATAGCGACATGTAAAACAGTCAGCGGGCGCCATCAAGCGGCCCAGTGTCTGTCGCAATCGAAAAATAAATAGCCTGACTGGGCTGGGTAGAGTGCGGAATATTAAAACATAATATTTTTAGTTGCAAACTCCTCTATAAAATACTTATTTTACTATAAGGAACGTAACCAGACTGCAACCAACAGCTACTCTCCGGGCTTAAGTGTAATAATTGCATATTACCATCAAAACGCTAATGCTTCGATTGCAATAAACACCAGCCGAGAGCTCCTTTAAATAGGATCAGTCTTTCGGCTGGTGTTTGTTGCAATCGAAGCATTAGCGTTTTGATGGTAATATGCAATTATTACACTTAACGCGCCAGGCTTTTAACTTGTAATTCAGCGCTCGGCGGGGCACATAGTCAAGTGATCCTCGTGTCGGTCGTCGCATGCCTACCTTGCATTGACGAGAGCCAACAGCTCGAAACTGCAGTCTGCAAATGGTGTGTGACGACTGGCACGAGAGCTCCTTTAAGTAGGATCAGTTTTCCGGCTGGTGTTTATTGCAATCGAAGCATTAGTGTTTTGATGGTAATATGCAATTATTACACTTAACGCGCCAGGTTTGTAACTTGTAATTCAGCGCTCGGCGGGGCACATAGCCCGGAGAATAGCTGTTGGTTGCAATCTGGTTACGTTCCTTATAGTAACATGAGGATTTTATAGAGGAGTTTGCGACTAAAAATATTATGTTTTGCTTTAATTTGGATAATTTTTCTCTAGAATTTATGCGTTCAGAATAATCTACCACGTTAAAATCATCCATTAGTAGAATATTATTTCCATAGATGGCATATAAGTTTGTGAGTTCTTCAAAAAGGGTTTCATAATGTTCCACATTTATGCTAAGAGGGATATACACACAGAATATTAGACTTTGTGTTTTGCTAGTGCTACTAAATTTCAAGTATATTCATATTAATAAATGCATTTAACAATCATTAGGTAACTTTCAATCCTCCTCATTAAGAAATATTTCATAACAATTAAACTAAGGAATCATAACCTTGGAAGTGTTGACTTTTGATTGTTACTTCCTGAAAGTGCGACAATGAATTTTGTCCAATTTGTCCACCTATTACGCAACTCGGCCACTGTGCGTTGCTTATCCTAGTACTAGAATCAATGAACCATTTCGTTTAACTTTGAAATCTAAAATCCATTTACAAATATCTCCCTTAAAATTAAGGATAGCTCATTGATACAACAAAATAAAATATATCGATTTGCTCGAGAACAATTTTACTCAAATATTTCACGGTAATAGTACATTACAAACTTAACAACACATCATGATTGCTTCCTTTTTCGGAAAATTCACATAGGTTTAATGAATAATTTTTCAGTCACGCGAGAAAGTAGATTTCGTGACTGATTTACTAACGACATTTACGTATTGTTTTGGAAAAACCAAAATTAAGTAACTTTTTATTATAAATAACGATATTTGAAACAATTTCCAAGTAGGTATGAATTTCTTACTGGTGAAATGGATACAGAATAAATTCATCGGTTGCAAAATAATATATGCACTGGTATTCAGTCTTTTATACTTTCTTGGTCTAATTGCTTGCATAATGAATAACTAAACTTTCTTATTTCATACCTTTCTTGGGTAAATTCGTACAACGAACGGTTACAAGTGTTTCCAGGACAATTTCATGACTCACATTTCTTACCATGGCATGCACATCAAGAATACTGTTGGACGGTTTTTTTTTGCGACATATCTGGGATTTTCGGTTTGATCATCCTGTCAATAATAACGTGTGTTTAAGTTAATAATGATATTACGTTCTCATTTTTCTTTATCTTTAGTCAGAACAGTCAAATCGTTTACAAACTCATAAGCGAGATTTTAACAAACATTGATATTGATATTTTACATTTCCAACTAACATTTTGACATGTTTACTACTGTTAGTTCTTCTTATAAATCTGGTCAATCAATCTTGACTATTCCTCGCAGAAATGATTAAAGCAATTTTAACGAAAGTTTGCAAGAATGAAAGCAGAATTAATTAATTATAATTATACAAAGTGATTTATGAAAGTTGGTAATCAATTCAAAATCGTTGAGTCAAGTACGGTAGAACAATAGTTTATAAATACATGTGTCGTCCATTTTACTTTCATATGAAGTAATACAGGGTGATCTGAAACTCTCCAGTTAAACAAAACCGCCAATTCTAGAAATGTTTTATGTTATGTCAAACCTTATACAACATTTCTAAGTAGTGGAGTAAAATTAGATTTTCAGAGAAAATTTTACATGGAGCAACGCGACATAAAAAAATAAGTTTGTTTTGGCGAAACTAAGAATACCCTGAGTTTTCCGGTTCGAGTGCGTGGGGAACCCTTCTTTTTTCGCGAAAAACGGGTAAATTGGTCATTTTTAAGGGTGGTTTTCAGTTTTAATTTATCTTGGACCCTTTAAAATGCTAGTTAAGAAACGAAAATGGCTCCCTTTTATTGTAGATGATCAAGGAACCTTCAGTTCAAATTTCGTGAAAATCGGTTCACCGCTTCCCACGATATGTATATAAGTATACTGAAGAAACGTCAAAAATTAAATTACGGCTAACTTGGCCAAAATTATACCCAATTTGATAAAATTTTAGACGAAACTCACACATATAACCATGAAATAGCTTGCCAAATTTCCAACAGTTTGGCTGCAATTCCATTTTTAGCCCAAATTCCATAAAATTTTTAAAACTTTCCCCAATTTGCCTAAATGAACGAACGAAATTTTTTTTTTCACCAAAATAAAGGTATTCTTATGTACTTTCACGTGATGTAACTAAAAAATAACATTTTTTAACTTAGCCGATTTTTTTGTCGTTTTTGGTTTATACATGCGCGCAACAATTTCCCGTCATTTTCGGTATTATACGTATGCGCGCACAAGTATACGTGTAATTATTCATTATAAAAAATGCAATATTAATAATAAAAAGTGATTGTGAGCGGGTTTTAAATATTTAGATAAAAAAACTGTCGAAGGTAGGATATAATTCTTTTTCGAAAATTAACTTGATTTTTGTCTGAAAGTTATTTGTGGCATTCTACGAATATTCTTTCCTGTTATTTGGGTTTTCTACCACATGTATTATCCTCTTCAAAAACAAATCACCGAATCTACAAAATAATAGAATTATTGGAAAAGAAGCCCCTGCGCCTGTGACGTTTATGTCAAAGGAACAGTCAGAGGTTATGTTTTACAAATGAAAGCTTTGAAAACGGAAAGAGACTACTTTCCGAAACGTCAACAAAATACATTATTTCTGTGTTTATTCCGATTTCTGTTATTCTCAGATGTATACGAGTTTAGCGACAATACGGGTGACGAAATATTCCAAACTCCAGTTACCGAGTCGTCGGAAGTAGGCACTTCTTCAAATGAATTTTGGAAAAAAAATATTATTTTTACCTTCGAGAGTTTTTTTATCTAAATGTTTAAAAGCTGCTCACAATCACTTTTTATTATTAATATTGAAATTTTTATAATGAATAATTACACGTATACTTGTGCGCGTATACGTATAATACCTAAAATGACAGGAAATCGCCGCGCGCATGTATAAACCAAAAATGACAAAAAATCGCCTAAATTAGAAAATGTCATTTTTTAGTTACATCACATGAAAATACATAAGAATACATCACAATAGTAAAAATCATTTAGAAAACTAATATGAGGCGTTTTTTATATTATGAAAACTGCAGAAAAATACAGGGTGTAATTAGCTTCCTATCATTAAAAAACTGATATTAGAGAACGATTAGACAAACTTTAAATAACGTGGGGTCTAAAGCCCATAGTTGCCAAGAAAAAAATAAAAAGGAATATTGAAAAAATTGCTTGAGAACTTCTGGCCAGATAGTGTACTATAATATTGAACAGGTCGGTATCAACTGTTGAACTAAACCAAGTTCAAGGTCTCTTTGCAACCCACAGCTCCCTTTCTTTAGTGGACGTTGCGGCGATAACAATAAGTAACGAGAAAAAATGCCAGATGTCACCGAAGCTATTTGAATATTGCCACCGTTTTTGATGTATCCGAATTTATTACTTTCTCATAAAAAAGCGTAAGTATGACCGACTTCTGTTGTTTGAATTAGATTTAATGTCGATAAAATGAGACGAATGTATGAAGTTATCCATTTGACGTCTTGTAGTATCTCATTCCTTCACAACATTCACCCAGATACAGAGATTCCCAAACCATTAACTAGTACCTAACTATTATCATTGAGGGAATACTGAAGTACATTTGTACGTGCTGTGAAGAAATAGAAAGTTGTGTTATCTTAGCTTAATTAAGCTCTGATATTTTTACAATCGATTTTTTTTAAACATTTATTTAATGTCGGCCTATTTCCGCTACTAAGGCCTAACACCGACGCCTGTAGACGAACTACCACCAACCAGGAAATTTGCCGGACCTCTTCTCTTTTGAAGAGTAGGGATCTTACCTATAATTTAATAGACAGGGGACCGACGGTTTTGCATCCCCTCTGAAGGATGGTATATCCACTACATAATCCTCGCCTGAGATTGCATAGCTTCCGCGCATACACTAATATACAAGCCGCTAGAAGATGTGAGGCGAGGACGCAGTCTTTCTGGAACGCTTACCCAGCTAAGAACTAACCGCGCCTTAGATGGGTGACCGTTTCAAGGAAGACCGCGTCCTCGCCACAATCGATTTTATTATGGAAAATTCTTGGAAAATTCAAACAGGAATACTTGTGACTGATATTCACGCCTCTGTATGAATATGAGACTTACCATTGCATGTTTGTCAAGCAGTTAATTTTGAAGTACGCCAATATCATACAATCGCGGCATATTCATGCTTAGATCTCACAAAACAGTGAAGCATTTTAATAGTATTAATATCTGCAAAATCCATATTGATACACGTTATAAATCCATAAAACATATAAACTACACATATTATGACCTCAACATAATTGCTGAATAACAGTGAGAGAAAACCCAGAAATGTGTGTGCGTTTTTGCAAGATCACAATACTGTCCTATATATTAAGTATATGGGACATTAAAAACAATATGTATACCTTTGGAGTAAAATATATGTTTCTACCTTGTTCGGCAATTGTCCTCAATTGCGCATCAATCGGAAAAGTTATTACATTTCCAATAAGTATACAAATAATTATTAATTTGTTATTTATGCTCATTTAAAAATTTTATATAAAAATAAAATCGAATACTCTAATGTTTCGTTAAAATTCTAATGTTATTCCTGAACACCATGTATATTTCTTCCGCACGATTATATATTATTATATACAGCATAAACTTTCGTTAAAATTACATTATCTTTTACCCCCACGGTGCCCCCTTAATTAATAGAAAATTTTGCGATATAAAACTCTACCCATCTAAGAAGTACATGATGATGCAAATCGTGACGTTTTATCATCAAACGATTATTTCTAGATATCTCGTGTTTAATCGTTATTACTGTTAAATACGAGCTGGGTTGGTCTTTTAATAACCTTCGGAAGGTTATTAGCTTTCACACGTAAACAAGCTTTACTTCACGACGTAACGCAGATAATATCTAAGTAACTTCATTGATAATTAATTTATCTCGATTAGCTGAACTCTAAAGCAAATCACGTTTCCTATAGAGAGTTCAGTTGATTCGTTGACAAAAGTGGTAATTATTTTCCAAAGCATTATTCGAATAAGCATTTGAAGAGTAGGTAAAAGGCAGATGCAACGCAAGTTTCTTCTGATCATAATTGGCCTAAATGATGAGATGGATTTATTTCATGCTTATATAGTCGGGGAATAACGACTGAAATAGGAAATGATTCCAAGCCGGTTAGTGTCATCCAGGAGGAGCTTTATTTTGGTTTTTATTTGTCGATAATCCCTCACAACACTAAACGAGACTTGATATCTAAAGTAATACCGATGATCTAATAAACGGTTAAAATAAAATATAATCATGATAAAATGGTGCCGATCTTAGTTAAGGGGAGGGGGAGATTCGTGTATTCTTTATAGGAAATGATCACAGAATCAACAACAACAACAATAGAATTATTCAGTATATTGGAAAATAACGTCTCAAAGGAACAGTTATAGAGTATTTTCTATCAACCAATAGGTATAAATTAGAACAAAAACAAGAATAACCTATTTTGTCAGCGTTTCTGAAACTAAAGCGGTTTCCTTTCTCAAAGCTTTCAAAAGATGTTGTGTATGTTAAAATACGTTGTAACGTACGCACATTATCTTAGGGGCAGCGTTTATAAGGTCGTTAAAATATGGAGAATTAGGTCTTAATGGTAATTACAAGTTGTAATATACCTACATAGGTAAAATAATCTAGGTCAAATTTTAAAATCAAAATTTACTTATAAATATTTTAGCAAATTAAAATATTTATAAAGCACTATAACTGAGCATTTTATAATTTGAGCTCGTTTTGACACTACCCATGAGCTCTTGGTGCGTATTTTTTTAAGTGGTATCCCCAGTAGGCCTAGTCCACTGACGTTTCGATTCTTTATTGGTTTGTTGGATCCTGTTCATTTAGCATTTCCTCAGGTGGTGAATTTAGGCAACCTTGTCCATGGCAGTTGGAGCACGTAGTTGAACAACGTAATCCAACTCTAACACATCCACATCACTTACCGCAACCCTTTTTACAGTTGCACGATATAACTTTTAAGATAGAAACTGGAGCAGGGGCTTCTGTAATAAAAACTGGTGGTAAAATATTGTCCATTTGTGTCCAACCCCACTGCGTTGGCTGCATATTTTTTCCAGGCCAAGATTGAATTTGGTGAAATATTCGGTAAGTGTGTTGTTTTAATGCTGCAGATGTTGGTGGCAATTTAGATAAAATTACTGTATGATTGGATTGACCAACCAGCTTATTAAAAGAAGTAAATCTGTAGCTATTCAAAGAAGTTTCCGTTCGTTCAGCTTTATATAACACAAGTGTGAATTTCTCACCAGCACTTTTAATCTGATCTTTCGTAGATTCGGGGTTGTTGAAAATATGAATAACATCTTCCAAATCCTTTCTCTTGTTTAATATACCTATTATTTGAGATTTTCCTTTTCCGAAAAAATTAGAGGAGGTATTACTAGGTATTTCACCAAATTCAATCTTGGCTTGTAAAAAATATGCAGCCACGTAGTGGGGTTGGAAAAAAGTGGGCAATATTTTATCACCAATTTTTACTACAGAGGCGCCTGCTCCAGTTTCTATTTTAAAAGTTATATTGTGCAGCTGTAAAAAGGGTTACGTTAAGCGATGTGGATGTGTTAAGAGTTGGATTATGTTGTTCAACTATGTGCTCCAACTACTATGGACAAGGTTGCCTAAATTCACCGCCTGAGGAAATGCTAAATGAACAGGATCCAACAAACGAGTAAAGAATCGAAACGTCAATGGAGTAGGCCTACTAGGGACACCACTTTAAGAAAACGCACCAACAGCTTTACCTCATGGGTGGTGTGGAAACGAGCTCAAATTATGAAATGCTCAGTTATAGTGCTCTATAAATATTTTAGCAAAATTTCCAGTCCAAACATGTGGTGAAAACATCAAAATCATCAATCTAGTTCAAGCGAATCAGAATTGAGTGATTGCAGCGTAAGAGATACAGATGAAGATAATGATCCTTACAGCGACGATGATTTAGAACAACGATTTATGTTCGTGAAATATTTGAGAGGAAAACATAACAAAAACACCTATAAATGTATTTCAATTATTCAAAAGATTATTAAGGCGAACGATGTTGAAGTTATGACTTTAAAGTCTGTTGCCGACGAAACAAAAAAAAGATTCAAAACAGTTGAATCTGATGTCAATGTAGTAAATCAAAATGACATTATAAAACTACCTCTTTCACAATTAGGGCTTACTGGGACCAGAGACCATTTTCCCTGAGAAGGCTGATCTATGTGAGGTTAAAATGCCACAATTTAAATTCTAGTTCAAGTTAACTATTACAGAATTTGATTTTTATTTAATTTACCTAGGTACGGCAAAGGATGTTTAAATTATATTTTTAATTGAAAACATGCATACTCTGCTATTATTTATTTTGTACTCAATTTTAATATCAAAATTTACTTATTCCTAAATAGTTTATCCGAAACTGTCCCGGGCCAATTTTTCCACTTATTACTTTTAATTCATAATTGTTTTAATTTCAGATAATAAATATAATTAATATCAATATACGTTATTATTAATAACGTATATTAATTTTCAAAGCTTACGAAATAACTGCAATTCTTTGGATTAAGTTTGTCATAATATAAGAACTTTGTGGGCATGTTAGTCAGTGAGCACTGGCCGAAGGAGGAAGAGACACCCATATACAAATTTGATGGGTTTTACAACATCCTTTTATAGAACTGAAATTATACATGGAGGTGTTTGCATATTTGCTAAGAACATTGTATTAACACATCTAACGTTAACAACATGAGTGTTGAAAGACACTTCAAAGTATGCAGTATATTAATTTTTATGATCATAATAGTATATTATGTAACGAGTGTGGTAGCTAGCTCACCACATATATTACACACGATATTTTTTCTACAACTGTGACTTTAGAGCAAGAAAACTCCATTTCATTATCATTTCTACAGTTGTGTCTTTAGGGCAAATAAACTATTTTATTGGTGAATAGCTTGTGTGACGAATTTACAAACGCACACGTATGCGGTATTCTTGGCAACCAGTTTTTAAAAAATGCAAGTTGGCGGCCAAGATGGCAAATTCAAAATGGCAGGCCAGAATTTTGAAGTGAATTAAAATTCAAATATATGAACTTTTTTTTCAGTATTCAACGAAACCGGGCAAATGCTTTAAGAAGTCTAAGATAGCGGCCGATAACCTCCATTTACGAACTATATTTATATATTGTCCCTAGCAATTTATGCTTAACCAAAACGCATTAAAATCTACTGAGTGTTTATATCCACAATATCATGTTTTTGTAAAAGCTATCTAACCGTGACAGAATGACAGACAATATTTCGACCCCCTGGAGTTGACCGTTTCTTTATAGTAGCTATCTGTGCTTCTATTATATCGTTGATAAGTAAAGTCGTTTTTCTAAACTTTAAAAAGATGCAAATTTGCATCACCGATGAAGAAGACGAACGTCAATCGAGTTGGCGTATCTGAATACGTAAATATCAACAGTAACGCATTAATATTTCTGTACACCTCAAAAGAAAGTGCGAAAAGAGTATATTGTTTTATACGGTGTAAAAGTGACATTTTTTGTGTTGAGGATGTACTTGACAGTTTGGCGAGAACAGCCGCGGTCATGTGTTTTGACATTTAAAGAGAAAAGCTATTAAATCTGCAAATTTCGGTCGCCATCTTGGTATCGTCATCGAAACATCAAAAACTGATCCGATCGCGACGCAATTGAAAATCTGTTTTGCACTTTAGCATTTCAAACACAAATATGGACTTAAAAGCTTAATACTAATTTGTCATGCCATGTGACATTCTGTGACGTTTTGATGATTCCACTACCCCTTTAACGCGTCATGCATTTTTGTCATCCCTTACACGAGTTTCATAAACGTTGGCCAAATACACTAAAATGTACTGCAGTTGATTCAATGATTTGATTTTATTTCGACAATATATTCTTCAATTATTTGTAGACAGGCGAAAATGACGTTTATAACTTCCTAAGAGAAGTAAAGCTTTTTATAAAGAATAAGTTTTTCTCGGCAAATCAAAAACAATAAAGTTTACAAGAGCGCGGTATTCCATTCAGGGACATATTAAATACCTAGAGACTAAGAGTATTTTACAAAAACTGGTTTAAAATAGTTGTTGTTGCAGGATCATTTTGGGGCCCGATTTCAATCATTAATTTAAATAGACTTTGAAACGATGAACACTGGAATAAGAATGAGCGTGCAACCCCTTCTTAACGCTCTTGCTTCGTTAGGAAGTATTTCCTGGTATATGTTTATCGAAACTCTTTTACATATTTTTGCAAATATTATTATAAATATTATCGTCGTTAACAATATGAATTTTTGGACATTCTGTATAGTGAGAAATTGAAATAAAAATTATTAAAAAAATAGTGCTCTAGAAGACTGAGTTTAGTGCATGATGAATAATTAGGAGGAGTTTTAATGTTTGACAGGTTGTAGCTCGTAAACTGTTGATGTCACAAAAAAAAGTTTGTAATAAAAACTATAGAAAATTGAATGTACAATCGACATTTACGTAATAAATCCCAGAAACTGCTTTTATTTTGACGCACTGTAATTTGTAAATGGCTTGATGTACAAAAATTAGCCTGTGAAGGTCTAGATAACGTAGATAACTTAGTACTGAATATAAAAGGTCGTTACTATTTTTGTCATAGCATCAACGGTTCACAAGATATTTACGTTCGAACTTCTTGCAAACCAACTTAGGAAAATAATCAGTAGGTACCCCTGAACACTTTTAAAAAAGAAAATTGCATGATGCTATATTTGGTAAAAGAACCTATTGATTGGATATTACATGGCTTACGTCCATTTAACAATTTTATATAATAACTGGTATTTTACTTATATTTAGCAAGATCTGTACAGCATTTTGATTCAGCTTTTGTAAGTGGGACTGTTTCACCTATCAGAAATTTTCTTTGTATAACTGCTAAATTATTTCACATTGTTTTATGTACCTATTTTTGTATCTTAGGAACTCAAGTCATGTTTTCAACACTAAATTATGTATCTCTGTTACAGCGCTTCAGAACCAACTGTCTACAAGCCTACAAAACATTTACATTGATTTATATTTCATTTTTATACTTTGTTTACTATGTACATGTAGTTATTTTTCTTACCTTTGAAACTTTCTCATTAACCTGTTACATAGTGTATAGTGTAATATGACCTAATGTGTTTACTGGATCTTTACAATACAGTTTGTAAACAATTTATTACGACAGTTCGTATTTTTGGTTATGTATACAAATTGCAAAGTAACTATTATATACTAGTATCTGTGGTATGCAACTAATGTCAAACTATTATTGATTAAAGATTCCTTTTATCGATTGTATATCTGTCACTATTTTAATTGTAAGTAAGAAAACCCAAGTAAAAAATGAGGTTGTGCGCTTAATTCGCCCATTAACAGATGATAACACTTGTACCATTTTACAGCTTTCAGTTTAATTAGTAAAAGCGGTTTTTCAAGTTTATATATTGGTACCGTATGTCAGATTGTAACATAAAATAGTGTACCTTATTAGTTAAAATCACGAAGTGATGATTTACCTGCCGAATTTGATCTGATTAAGTCTACAAACTTTAACTGTGCGATAATAATATAATTTATATTACATGTATATCCATGTTTCGTTGTGTTTAACACTACCAGGTAAATTTTATTTATTAGTAATTTAAATTTTAATAACTTTCAATTTTGTCCTTAATGCAATTTAATTTTTTTTAAAATAAATTAAATTTAATTTTTTTAAATTCAATCAGTAATTAAAATACTACATGTTACTACATGGTAATAAAATATTCTCTTCTGTTCCATTTTTGGCAATTTATAGTTTGCAAATCAGCTTCTACATTAATTTAAATTTAATTCTAGATTCGTTATCAGTAATTTACTTCTAGATTTACGTTTGAATCTATATTTACTTATAAATCTACATTTACTTTTATGTATTAAGAAGTCATACGTATTAATTACTTTTACGTATTAAGCAGATTTATTTAGCAGTTTTTTAGCATTTACGTTTAATTTTACGTAATTTTGCATTTATGTTTACGATTATTACTTTTTCCAAGCCGCATGGTTGGATAATATTTCTCTGCTTTTATTAAGGCGCTTAAGCCTTCAATGTTGTATCAATTACAAGAATCAAATAATTATGAACTATTCTACAATCTTTATACCTAAACTTCCTAAACTTGAAAAACGCCGTCTTGCAAGAATAAATTGCCAAAGATATCTAGATTGGATGTTCTACGAGACAATTAGGGCCTGAACTGCAGTATCACAGCTTTTCACCCTCAACCATACTTAGTCTGGAAATTTAGGAGATTGATATCATATTCACTATTATTTTTTTGTATTAAATTATTATTCTTCGCTAATACAAATTTATTAACATAAAACTTCATCTAAAATTAGATTTCAAATAACTTCATATTATAAAATTTATTTATTTATGTAATATATTTTATCATTTTACACATTTTTTAAATATCCTTTATCATTAATTTCGGTCTCGTCTATATTAGACAATTCAACTAATTTTCAACTATAGATGGTGCCCACACAATATCGAGTTTTTCATTGTCTCCTTTTCTCGAACAAAACAAAAATTTGTCTTTTATGTCATACATTCAAAGAGGGTAAATTTCACACATCTTACAAGTGCTCTGAATCCACGACTCTTTCCTCCGGCTAAAACCAGCTAGTCGCTCGCATATGTTGCCTCATTTGATTCCCAAAAATAAACAATAACATGGACTAATGCATTTGTTTGATTTTTGTGAATTTTTCTTCATCACTGAGGATTCACATTTACAAATAGACACATTCACAAACAGCTTAGTACAAAGAAATTTTTTATTATTTTATTTTAATTTGGTGGCGAAGAAGCGAGCACACTATGCTTAACGCCAAATTAAGTCACCTCATCCTCATTATTTTTTTTATTCAAAATGTTATGCGTTAAAAGTTATTTGACAAATAAGAACTTGCCACAAGGAAATAATTATACACAAAATATCCTGAATTGGTGTATAAATTACTAAACGTTTTTAGCAAGACAAATTTTAAATTGGAGCTCAGGCCATTTGCAAATTCTAACATTTTTCATGTTGAGGTTAAATGATAACTATTTGCATCCCAGGGTGATTTAATTTTCTAACCGTGATATTATATCATATATATTATGATAAGTAACAACAACATTACTCCTACTGAGTTATCTTATACTACTAGTATACTAATAATACTAATATACTAGTTTTAAAGTTGGTTAGAACTGTGTCCGACAAAATGTATAATATCTATGAGCGTTTCGTAACACACAGTCCCCTTGTTAGGATTCCAGGTAAAGCAATTAGACAAACATCGAAATTCCGCAGATATAATGGACCACAGAAGGTATTATAGCGACCTCGTAACTGCCTTAAATGATAGCACTTTAAAAAACTAATTACGGTATCACGCGAAAACAAAGGCAAACATATCTATATATACATGTGTAAATAATGTAGTCGTTAACACATAAATTGTCAATATAAATGATAAGTAAAAACCGACATCATATACAGATACTACCAAAGAAAATCAGAAAATCCTTAGAGCAGTTGGAAAAATGGATTTGGTGTTTGTTAATAGATAAAACAATTGAGTAATAACAGTGTTGATAAAAATGTAACTGTTTATTATTTTTTTTTTTTTTTTTTAGGTAAAATATTTTAAATGAGAAAACGATTTTAGGCCATTAAAATGTACTTGCAATATACTTAGTTAATCTTCTAATGTATTTAAACAATATAGGTGCCTGGTGACTACAATATACAATACATAATAATATATACATTTTTACAATTCGCCTCAATTGCCAGAAAAACAAAACTTTTTTACATTTTAAGATTTTAATTGAACAGTCATTTACCATGACCAATTTTATTTCATATGTATCCTTTTCCCATACTTTTAAAATTAGATCTGGTTTTCCATTCACCGAAGGGCGCAAAATGGTTAGAACTTTCGTTCATCATCTAAATTAACTTTTCACCCATTTTCGATGATACACGAAATACTTACTTTTTGAAATATACATATTTCGTGATAGATAATGGTTGGAGAGAAGAAACACTGCATCTGGAATTAGTACATGTAAATTAGACACACTGAATATAAGAAATAATTTATAAAGAAATAACATTCGAGATGCGTACTCTCGATAGGGTTAGGAATAGATATCCGAAAAGTTCCCACCCCATTCAGGAACGGAAAGTCCCTTTTTGCAAAAAACCACCCCTAACGGGTACCTAGCGCTGGTTTTTCATTTTTATCTTGTAAATCGTTCGTTGGAAGAAAAAAAAGCTTAGGAAATAAAAATTCTGTATAAGAAATGTCCTATTGACCTTGTAGCGTATCCCCACCTATTTCACAGTAACAGCGTCCTAACTGAGGGGTAGTTCGTTCTAGACGACCTTCGAAGTGGATGTTTAAAACATTGTGATATGTAAGAGAAGGAAAAGGTGAAGGTCAGAATAGATTCTTTGTTAAGCCTGAGAGTGGCTTGTACCTCGAACCTTCAGTACGATAGAAAAGGTTTATGAGATAAGGTAAAGAAAGATTAAAAAATATAAAAATATTTGCAGGTACGTTATTACTACATAGACTTAAATGTGCGTGAAAGCGTTTCTGTAGTTATGGGGATAATAGGTGATTGTTTCATTTGCGAAAAAAACGCTTTAAGAAGGTGAAACTGTGCGTGTTGAAAGAGGCTTGGTGAATTTAATAGCCATTAGCAAAACTCGACAGGACGATAAATACAAGCAGCTTCAAAATATTACGGCTATATATATCAAGTTCAATCTTGGCGAGGAGAAAACTTGGAAATAACGAAATGGGGTTGAAAGAAAGTGGGCAATATCTTAGCTCCTATTTACACCACCAAGTTACCAGCACCAATTTCCATCTTTCAGCTAGTATCCTGCAGCTACAAAAAGGGTTGCTGAAAACGATGTACATGTGTTAGGGTTCGATTGCGCTGCTCAACAATATGCTCTAATTGTCATGGGAAAGGATGTTTAAATTCCGAATCTGAAGAACTATTTGTCGATGAAGAACCCTCTAATGAGTAAATTTGAACAGAATTTTAGTGGAATAGGCCTACAGAGTAAATCACTTAAAAAAATGCACCAAGAGCTTTTATAAAAAAAACACATCTTTGTGAAAAAAAGGGGAAAATATATAAAAATCACTTGCGTCAACATCCGCCAGACATGCATCTTATAGAGAAAATTTCGCTCTATAAATTCATTCTGGGCATTTTTCTTGTTAAATCATCCGGTTTTGAGATATTCGCTGTGAAACTTCATGTAAGATCGATTTTTACCTGTGCGCTCCAAATTATCCCTCAGTTTGGGCACTGTTACTGCGAAATAGATGGGGATACGTTATAAGGTCAATAGGACATTTTTTATACAGAACTTAACGACAAATTTTTATTTCCTACACTTTTTTCTCTTCCAATTAACGGTTTACAAGATAAAAGTGAAAAATTAGCGTTAAGTCCGCGTTTGGGGGTGGTTTTTTGGAAAAAAAGGGACTGTCCGTTCCTGAATGAGGTGGGAACTTTTCGGGTATCTATTCCTAATCCTGCCGAGAGTACGCATCTCAAATATTATTTCTTTATAAATTATTTCTTCTAAAATATCTAATTTGCGTGGACTAAATAAATAAACAACGAATAACTGCAATTTCGACTGGGAAGATAAAGGGGCAAACCACAAAAATTATCACCTCAACATCGATAAAATCATACTTCAACCTACAAAATAGAACATAGCCATATTAATACCTCAACTACCCTCCGAGCAAATAAGGCTAAATGAACGAAGACAAACGCCAACATTAATAGGACAGAAAACAATTCTAAAAGGATACAAACATACACAACGGAATACTGGTATTGAAAATAACACCGCTGCCTTTTTACAATTATTAACTTTATAAAATGAATCGTAATATTTTAGTACTTTAAACTGTTGTACCATGGGTATTTAACGAATACGATCGTATACACTTATTCAACAATAAAAATTTATTCTTATATTTATAACGGTTACCACTGTCCACACTAAAATTTTGCTAAATTTACTTAAGTAATATAACAATTATAAACCCATTCCATTAAGGCACTAATTCATCAACCTAAGCTTCAAACGAATTACGACCTCTAATAACTACGTACCTATTTCATCCGTGTATTTGTTTCACATAGCGAAACCTTACCCATTCGTCAGTTCGATGCTCGAGAAGCTTTAGCGCTGCGACACCCTCACTATGTACTTTCGAATCGTTCTGCGATTCTCTTAACGAATGGACTTTGACCCGTGGTCGGTCGCATATGTCGCTAGACAAAACTGCGAATCTAGCCATCATAACCACTGCACTTGTGACCCTATAAGTATTTTCAATGCCAAAAGCTACCCAACACACCTACTGAAGAAAGCGCTAGTATTTAACGCACAAACTAGTAATAGGGTTACAAGATACACGTAGATAGCAGCAATCGAGAGGATCATATCAACTAAGAAACGACCAAGCACACTGGAAACGAACAGAAGAAACCAGAAAGGAATGGTATATGCGCTGCCGGATCGAGAAATGAAGGAAATAGAAAATAGCTATAGAAACAAAAACACAAAAAAGAAGAGCATAAACACTTCATATCACGACACAATGCGGCTACACATTTCACAAACATTCCATTCCATCCCCTATTCCTGTACCAGGCGCTATTAGCTTTCGCTGCTTGCAATAAGCATGATCTCACTTATTCCAGCGTAGACCTAGCTAACATAGTGCATGGGTCTGTTTCGGGGAGTACCTTATGCCTACCGCACAATCCGATAATTTGGATTAGAAATTACTTAATATTGGAGAACACCGTGCGCGTCAATATCATGCTTTACATAGCAAATATAAACACGAAACATGGGTGCACAGTGTACACAAATGTTGGATAGAAACGCTTTTTAGGTAGATTTCTCATGTACCTATTTAGTGGGATCGATCTGGGTTTCGAAACGACAGTGTTTTTTAAAAAAATTTCTTTGTGTATATTATGTAGTCGGACTCCGTTTATCATCTGGTCATGTTTGCGGGTGCGAGAGGGATGGTGGAGGGGGGAGATTTACATGCAAAGATAAGGAAAATCAGTTTTTCAGACATAACTCACTTAGTTTAATTCGGATCGAAAAAGTGTAAAACGGATAAAATAAAGGGCTTACGAAAGCGCGTAAACTGAATTTTGACTCATCGAAATCGCTCCAGCAGTTTTCGAGATATTGCGGATTTTTCGCTGTGGCGGGAACGTACCGAGAGTCGTTTCGCGTTTTTTTTTTTCATGACTTGGGGACTTTTTCTTCTTCCCCCGATATACACTCAGGACTGTGTCCAAATTTGAAATCGCTAGGTTGATTAGGGAGGGAGGGGGAAGGGTAAACGTAGATGAAATTAAAACTTCTGTAACTTTAGCAATTTTTTCTGCAAATCGCGCAGCAAACGTAAGATTGTGTATTAATATGTCTACTTTGAGTTCCGCTCATGTATTTTCAATTTTAGCCATAAATAAACAAATGGTTGCGAAATAACCAATTTATTGTTGTTATTGTTTTTAGAAAAAGTCATTTTTCGCCAGGAAGAAAAGGAGTAGGGGAAATGAAATTCTTTTTTCCACCCTCGAATGTGGAATTTTTTTCTCCTTGATTTGAGCCCAACCAGATTGCGATCGGATGATTATGGGGAGAGGGGGGGGGGCGCAAAGTTTTTGCCCCTTAGAAAGGCAAGGGAAAGGATTAGGAACTTCGGGCCAGGCTCATTTTCAAGGGCAATCAATTCTCTTTCAAGATTTTTTACCCAAAAGCTCTAACTTCATTAGGACCAGCATGTGCGCGTGATAGACTTATAAAAACGAGCGCGGCAATTCAGCACCCGTGCAGCGGGATGCCGGGGGAGGAGCCTAGCGCCCCCACTTCTCTCTCACAAATACACGTCCCACTCCGCTCGTCCAGTTTTATAAATGTATCACGCGCGCGTACAGGCTCTAATGAAGTTAGTGCTTCGGGGTAAGACAATCTTGAAGGAGAACTGATTGCCCTTGAAAATGAATCTGACCCGAAGTCCCCAACCCTTTAACTTGCCTTTCTATAAAGCATACACTTTGCGCCCCCCCTCTCCCCTCCTAATCATCCGATCGCAATCTGGTCAGACTCAAATCAAAGAGAAAAGAATTCCACATTGGATGAAGGAAAGAAAATCTCTCCCACCCTTTTCCTTCCTGGCGAAAAATGACTTTTTATAAAAACAATAACAACAGTAAATTGGTAATTTCGCAACCATTTGTTTATTTATGGAGAAATATGAAAATACATGAGTGAAACTCAAAGTAGACACATTAGTACACAATCTTACGTTTGCTGCGCGATTTGCGGAAAAAATTGCTGAAGTTACAGAAGTTTTAGTTTCATTTACGTTTCACTTACGTCCTGAGTGTCTATTGGGGGAAGAAAAAAAGTCCCCAAGTCACTTTCTTCTCCGAAAAAAACGCGAAAACGGCTCTCGGTACGTTCCCGCCACAGCAAAAGATCCGTACTTTCAAATCGCAATATCTCGAGAATCGCTAAACCGATTTCGATGAGTCAAAATTCAGTTTACGCCCTTTCGCGAGCCCTTTATTTTATCCATTTTACACTTTTTCGATCCGAATCAAACTAAGTGAGTTACGTCCGAAAAACTAATTTTCCCTATCTTTACATGTAAATCGCCTTCTTCGTTTCAAAATGGCGGCGGTGCAAAGTTTTAGAAAAATTCTCAAAATTTTATTTCTAATCAAATCTGTACATGTGATACATCGTTGGATAGTGCTGCTCATCTAGCCCTACAAATTTTGTCTAAAAACATTTTTTGCTAAAACGCATAGGAAAAATTTAAAAAATGGCGGCGGTTCAAGTCTTCAAAAATCCTCAAAATTTTATTTCGATTCGAATATGTACATGCGATACATCGTTGGATAGTACTCTTCTAGACCTACAACTATTGTTCAAAACATTTTTTGCTAAAACATATAGAGTTTTTTTTTAAAGGTGCGATCATTTATTGTTATTGAAGAAATTTTGACACGAGCAAGTCTCTTTCTGGAAGAGTAAAAAACCTAATAATGTCGCCATAATTTCATTGCTATGGTGTATATAGTGAAAAAAACAGTGTATTTTAATCTTTTACAGATTTCTGCATTTTTACATAAGAGTAAGTGAGTAATAATTCCCAAAAAGATAACAATATAACAGACTAAATTTGATAATAACAAGAGTTGTGTGGAGATAATTTCTGTTCCTTTGCGAGGAAGAAAAATAATAGCATTCCACATAATCTTATATACCGTTTATATGATATGAAAAATACAGAGTGGTCCAACGAAACCTTAATACTGAAGGCTTTAAATGATAATGGCGTAGATATAAAAAAAGCTAGTAGAGGTCAATTCTCTTTTGGAGGCGGAACACTGGTTTCGGTTTCAACATCAATCCGCGAACAGTGACAATCCCTAAAAATTGAATAGGAACGGAGGGACGAGTCGTACATCATTGAAAAGCTCCTTGAAATCTCGAAACAGTGGTATGCAGTGTTTGAATTTTACATGTACCGTTTTCGAAAAATTGAATTTTTGTTTCCGAACCGAATCTGTTTGATATTTACAAACTATAAACACTTAGTACGTCATTGTATAATTGTTTTGCATTTTTGCACTCTCATTATCAGCAAACACAATAACTTGAATTTTTATTGAATTTTTTCCTTTCTACCGATGCGAATTTAGTTATTTATTCATAAAATTTAGCTATTAGTGAGACTCCTTATTTTTTGGAGCTATCTTATGTACGTTTACAGTAAAACTGCCTGTCGTATTCTAAATCTACGAACGTGTAAAAACTCCGTTCATACAATATAATCAATATCATCTAATTATATGTATTGTATATCCTATAACCCCCTACTGTCTGATGGCTGTATGAGTGACGTACGGTCGTGAGCAAAAAAAAGAGGACAAGTCTTATAACGGTATTTTGCTAAAATCTAGTTGTGTACATCTAACTTTAATTTTTGTGACATTGTTAGTTAGTTGTCATAATTTATTGCAAGTGTGCAAAAAACTAATATGCCTCATATAAGCGATTTAGTTAAATGTGGAGCTATTGCTAAAGCAGAAGATGGATGATCATTGAGACAAATTGCACTGCGTTATAATATTGAAATTCGGTGTGTAACATTTTAAGAAAGTGGAAAATAAACGGTACGATTAGTAGAAATCAGGGCGACGAAGGATATTAACTCAACAACAAGATTTGCAATTGGTAAATGCTTTAGTAGAAAATCTATTTTACTCAGTCATTCAGGCCGCTGAAGAAACGAATTTTCCTGGATCGAGTAGTACTGGTCGACAGCGAGTAAGAGAATCGGAGCTACGCTGTCATACAGCAGCACAGAAATACTTACTTAAAGCTGAACATAAAGAAGCTCGAGTAGAATTTGCGCTTGAATTTTTAGCGCATGATGTAAATTTTTGGAACAATGCAATCTTTACACACGAAAAAACTTTCCAGTCAACATACAGCGGTCGTATTCGTGTTTATCGCCCTTCGAATACTCGATTCGATGAGAAATATATATCTAACAATGATAAAAGTGGTAGATTTTCCGTCAATATGTGGGCTTGGATATCGGCACGTAGTCCTGGTGTTTTGTGGCATATTGAGGAACGATTTAATAGTGAAATGTATATTAGGATTTTAGACAATATTATGCTCCCTTCTGTGTCACAATTATTTCCTAATAATGAGTTCATATTTCAACAAGACAATTGTTCCTTTCGTACTGCTCATACCGTAACTAACAGGTTTCAAGATAACAACATCAATGTTCTTAACTGGCCCAGTCATAATCCAGATCTTAACCCTGTGGAAGAAGTATGGGGACTACTCGTAAGAAGTATCCAAAAACGAAATGTAAGACCACGGAATGCCGAAGAATTACTGGAAATAGTAAATAATGCATGGGAAAATATTATTACTAATGATTATTGTATAAGGTTATTTAATTTTATGCCAAACAGACTTATAGAAGTTATAAATAGAAATGGTGCAATAAGGAAATATTAATAGTTAGTTTCTTGTTAAGTAGGATATCCTTTGTCCTTTGATCCAGGATTTCTACTAATCGTACCGTTTATTCTCCACTTTCTTAAAATGTTACACACCAAATTTTTGTTAATGTTATAACGCAGTGCAATTTATCTCAATCATTACTTAAGTTTTATATCCTTAACAAGCTGTCTTAGCAATTTGTTCAAAAAGTATAGGGTCCTTACATATTCACGTGTATTTGGACTGTTTTTACACTATTAGCGCGGAAGGTAACCAAAACCAACTATTAAGATATGGAAAAATTAATAACTACATCGATTTAATCTAATCTGCTCTACTATTTATTACAATGGATATGTAATTTATTAACTTACGTATAAAATAACTTGATACTGACATAAGTATACATATTTAATAAAACTTTATTATATCCAACCGTAATTAATTGGTCTGTTGTAAATGTTTAATTGGCTGTAACGGCCAATGGCCAATACATTTTTTAATATAAATAGTATTAACAGTTCACTCTACCGTAGAAAATAAAATAGCATTTTATGTATTGTTCTCTTCTCATCAAATATACGAAATACGGCCTGCCTGTCAATGATTCTTTTAAATAGACAGAAGTAACACGGTTTTTCTACGTAAAAGTCTTTTTAGATTTCAGTTGCGGTAAATTTACGAAATCGATCAATAAAGTAACTATAATTAATTGGTATTATTATTACAAATAAAACGATTTTAGTAAAAAAAATAATTCTAAACGTCTTCTTTAATACATTCTTAATTTCATATTTAATTCTGTTATCACGCTAGGAGAATGGGAGATTACGGTACTTTTTGGTATACATATAATATTCTTGCCTATACCTTCAGACCTTCCTTATTAAAAAACTAGCTGACCCGACAGACGTTGCCCAGAATTTTCAAATTTTCCGGGAAACTTTTTCAATTTTTCTTTCCCTGGAAAATAGCCAAATCGGTCCAGCCGTTCTCAAGTGATGCGATTACCAACGAACAGAATTTCATTTTACTTCCACGTCCAGTGGAAGTATAGTAATGCAAACATTTTTTTTATATTGACATAGGTTTAGAATGTCATGAAACGTTAAGATTTTAAATTTGTGGGAAAGATCTAAATCCATAATTTCTGTCCTCCAATCTATTAGAAGGGTTCGTGGGTTCATTCATCATGGGGGCAAAATCCTTTTAGTTTTATTTAATTTTGTTTTTTCAATAATTTAACAATAGTTTGCACCAACTTAGCCACTACAGCCCTAATAGGAGTTTATAAGGGCTACATATACATTTAGTACAGTGAACGACGAATAAAAACTTTTACAATTGTTTTGGAGAAACTGGTGAAAAATCTAAATATATGGTGGAATTGTTGCACACATACCAACTAAACATGGCCTCCCCTTCGGGGTATACCTGTTAACACTAAAGTATTCACTAAAATTGGTGGTTAATTGTTCGTAACTCCATTTAGTGCATTCTATAAGTCGGACGACAGCAATATGAATTTTTCCTAGCCTAACGAGATTATGTCCTCCCTCCCCCGTTTTCGAGACTGATGAACATGATGGCGGTGGTTAAAACTCACCCCGAGCTCACCTCACCCGCCAAATGGGCAAAAACCACCCCCGAAAGGAGTAAACTGCGTATCCGCCGTCTCCTACCAGCCAAACCTGTGTTACCCCCATTTTCGTGGATGCTGAGCACGATGGTGATGCCAAGACCCCTCCTCGACTCCCGCTAATCTCCCAAACGGTCAAAAACTACCCCCGAGAGGAGTAAACGGCGTATCCACCGTCTCTTACTAGCCAAACCTGTGTTATCCCCGTTTTCGAGGATGCTGAGCACGATGTTGATGATCTTCTCCCCGAGATGAACCGACCCCTCAAACGGACAAAAATTACCCCTTTGATACGCAGTTTTATGAAATATGTCCACCGGATTATCATTGAATACGTACCGGATGCTGATTACAGGTAGATATCTTGATTGACTGTTCAGCTGAAAAAATCGATGCATATTTGGTGTCTAGGTGTTGAGTGGTAAAAACAGGTATATGTAATTTCATTATATTAAATAATGAACATTTTTATTGACGCATATAATTACTTATTCACTATATATAAATATAAAACATCGTCGTCGTAAAATCACTTTCCAATGAAACATTGATCAAATCAATATACCGCTTACAAGTGGAATTACAGGGTTGGTATTTCGCATTTCACCCCTTTCGGGGGCGGTTTTGGCCGTTTGGGGGGTTGGCGGCTGTCGAAGTGAGGTCTCGACATCACCATCGTGCTCAGCATCATCCAAAATGGGGGATAACACGGGTTTAGCCGGGAGATGACGGCCTATCCACAGTTTACCCCTTTCGGAGGCGGATTTGGCCTTTTGGGGGGTTGGCGGGGGTCGAGGAGAGGTCTCGACATCACCAACGGGGGGTTACACGGGTTTAGCCGGGAGAAGACGGCCTATCCGTGGTTTACTCCTTTGGGGGCGGTTCTGGCCTTTTGGGGGGTTGGCGGGGCTCAGCATCCTTGAAAACGGGGGAACAGAGGTTTGGCTGGTAGGAGACGGTGGATACGCTAGTCCTCTCGGGGCGGTTTTGGCCTTTTGGAGGGTTGGTGGGAGTCGAGGAGAGATCTTGACATCACCACATCACCATCGTGCTCAGCATCCTCGAAAACGGGGGGGTAACACGGGTTTAGCCGGGAGAAGACGGCCTATCTGCGGTTTACTCCTTTCGGGGACAGTTTTGGTCGTTTGGGGGGGGTGGTGGCGCGGGTCGAGGAGAGGTCTCGACATCACCGTAGTGCTCAGCATCCTCGAAAACGGAGGAGTTATACGGGTTGGGCCGGTAGGAGACGGCGGATATGCGGTTTACCTCTTTCGGGGGTTGTTTTTGGCCGTTTGGGGGGGTGGGATTTAATTATCTCGTTAGGCTAGGAAAACTTCATATTTTTCAAGGTTCCATCCGACTCACAGAATGCACTAATTTTCGTTGGTCTTCGCAACAACTTTCACGGAAGAAAAATTGTATTGATTTGATTTATCTTCAAAATGAGACTAATTAGTATTAAAAACTTTCGGGAAATTTTTCGTAACAGCGGAAAGTATGCACTCATATGTGACATTTTATTCAGAAATTTTTTTTACCCATAAATGCTTCTTTGACCATGCAACGACAATATAAACACAATTGAATTTATGCAATTGAATTTATGATTTCAGCGTTATTTTGAAATTGTGATTTAATTTGCAACAAGGTTATATTTACAGATTACCAAATAACTTTTCTTAATTTTCATAAAGAGTCGAATGAGAGCGGATTTAGTATTTTCAGATTTCTTAGATTTTCCTAATTTCCCAAACTGCAGTGGTCCTGGAAATTCGCTCTGAAAATTCCACATTCCAGGCAATTAATTTTTTTCAGAAATACATGTTAGAAAAATCATTAATAGACCTCTAGTTCGTTTTAGTTTTTGATTTTCAGCATTTATAACTTAAGTAATAAATTTTTAAGAAATAAAAAAGAGAAAAGTAAATCTATACATACAAAGATTATTGTTTTGTTTATCTTTGTACCAAATATTTTTTCTTAATACAGTAACAGTAAAAGCGCATATGCTAAAATTTCGACTACGTCTGGGTTCCACCCTTAATAGAGGTCTAGGAAGTGGGTTGATCTCGCGTTTGCCACCCCATGGTCCAACTGATTTGTACGGCATAGCAAAAAAGTTCATTCTTGTTAACATTGTTTTGTTTTGTTGTTGTTATTTATTATTAAAACTTCATTTATATTAGTTATTATGGTTTATTCTGATAACTTAACATTTATTGCGCACATCACAAGCCGTGCTCCCCTTCTTACTGACTATCTTCCTAAAACCTCATTTACACAACTAAACTATAAAGGTAAGTTTACATTGATACTATAATAAATAGCATAGATATGCACATACATAACAAACATAAAAATCGAATTTCATAAAAGCCGTACGGGGCGAGCGTAGGTGCGTCTTTACTATGTACATACTTCGGTATGCGATGTAAAGCAACGACAGGCGCGGTTAGTACTTGGATGGTGACCATTCCAACGGAAACCGCGTTCTCGCCTCACACATCTTCCAGCGGCTTGTATATCAGTGTATGCGCGGAAGCTATACAACCTTAGGCGAGGGTTGTATAGGAGATATACCATCCTTCGGAAGGGATGTAAAGCCGTCGGTCCCTTGTCTATTAAATGTTAGGCAAGTAAAAGATCCCTACTCTTCTTAAGGGAAGAGGTTCGGCAAAATTCCTGGTTGGGGGTAACTCGTCTACAGGCGTCGGTGTTAGGCCTCAGTAGCGGAAATAGGCCGACGTTAAATAAATGTATAAAAAAAAAGCCGTACGGTATCGTATCACCTTAGTACATAGAGGTCACTTTTCGGAAAATGAAAATTATTCCTGTACTTCTGTCCCGTTATTTTTGTACGGCAGTCTCTTTTTAAGAGTCACAGATATAAATACAGTCCAAATAAACGTAAGCTGTACAGGATCGTTTGAAAAATGCAACCCCCGTGGGTTACAATTTTCACTTTTCCGCGGCTTTCCCATGTCCCACCTAAAATGTACGGCATAGGGCTCAAAGTTATTTATTTCTGTAGGACTATAAAAATTATACCTTTTCAAGTTGTATCATATGACTCCCTAAAAATTTAGCATGAGCTTGTGGTCTATAAACTGTTTACTTATATTTTAGCAACAAAAAAATATTTTTTTCGTTAGTGGCGAATATCGTATGTCTTTCTTTACTGTGAACAAAGATTTTCTTATCTAAACGGGCAATGAACTAACTATACTGTACAAATAATGCATACAATATAATTTTTCCCAGCGGTTAACCCCTCGACCTACTTCATTTGTCTATCTAATGATTCCGTTTGTTGAAATTATATATCATCACTCATCAGTAAGTAGTATGTAACATAAATACGTTATACCTAACTTAAATATCTGCACACAAATAGTACTAAATTACTAAGGTTAGGAGCAGAATTTCCTCTCGGATTTTGCTATACAATTTCAACGATACATTAATCGAAGAATCCATAAACAATAGACGCGTTTTCTGCATTAATTATCGCATACAAATTAAGTATAAAATTACCTATATGCATAATTATAAACGTTTTCAAATTTATGTAAATTCCTCAATTATAGACACCGTAAGGAAAACTGTTATTTATAGGTCATTTGAAAAACGAATTATAAACATCGTTGAAACCTAACAGTGTCTTCCATCTGCTTTGTTAAATTCCTGTAACAGACTGTACAGTCAATTAAAGAAAATGTTATTATAAACATAAGTAACTCTTAAAATATTTGCTTTAGATATGAGATATGATGCTCGTTATAAGACGTTCTTAATTTAAAAACATGCTTAAAAATGAATTCCCTATTTAAAGATTTTAAAACGTTTTAAAAAACTAAAAACCTTAAGGAGAAAAATAGTTATAGTTCAAGTAATAAGTTCCTGATACATAAAAAATGCAACAAAAACTTTACGACCTCATTAAAATACCATTACTCTTTGTGCCGCAAATCATCTCGCTTACCTTTATAGGTTTTTAATGTGCGTCGAGTCGTTTGATGCAGGCATGCCGCCGTGGCCCGCGGCGATAATAATTATGTCGTAAAGTTTTTGTTGCGTTTTTTATGTCTCGGGAAGTCCTTACTTATACTATACAAGTGAAGAAAACACCGAGCAGCAAAATGAGGAATAATAAGAAATAACTCCCCACAATTTTCAATTCTTTTAGAATTTCACAATTTTCTGGAACAAATTATGTGGAGCGATGAATCTCGATTCCATAATAATGGAGATTCATAATCATACATAACTGTCGTGATCCCAGACACGATTTGGGGTAATGTTTGATGTGGCATTGTAAACGAATTCATAGTTGGACCATATTGTGTCCTATATACGTAACAGACATAACAAACTACAGAGGAATCTCAATCCTATCTAACTTTACTAATGTTTTTGAGTTTATTCTGGAGTAAAGAATTTAATTTCCATTCACCAACACGGTTTTATGAAGATACGTTCCACAATAACACATCTAGCTTGTTTAACTTAATTTGTTTCAGAATCAGTAGACAATAGATATCTAGTTGGTGTAATGTACACTGATTTCTCAAAACCCCTTAAAAGACCACACGTTGTTAATTGAAAAATTAAACCCATATTGGTTTGAGGAAATTACCATTAAACTTCTTCATGTCACCTGGAAAATCGGTTACAATATGTGCAATATAACGATTTTACAGCATGAAATACTTAACTTGCATCATCAGGGGTACCTCAGGGTTCAAATCTGGGACTACTTTTATTTTATATTTATAAATGATTTAGTTGACACCATAGGTTGCGAGAAGCTTTTGTTTGTAGATGAATTAAAAGTATTTAATAAAATAAACAACATCGAGGACTGTCTAATTTTAACATAGTCAATACACAAAAGCTTTGGTGTACGTCTAACAAACTAGATATGGACATATCGAAATATAAGGTAGTAACATATATAGATTACTTGTATACCTTCAATGACACGAAGTTGTCAAGAACCCAATCAACAAAGCACTTAGCAGTGCTAACTCGCCATTAAAATTACTAGGCTTTATAATAAGAAATTGCAAACAATTTTCTAATGTAGACACACTTAAAAGGTATTTCTCAATTATGCGATCCAAACTTAATTATGGTGCAATAATTTGGAATATGTATTTGTTTAATTTGCATTAGTTACCGAGTGCACTCGCATATACCATAGGTCATATGTTTTTATTAGTATTGTCATTTGAACACTTATATTGACCTGTAATTGGAATATTATTCAATAAAATTTATTATTATTATTATGTCTGTACGATGGAAATTTAAATGGCAATCGCTACTTACAATTTTAACAAAATGATTTACCTTTGCTATTAGATAATTTACAAATTCAATTCGATACAATGTGGTTTGGACCAAGTCCACATAATAGCAACAATGTCAGTAATTAGCTTCACTATACTTATTGAGGAAGATGGATAGGTACAAATGAAGTGCTCAGGTGGCCCCCTAGATTACCTGATTTGACTCCGTTAGATTTTTATTTGTGGAGTTACTTAAAAAATGAGGTGTATAAGGAACCAATAGAATAAATTGATAGGTTCTCATTGCGCATAAATGAAAATGGCAATAATTTTGAACATCTTGCTAATTTCGACAAGTTATCTATTTTGAATATTGGAAGGGTGAAGTGAGGTACCGTCATCGGTTTAAGCTCTGAGATCTCGATCGGCGAAGTTAAGCAGCGTTGGTCGAGTCTGCTTGGTAATAGCTTCACACCGAAGGCGGAGTGCTATTACGTGCTTTCTATTGTCATAAAATTATCTCGTACATTATCAATGTCCTAGGAATATTATAGCTGATAAGCGCAAAAAGTGTTCTTGCCATGTGGCGTGAAAATGTTCATCAGTGCAACTACCAAGAAACATGTTAAATATGTTTGTTGCATACAATATTTTGTCTATTTCTTTCAAAAAAGTTGAAGTTTTCATATTAAGCAACTCCTCAACTATTTTTTTAGTCAGGGTAGTACCAAAATATTTTGTCCAATACAGTCTATGGCTATTTCTACTCCACTGTGAGGGGGAAATCGAAGAATTAGTTTTGTAAAAATGATCAAATAGCTTATATTTGAAAATGCATGCGTACCTACAGTTGAGTTACCCAAGGCAATCACGAGAATTGGAGTGAGATTGGTTCATAGAATGGTTAACGTCTCAGCCACTGGCGAACCGCATTTAAATGTGAGATAAAATTCTCACATAATGCGGTATTTGAATTAGGTAACTGGTAAACCCAGTTATAAACTAGCGACCCTCTCCGGCTTTCTCGATGTCATTTCAGGCTCTTTGTGACAAGCCTAAAGGGATCTTGTAATACATTTTAACACCTACATAATCTGTACTTTAATATATACGCGACAGCACAAACAGGGCATATTATGTAAACCAACAAATTTCCATTGTAGCAGATAGTCAGGTAGTACTAAAGGCCTGTAATCAGGTGTCAGACTGGGTTTAGAAATGTCTAAGTTAGAGTTCTGATGGTAGATCGCAAGAGGGTGTGCACCTGCCTCAGCTTCGATAGTCACCCTCGTGTTTGATTTGTATAAATAAAACCGCTGCCCAAGGAACCACTATTTCCACATCCAGATTTTGTATCGAAATCTTATACACACTAAATCCCAATGTAATATTTTATTCCCTTTAATAATAGGGTGAGGGTGGCAATGGGGATGGTGGAGGGGGTAGCTAAAGCCAAAAATTTTTTGAGACGTTTCGTTCTTGTATACACACTAAATCACATTTTATTTATTTTTTACTCCCTTTCATAATAGTGTGGGGGTGATAGGGGGGGGGGATGTGGCTGATGCAAAAAAAAATATTGAGACCTTGACTTTTCGTACATGCCTTAAATAATACGATAGAGTCTACTATACACAATAATCCTTATGCTCAGGGGTCTCTAAATCTCCTTTTGCTACCTAGTTAATATTTAACGATTTACCTGTTTAATTGGTAATTTATTTATTGACGTGGAACAATTTACGATGTAGTAAAATTATCAATATGTTCAGTAAAATGAAAAGAAAGTTACACTTGCATTGAATATCTATATAATCAATGTATAAAAGACATAAAAAAACATATGCATTAAAATACCACTTTCTTTTGAATTATTTGAGATAGTATCGAAGGCGTGTTTAATTGTAAATTGTCTTCTAAGTTATGGATAATACAAATTGGACATCTTGTTTAAACAGCTATTATTTTTTTTTTAATAGAAATAGATTTTTTTTGCCAATATAGTTTATTTCAGAGATATAATTAATATAAGAGATACTTATTTATTTGCAACGCTGTTTTATAGGTAAACCAACCCAACTAACTGCAGAACAGGAAGTATGCAAAAAGATATATGAGTAAAAAGAACACAATGTACAGTATTTGGAAAGTCTGTTCATACATTAATCGCACATAAAAACTCAAACAAAGAATTAAACATAATCCTGCATACGTACAAAGAAATAGATTTGTAACTTTATAACCACAATATTTATATTTTTCTGCCACTGCCAGATATTGTTGAGTATTTCAAATCACACGTGCAAGCATTTTCCACTCAAAACTTGACAATTATTTAAATTTCAACTGTTTCCTTATGCCATAATATTCCTCGCCTACTTGACTATTATTGTTGTCAAGATAAATTATACGCAGGTACAAATATTTATCGACCGAAAAAACTTCTGACATTTAGAAATATATTAGGGCTAATTTGTTGGAAGGCGTTTATGATTTTCAACCGCAACTCATCGAGATTATTAACCCTATTCTCCTGAAAGTCATACATTTGAGATGTTACGTGTTCCCATAAAAAGAAGTTAATTGGAGCCAGATCAGGAGATTTAACTAGCCATAAAGTGGTTTCCCGTTCACTCAATAAACGACCTGGAAATGTAATGTTCAAGAAATTCTGAACTACGGCAGGATGGTTTCAGACCTGGTAAATCTACAGAAACTGCGCCTTTTTACTTTATTGACTATATCTACAAAAAATTGGATCAGGGCAAATATGTCGTCTCTATTTTGTTTGCATAACTTGTGCATTTGACACTGTTAATAATGCATCTTTGGTGGCTAAGTTAGAAAATATTGGAATTCAAGGCAAATTTTTAGACTGGACAATATCTTATATGAGCAACCGAAAACTAACTGTTAAATGTAGCTTCTGATTTAAATGACGTTAATTTGCGTGTTCCTCAAGGACCTGTTTTAGGTCCGCTGTTATTCTCTTTATATATAAATGATCTTCCTAGATTTTTCAATGAAGGTGATATCACAATGTATGCTGATGATACAGCGGTATCAATTTGTACTTCAACTCCTGAGGAACTCTATATAAAGATTGGCTATATCTGTGAAACCATGAGTGGCATAGTGTCAGCATAATAGACTCATTTTAAATGAAAAAAAAACTAAATATATTAATTTTAATCTAGAAGGCCTTTGACTCAGGATTTGATACCTTTTTCAACTGATTTTAAATGTTTAGGAACATACCTTGATAGTATCCCCGGTTGGATATGCCATGTCGATCATGTTTGCAAACAATTAAATAAGGCTTACGCTGTATTGCAAATGAATAATATGCTGGGACAACCAGGGTTTTAAAATATTTACTGTGTGTTGGACTACTCATACATCTCTTCTAACATAATTTTGTGAGGTAAATCCATGAACATTAATAGAATATTTATATTGCAGAAGAGTACTATAATATACAATGATACGTGCAGAATAGTGTTTAAGGACAATAAAATCCTTACAATACCCAGCGTTTATATTTATCAATGTTTGCTTTTTGCGACGGATAATATGGAATTATTTGACACTCTGCGTATAGCTCTTAGTTATAGTCTAGTATAATTTATATGCAATACCTCCACAAATAAGACAACATTTAAAGATTCTCCGTACTGTAATTATATAATTTGCTATAACAGGTTACCAAAAAATGTGCGTGACCTACCGTGCAGACGTTATAAAAAAATGGCAAAAAATTTCCAGTAGAGAAGACTTGTTACTCAATTAATGAGTTTTTAAATTCTAGCTAGCATTTCTGGCATATGTACTTGCACGTGAACTTGTATACATCAATTTTATTTATATTTGTAAGGGTGATTTTACTATATGTAAATATGTGTGAAATTAGACAACCACCTATTCTAATATATCTGTATATATATATATATATATATATATATATATATATATATATATATATATATATATATATATATATTGTTTTTTTTTGTATGACGCCTTGTAATTATTTTATTGCATATGTAATTTTTTTTACATATATATTGACTTACCAATGTTACTTATTTGTATAGAATTGGTTAATTGAAATTATTATTTTCAAACTGCTTAGCCAAAACTGGCAGATATGCTGTGCATATGGTACTTGTAATACTTTATATCTATGCATGTGTAGCCTTAGTATTTTTATGTTTTATGTTTTACATATTCATTATTTCTTTTTATTTTGACATGTCGTATATCATTGTCTATGATCGAAAGGATAAATACAGATTATGATTATGAACCATAAAGGTGACTGCCATTTTGTTGCAACTAGATCTGGTTAAATTTTCGCCCTACCAGCCGTCTAATTTTTTGATGATTTTTCATCACGGTTCGCCTTGTCCATTACACATTCCCAAAAGGTGCTATTCGTCTGATATTGTGCTCGGGAAGCATCTCACGGGTTTTTCTTGCTTTGTATGATTGGTAACCGTGTTTCTTGAGAGTCCTTCTTACTGTCCTGTCCACCGCTTCAACAATTACTGTAGTAGAAAAAGTAGAATTTTCATTAACCGTGGCCAAAACTATTATCTCCCTCATTCCATTATTATTATTATTATTATTATTTTCCGGGACAAATTTATCTTTTATGTTTTGTGGGACAAACTGTACAATGTTTCAGAGCGTATAATAATAAACGGAGTTACAGTGAATAATCTGCATTTTGCAGATTACACAGAACTTATGTCAGACAATATTGAGGGACTCCAGATCCTCTTGGACCGAATAATCAACGTATGCGAAAATTATGGCCTCAAACTGAATGTAAAAAAACTAAACTAATGATAGTGAGCAAAAGAAACATTAATGGAAAACTGTGGATTGGGACAGGATGTTTAGAAAGGGTGCATAGAATGAAATAAATGAGACAGCTTCCAGTTGATAACTGGGACCACTCGATTGAAATAAAATTAAGAATAGAGCAAGCAAGCAAGCATTTGTGAGGATGAAGAAGATTTTCTGTGGACATGACCTAAATATGGAATTGAAGATAAGGATGGTTCGCTGTTATGTATTCTCCGTCCTCTTGTATGGAGTGGAGACTTGGACTCTTACAGAAAACACCCTTAAGAGACTTGAGGCTTTTGAGATGTGGGTATACCGACGTATGCTACGGATAAGTTGGGTAGACCACGTTACAAACATAGAAGTAATGCGTAGAATGGGTAAAGATAAGGAAGTAATTAATACTGTGAAAAGGAGGAAACTATCATACTTTGGCCACGTAATGAGACATCCAGAAACATATAATACACTACATCTGATAATCCAAGGTAAAATCAATGGAAAACGAGGCCCAGGAAGAAGAAGAACGTCCTGGTTGAAGTACTTGAGACAGTGGTTTGGGAAGTCAACGACCGCGCTTTTCAGAGCGGCGGTTAATAAAGTCAAAATAGCGAAAATGATCGCCAACATTCGTTGAACGGATACGGCACTGCAAGAAGAAGAAGAAGAAGGGACAAACGTACCATGTTTTTCGAAATTCTTTATGATTCGATTGTATTTAGTGCAGGAGGAGGCCTATTTGGAAATCTAGTTTCAAATATTTCTTTACATCCACGTATTGAACGGTCAGCATAATTAATACCATTTAATTATTAGGATTTTTTTTCAGTAAATTGATAATTGCACAATTTATCAGTTAGATTAATAATGTATTCTGATATAAAAATAAACTTCTATATACTTCAGTTACTCAAAGCGGAATAAATTATGTATAAAAAAAAGTCGAACTTAGATTTACGACGCACCCAAAAAAGGCAATAAAAACTTTACAATCCCATTAAAATACAGTTACTCTCTGTACTATTTCGTCGGCAAATTGAATCACTTATAGTCGAGTACACATTTGCTAAGCACTCAAAAAACGCAACAAAAACTTTACGACATCATTAAAATACCATTACTCTTCGCTCTCCATCGCAAATTGACTCGCTTACCTTTATAGATTTTTAATGTGCGTCGGTTTGTTTGGTAACACGATGCCGCATGGGCCAACGGCGATAATAATGAGGACGTAACGTTTTTGTTGCATCTTTTATTTGCAATAAATTTATTTGCAGCAAAGCTTTGCACTATACTATACAGGCATGTACGATACGCTATTTACGTCGATCGAGCCCCTACCATTCAACATCAATTTGCGCATTCGATTTGTTCTGCACCCGTGAATATGAAATGTTTAGTTATTCATATAGATTCGGGGTACGTGTACGTACTTCGCTGCCTCTATCTGTATCAGAACTTCGATAAACCGGTGAAGAATACTCTGTATACATTTAGTTTCTATTTGATACAATATGTTGTCCCACTATCTCCTTCTGCTAATTGGCAGTACCCCCTTGAAAGCATCTATTTTTTTTAAAACAAGTTTTAAACGATTTTAAGTACATAAACTGTAACATAAAAACCTATCTAACAATTTTACAAATGAATTGTTATCAAGAGTTTTTTTAAAATTAAAAGTATATATACAGTGAGGTCAATTTTTAATTCCAAAGTGTACATTTTATACCTCCCCCTTCAGCCCCCTTGGAGTGACAGCTGCCTCTTTAAGATTTTTAAATGGAACGAGGGTGCGCGTAATAGCTAATTTGAAAGGGTTTTTAATTCTCTATCTAGCAATATAACATATTTTGAATTCTCTTATTTTTTTATTGAAAAATATTAATATTTTTAATTTTACTTAGTAAACAAAAGAATATGAAACAGTTTAAATCAAATGTTCAAACTGGGTGCCCGTAGCTTCTTGACAGTAATGGAGGCGTTGCTGAAATTCTTCTAAAACATTTTGATTTCCGGGGTGATTAGATTAATTTCTTGCCTTGTTCTGTCTTTTAAATCGTCGACGTTATTTGGTCTGTTGAAGTACACTTTCGATTTTAATTAACCCCATTAAAAAATAGTCAAGCGGCATCAAATCGGGAGAACGGACAGGCCACTCAATTCCACCGATCCACCTATTGGGAAAAACTTGATTGCAAAATGTGGTGTAGCTCCGACCTGCTGTTACCAAATGTTTCTATCAATTTCATTAGGGCTGTCATCATCTGGGAAAAGTATTCTTAACTCTGGAACTAAGAAATTTTGCAAGAAATCTAAGTAACGGGCGTCAGTTAATGTAGTATCAAAGAAATATAGGAGAATTTATAATTCCAGCCCAAACGTTCACCTTCCGAGGATATTGAATTTTGGCCTGCATGGTCCAATGTGGATTTTCTGTACTCCAGTATCTACAGTTCTGTTTGTTGACTGTTCCATTTAAGACGAATGTTGCTTCATCAGAAAAAGGAATGTTTTTCTTATAAATAATGGATAATCTTGATAAATTTGCCATGATTTCGCAAAGTTCCAATCGGCGATCAGGGTCATCGTCATAAAATTCTTTATATGGGTGGTATTTTTCATTTTTCAGAAGACGCAATATGGACGTTTTACTAACATCATTATCGGCGGAAACTTGTCTTGTAGGTTTATGTGAATTATCTTGAATATCTAACAATATATCCAATTTCTTTTTATCGTCTAAAATGCATTTCCTACCAGATTTAGGAATACCTGTGACATTTCCAAATTCACGAAATTTGTTTTCTACTCTACTAACCCTAGACTGAGAAATACGATGGTTAGGATACTTATAGGATTGAAGATTTCGGATACCTGCTGAGTTCTTGTTTTATCACCACATCCTAATATCAAAATTTCAATTCTTTGGGTAACCGAGAGACTCACTGTTAGAATAATGATCAACTTGACAATCAGCGATAAAGAACTAGAATCATAAGTTTGCACAGATGTGGCAAATAAAGAAATTATAATTTTTTCTGATATGTAAAAAGACATTATTTTTACTTCTTTCTCTTTGTCGGGTATTTTGCTACCTGCGTATCAGAAAAAACGATACACTTAAATTGAATGTTATGACACAAAATTAATTAGAAAAGACAGATATTTGGTACGTATAAAATAGTTTATTTTGCATTTGATTGTATATATTTCAAAATGTTCAAATTTGATTTTCTTGACGAAGAATGAAGGTATTCCTAAATCTGGTAGGAAACGCATTTTAGACGATGAAAAAAAATTGGATATATTGTTAGATATTCAAGATAATTCACATGAACCTACAAGATAAGTTTCCGCCGATAATGATGTTAGTAAAACGTCCATATTGCGTCTTCTGAAAAATGAAAAATACCACTCATATAAAGAATTTTACGACGATGACCCTGATCGCCGATTGGAATTTTGCGAAAACATAGCAAATAGATCAAGATTATCCGTTATTTATAAGAAAAACATTCCTTTTTCTGATGAAGCAACATTCGTCTTAAATGGGACAGTTAACAAACAGAACTGTAGATACTGGAGTACAGAAAATCCACATTGGACCATGGAGGCCAAAATTCAAAAAACCTTATATTGCGGGGTAGATAATTAAAAACCCTTTTAAATGAGCTATCACACGCACCCTCGTTCCATTTAAAAATTTTAAAGGGGTAGCTTCACCCCAAGGGGGTTGAAGGGGGAGGTATAAAATTGTACTAAAAAAACGTCATTTTAGAATTAAAAATTGACGTGTTTTAACAATAAATTTATCCGTTACTTATGAACGTCACTGTAGAAAGTGTTTACGTTTGACAATTAGAAGGAACACATTTTAAAATGAATTAATACGTACCTACTTAGGTACTTGATGGTTAAAAATGCATATATTAAAAAATTAGGTCTTACTGCAGATACATGAAACAAAAATAGGAAAAGAATGTAAACATTTTAATTACAAACACTATCGTAAACTTGTTATAAATATGGTCCTGTTAACTAATGAATTAATTGTATATTTAATAGTTCATTGTAACATTTCTAACAGCACATGTAAAAGAAATTAGTATCGACATTCGTATCTAGGTAACGTTTCTTTCTTATCAAATAAGAAAGTGGCGAGGTAAAAGCTGAAACTATTCTATGGTATACTTTGAAACGTATTCATTATGTTAATTAAATAATTGACTTTATTTTAATATTGAAACGCGCTTTCCAAATAAACAATTGGTATTATTATGAGATTTTATTCCGAAGTAACCTAATTACAAAAGAAAACATCATAAATGTTTTAAAGACGGTTAAAATCTCACCATTGTTATGTGTCGTTAAACTGCAATTCCCATTAGAATCACCCTGAGGACATTCTTCAGCTGTAACAACACTCTTCAACACTAACACCACACATCCTAAAAAGGTCACTAAGTATTTACGTGTCATTGTATTTTTGGTACACTGGAGCACTATAACACTGCAATCCACTTCTGTATCTGGAGATAGCAACGAAAAAATACCACAACATGTAGATCACATAACTGAGGCTGTAAATATTATTCACTAACTTTACCGACGGTCAGCGGACTCATTCTGAAGCATGTTTGTTGGCCTCCGGTTTACCATCGCCATCCTACCTTCTACCTAATCCTAGTGGGGTTCAGGTAATTTGAGGTTACACTAGACTGTTGTATAATCTTATTTTACTACGTGGACTAAAAAACGATTTCTTCAGGTATCAGTCACGGCATACTTTTAAAACGGCTGGGAGACGTTAGAACTGAAGGATACTGTTTAAATTCGTTTAATAATTTTTCTAAATAACACAATGTTGTGTATTTGACATGTGTTTTTGACCAGTGGGAAGTGAGAACACGACCACGTTCACGTGATTTTTAGTTTAATAGCTAAGGATCTAGGATGGTTGAACCTGCCCTTTTGGATAAGAGCAAATTTTTATAAAGACACATGAAATAATAGTCCAGTGCCAATAATTTTTTGTCAAAAAAAAATTCTTGGCAGTATGTGGATGGTCGGAAAATTTAGGATTAATGGTATATGAATGGAGAAAAATCGATTGGACCTCAACAAATAACCAGAGGTAGGGTGGGGGTGGAAAAGGTGTGTTATTAGGAGTGAAACGTGATTTTTTACGATTTCCGGCAAAACTAGACCTCCTATCGAAAAAGTTAAATACAAAAGTTGTAAATAATTGAAAGATCTACAACTTTTATTTGAAGCATTTTCAACAGAACCTCAAAACTATTGAGAAAAACGTCAAAACCCAATTTTTTTATTTTTTATTTTTATCCCACAAAAATTATTCGATTTTAATGAAATTTGGTGAAAATGTACATTTATATGTCTCAAATAAACTGTAATTTTTTTGAAGTGAAATATTTATTTTTTGATTTTTAGCGAATTTAATTTGAAAAAAGGATTAATTTTCAATTAAAAAAGTTGATTAGCAAAATTTTGATTTTTGAAAATTTCAAGACGGAATTTTTTTCGTTGAAACCTCTACTTTAAGATGGTGTAAAAATTTATACTGTTACTGTGGAAAAACATTGTCAAAAATGTAAAAAACCAAAACAACGATTTTTCAAGATCGATTTTTCCGTAAATGAAGTGGTGAGAGTGGTGCAAGATGATAATTTTTATGTAATATCAAATAAAGGAACTTTGATTAACCGTTTAAAGTTCGGGCTGTTGAAAAACAAATTGTTTACGCCGTGGATAAAGATACGAATTCGTAACTGTATGAATATCCTTAAAGCTAGGAACTGACGTCATCCTTAAATTCGTACTCGTATTATTTACTCTTAAAAATACGAACTGATGTTACATACTTATTTACATTCAAAAATGCATTTTGCATTTACATTGCGAATACTGATAACATTGGAAGAACTTTTTGAACCAGGGAATAATAGTACACAAAGTAAGTTCATTTGTTTATTCAATGAAAACAAAATGTTTAAAACAGAACAATAATTGACTAAAAATTTCTTTCTCTTTAACCCTAACACTGTGAGATCTGCTCCCTCTTCTTTTTATTTTCTTTGGCATCTTAATATTATCTAACTGTAATTGAATGGTTTCATCATTTTGAAAATCTGAAAGTCACTGCAGTTTTCAGAACTTGGTTGCATATTTTCATCAATTACAATACTATAATCAACCCCAGGTTTTAAAATTTAAAATTCATGTGACAATTTCTCGATTGATTTTCATTTAGGTAACCAATATCAACATCGAGTATCCCTATATCAGGTATTTTATTATCATTACATTGGAAATTTACTTTACACTTGAAATTCTATTTCTTTCCGGTTCTCCAGGCATTTTCTATGCGCTGAAGAATCGTTAATTTGTTATAAACACTGCCGGAATAAGATAGGCTTGCTATGTTTGCTATGTTGTTACACACAGCTAAAGCTTCCTTTCCTCTTTCTTGTACAGTTAACGTTTTTTTCTTCTCAACATTAGTAAAGTGGAATGAAATTTGTTGAACTGTACCAATATTAAAACTTCTTAAGTATATGTGTCATTTCCAGCGTTTATGGCATAACTTTTCTTCGTACAAAGGGATAGAACCGATTGTTCTTGCAAAATATGGCGACACGGTAAAAGCATTGAAGTGTAGTGGTAATAATCACAGAAATCAATGTGTTAAAAGTTAAAATTTATCTAAGACCTAAAACTTAAAATTCATGTAATACTTACAGAAGGGTACGTGAACTCTTTATATATATCCTTGCTCTTGATCTGAATTTCATCCATAATTACTTTAAAAGCAAAATCGGTCAGTAGAATTTGGTAGTTTCTTTCATCGCTGTTTTCTTCATAAGCGAAGACAGGTCTAGTGAATATTATTTCTTTCGCAGTCTTATTTGCTTTCTCCTGTAATTGGAATGACATAAAAACGAAAAACTATTTGACAAAGTCATTTAATGTACTATTTTTAAGAATAACTTGTTTAAATTTATGGTTTATAGATTCTAGTCTATTATTTGTTCTATTTCTTAAATTTTTTGAGTTCATACTGTACAAAGTCCAATCGTGTCGGATAGGCTGCCAATTACGGTCAAAATATTTGAAAACTGTTTGTGGGACTTTCTTTTTAAACTGAGATAAATTTCATCATATATAACTTCAGATTTTGTACAAATTAGTTTCTGTAATATTTCTAGAGAATCTTTTCTTTCTAATTTTGAAATCTGCAGTTTTCCAGTAGATATTTTCATAGTGTGAAATAATCTTATATATGCCTTTGCTTCAGGAAACAATTCTTTCAAAAATTCCTTCTCTAACAAATCTTTGTCGGATATTATACAGAAAGGCGATTTACTATGTTCGTTTTTAAAACAATTAAGAAGCCACATTAGTGTTTCCCTATTTTCCGAAGCTGTAACAGAAGCTCCAACAATATCACTGTGACCATTTTACCATCCTCAACTAAAGGTAAAAACAGGGTGCATCTACTATCTAGAAGTTTATATGTTCCATCTATTGCAAGAAATTAAGGCCAGACATCAAATGTATTTCTCATAATTAACGATGAAAAATATAATCCTTTAAAGTGGTTATCATCATCAGAAAGTACAGATACCTCACAGTTTGCAAAAACAAAACATAAGAGAACTTACAAAAATATTTCAATAGATAAATTAGAAATACTGTATGTTTCTCTGAGTAGCTTTACGGTCATATTAAGATCATTACTGCCAGTTTTTAGTTTTTTGCCTATATTCGATAAATCCCGTACAGTAACTGTTTTGTTCATTCGCTGAACTACTCCGGATTGTATGATCTTATTGCCATGACAAGCAATAAGTTGTTCAATTTCTTCAGACGCGCTAACATTTAACCGACGATTTTGAGGCAAGTGATAAAAAAATATCTAAACAGAGTTAACATTATTAAAATGTAATAGACCATTCCAGAGCACGTGACTTTGATCCGCCATTTTGCCTGGGTGGCACACAAAGCGATTATTTCCCGTGTGTTTACATTCGTTTTTCGTGCTATGGATTGGGTTTATTGTGATTTTTTGCAAATTTTTTCGCCAAGATGTCTCGAAGTGAATATTATGTAACCCTTAGAGGTAATAGTAAGTGCAGATATGATTAAAAAAACGAGATTATTGACAATATTGACCACTGTGCAATCCCTCCTGAAGAGAGCAGGCTTGAAGTTTATAATATTACCATGATGGACTTCGTGAATTATTTGACACTAACTTATAGTTATTATACTGGTTTACAATTTAAGCCTTATAAAAGCTTGCAAGCCTACAAGCTTTACGAATCTGGCTCTGTTCAAGGAATTTTGGCAAAACAAATCAGTGATGAGGCATTTGTTGTAATTGGGAAGATAAGAAATCAAAGTTAATGCGTAATTTTACATTACAATTAGATTCTATATGTTAATGTATATAATTGTGATATGCTACAGAGGTTTTAAACTTGATTAACATTTTTTAAATCTTTGTTGTAGGTTAAACACTCTCAACGAAAGAGGGAAAAGTTACTTCAAGTTTGGATTATTATTTTTAAGAACATCGGTATTTCCATTGCTCACTGTACATGTATCAGATGTACATCTTTATCAGAAGTATGCAGTCATATAGTGATTCTGTTTTACCTGCATGATCGTCCAAATACCATCGAAGACAGTGGTCCTGGTCCAGCGTCCACTGACTTTCCGTTTGGCCAGTACCTTCCATGAAAAATGTAGAAATGTTGCGAATACGGGATATGGATTGGCCAAAAAAGTAGAAACAAGACGGTATGTCTCAGGAACATCCTCCTTTTGATAGATAAAAATGAACTTACGCCTATTTATGTCCGTATCTAATTTATGGTCTTTTTTGGCTCGACTGAACCAGAACTTGGATATTTTAAAAGAATAAAGTGAATATTAAATAACATTTGTTTTACTGTGAATAAAAAATATATATTACTGATGTTCAATATATTGAAATAAATAGGGATATATAATTAAAATTGTTTTTTTATTAATAAACACAGGTACATAGATAATTCATTATTTATATTATTTGGTATTTGAGGAGGCACATGTTTATGATTGCACTACATACCACGACAATTTTATCTGATGCACTCAATTTCCTCATTTTGTTTCATGAAAAAAATTTTTTTTGAGCAAACCTACAACTCTTTCTACATGAACCCATACAATTGTAATATTTCGTGTGTTTTCCAAATCTATAGGATACAACTGAGTTTGGCCTTTTGTAAAGGCGGGTATTTGTAGTTTTATCCTCTAAAGCAGCTAGTTTTCCTAAAATCACACACATCATTTAATTCTAACCTTATAAAACCTAGAAGGAGTTTTTGTACAAAAATTAAGTACTTACCAGTTATAAAATGTTTTGAATAAATACGACCGTGTTTTAGATGGCTTTTACTTAGTGGCTCCCGTCCCAAAGCCTTAATCCGAGCATTTCTTCTTTCTATAGGCAATGCATTAAGATGATTCCCCTAATAGTTAAAATAGCGGGAAATTGGAAAAACAATCCATGATCTCTTTCACCACGCATTGAACATTTAACAGCAATACAAAAATGTGGCATTTTCTATCAATTAGACCAGGATAAAACAATTTAATGATGAAATACTCGTAATGTTTACATACGCAAATGGTTTTGTATGCCACCTAGCAAATATGGCCGAACTGTCAATGACGTCATTCTGGAATGGTCTATACTATTATCGTACCTGTCAGTGGATACCTGAGATTGGTCATGACCTATGTGCTTATTAGACATGGATTTTATTTCTAGGTACTGCCCATCAGACGATAGTTGAATTTTGAGACTTGCAGGGCAGCCCATTCTATGTGTACTACAGATTAGATTGCCTTAAATATTTCTAGAAAATAATGTAGAAGCCTACATACCTCGTATGTATTGAAATTTTTCACCATGAATGTCAGTTGTATTGCACTTCGTAATAATGGAGATCAGTGCTCTCTTTCTTTTTTGGGTTAGGGGCCACAGCTATTAATGTACGACTGTTTTTCTGTATTTCTGACGATGTAAGCACTCAAATGATATAAGATCTTGTTCACTAGAGTTGGATATTTTTTACCCACGTGTAAATTCATAGTTGCTAATGTAATAGTTAATTAATCGAACCTATCTATACTCCGCACTTTTAAACTCACGAATACCTATTTCAACACAAAAAAATGTAATGTCAGTTCGTATCTTTAAGAGTAAATGATACGCATACGAATTTAAGGATGACGTCAGTTCGTAGCTTTAAATATATTTATACAGCTACGAATTCGTAGCTTTATCCATGGAGAATTATTTAAGTAATACTTTTACATAAAAAATTGCTAAAAATGATCGTTTTTGTGCAAGAATTTTTTTTTATGCTTCATGGACAAAAATAAATTGAAAATAATGTCATTAAAATAAATATTTAAAATCATTTCAACAAAGTGGGAATATAAAATTCTATTTTAATCTCATTTTTTTGTAAACCTGCACTACATCATTAGATTCAACATAGTTTTCAGTTTCTTCAGGATCATCGACAAGGTCTTCGACTTCGTCAAGGTCCTCAAGTTCACCAAGATTTTTATTTCCAATATTAATTTGAAAATTTGTTGTTCGTCATCAGTCTCTTCCGAATCGTTAATTTCCTCTAATGGTCGTTTTTTAGCATTAGAACCGTTTTCGGACCCATGACAATTAGAGCATAAAATGGAGCCATTTTATTCCACAGCCGCATCTTTTACTATCACAACCAGTTTCACAGATGCGTCAGATAGTTTTCAGCAAACTTTAAAGAATTAATTATTTTTCTGTCAATTTAGGCATTATTCCGGTTAGATGTTTCCATCCTCAATCCGTAGCCGTAAATTTGCCAAGCCAGGTTTGAACTTGAAAATAGGCCTTGTAGCAATTTCAATAATTTAAAATATTTATTTCATTGACATTATTTTCAATTTATTTTTGTCCATGAAGCTTAAAAAAAAATTTCTCTCACAAAGAAGGGCATTTTAGCAACTATTTATGTAAAAATTATTGCTTAAATAATTTGTTTTTCAACATCTCGAACCTTAAACGGTTAATCAAAGTTCCCTTATTTGATATTACATTGAAATTACCATTTTGCACCACTCTCAACACTTCATTTCAATAAACAATGAAGAATTACTTAAATTTACAGAAAAATCGATCTTGAAAAAATTATTGTTTTGGTTTTTCACATTTTTGACAATGTTCTTCCACAGTAACAGTATGATCTTTTTACGCCATCTTAAAGTAGAGGTTTCAACGAAAAAACTCCGTCTTGAAATTTTAAAAAATCAAAGTTTTGTTAATCAACTTTTTTAATTGAAAATTAGGCTTTTTTCATATTAAATTCGTATAAAATCAATATTTCGTTTAAAAAAAATTACAGCTTATTTGAGACATAAAAATTTACATTTTCACAAAATTTCATTGAAATCGAAATTGCTTTTTGGCGTTTTTCTCAATAGTTTTGAGGTTCTGTTGAAATATGGTTGAAATAAAAGTTGTAGATCTTACAATTACCTACAACTTTTGCATTTAACTTTTTTCGATAGGTCTACTTTTACCAGAAATCATAAAAAAACACATTTCACTCCTAACAACATCCGTTTTCCACCCCAACCCCCCATCCCCCTTGGTTATTTGTTGAGGTCCAATCGATGTTCCCCATTCATATACCATTAATCCAAAATTTTCCGACCATCCACATACTGCTAAGAATTTTGTCGATTTTTGGCCTCTGAAAACCGGTTCGGCACTGGCCTATAAGTCAAAATAAAGGATTTAGGGGCAGACCCACCTCTAAAACCTCCGGAGGCACCCCACCCTCTTCTCAAAGGAGTTGCGCGCAAACATTTTTTTTTTTCTCGAAAACAGCACAGACTTGCGGTTTGCGCATCGAAAGAAAGCTTTATACCGCATACATATTTTTTACTTGATAAGAAATCGTACCTTTTACTTCCGCTACAAAAAATATAGGAGAAGGCTACTCTAAAATGTCACATTTTTTTCTTAGTACTCCTAAACGGCATAATAAATCGAAACTTAACAAGAACAGAAAATTATATTATAATTATAATTTCTCCTATCGACAGATATAAACTGACGTTTTTTTAAAATAATGCTTAAGTGGCGTAATAATACATTTGCATCAGAATTACAACTCGGCATTTAATAAACTATGTTTATTCTCATAGAAGGTAGAAGATAATTTTGCAGTTTACACTAATGGAAATAAAATAAAATGTTCCATACGTACTTTTCATTTGCACAGAAATTGAAATTTTGTCTCCCTCTCCCCCTGTAATGTGATATTTTGACTACTCCTAAACGGTCTAATAAATAAAAATTTACCATCAAGAGTACAAAATTAAAGCTAATAATTTGTTCTATAGAAGAATCCGAGCTATGCCGGGCACTGACAAAAAGTGCTAGCGAGCACCAAGCACTCAAAAAGTGTTTTTATTTTTCGAGCACTAAACACTGTTAACAGTATAGTGTTCGCGATTACTAAGCACTGCGACAAAGTGCTTATAATTCACGAGCACTAAACACTTTAAATTTAAATAATAGAGTATTTGTTGAGGCTAGAATTTCATTAAATTTAAGTGTTACAATGTATACAGTTATTAACAAATTTGACAGATTGTCACTGTTGTATGTTGCATTGTCGAGTTCTAAGGCAAGTCTTATATCAGTAATTATGGTGTACACCAATAATATCAAATCTGATATGATTAGCATTTATTGTCAGTACAATTTTTGAGATGGCAGTCACGGTTTACGGAGATAGATTTTCCGATGCTCCGCAGCCAAATATCGAACTATATTTAGGAAGTTAGTTCAAAATCTAAAAACGCACGGTTCATTTTCAAAAAAAGCAGTAAAACGACGGCATGTTGTGGATAATGTAAGAAAAGTGAATAGAGTATTGAATTATGTTCAAAATGAAGAAACCTCTTTGAGACAAATTCGGAGAAACTGTTGCATAAAAAAAGACAGTGCAAGAAAAATATTTAACAAAACTGATTTCGATGCTACAAAATGAGAAAAGTTCAACATTTAAATGAGGGTGATAAGCCGAGGAGAGTAAGATCTTGTAGATGGTTGTTAAATAAGAAAAATAATGACCCGCTGATATGTAGCAAAATTCTTCGGTCGGACGAATCAAATTTTTCTAATAATGGATTCTTCAATAGAAATATGTATTATAAGTGGACACGAGAAAATGCACATTGGTGCAGAGAGACTGCTTTCCAGGAAAGATTTTCTACGTATGTTTGGGTGGGTCTCTTAGGGACTAAAGTAATTGGACCTTATTTTTATGATAGAAAATTAACCGCTCGTAGATACCTTAATTTCCTGCAAAACAAATTTCACGGTTTTCTTTATGAATTAGCAGAAAGATTAAATTATTCATATTTTCAATAAGATGAGGCTCCATCTCACAGTGCTGTAATATGTATAAATTATTTAAATCAAATTATGCCAGACAGCGGGATAGGCACCTATGGACCCATTCTATGGCCAGCTCGATCACCAGATATTACTCCCTTGGATTTTTAGTCTGGGTACATTAAAGACAAGGTATTTCAAACTGCCCCTAAAAATAATGAGGACATCAAAAGCAGAATTAGAAACACATATAAGGCAATTACTCCTGAAATGCTCCAAAATGTAATGCGTGAGGTGTCTCGTAGAGCACATTTGTGTAAGAATGCATGGTGCACAATTTGAGCATTTGTAGTTAGAAAAATAAATACACACATTTTCATTTCAGTATGGTAGCAGATAGTACTGTTATACATAGTTTTTCGTTTTTTTTTTTGTGGATATTCATTTTGTACTTGTATTTTTATTTATGAGATATTTGTTTGTTTGTATTAAATTGTAATAAATAATTACTGAATTATAATTATTATAAAGTGATTTTTTACGATTATGGTATAGCTGAATTTTATGATTCAATGATATGAATTTTATTATTTCTTAAAATATTAAATTAACACTATCAGTTAAAAAATTCAGAAAAATAAACGGAATTAATGGTGACATGGCCTACTTTGAAATTTATTCTTTTCATTTTTGAACAAGAGCGTATATCAAAGTGGTTTTCCTATTTTTCAGGTTTGTGTAATATATCTCACAAAGTAGGTTATGGATTTCAAATTTCTTTTTACTGAAATATAACTCACAAAAAATGGGATAACTGTTTCTAAACTGTATTTTTCTACAAGTGGTGTGGCCACTTGCAGACTGCAGTTTCGAGCTGTTGGCTCTCGTCAGTGCAAGGTAGCATGTGACGACCGGCAAGTAGGTTGCTGGTGGTTGTTGCAACCGAAGCATTAGCGTTCTGTTGGTAATATGCGATGATTACACTTAACGCGCCAGACTTGTAACTTGTAATTCAGCGCTCGGCGGGGCACATAGCCCGGAGAGTAGCTGTTGGTTGCAATCTGGTTACGTTTCTTATAGTAAAATAAGGATTTTATAGAGGAGCTTGCAACAGAAAAGTTATGTTTTAATGTTCTGCCCTCTAGAAGCACATTTGAATTATACTTAATTAAATCTATATATTAAATGTATGTATTCAAGTTTGAAAATCATCGTCATCAGTATCTTCATTGGAATCGCCTCGTACCTCGATTTCATCTAGCTCCTCATTTTCCTCCACATCCCTGTCTCAAATAAAGACAAAAAAATCCAAATCAACTAGTATGGAAATTGATAATATTGAAACTTCAGTCATGCGATTTTTACCTCGTGAACGTTCAGGTTCTGTATCAGTTGTGATAACATCTGCGCAGAGAAGAACTATATAATGTTAATCTACAATCTTCTTTAATCAAGCAGAAATTTGTTGGTTCGAGATCACTGGGAATGTGACGATGAGCTCCAGACTAAATTTTCGCGATGAATGTTGTTCGCAGCAAATGCTGCTGAAGCTCGGCCTTACACGGGGATAAATTACATACGTCTGAACGCGAAGCCAGTCTGTTACATTTCTTGTGTTGTAAGTATGTGCAAAGATCTTCATTCTGGCAAGATTGACGTCTTTTAATTTGCTATTTCTGTAAAGAGTACAAACATATTCTTTCAGCGCATGATAATGTACTTCCAGGGCCGGATTATCCATAAGGCAATAAAGGTAACTGTATAAGGGCACCCATGGCACAAAAAAACAACAAACGCCGGGCTATGCTTCTATTTAAAAGCACGATCTTTTTTTCAATGCGTTCGTTTCAATCCGCGTCGCGCGAATTTTTTTCAACTCACTCTATCTTTGACAGGTTTTCACCAATAGAAGTGAAACTTTGTAGAAATTATCTTTAAACACAATACAACAATTCTGTAGATCGACATATGTCGAAACTTTAAATTCCCTCGATACTTTTTTTCTGAGAAGCACTGAAAACGTGGAATTTTTCGGCTTTTGTTTATATTAATTTTTTTATTTTTTGGCATTTCTTGCTATCATATGGCAGTGCTAGAATCATTTAAGCCCAAGATCGAGCGTTTTGTTCACATCCGGCAGTTTATGTAAACAAAAACGATAGATTTTGGTTGATTTTCATTGATTTCGAGAGTGAAATTTTTTTGGTCTTTATTTTTTATCTCGAAACCAAATAATTGAATTAAAAAATGTTCATTGGCAACATTGTGCGCCACAATGAGGGCTACTTTAAATCATTATGAGACAGATCAGTTTGATAAATATGAAGAGAGGGGTAAACAACTATCCAAAATTATGGAATGTAATAAAGATAAAAAAAGGATATAGAAGGGAAAGCTTCAATTTGACGGAACTCATGAAAATGAAACCAACTTCGCCGGCAAAAGTGATATGAGAATTAATGCTTTTCTTGCTATTATTGAAAGGCTAAATCAAGAATTAAAGAAACGATTGATGGCTTACGTAGAAATAGAAAAAAAAGTTCGGGTTTTTAAATAAACTTAAGATTATGAATGACAACGACATAAGAAATGATTCGAATAATTTGCAAGCTGAATATTCAAACGATTTGGACGAATGTTTTGTTGAGGAGTGCATTGAATTAAAACATTTTATTGAAAACAGAAAATATCGTTAATGTTAGATGTTAGATATGTTAGTATTTATCACGGAAAAACATATTGTAACCATGTTTCCTAATGTGGAAATTGCATTAAGAATTTTTCTTACTCTACCAATAACAAATGCGTCAGGAGAAAGATCAGTTTCTACTTTGAAAAGGACAAAAACATATTTAGGAAATTCTATTAGTCAAGAAGGACTTAATAATTTATCTGTGCTATCAATAAATCATGACTTAACTGGTGCGCTTGATTTCACTGATATTATAATAGTTTCGCCAGTAAGAAATTCAGAAAACGTATATATAGTAGTTCATTTAGAGAGTCAGGATTTATGACGAAATTACCCAATATTTGCGACTGGGACTAGACAATGCCCCCCCCCCCCCCCCGGTCTCGAAGGTGTTGAATCGATTCCCGGGATCAAACTTCACCTCGGCAACCCCCTCAAATTGGCCAAAACCATCTCCAAAGCCTTTTTTCTGTGAACCCGTTTATTTCCTCCAGTTTTTCGACTAATTGTTGTTCCCTCAGGTAGAACAGAATGTCCCTCGAGGGATTTGACCTCAGCCATCCCTACCCCAGGTCTCCACCCTTGTATGGGGTTAGAACATTGATATTTTTTGTGAGAAATTTTTTTTATATTTTACAGGTGTTTCTTTGAATAAAGTGGTAGGTGACCTGGGTTGTGTTTAACTACTTGTTTAACTTTTTCATTTAATGTTTTTTTTTCGTTTGTTTGTGCTGAGTATATATTGTTTTTTATATTATATTATAAATCAAGACTTTAATAGCATTTTAAAAGTTTTGTAGTGGGAGGGGGGCGCTATAATATAGTTGCCTATGGGCGAAAAAAGTCATAATTCGGCCCTGTGTATTTCGTTATCTGAGCTCTCGCCTAAAGCTGCAAAAGCTTTTTGATATTTCATAGATTTTTCCAACACATTTGACTTTCCCTTTGCGATAGAAAACCAGATTTTGATTACAACCAGTAAACGCATGAAAAGCAGGAAGCGAACGGACTAGGAGAGGAGTAATGAACTGATATAAAGAAGATACACCAATTTACCGTCCCAGTGCCGATATCCTTCCAAACCTTTCACAGATGCGATTTGGTTTCCTATACCTGTGCAACACCGCAAACGTCAGTTACTATTTTTAATGGAGGTTTAAGAGCCTAAGGAATCATTTGGTGAAGGTTTTATCCCTGCCGCTGTACTCTAGCAAGCATTTTTTTAAACAATTGATAAGGGTGTTATAAATATTCTGCAACTTGGTAAATGTCAGTTCTTGATGAATTCGTGATCTGTTTTATTTGTTTAACAAGATTCCATTAACAACTGATGGATCGTTGTAACTAAATGATATCGATTTTTTTTGACCGAAACTCAGTTTTCACCCCTTCCTCAACACTTTGGGACTTTAGAACTAAACATTTTTTTATGAATTTACCCATGCCGTTATTACACGAAATTTTTGAAGGGGGCTCCCCCTCTATAATGTTAACAAGAATAAAAGTAACAAATGAAATGTTTGCTACCATGACAAAATATGATTATATCAACATTTATATAATATTTTTGCTACTCCTAGACAACAGTGTAAACTAACATTGTAATATTTTATAATAGGTAATGTTCTTGTTTACTAGGAAGAAATACGTTTTTTGTTGTCGCGATTGTTGTTCCTTCGTTTCTGTTTGTACATTTTTGTTTCTAAATTCATCTCTTCCGCACATTAGCCTTGTAACGGAACCAAAAACTTATTAAATCAAAATTTACTAAAGCCACAGTTTAGGCCAGCCTAGCGCAGCCCGTCGTTGGAGCAATTCGCGGAAGGCGCCTTGTTTGAGTTGTGGTGCAAGCGTCTGTGCCCAAATTTTAATAGTGTTTTGTTCGCGAGTGTTCTTAATCTTTTAGTGTTTTTTCAGTGTTTAGTTAAGCTTTATTTTTTAAGCCGGTTTTATAATTCTACCACCTAATTTAATTTTTATATTGTAAAAGGAGTTTGGGTTTTTTGTTATTGTTAATTGTTGCTTTCGTCGAACCAGGCCCGTCTCGCCCGACTTTGCGATCCACCACTGCGTCAACGCGGTGGTCGCAGGGTCGGTCCCGGGGCAGGTCCTGGGGACGCAGCTTTATACACTTTGAATTTTAATAAAGTCTTGTTGAATTGAATTGGGAAGAAATACGTGGTTGACGTTCAATTCCGTTGAAAATTCCTCAATGGGCCTTTACCGCTATTTTTTTTATTGTGTTATTTTAAAGATCCTATCAAAATATTACTATAAATTAATTTTATTTTTTTTCTGAACGCATAAAACACTACAGAAAATATTCAAATGTTCTCTAAATCAACAGCAGATTGAAACGAGCTATTAGGGCGGCAATGTGACGTCATCATAAACTACACCAATCAATATGATCTTAAACCGCTACCCGAATTAGCTATAAACGAGGCTAGAAAGATGCATTCTCCAACAATCTCACTTGCGTTCTGATTTCCATATCTTGCAATTCTATTGGTGCCTGAAGTACATTTATGAGGAACCCCCAATAGAATCTCGTGTGCTAACGTTTAATTGAGAACGTCCGTTTATGATCCCGATTGACATTGCGTAAAAGTAAATGTGATTTAGTTGTTTTTGTATAGTGGATTCTATTAAAAACATGAATCTTCTTCAATATAAAGAGACAAATAAAGTATAAAATCAAGCCCAGTAAAAGAAAGTTAATAACAATATCACATACATTAAAATGATCTTCACAACAGAAAAATCCAGAAGCAGTATAAACACCAGAAACTTTTGCAAATTTCCACAATTTTCGAATTTAAAAATTTGTTGGGACGCGCAAAAATAACTTGGTAGAATTTTTACTAGTGTTTGGGGACACTGGTACAAAGCAAACCCTTGTAAATGGCATTTTCTAATTATAAAATAAAATTACGTAAATATCCTATCAAACATAAACAATAGAAATTGAGGTTATCGAATATGATTTGAGCATTTTAGTACAGCGTTGCCAGATGACACTGATATTATACCATATGTGAACCAAAACGATCAAAAATAGAGAATACAAACATGATATATAGATTTTAGACTGAAACAGTGAAAAGTTGATAGAATTTTTGCTTTTCTTTAGTATCAGGTTAACGAAGTGTAGTACGTTGTAATGAAAAAAATATACTATTCAAAGTAACACAATTGATATCAGAAATCGATGTTCACATAAAAAGACATACATCTGGCAATAGACAACTCCCTTTAAAAATACGACTTTTTATTGGTCTAATCAGACTGACGTTGCAAGATCACGCCTTAGAACTTGTTTCAAAATAAGTGAAATAAAACTGATTTTGTAAAGTAAATATTTGGTAGAACATAGAAAATTGCGAGAAACTAAATTAATATAAAATTCTATTACAGTTTATTATATGATTCGGTCATGGAGAAATAGTAAAATTAGTCATGCGGGAAAGGCCCATTCGCCTACTAAGCTGCCAAGGATTTTTATATATTTTTACTATTTTTCTCAACGCACATTTTAAAACAATCGCAAATTTCGATATTTAATACGCATTTTACGTTAACCCCTTATATTCCAAATTTACCCCAAAACAGCTAGAACTTATAGCACATTTTAAAAGAAACCTATTTTTCAATTCTATATGTGGATTTCAAATACATCGCCCCAGACACCGCCAGAATTTTTAAAATATTTTATTAAAACACAAACTGACAAACTTTCAGATAGCTAAACAATCGGTTGCGACCCCGCTGCAAACTGTCCAAAATTACAGGAATTTAACGAGCTGGGTCACCGGGTAGCATAGCTAACGTTTATCAATACATCTACTAGACATTTCTCCCACCATTTCGGCGAAGGCAGGTAGAGTTTATTATTATAACAATTATTTTTCCGTGCGGTTATACGATAATTTTTAATATGAAATATTAGGAATGACCAAATTTTGAATTAGGCGTTTCATTTTATGTGACCAGGAAAAATTTGAGAAAAAACTGATTATGTATTTTTTAATACACAACTGGAATAGTTATTTAAAACTGTTACCTATACATTTCACTGGAATACGGTACATATTGAAGATCGTGGACTTTCCCACAATATGTGAGTAATTTAACTGTTGTGTTCTCTTAATAATCACTAAAAGAGCTTATTTAAGAATAATTCAGAATAAGTTGTTCCAGCACAAAGTTTATTATGTTTAATTTTTGTACGTATGCATATTGTAGAAAGGTAATAAAAATCATTATATTTTTCAACTACATTCCTCAATATTATTTTAAAATAACTGCTATTGAAAAATTACTACTTTTACAAATTTCCAATAAGTGCCTTGTTATTAAAAAAAGAGAGAGGTTTGTTTTACGTGTCATCGTTAAAATCTCTCAGAGGTGTTAATTGAAAATCTTTCTACATTCTTGAACTGGAAAATATTGGTTAATAATTTTAACTGTCTTACTTTACATACATACGGAAGTACTCAAAAACTAATAAAAAATTTCCAATAATATAACAATTAACGAGATTTTCTGTTTTATAAAAACAACAACAAAACAATTTTACGGCTAAAAATATCTGATCAAAAAAATTACCGTACACATTACAACAAAAACTTGAAAGAGATGTAAAATAATTATTTTATGAATTTAAATTTTCCGTTCTATTAATTGACTATTAGTGAATTCAATCTAAATTTTTAATGGAGTTATCTGGAAAGCTGAATTTTATTAATGAAATGAGATAGGGTAGAAGTTGTGAAAACATATTGTATTCAATGGTGACTTTACGGAATTTCTACTTTTTTAAACAATTTATTTTTTAACCACGTTTCTTCTCTTTTTGTATATGTAAAACACAGGCTTCTTCGCAATTAAGTTTCCGATAAAAGTTGAGAAGTAAAAGTTGTTTGTTAATTTGTAAAATTGCAAAAAAATATAAAGCAATAAAAATAGCCGATTTGTAAAATTCGTTATAATGGGTTCGGCAGAATGAAGGATACATTTAAAAAAGAGTTGTTTTTATCAATGGCTAAATTTTTTTTCAAAAATTAAACACAAAGTTCTTGAGGAAACACGGAAATTTTATTTTTTAAATATTAGATCAGTCGAATGACCTCCTCCACACTGCTGACACTCTTGAAGCCTAGCACGAAAGTTTTTCATCGCCCGCTCCAACATTTCAATTATGGATTTTGCTATTTAATCAATAAGATTATTAAAGTATTGTTACGTGTAAACACTCTGTATGTAGGTTCAATAAATTGCAATAAGTACTTTCATAAACCACCGATTTATTAATTATTTAATTACAGTAATTAAGTCCTTATACATATTAGTACACACTAATTACAAGTTCCATCTACAATAGTCTCACTACTATAATTCACACCTTGATACTATTTATTATTTCATTTTATCAATTGCTTATCTAATATCAAACTGTATCCAGTGCATTTAGATCCACCGTATCTATACTCGCGTCGAATGTACTCGTACATTCTAGAATGGTCTATCATTCGCGAAATTTCTGGCGCCGTTCTCGAATTATAAGGCAATGGCGTAGTCGTGCACATAACACTGCCCCCTCCTTAAGCCTGAACGTCCCGGTTAGGCAATTCAGAGTCCCCGATATACTTCGCCAATCTGTCCTAGTGCACGATTTCCATCTTGGACTTCAACGTCATTAATCCGGGTGATGATAAGATACGGCCCTTCCCAAGATGGGTGAAGCTTCGAGAACCCTTATTCACTCCGCTGTGAGTTGTACAACCAAACTAAGTTCCCCACCTTGAATCCCGCCGAACTGACATTGCGGTTATATCGAGCCTTCATTCGGTCACCACTCCCCGTAGGTGATCCCTTGGCAGCCACACCAGCACAAACCTTGCAACTGCGAGCCTCTACGTCCTGACGGCTATTTATCTAGTTGAATCGGTCCCGTACCCTAGCCAAGATTTTATTCTTGCCAGAATGCTCTCCGGATATTCCTTCGTGCACTTCCTGAAGTATTTTTGGTACTCAACACCTGGGTATCAGCAACCGCATGGTTATTTATTTCCTATCCGAGCTCTCCCATGCTCTCCATAATAGTCCATCTTCAAGCCTTATGGAATCCAATTGCGCCTACAAATCCTTCAACTCGACACTTTTATTCGACACATCCTTCCATTCTGGCCGTGCGCCTTTGCCTTTTGCCTTAAATACAGGTCCAATTCCGTCATCGCTTAGTTGTTCCTTCCTTTGTCCGGTTCTTCGGAACCTTAATTTTAACCGCCTTCACTTCTGCTACATTCTGCTGTTTCTTTACATCCTCGGCATTCACTTCCTTAAGGTACCTCTTAATATGCCCCAATTTGCCACAATTATAACAGCGGATTCATTTCGTAAGCCTTTCACTGCTTCTTTGTTGCTTAGGCTCCTGTTTCGGCGGTTGCGGTCCCTGTTTCGGCTCCGGTCGCGAACTCAATACTTGTTCGACCATTTTCTGTATGTTCTTTAGCATAGCCATCACTTTTGCCCTTTCGGAGCTGATTTCCCCTTTTCTTGAAGCGTTTACTTCCCCAAGGTTCCACTGTCAACATTTTCCTGTTTTCCTGGGAAACTTGTCTTGGTCATTAATTGATGCATTGATCGTCTTATGCAAATCCTTGAGTATGGTGTCTAAATTCGTTTCCTCTGATTGAACTTCTTCCACAGAGACAGCTCGTACTCTGTGCCATGAGGAATCCATATAGGCGGCTTCTATCTCAAGTGCAAGAATCAATGCTTCGCTACTACTCTTATACCGAGATAGCCTAAGGACCCAACTGATCTCTTCGTCTTTCATGCCATCAATAAATGCGTCAACTGCCAATTGCTCCTGGAACTGCCTTGGTGCATTCGGGTAAGCCAAGTATGCCAGCCTCTCTACTGCAGCCTCAAATTCTTGTAAACTCTGTCCAGCTTTCTGTATACGTGATTTCAGCTGGGTCCGGTATAGTTGAGTAAAATGTTAGTCTCCATATCTTAGATCTAATGCAGCCTCTAAAACTTTAAAATCCTTTTGCTGCACCACTGGGATTGTCTCCAACAATTCTAAAGCTTGCCCTCTCAATGCTAACACTAATGCCATAGTCTTGTCTTCATCACTCCAGTTGTTTGCGCATGCAGCTGCATAAAACTGTCTTTTATACGTTGACCGTCTGACCGTCAAAGGCGGGAGGTTGTAATCGAGGACCTGATGACATTACTAATTTTCCCTCAGCTGCCGTTTTTCCTTCAACTACACGAAATTTTCCTTTCATATCGCCAACTTTTTCTTTGACTTCACTTACTTCTTCTTCGACTGTATTTACTTTCCCTTCGATGCCAGTAACTTTTCCCTTAACATCACTAATTTCTCCTTTGACTTCACTTACTTATGTTATTGCCCATATCTTCTTTAATTTCACATTTAAGGTTTCCAGTTGCTGAAAATATAACGTTTTGTTGCACCTGTATATTATTTCTTAATTCTTCCTGGCGTGTCATTTCTTCCTGTTTTTCCTCATCACATCTTATTTCCAGGTCCCTCATCATTTTTCTCAACTCTTCCTGGCGTCTTCTTTCTTGTTCTTCTTCACGTCTTTTTCGTTCCTCTTTTTCTGCCTGACGTTTCTTTCCTTGTTCTTGTTTTTCATCTTGGTATTTCTTTTCCTGGTCTAAACATTATTCTTCTTAGTTCTGCAAGTAAATCCCTCGGCAGCCATGCATCTTGTTTCCATTCAAAAACTAACAAAGAACACTAACAAGCCTTATTTAAAGTCTATATCAGGTATACGTCAAATATTTCCACAAAATCCAGAGTAGAATATTCTAGAAATTTTCTCAAAATGCCAAAAATACATCTTATTTAGTGTCTATACTACTTTCCAGTTGACAGAACTTGGCTAACTGCACTAATTTCTAAATAGAATGTTGTGGAAATTTTCACAAAATGACACAATAAATGCTATTTAATGTCTATATCACTTTCCAGTTGGCAGAACTTAGCTAACTGCACTACTTTCCAAATAGAATATTCTGGAAATTTTCTGAACATGTCATAATAGGTCTTATTCAATGTCTATATCACTTTCCAGTTCAAAGCACTTCACTATGGAACTTTCTAGAATTCTTCTGAAATCCTGTTGCAATTCCGCTTCTGACACCAATTGTTACGTGTTTACAATATCCAGTAAACACTCTGTATGTAGGTTCAATAAATTGCAACAAGTACTTTCATAAACCACTGATTTATTAATAACTTAATTACAATAATTAAGTCCTTATACACATTAGTACACACTAATTACAAGTTTCATCTACAATATTCCCGCTACTGTAATTCACAACTTGATACTATTTCTTATTTCATCTTATCACTTGCTTGTCTAATATCAAACTGTACCCAGTGTATTTAGATCCACTGTATATATACTCGCGTCGAAAGTACTCGTACATCCTAGAATGTTCCGGACTATCATTCGCGAAATTTCTGACGCCGTTCTCGAATTTTCTATAAGGCAGCGGCGTAGTCGTGCACATAACCGTGTCATAATATTCATGAAGCATTTTAATGTTAGTCTTTAATATGTTTGTTTAAATATTTTTTGCCATTAAAACATTTCTTTCATTCTTACGTCATGTTTAACTTTTTAAACTAAAAATTTTATTTAACAAAATTGTACTTCGCAGGATTTTTCTCAATTCTATTGAATCAAATATTTGTTATTTAAACTGTTTGATATAGAATTTGTTGATCAATATTTTATTTATGTTTGTTTAAAACTGTTTGAATAGAAATGATTGTTGCATTAAAGTTATTTTGTAATGATTGTCAAAAAATGTTTAAAACTAATCAATATGTTCTTATTCCTACTTTAAATGATTGTTATATTTAAATGTTTCTTTTAAACTTTGAGTAAAAGGTATTTGATTAAAAGTATCAACAAACAACTTTAATTTCAGTTATATTTTTATATTCGTTAAAAATTTTTTTTGGTTAAAATAATGATATTGTTATTTTTTAAATTAAATCTCCATGGACCTTGAACCCATTCCTTTACATTATTTACGACTGGCATAGTAGTCACTTCGTTCTCGATTTGGATAATGTTAGGAACATTCGATGTGTCAACATATTCTTCATCCAACCATATAGCATCGTCATCGTTTAATATCGTATAGTGCAAGTAAGGAGTTCCTGGGACAAAAAAACTAAACAATAACTTTACATCATTATTATCGCCGCGGGCCACGACACGCCGCACATTAAAAACGAACGAGATGCTTTGCGGTCGAAGGTCGGTCGAGGTAGCACAAAGAGTAATGGTATTTTAATGAGGTCGTAAGGCTTTTATGTTTTTTCTGTCTCAGTTTATTCCTACTTGAACTATACCTCTAGCTGCAATTCTTTGAGGGCAAAAAGTGATACAAACAAATTTAAACCTTATAGCAATATTGATAGAGTTGGTAATATTTTAAAGTTTTTCGTTAGAGTTGAAGTTTAGAGTTTTAATATGATTTATACATGCGACGTCACGAAGCTTATGATCCGTCCCCCCCTTGTTACACGATGTCACATTTTGTTGACTACCTCCTTCCCTCTCCCTTAACGTGTGACGTAATTTATGGATAGCCCCTAAAATGGCAAAACATTCACGTCATGTACCTGTTTTAAGAAGAATTAAAAGCACCATACTGCAAATAGGCCTGTCCATAAAATTTTATTAGAAATTATAGATTTGTGGGTGTTATAACCCCCCACAATTTTTTTTAAAAGTAGTCATTTACTTTATTTGTAGAAGAAATTGCCTCAACGCATTGAGGCTAGGCGGGTGATGTCACATGCTTGTTACGCGATATACGCTGCGATACTCTAGGTGTTGTTATAGTGATGCAGTTAATTTTGCAGGACGGGCCGGATATTTTTGCCGATATTTGCCATAGTCGTATTTCACTATGCTTTGAAATATGGTGGTAAGAAAGTGATGTTTTGTGCCTGGATGTTCAAACACAACAATAAGGATGCCAACAAAAAATATTTGTAAACGTTCCCAAGCAAATAACAAAATGAAAAAAATTGTTTGCGGCAGTAAGAAGATTCGACATTAAAAAAGTTTCTTCGAGATCAACTTTATATTGTTACGAGGATCATTGTAATGTAAATTATATCTAAACAAGTAGGTACCATCCCCTTCCGTTTTCGAGGGTGAAGAATATGATGGTGATAACGGTTTACACTCCAATTTAGCGTAAACGACCCCTTTATGCAAAAATCACCTCCTTTTCCGATTTCTCGACTCTGGGCGTGCGAGGGCTTTTATTTTAATAAATGTAATAATTAATTAATAAAATAATTTTAATAAATTGAGCAACTAATGACCACAAGCCACCCCACCTGACCCCAAAGGTTGAAACCACACCCCTAAAAACCGAAATACCTTCAAGAAGCTTCAAATCGAACAGAAATTTGTATACCCCCGTTTTCTAAGGCGAGAAACACTATGGTGTCAAAATTTTCTCACCTTCTCCAACAACCACCAAACGCAAAAATCATCCCCTTGCTTTTTTTATTTGGGCCAAGGCATGTGAGAACTTGTCGGAACTATTTTTTTTGCATAATTCCAGAAAATTAAGCACCCCCACCCCCAATACCGCAATACCATTCTAAAGCTCAACAGAGCCGAACACAACAGAAATGGGCATACTCCCGTTTTCATGAACAAGAAAAACGATGGTTTACCTTTGAGATAGAATGCGCGGCGCGTTTTTTTATATGATTTCACCAGGGTAGGCCTGCCTAATCCATGAATGTCATGGCGTTTGTCTATTAATCATCTCCGACGGTTGTTCAACTGAAGGAGTGTCCTCCATATCATCATTGTTCTCAATACTAGAAAACGTTGCCGCAGCATTGAGACACGATTGCTCATAGCAATAGCCACAAGCAGTGGAACATTTTAGTCTGATTTTCTTGCACCCACAATTTCCACCGCAACCCTTTCCACATTTACAAAAAAGGACATTCAGTAATATTTTCGGTGCAGGTGGTAACTGCGTTGGAATCGACTCCAACATGTCATTTTTCCTGATCCATCCCCACTGCTCAGGATCAAGGTCATTTTCCTTCAAAGTTTGAACTTGGTAGTATACTCGAGACAAATGCTGTTGTGCTGCTGAAGATGTCGGCGGACCGACCGAGGCCATTCATACGATCTGAAAAATATTGCAACTTCTCAGCATCATATCTCGAAACCGAAGAGGGTGTCTCGAAGAGGGTGTAATGGGGTAGTGAAGCGCAAGTTATAGCCTCTCCTACTCAATTGTTAACCTCACCTTCGCGATGAGTTCAATTTGAACTTGGTGCACCCTGTTTTCACTAACGAGGCTCTAACGACCCAGTAAGGGCGGAATAACCCTTACCTTTTGCCGTGAGCACATCCACCTTCTCACGAAGAGTGCGGTAAAAATAACCCACCGCACACAAAGGTTGCTTTTGGAATCGTTTGGTTACCCCATCGTCGCAGTCTCCTTCTGTGCCATGGGACCACACCACTCGCCTTCCGCAACCGAGCTGGTCAGTTGCATACCTGCTCCAGCTAAAACTTCAAATGCAGTTTCGTTTTCAGTCGATTAAGGCTTTAAAAAATGTGGAGCGTTCAAGTGGGACAAAATCATCCGGAGGTAAAATACCCTCCCGATCGGATCTCCGGGGGAGGGTGCCCACAGGGACGCCTCATCGAATGTCGAAAAAACATCGACAAGTTAAATCCAACAAAACTAATTCTTTCATCTACGGCGCTTGGAATGTTCGTACTTTGAACGACAGCACTCGCACCGATCGGCCTGAAAGAAGAACTGCTCTAATAGATAGAGAACTTCACCGACTCAATGTTGACGTTGCAGCTCTCAGCGAAACTCGATTTTTGGAGGAAGGCTCTCTCACAGAAAAGTACTACACCTTCTATTGGAAAGGTCTTCCCACCAATTCAAGAAGACAACATGGAGTAGGATTTGCCGTTCGGAATCAACTTGTATCCAACTTAACACAAGTACCACAAGGCCTATCCGAGCGTCTAATGCTGCTACGCTATGAGCTATCAGATGGCAACGCGGTAAATCTAATAAGCGCCTACGCTCCCACTCTGGATGCAAGTCACGAAACCAAGGAAAGCTTCTATCAACAGCTGGAAGAAACCCTCTGTAGAATACCTAGAACGGAACGACTCGTTATTCTTGGCGATTTTAACGCTAGAGTATGGAGAGATGCAGACACCTGGCCAGGCATCATAGGCAAGAACGGTTTGGGCAACATGAACGCTAACGGTCAACTACTCCTAACTAAATGCGCCGAACATGATCTAGTTATAACAAACACCATTTTCCAACAAAAGGATAAATTTAAAGGCACCTGGCGTCACCCCAGATCAGGTCACTGGCATCTACTGGACTATGTTATCGTACGTAGGAAGCATCTCAAGGACGTCCAAATTACAAAGGCGCGCATTGATAGCGAATGTTGGACCGATCATCGTCCTGTTGTCTCTAAAATCAAAATTGTTATGAGACCCAAACACCGAAGAACTCAAGTAAAACGTAGACTCCGTCTCTGTATTAGTAAATTGCGTGACCAACAAACCGTCGAACAGCTAAAGCAAAAAGTTCAAGAGAATTTGAGTGCACTAGAAGAAACCAATTCTGTAGATGTCGCTGCTACCTGGACACAAATTAAAGACAGTTTAAAAAGTGCGAGTGAGGAAATTCTTGGCACTGCAGCAAGTAAAAAATAGGAGGACTGGTTCAATGATAATGAAGCTTCTATACAAGAACTTCTTGACCGCAAACATATTGCCTTCCAAAACGCTATCAACCACCCCAACGACTCATTAAAAGCAGAAGCTTTTACCCAATCTAAGTATGAAACGCAACGCGAAATCAGAAGAATAAAGAACGAGTGGTGGGCAAGCAAGGCCAGAGAAATTCAAAGGTACGCCGTTTCACACGACTACAGGAATTTCTTTCAAGGAGTAAAAGCAGTGTACGGCCCCAGTCGGAAAAATATGTGCCCTATTAAAGATTTAAATGGAAATCTCCTCAAAGAAGACCAGGAAATAAGAGCCCGATGGAAAGAACACTACTCTAACATTCTTAACCAGCAAAGTCAAGCCGATCACGATATTATAAATTTCATCCCTCAATATGACACCTTCGAAGACTTAGATAAACCACTAACAACGGAAGAGATCTTAACCGCCATTGGGCGGCTAAAAAATAACAAATCTCCCGGCGCCGACTCACTCCCAGCTGAGATCTTTAAAGCTGTGTCGTCAGAGCTCATACCCTACCTCAAAAAACTTTTTGATGTCGTGTGGGAAAGTGGTCAAGCTCCGCAGGAGTTTCGTGATACACTTTTAATCAACCTCTTCAAAAACAAAGGGAGCGCTGCGGACTGTGGAAATTACAGGGGTATAGCTCTCCTGGCTGTTGGAGGGAAGATACTCACTAAAGCGATGGCAAATAGGCTAACACCTGTTATGGAAAAGTTACTTCCTGAAACACAGAGTGGCTTTAGACCAAACCGAGGCACATCGGATTTAATCTTCACACTCAAACAGCTTCAAGAAAAAGCACTCGAACATCAAAGAGAAATTCACATGGCCTTCATTGATTTAACCAAGGCGTTTGACTCGGTGGACAGGGAAGTGCTCTGGAAAATTATGTTCCGCTTAGGTATCCCTAGAAAATTTGTGGAAGTATGTCGCAGTCTACATACAAACAACAACGCCCAGGTTATGTATAATAATGAGGCAACCGAACCTTTCCAAACCCTCACTGGAGTTAGGCAGGGATGTGTCCTGGCACCCCTACTTTTTAATTTGTTTACCACTGCTCTAACAATTATTGTTGACAACAAACTGACAGTCAGAGGAATAGGTCTCAGATACCGTTTTGATGGCGGTCTCTTTAACATAGGGCGCTTTAGAGCTTTCACGAAGATACGCACACGATTCATTTGTGATCTCCAGTATGCGGATGACTGTGCACTTTTTGCCTCTACGCCGGAAGAGCTCCAAGAACTTTTAGATGTGTATGCCCAGAGCTATGATTCCTTGGGACTTAAAATCAACATTGGAAAGACTAAGATTATGTCAACTCCTCATCAAGTGAACCAAATAGACATTACACTTAACGGAAACTCTCTTGAAGTGGTGGATCAGTTCAATTACTTAGGCAACGTTGTTAATGACAAAACAAACATGGACAGCGAGATTCGCAATAGAATTAACGCTGCATCTAGAGCACTCTGGGGACTTAGAGAGAGAGAGAGTATTTGACAACCACGACCTTGCTTTGTCAACGAAAATGACTGTCTACAGAGCAGTTGTCATTCCAACGCTGCTATATGGATGTGAAAGCTGGTTCACTTATCGTCGTCATGTGAAAGAATTAGAACGTTTTCAGCAAAGACACCTCAGAAGTATGATGAAAATCCGTTGGTTCCATCACATATCAAACGTGGAAGTACTCAGGAGAGCAAACAGCCTTCCAATTGAGGTGCTTATTTCAAGAGCACGCCTAAGATGGGCAGGTCACGTTCATCGTATGCATGATAACCGCCTTCCTAAATGTACACTTTATGGTGAATTGCTAAGCGGTAGAAGAAGGCGTGGCGGTCAACGAAAGAGGTTCAAAGACGCTCTCCATGAAAATCTAAAATCCTGCGGTATTGCAGACGAGCAATGGGAACAACTTGCAGCGGACAGAACCGAATGGCGAGGGGTTGTGGCCAGCTATCAAGGAAATGTTGCTGCAAGAAGGCCGAATCCAAGACCTAACCAGGTCTATGTTTGTCCTGACTGCGGTCGACATGTGCTCTCCCGAATTGGCCTCTATAGCCATAGTCGTGTGCACCGTAGATGAATGGGAATTACAATAGACTACACCTTTTACTTGTTTTTTATTGTACAGAATCTATCGACTGTAACATTTTTATATTCGGACTCGAGTAACGGCTAATAATCTCGAAACCGGTAAGATATAATCTCGAAACCGGTAAAATGTATGTGAAAAGTGTATGGGGCCTTTTAATTAGATAATTTCATGATCTAACGGCAATAACTTGTTTCATAGAGAGCGAGATAATAGCGTTCAAACAGATGTAGTATCTTTTGACCAAAACTTATCTTTCGTGTCTCATAACTCAAGAACAGGTAGGTGTACAAAAACCAAACTGGGCTTTTTAGAAAAGGCGTTTATTTATAAAAACAGAATTATATAGGTGTCATTGCCGTTTGAGCAGTAGGAAGAGAGAAAAATGCGGCGATACACGTTGCATACCTGAATTTGGCTATTTTCGCATTTTTACACATATTCAGCTTCATATATCGAGAACGGTTAGGCGTATTTATGTCAAATATTTTTTTTAGGTATTAAAAATTGAGATCTTCAACTTTTGTAATAGGTATTTTTCATGTTGGAGCGATAGGAAGCGAGATAACAAAATCCGCGACCTTTAACCTTTATATGTCACAAAGCTCCAGTGCGTCGGTGGCGTAACTTTCAGGCGTATATCGATATATCATAATAGGAAGTTTTAAAAAACAAAATTCCGGGGAGGTCGATTTTTTGAAGATGATTACTAATTGTCCTGATTATTAGTTACACAGCACAATTACCTATATAGTACATAAAGGAGTTGCTATACACAGTGGCGCCCAATTTTCATGCTTGTTGATAATTTTAAATCGAACATTTAAATTGAACAAACATTTTTATTCAACAAACATTTTTATTCGATAAATGTTTTAATATATGTTAGAAATTGTAATCAAACAGTTCAATTCAACAAACATTTTAATGATTGTTGATAATTTGAAAACAAACATTTTAAATAAAAAACGTAAAAACGTATTTTAGTGTTACTTTATTAATTTCAACTCATTTGTTTTGTTTAGCTAAGAAATATAAGGAACAAACATTTGAAATGTAGATTTTATTTGAACAAAAGTTTTTAAAAACAATGTAACAAAAAATTAAACGTATGTTGGAAATATTATGTCAAATATTCTCACTGAACAAAAGTTTAAAACTATTATCAGAACATTGCATTTTTAACTTTGATTATAACTGCTAATGATGCTCTAACATAAACATTTTATTATCATTTTAAATGTTTGCTGATATTTTGATGTCAATATTTATTTTACAAACTTTTCAAATAATGTAATACCCCGACCTACATTGAATTACACCTTACAAATCATGAAAGATTGGTAGCCAATGTCATTTGTCAATTCCCTGACCAGACATACACCGGTTTCGAACTTATTAGTTCTAAACAGTATGCCATAAGTCACCGTTAAACACTGACCAGTTCCAATTATCCTCGTATAAAGTATACCATTCTTTCATGATCTGTAAGGTGTAATTCAATGTAGGTCGGGGTATTTGCCCGCTGAGTATTTGTTTCCTGCAAATCATATATTATTTTCAAATAATGTTAGATTCTGCATTATAAATAAACAAAATAATTTTAAAATAGCATTTTTTTAAATACATTTCAAGAAAACAATGTCTTCACTTTTCTTTTTAAAGTTAAAAGAATAGGTATTTCAATTATGAATTATTTTGAAATTGCTGATGTAAAATATGAAATCAAAAATATGTTTTTAATATTTTAAATGTTAATGTTATTTTATATATTTTTTGTATTTCATGTTTCTCTATATTTTCACAGTAATTAAATTATTTGTTAAACAATATACATATATATATATTATTTACGTCGAGCATACCTTATTGCGCTTCGAGAATTAACACAGATGGAACATATTTCACTGATATATATTGATTGTAAGATTATCTCTGTCATGGTTATATGTTTAAAATTTATTTAACTTTAAAAATGAAATATTCACTCTTTTTTATCATGCATACACTATTAACTCCGTCTAGCCTAGGAATAATAGTGCATCCAGTGCATATTTTTCTTAAATTCCTGTAATTATGCTGCGTCCAAGAAGAATTATATACATTCCATACTGCATCCTGCAATTTTGCCAATTTGTTTTCACTTTTATTTTTAATTTTGAAATGTAATAAATTAACTACTAACCCTGCTTGAACTGTACTAATGACTTTTAAGAGACAGTAAATATTCTAACACGCAAAGGTGAGTTGTTTTTACTTTCTCAGCTATAGATAGAGAAAGTATTTTCTCGTGAAAAAATCCAAATTCCAGATATTCGGCATGCCGTCTGTGTGTCAGTTAGTTTGTTTGTGATACGTTTTTCTCGAGAAGGGCTCAACGTAGAAATCTAAAATTTTAGACATAAAATCTGGGAGGAATGTGCTATTGAATATTGGTGCAATCGGTGCATCAGGGGCACATTGTTTAAAATAAAAAATTGTATCGGCCCGTCTAAGAGGGTGAGATAGGGGTTGAAATATTTTAAATATTTATTATTTTACTCAATTCCTGTCGAGTATTAATTTTAACGGGGATTCACTAAAAACAATGAAATACATCAGAAAATTTTATTGAAATCATTTTCCAGCCCGTCTAAAAGGGTGAGATAGAGGTTGAAATATTTTAAATATTTATTATTTTACTCAATTCCTGTCGAGTTTTAATTTTAACGGGGATTCACTAAGAACAATGAAATACATCAGAAAGATGAAAGAGTTTGAATTTTAACGGGGATTCACTAAGAACAATAAAATACATCAGTAAGATGTATTGAAATCATTTTCCAGCCCGTCTAAGGGGGTGAGATAGGGGTTGAAATATTTTAAATATTTATTATTTTACTCAATTCCTGTCGACTTTTAATTTTAACGAGGATTCACTAAGAACAATGAAATGCATCAGAAAAATTTATTGAAATCATTTTCCAGCCGGTCTAAGAGGGTGAGATAGGGGTTGAAATATTTTAAATATTTATTGTTTTATTCAATTCCTGTCGAGTTTTAATGTTAACGGGGATTCACTAAGAACAATGAAATACATCAGAAAAATGTATTGAAATCATTTTCCAGCCGGTCTAAGAGGGTGAGATAGGGGTTGAAGTATTTTAAATATTTATTATTTTACTCAATTCCTGTCAAGTTTTAATTTTAACGGGGATTCACTAAGAACAATGAAATACATCAGAAAAATGTATTGAAATCATTTTTCAGCCCGCCTAAGAGGGTGAGATAGAGGTTGAAATATTTTAAATATTTATTATTTTACTCAATTCCTGTCGAGTTTTAATTTTAAGAGGGATTCACTAAGAACAATGAAATACATCAGATAGATGTATTGAAAACATTTTCCAGCCCGTCTAAGAGGGTGAGATAGGGGTTGAAATATTTTAAAAATTAATGATATAAGTTAATTCGGTCGAGTTTTAATTTCAACGTGGTTTCGAGGTAGGAATATCCAAGAGAGAGAGAGAGCGATCAGATAAGGAAATATTTATTATTTTCAGCCATAACTTTTTTTTTAATACATATATTGGCAAAAAAATATAAGACTACCTAAGTAGAGTTATGTCAGGTGTAGTGATATGAATTTTTACTCAATAATTTCAGTTGTTTACAAAATAGTTGGATTTAATTTTAAAAATTACGTCAATTTCCGTATTTCCCAAATTTAAATCTAACTATTTCGTATATGTTAAAATTATTGAGTGAAAATTTATAACACTACTCTTGTTATAGTTCTACTTAGGTAGTCTTATAGTTTGTTTTCAATACGTGTTTTAAAATAATAAGTTATGGTCAAAAGAGCCCTAAATGTTGTTGACAAATGGTGTTGTAAGGAAGGCCTCTCTATAAATCCTCACAAAACCACAGTCGTCAATTTTACACGGAGAAGAGCACTGCAAGGCCTAAAGCCCCTAAGGCTCACGGAGTGGAAATTCCATTTGCCTGTGAGTCATTTTTGACAAAAAATTAACATGGAACTCTCACATCAAAAAAGTCACACAGAAAGCCACAATCCCCTGGGAAGGTGTAGGCAAATGTGTGGAAAAAACCGGGGGCTAAATCCCAAAATGAACCTGTGGTTATACATCAGAGTAGTGAGACCCATGATACCCTATGGATCAGTGGTATGGTGGACTAAGACGGTGCAGTCGGGAACAATACGGTTGTTAAGTGGCATACAAAGGCTTGCTTGCATGTGCGCCACGAGGGCTATAAAAACTGCTCCTACAACTGCACTTGAAGTTCTCTTAGACCTGCCACCATTACATATATTCATACAAGGCGAAGCTCGGTCAGTGGTGCACAGGTTAATGCAAGGCTAAACGCCAATTAGCCAGCAACACGAGACGGAGTACCAGAAGTTATACTCGGAGATGAGGACAGATCTCATTCTAGGCATGCCCACGGACGTAATGGTCCCAAGGTATAACTTGAACAAGAACTTTCAGACTGAAATATCGGACAGGGAGGACTGGATAAACGGTCCATCCACAACAGCACAAACAGGTACACTGCCGGCTCCAAGACAGAACAAGGTGTCGGAGCCGGGAAATGTTTCATAAATTTTATTATACTTTATAATTACTTCGATTAAATAGGAAAACGGTGTTCCATATTCAATTGGGTTTGCGTTAATCTCTCTTATATTTAAGTTGTGTCAAAATTTGGGGTCGATTAGAAAACACTTTGGGCTATAAGCAGCGAAAATAAAAATAAATCACAAGTTGAGAGATCCAGTGACCGTGCCGACCAGTCGATGTCCCCAAATTTCAAAATAACATGACGAGGAAACATTCTTCACAAAATTGTCACAGAATCCCTAGCAACGTGTGAAGCAGCCCTGTCCTGTTGAAACCATAAATAAATAAATAACACCACATGTAATTACGACCCCCTTTATCCCGGAAGGCTCTAGAAGAGCCTTGTGTGGGAGGGGGCTACACATTAATAGACAAGGGACACACACCCAATATCCGTGTATAGTGGAAAAATCCCTCTCACAGTATTTTCCACTGCCACGACCGGGGATCGAACTCGGAACTTTTGGGTGAGAGGCAAGTGCGCTCACCTCTCGACCACCAGTCATACACCATATTCCTCGAATATCCACACCAACATTACGAAGTTGTTGTTCAAAGTTGCGCAATACTTTTTGCTAAGGTTGTGATGTAACAGTAACCGTCAAGTCATTTTTCTCAAAGAAGAAAGGTCCAAAAATTCCAAAGGCGGATACTGCACATCACACAGTAGCCTTTGGGCTATGATGCGGTACTTCGTGCAACTGCCCAGTAGCGAATGTCCTGTGTGTTAACATATCCGGAAAGATAAAAATGAGCTTCATCTGACATAAGTATTCAACGATATTCGGGTTATCAGTAAATGGCTCTTTGAAACGTTCGCAAAAATCAACGCGTGTTCCAAAATCTTGAGGCGGAAGTTCTTGTACGACTAGAATTTTGCAGGTATGGAAGTGTAAGTCTTTCAGAATATAGCTGCTCTTACCCTTTCAGCATTTTCAAGTGTGCCTACAGAACGTGTTCTTCCTTTTGGTTTTTCTCTGGCACATGAAACTGGGAACATTCGACTAGGAACTGGATCTCATGGATTAAAATAAAAGTGACGACGAAATTATTGCTGGGTAATTATACGATACGATATTCGAAAAGAGCAAGAAAAAACAAACAAAATGGCCTATTTCATTTTTTTGTTACACCTTCGTGGTTATTTAAATACGTTGTTAAATGTGCAAGAAAATGGATTACAGAACCCTATTAAATGAGAGGCACGTGAAATAAATAGTTTTATAACTAAAATTTGCAAAAATTCTATTGAGCCTAGGTGGTCTGGGTGAATCCTAATTCCGGCACGTTTTAAAAGTCCATTTTGGTAAAAAACTGTGGTCCTAATAAGTAATCGGGTATGAAATAACAAAATTTTTAATCAATCACAGTAGGCTTGTTCAAAGAATAAAAGTGACAGATAATTTAAACCATTTAGGCCTAAGCAACCAGTTACTTTGATCAAGAAAATCATCAACATTTTATACTTAATAAAAATTGGAAAAGAGAACAAACTAAAATCTAAATAAATAAAATATTTTCTATTCAATTAACAATAAATAACAAAACAATAACTAAATGTGTTTAAAAATAAAACGTAATTAACACTAAAGTAAATTTTCAAAATGTCCTCCCCCACATTCTGTGCATTTTCTTGCGCGTTTAGAAAGGTCACCAATTGCTCGACGTATCATTTCTGGATTATTCCGTATTTCGTCGCAGGTTGTAACGATGCGCTGGATTAAATGTTGTCTACTTTCAATTTCAATGCTATAAACCTCGTTTTTTAAGTGGCCCCATAAAAAGTAATCACAAGGGTTACAATCAGGAGATCTTGGTGGCCATTCTATTAGGATACACATTGTTTAAGTGTTCTCTTACTTGAAGGTTAAAATGTGGTGGGGCCCCATCATACTGAAACAACATGCCTCTTATACCGATATTTTCTAACATATTCGGTAAAATGTTTTGAAGAAAATCAAAGTAAATTTCACCATTCAATCTTTCTTCAAAAAAATGTGGCCCTATCAAATGTCTATTCACAAGTCCGACCCAAACATTTACAGAAAACCTGTGTTGCGAACGGCGTTGGCGTACCGCATGTGGGTTTTCCTGTGCCCATTTATGATTATTTCGTGAATTGTTTACTCCATCCCTTGTAAATTGTGCCTCATCCGTAAATAAGGTTCTGTAAATGACTGGGCGATGGTTAGACAACCAATGACAAAATGCCAGGCGGGGGATATCGTCGCCTTGTTGAAGACGCTGTACCTGCTGGATATGATATGGAGGTTAACGTTCTCTTTTTAGGGTTCTCCATACTCGCCAATGTGGAATACCAGTTGCCAAACTGATTCGTCTAGTGCTCATATTTGGGTTTTCTTGAACTACGTTTATAATATTGTTTTGTTCCTGCACACCTTGTTGTAAAATCCGCTCCACAACTGCAGAAGTAGGAAACTTTCCGTGTTGTCTTGCATACTGGAACACCGTACTAAAGGTTTTATGATTAGGGCATCGACGACCAGGAAAACGCAGCCGATATTCTCTTTCCGCCGACCTACCATTTCCATTACAGAAACCATAGATGAATATTATGTCAGCATATTCCACGTTTGTAAATTTTACCGGCATAGTTAAAATATTTTCACAAGTTTTCACTAACTAAATGCGGATTATTGACACATTAAATTACTAACAAACAATTATTCAACTGTTTAGGAGATTTCTTTTTATTATCTGTCACTTTGAACAAGCCTACTGTGATTGATTAAAAATTTTGTTATTTCATACCCGATTACTTATTAGGACCACAGTTTTTTACCAAAATGGACCTTTAAAACGTGCCGGAATTAGGATTCACCCAGACCACCTAGGCTCAATAGAATTTTTGCAAATTTTAGTTATAAAACTATTTATTTCACGTGCCTCTCATTTAATAGGGTTCTGTAATCCATTTTCTTGCACATTTAACAACGTATTTAAATAACCACGAAGGTGTAACAAAAAAATGAAATAGGCCATTTTGTTTGTTTTTTCTTGCTCTTTTCGAATATCGTATCGAAATTTCAAAAAAATATATACAGGATGATGTTTTATTGATGCAAAGAAGAAACATAAATTATAGTGAGTCCGGACCTGGATATATTTTTTAATACATGTACCTCTTGGGGCTCGTTAGTACATTAGCCGTACCAAATATGAATCCGTTATTTCATTCCCTGTCAAAGTTATGACAAAAAACAGGTTTGGCCAAAAATTATTTAACACCCTGTAACTTCGTAATGAAGGCCCAATGAGACATTTCTATGGAAGGTTCCGGTTACCACTGATGTTCTCTACCTCCTATTAAGCTATGTCCCTCTCATGATGCAACACCCTGTATATAAGTGAAAAACACTTTACCTGCTATTTTAGAGGCAAAATCATTAATGATTTCTTCGAAGTCCATTTCTCGAAGCAAATCACTCTCTATACTGAGCAATGACAGATATGCTAGACGTTTTTGCAGAAAATATCCCTTGTTTGGATATATTTCATTCCTCATTACTTTCTTAAAAATAAAAAAAATTTATTATGAAATTTTTGAATCCAAGGTTTGTGGAGACCCTCAATATGTGGGGGCCCCCGGGGCTTCCGCCCCGGTTGCCGCGCTGTATATCCGGCTCTGCCTGACAATGATCAAAAGAAGACAAGTAGGTAATTCAGTAATCAGTATTTGCTGCGGATTTCATGCATTATATTATCATGTTCTGTAGTTCAAGTGTACAATATGCATTATGCAACCAGTTTAACTCCATGCTGTATTTGTATTTGCTAGATAATAGAAATGTGGATAATTATTCTTTCGTAAACTTATTTCTCCCTTTGAAATCATACCATTGCGAAAAGGGAACGCTTTTCACTTTAGATTAGGGAAATTATTTGATAAGATTATAAAATGTTTGGAAAAAAACATAAAGTATGCAAGAAATGAGAAAAACAAAATGTTGAAATACACTTTTCTGAAATCAGTAAAATGAGTACTCCAGCTTCTAAATAAATAAAATAAAAAATGTTTCACATGAAATCTACTTCAAAGAAGGTTATTTTTACTGTAGAAATAAATAATATAAAATAAATATTTTACGAATATCTTAAAGCAGAACATTAAAACTACAAATATAGCTTAGAATCTACCTAAAACTGAATTTTTTAAGGATGCTTTAAAGCCTAAATCTAAACATTTTGCAGAACTTCTAAGATTTTTTTTTAATGAAAAGGTATTATCACAGCACAAAAATTACTATAAATAATCTTTATTTAAAAAAGTGACTCATAGGGTGACCCGGAATAATAAACAACTGCCTTGATAATATCCAATATATATTAACGTTAAATTATGTTGACAAGAAATCATTGGCGGGTATCACAATGACATGACACTAATAAAAATAATAAAATATATTATGATTGATGCGTCACTGGTGAGAACCATATTTATAACGGGAAAATCAGTCGATTACTTTTTTGGCCCCAATAGTAGGTAAAGTTGAAATGTTGTCGTTCACGTCATCATCACGTCATTTTAAAATCCATTGCCGCATATAATTTTACAATTCACCTCATGGATTTCTTGCAGAGGTAAAAGGGAACATCCGTTATGTTTTTCTTGATTAAAGTACTCATTTAATTTCATCACCATGTCTCTGTCTACTGCATTCAGTCTTTTATCCACAGCACGCTACTGAATTGACAGAGAACTGACAGAATGCTAAACGTTGATTGCGGCTAAGTCCAACGCCTGTAATATTCATTTGTAAAACGCATCGTTACGCTCGGAACTTCTATCGTAGCCTCAGCAGACGTGAGTGTCTGTTATTTACATCTTATACGCTTTGTATTTACAAAGATAGAAAAATCACATGTCGTTGATAAGTGCATAAATGGATAACGTGAATTCATAAACTGATAACGTGAATGACAACATTTGTAATTTCAACTAAGTATACATATTCCACGCAGACGGCCCGGGTTCAGAACAGGGTCACAGTAAGTTGATGCGATATAGTGGATGAGCGCATCTGCTCGCGTCACCATCTTTTGAAAGAGATGTAAAACTGTGGGTTCCGTGTATCTACGATGTGAGCACGTTAAAGATCCCTACCCCACGACAAAATGGAGGTCCGGCAAATTTCTAGGTTAGGGGTCCCAGTGCCTACACACACACACTGATGAGCTTATCCTCTGGTGTCGGTGATTAACCTTGGTAGAGGAAATAGGCCGATATTAAATAAAAGATTTTAAAAAACTATACATATAAAACAAAATATAACAATTCTTAGACAAAAACAAAAATAAAAATATAGAATTCTCATGGTAATTAAACGAAACTAATAAAAACAGATAAATGTAAATAATAATACATTCACTTCGTTTCATAGTTCTACTTTTGTACTATTTCTTTTTTGTCTTTTATAGTTATACTTTTTATGTAATTACATGTTTGATCCCTGTTCATTTGACTTGTGTAAAATAATTCTTGTGCTATACACCAATAAATATTATTATTATTATCATTATTATGCCATTAAATTTTTTATTTTTTTTGTAAATGTTTAATGTATCAATAACAGTAGTCTTTCTTTTCTCAACAATGTAATCTCATCTCCATTGCTTGTTAGATTCCTTATGTCTTCTGTTGAAGTACAATTTCTTTCTCTGTCCGCAAGTAAGAGTCAGAATATTTCCATGATCCTTTGCACTGTTAATAAGCTTTTCTGCAATTGGGATAAAATCACGTATATTGTATTTTTTTAAACCATTACCGATGTTCAGATTGGTATTTAACCTGCGTAATCCCATTGATGGTTTATAATCTCTTAATATAAGTTTAGATCTAGAAAACCCTATTCCGATGTCCGCATTTCCGTGTGACAAGCATAAACAGTCCTTGACTACTCTTGTCACTGTTGGATATTTTGGAGGCATCGCTTATAGGATATCCGTTCTATTGAAAACAGTATTTCAAAGCAGTTTCTTTTTCATTCACCTTTATTACAAATCTATCTGCTTTCAAAAGTCGCCATTCATCACGGAGTTCATTTAAGTTTAAATCTAGTAGTGAACGTTTTTTTGCAAAATATTTAATGCTAGTGGATGGCGCTGTCAGGACATTTTTTGGTGTCAACACGCCTCAGTATTTTAAAAAGCCCATAGCCAACTGGTATTTTGCATGCAAGTGTTTACAAATTGCTAAGTAATATTATCGAGCCCACTTATGAAAGATCAGTTTCTGCCTATTCGAAAAAAAGGATATTGTTTTGATACATGCATCTGTTGATTCAATCACGACTTTGGTTAACAAAACCGGTTGTCATCAACTTATCATTATCTGATTAGGTAAACAACCTAGGTATTTTCTATATTTCATAACCTAACATCATAACATCGACGCCTGTAGACAAGCTACCCCAACCAGAAAATTTTCCGATCATCTTCTCTTTCGAAGAGTAGGAATCTTTTCATTTAATAGACAAGAGACCGACGGATTTACATCCCCTCCGAAGGATGGTATATCCCCTACACAATCCTCCCTAAGATTGCATAGCTTCCGCGCATACACTGATATACAAGCCGCTGGAAGATGTAAGGCGAGGACGCAACAGCAAATTTAATTTGCTTCATTATATCCTTTTGCATTTACACTTAATTTTTTATTTAAGTTATTATGAAGGACTATTTCCAAAGAATAAATGACTCATTGATCGGAAAAGTGACCTTAGATTATTTAAATGACCTCTTGGAAGCCCTGCGAATTGCCCCAGAGCATGCACGGTTCTCGACGGTGCTGAAATATTGACAAATTGTTTTACGAATGAAACAACAGGAATTAGTTAAGTTTCTTCTGTCTTTGCAATATTCTCTTTACTAGTATTTACACAAGATATAAGACGTGATTGAAGATAGCGTTTATGCTCGTATAAAAATAAGTTTTTATTGTTGGCAAGAAAATGAAATATTAGTAATCGTATAAAATATGTGCTGCGGAATTTATGATAAAAATTAAAGAAATATTTGAAAAATATATTTGCAAAAAAGGTGTGACCATCATTGGAGGTGACTATGATATAGATGTAAGTAAAAACTCTTTTTATACAAACAAACTGCTGGAAATTGCCAATTCGATAGGACTTATACAGTCTGTAGAAGAGTACACAAGAGTCGATGGTGAAAAGAGAACAATAATTGATTTAATCTTCTGTAATACCACAATAAAGACTTATGTGCATACAACCCCTCGTATCTCAGACCATTACATTGTAAGTTTTGTTATATCTAAAGATCGTAAACCAGATGAAAGAAAAACATTTAAAACAAGGAATTTAGACAAGATAAATGAAGAAAATTTGCTAGTTAGTATAATGAACACTGAATGGAAAAGAGATAATAATATGGCTTTGAGACTCATTAATAGCTTACGTGCAGTTGTTGATGAATATGCTCCAGAAAAAGAAATAACTATAAATAAACAACAAGTATATCCAGGATGGTTTAATGATGTAATAAAAAATAAAATCAATGAAAGAGATAGAATGTATATTGTGTGTACAACAGATGATGAAAGCAGGTGGAATGACTATAAAAAGCTAAGAAATGAGGTGTCAGCAGAAATAAGAAAAGCAAAGAAGTCTTACTATAACCAAAAAATAGATGAAGTTAAATATGATTCAAAGAGAATGTGGAAAACACTGAAAGAACTAAATAAAGATTGTAAAAATACTGGTGCAGATATTGTTTTCGATGGTAAGGAGTACTCTGATGAACAAATAATAGCAGAAGAATTTAACAAATACTATATTACTAGTATAGTAGATATAGTAGAAGAAGTTAAGAAAAATAGCAGTAATTCTTATTTTCTGGATAAAATACCACAAAGTTCTGCATCTTTTAGCTGTTTTGAAAAAGTTGAATTCGGCAACCTAAAAAACAAAATAAATCAATTAAAACACACAGCTGGTCTTGGTGATGGACTAAACACTAAAATTATTAAATTAGCTTTCACAGTTATCGGAAACAGATTCTACGATGCCATTGAGGATTCTCTGTATAGAGGAAGATTTCCTGATTGGAATATTTCAAAAGTAGTACCTATTCCCAAAGTAAACAATGCAATAAATTGTGCTGATTTTAGGCCGGTAAATGTCCTGCCTGTTTATGAAAAATTTTTGGAAATAGAAGTAAAGGATCAACTTGTTAATTATATACAAGAGAATGGTTTGTTGTCTGAAAATCAATCCGGATTCAGGAAACATTATTCATGTGAAACTGCACTGCAAAGTGTAATTGTGGAATGGAAAGACATTTTAGATAATGATAGTCATAGTAAAATTGGGGTAGTGTTTCTTGATCTAAAGCGTGCCTTTGAGACCGTAGACCGTGATCGTTTACTGAAAAAGTTATATAAATATGGAGTGTCGGGAAAGGTATTACAGTGGTTTTATGACTATCTAAATGATAGATATCAGTACGTGTCATATGAAAATAGTGTTTCTATTAATCTAAAAAAAAAAATGACTATGGGGTCCCGCAAGGTTCTGTATTGGGACCACTTCTGTTTATTCTTTTCATAAATGACCTAAATCAAATATAACACATAAATGTAAAATAAAAATGTTCGCTGATGATACTATAATATATTGGCATGATAATGATGTAAAGAAATTGGTAGAGGTGCTAAATGAGGTACTTAAATTGGTGCAGGACTGGTTAAATGAAAATGGATTAAAGCTGAATATAAAAAAAACTAAATCAATGTTAATTAGTAGTGTATTTAATAAAGTTGACATATCAGAATTTAAAATAAATATTGACAATGAAGACATTGAATGTGTTAAAATGCATCATAAGTATCTGGGAATGGTTTTGGATGAACATTTAAATTTTAAAGAACATGTGAAATATGTAGTGCGAAAATTTAATAAAAAAGTCAACTATTTGGGTAGAATTGGGCAGGATTTAACTAAATGGTGTAAGAGAACTATTTATAAAACTATCATTGAACCTCACCTTACCTATTGTTCGTCATTACTACTGACCCTAAATGAAAGTGATATACATAATCTACAAATGGTACAAAACCGAGCGTTAAGAATTATCTTAAGCACGAACAGATACACTAGTGTAAGAAAAATGTTAAGCCACTTAAATATTCTTTCTGTTAAACAAATAGTAATGTATAATGTTCTTATATTAATTCATAGAATGACTCTAAAATTAGTTCCTCCGTACTTAACTGATAAGTTATATAAAGTAAAAGACACTCATAAACATTATACTCGATATGGAGAAAACTATGTATTAGAATACAAAAGGACATCAGCAGGGCAAAATACAATTTTTTACAAGGGCCTGAATTGGTATAACCAATTAAATAATGGTACCAGAAATTTAAATCTAAAAAAATTTAAAAAGGAAATGAAAAAAATTGTTATAAATCCACCATTTTAAAGTCAATTATTTTGTATATTATGTTAATCGTTTGTGATTTATATGTTATATGTCATATTAATATATTAATTGTAGTGTATTGTATTTATATTGTAATTGTAAGATATAGCATTCCTCTTTTTTGCTAATAAAGATTACTTATATGTATATTAATTTACAAAAGCAATTAGACGTAACTCGGATAACATAATTGATATAAATAAAAATTACCAGATAACATAAATTCAGTTCGTAATATTTATCATTATTTTTTGCACCGGTATAACAACTGTACTCGTGTCAGTATTAAATACAAGTTAATAAATTTAATATAATTTTATTACTTATACTATAAGTACATAATATAAATAATTGTGGTTCATATCACAAATGGCACAAAACAAGGACAATACTAAGGTATGATATGAATTAGAATTTAGTGCAATAATCTTTATTTGACTTTATAATATTGGGGGAAGTACGGAACATTTGTGGGAATGACGTGGAAGCCGACTCGGTGGCTCAACGCCTACGCGTTAGACTTGAGACAATAGAGTACCGGGTTCAAATCCTGGCTAGTTTACGGATGTTTAGTGGCGTTTTTCATGAGTTACCGAGTTGGTAACAGTGAATTAAACGGGGTTGTGTGACAGGCAACACGGTTAGTCATTGTGCCACTCCTCAGTTCGGGTTTCAGCTGCGGTATATGGCAATGTTGTAGGGAATGGTCGGTGTGCATGTGTTCTGGTTGAGTGATGGGATAGCTAATGCTGAACCCCGCCAGGACGATAATTTACAAGGCGATAAAAAAATACGTATATTATTGTAGATTCCTCTGTTCCATTTTTTTTACGAACGGTCTAAATGGGATTAAACCTTAAAATATACAAATTGATACCTAATGCACAGCATGATTTTGGAAAAACAAATCAACAATGTCAGCCACAACTTAATTCTTATTTACATTCTTGATGAGATAGACAAACAAGGTGTCCGGTAGGTGTGTATTACGATTTGAGCAAAGCATTTTCCTCCATTTTCCTCACGTCTAATTAATTCACAAGCAATAGTTCATAGTGAAAGAGGGAGCATCAGCAAACACTGCTCTAAAACTACGAGTGTAGATCTAGAAGTACCTCCGAGAAGTGTTCTTGCACCTACATTATTTTCACTTTATATATAGTCTAGCATACTTTAATCTTGTACACAAAGATACAGAAATATTGTCCACGTAGACAATGTTTCTGGACTATAGCTTTAACTTTGTGTACAATATGGGAGAAAATGAAATCGTACGGAAATATTAACTCATACATACACACGCCAAGTTAAAGTATACTGGACTCTAGCTCATATTCATCTATTTGCATACAAAAATACAAATAGTCTGGGGTCCGACGCCCCTTTTTTAAAGTGATTACTAACAGGAATTCTCGTGAGTGGCGGCTTCGTTTTGATGAGTCTTCCCACTTTCCCCCTCAATTCTCGGTAGAGGTAGATAAAGTCCTACGCAGCCGCTAAATATGTTGATCGTAGAACTGATATTTTCATGGTGTATGACTGGAAAACCTGCCAGAAAATTTGTAGGACAATTTAACCATTCGATTTCAAAAACATTAATTAAACAATAGTGTAAAAATAAGCCCGTTAGTAATAAAAGTTCAGACCTCGTCATTTTCAAATATTTCTTGCGTATTTACATGGCTTTTGTAAGGCAAGCGCAGCTCCCTGTTTTTTACACTAATACAGGCTGATTTTTACACCATTGTTTAATTAATATATTTGAAATCGAATGATCGAATTGTCCTACATATTTTCTGGCAGGTTTTCCCACATCCTCTAAATCTACCCCCAATACCGCTAGAATTTTTAAAATATTTTTCTTGGCATTACAAACTAAACATAATATTCAAATTTTTAGAATCTTAACTTCTTAACCGTTTAAATCCCCATTTGAACGTGCAATGTGTCTCTTCACTAAGCTTCTTCAGTGTATGCAACATTCTTTACACGCGCTAAAGTACCAGTATTTACATCAGTTATAAGTGTAAAAAGAATTAAGAAATTTAAAAATAGCAGTTCGCGAGACCGGATGAATGTATCAAGGCCTACCGTCACAACCATTCTGATAAATAATATAAAAGTTTGCAGATAATATTTGATGATATTGTTATCATTATTTTTCATACAGTATAATGGCAACTATACAAATATGATATCATATCACGTATCAGTATTAAATGCAAGTTCATAAATTAATATAACCAACCAGCTGGCCTTAATAATATAAAGTGAATGTGCATCAGTATATATTGTGTTTTATATGTTTTTGAAACATTCTCAAATGGCAGAAAACAGGAATGTGACGAAGGTATGATTTTAATTATTTAATAATAACAAAACAGAGTTCAAGAATGTAAGGAAGGTATGTGATCTTGGCTATTTAGTTATTTAATATTCGGGGAAGCACAGAGCGTTTAATATGTGTGAAATAAGCCGGTTTATCAATGTAATTTTAATGATTGCATTACTTGGGAAGAAAATAATATATCTGCAGAATATTCTTTTTAAAGCTATTGTGTACCTAGACATTGCAGCATTACTATTGTGACCGAATTCGTAATCAATTTATTATTTAAATAGTGTTTCTTGTAAATCAGCGTAAGTTTCCGAAAAATAAAAAACGCAACAAAAACTTTACGACATAATTATATCGCCGCAGGCCAAGCCTGACATTAAACTTTCCCGACGCACATTAAAAACCTATAAAGGTAAGCGAGTCAATTTGCGAAGCACTACAAAGAGTAGCGGTATTTTTTTGTGAGGGCGTAAAGTTTTTGTTGCGTTTTTTATGTCTCGGGATATTCCTACTTGAACGATAGTTACATTAGTTATGTCATTTATGTTATTTTAACAAGTCATTGGCGGGGTATTTATATCATAACAATAAAACTAACAAAAAACAATTGGATTTTAAAAATTATAATCAATTAATATGATATTGAATGACCAAGAAAATACACATCACGCCATCACGGAAAAAGCTACGCTAATTAGAAGATGAATAAACGGTATCTAAGAATTTATTAGTTTCATACTTCCTTAAAGAAAATAATACTTTCTGCTAGTATTGCCTTCATTTTATATAATGCAATCAACTTTTTTTCTCTATACGAATAAAGCCATTATGAAAATCAAGAAAAGTATGGTGGTTGTTTCAAGATAAAAATAAAACATAGTAGTGCAGTGTGTCAGACGAAGTTGTAAATATTTTGCTATGCAACGAGAGTACTTCCTTCCCCCGTTATCGAGAATGCTGAACACAGTAGCGATGCTCAATACTTTTTTTTGACCGCCTCCAACCCCTCTAACGGTTAAGAAACACCCCCGGATGGGGTGAAAATCGTTTTTCTTTTATATATCACCGGCAAAATGTATGTACCATCCGTTTTAGAGAATGCTGAGCACGGCGGTGATGCTCAACATTTCTTCCGACCTCCTCCAATCCCTCTAACGGCTAACGAACACCCCCGCAAGGGGTGAAAATCATTTTTTTTTATATCACCGGCAAAATGTATATACCGTCCGTTTTCGAGAATGCTGAGCACGGAAAAAATAATCATACTTCTCTTCGTGATTATAATTGTCTTTTTTTACCTTTAGCTGAAAAAGATAATTGAGTATTTACAAAAACAGGTCTATTGAATCACTGATACGTACAATTTATTTTAATACAAAAAATGAAAATTTATATTGCGCATACAAATAAGCTTAACTAAATTGTTACAGTCGCTTTCCTTACATGAAAAATAATAAGGATAAAACATGCATACAATACTTTTTTTTTCATGTTAGAATGTACTCTCGTCCGAAAAACATTCATCATCATAACCGTGCTCAGCATCATCGAAGATGGGCGGTACATGAATTTTGCCGCTATTTTACAAAAAAAGATTTTCCCCTCTTTGGGGGTGTTTATTAGCCGTTAGCGGGGTTAGAGTGGGTAAAAAAACATTCAGCATCACCACCGTGCTCAGCATCCTCAAAAACGGGCGTTACATGCATTTTTCCGGTGATATATAAAAAAAGATTTTCACCCCTTTCGGTGGTGTTTACTAGCCTGTAGGAGGATTGGAGGAGGTCGGAAGAAACATTCAGCATCACCACCGTGTTCAACATCCTCCAAAACGGGGGTACACTAAGTTTCACCGTTGGAAAAGATGTGATAAGCGTTTAACCCCTTTTGGGAGGGGTTTTTGGCCGTTTGGGGAATTGCGCAACTCCAAAGAGAAATTCTACCAGCACCACCGTACTCAAAATCCTCGAAAACGGGGAAAACGGGGAAAACGGGGAAAACGAACAAAATACTTACAATTTTCGGATTTTTTCCGACTCACACTCCACTACAGAGCTGCGATGAAAAGTATTCGCGAGCACTAAGCTCTCGAAAAAAGTTATTAATGCACTGTTAATAGTACTGCTCGCGATTATTAAGCAATCTGAAAAAGTGCTTTAAATTCACAAGCACTAAGCACTTTTGAAAAATTTGTATAATACAGTATATACCGGGTGGCCCAGTTTTGCTACAGGTTTGAAAATAAAATTCTGAAAATTGAGAAATCAAGTATAGGTATCAATGACCACATTTTGACCATTCGGTGGTAAAAAAATCGTTTCCGGTATGACCGGAAATTACCGCGACTCTATTATTTTAAATAGCACCCTACCCTGTATATCTAGGTCACTCTTCTCATAATTGGATGAAAAATAACCTTGGAAATGGCATTTATTTGCTATTTCTAGTTGACTTTGATATTCAGGAACAAATTTTAAAAAATTTTGAAATAGACTTTGAATTTGAATAAAAGGGTATTCCTCAACAAATTAAATGTAAAATTGTCCTATTTTCTTCATTTGCTTGAATTTAGAAATGTTTTTCCCATTTTATTATCTCATGGAAATTCAATTTGTCATAACTCCAATTTTTCAAATAGTATCCTATATGTTTTATTTTTTTATCAGATAGAGCGGTAAATTTGCTTTAGACTGATTTTTCTCGATTAAAAATTGAATATAAATTAAAATATAGGCATAGTGTAGTGAAACACTAATATATTCTTTCAATATTTCCCATCGTTGAGGATATGCACTAAATATGTTGTAGGGCTTTGCAAGACTCCAAAAATTATAATTACCTCAGGGCAAGATATTTAAGCTGTGACAAGCCCAAGGAGAGAAAACTGCTAGGGAGTTATGTTGCAATATAGGAGCTTGTGATTGTGCACCCTTATAGGCTATCGCTTCTCTTGTTTTCTGATTACAATTAACAAATTCCAAAAATCTGTCAAAAATTTCGTACTCGTTAATTGAATTAATCGAAACATACATTAGTATGAATGTAGTTTGCTCTATATGAGCTGCGTCAGGAGTTGCGTAAACAATTATGAAAAACTATTTTGCAAAATTCCTTTCTCTTAGAATAAGTGTCACTCTCTACAACACGATATAAACTCACTTTGTATTTCCGCAGATAGATAATGAACCTGCACCCAGATGTTCTGATGGTAGTGGGTCATAGTGACTAATTAGTTCTAACGTTCCTAGAAAGTTGCCATTATGCTTATCGCTTATTAAGTGACTATCCCCTCTAAAAGTCAATCCGCGTCCTGCTAGGTGCAGTATCACAAAGAATCCTTTTCAGTATATCTTTCTATAGGGCTTTTTGACTTTCATTTGATTGCCATAGTACGCCTTCGATTGCTGATTTATTTTTAAGCTTTCTTTCCAAATTTCGCCATTTAACATAGCAGACTCGGTGATTACTGCTACTGTCATGCTTAGGTAATTTGTCATATAATTTCCTGTAACCCTTGGAAGGCCCCCAATCAGTTTCTAATGCTAAAATAGAAGATTGTACGTCTGAAAATTCATTGAATAAGCGGCAAGGGAAACAGAATAGATCTCCTTTATGTTTGCTCCAAACCAACCAGTTCCGAGGGACTGCTTCTTTATTTTTTAAACGAATATTAAGCACGTATGTAGGAAACTGCATATCATTTAAATCCGTTGGAAATATTGACGAGTGTGACTCCGGTTCTCGTCTAACAGCATTTTCATTATCATTCACAGATGGGCGTTTTTTTAATGTTCCAATATCAAAGGTGTGCAATGGTTCAAAATTAACAGAATCCTCCTTTTGTTTAGTCATAGATACTAAATTATCGGCATTATCGCCATCCGATTGAGTTGATCCAAAAATTGTCGCTTTTACGTTTGCAACAAATTTACTTAATTTAGGTGCGGATTCTTCGTTTAAAAGGATGGAACCACGTATGATGTAATGGGTACATCTGCGTTAGCCAGTTCATGAGACGACTCTTCCTGTGGTAAATTAAAATCAATCGCAGAAGAAGAAACAATAAAGCCAAAACTTTCAAGAGTTCTTCGTCCTGCAAGTTTTTGTGGATTTTCTTTCTCTATTCACTTTTGTGCACCGGATTTATATTTATAACTGCTGTTACTCATCTTAAAATCTGAGATAAGTAAGAGACATACTTAGCGACATTTTAATTTTTAAGAGAATATAATTGGCTTAATGAAATGCTAATTCGATCGTACCTTCTAATGTTATAAATTGAAAATAATATAAAAAATCTCGTATTCTTAAAAATACCATCCCGTTTTTTTTTCATGCGTCACATTAATCGCACAATTCTTAGTAAAAAGGTGGTAAGGTAGGTACTATGCGCCTAAAATTAATATTTTGTGAGAAAGTTTTAAAAAACTGATTTTTATTTTTTTTATTTTACACGTTTTTCTTTCAAACAGGAATACAAGAAGATAAACAATAAGAAAAATATTATTGCCCATTTTCTTCCAAATATTTGAAAAGTTTCAACAATTTAATAATAGGCTTTTTGAAAAATGAAATTTTTCGAGTATAAATTTGTTATTTGGGAAAAACAACGTAATTTCCTTGTAAACCAGAAGTGATATTTAAAATTTTACATGCATGTTGTTACTTCCCTTTTATAGTCAATTATCATCAAATTATGCAAACGTCGGCGTCGGCCATTCTGAATTATTTTAAAAGTCGGTTTTCAACCATAACTTTTATTATTGTCCATTTTTAAACGGCATCGGACTCCATAGGAAAACCTAAGTCAGACTAGATCTTCAACCAAAAATTGATCTCAAAAGTTACAGAGAATATCAAGTGTAACACATAAACTGGTACACACTGTATATTTGTTTACTACTTGGCGCGTATTGTCGGTAAAGTATAATGTTGCACTTTTATTATTAAAATACTTATCAAATGCACTTTTGAGAAAAAATCTTAATAAGACACACACTTCCGATTAGCGTTTACTGAAAAAATAAAAAGTAATTGGGGTTTGTTTGCATTTATATTATTATAAGATTTCGTCCCTTGGGACGAAATGGAGAAGTCATAAAAATGGTCATTTTTTAAGCACACGTTTGCTGAAAGCATCGGTGTCCTACATCTGGAATTTAAAATGTTCTTGTATGTATCAATATATCAGACAAATACTGAACAAAAAAGCTTTCATTGTGCACTTATAAAGTCATAGAATTTAATGAGACACTATTGTAAAGTTTATGGCATTACAGTGCACGCTGCAAATATTCACAGACTATAAACCATTTGATTACGTAATTAGAGACAATAAATATAAGACTAACTGTAAGTTCCAACTCCTGATGTCGGGTTTAACAAGCTATAAAGCAAGCAGTCGAGATATTTTTTAACTGTTGAGGCAATAACGATGACATCCAAAGCACTTGAACGCTAGGGGTTAGGCAGGTTTTTGAAACGATAATTTTCTACATTTTTTTTAACCTCAAGAGCGCGACCGGCGCCGACCTTAAAGGCGGCGGTCCACCAGGCTGAGCCCGGTAATCCGTCGGCCCGATCCGGGCCTGTATATTTTAGTATACTACCTAATTAGTGTAACAACAACATATGTCGGACTCATGAAACTGATGAAAACATTAAAAACAAAAAAAAATGGTTTCGAAAATCCGATTAGCTTCTGGAAGAAGCTAGTGGGACTTATAACTTGCAGAATAATTACTCTTACTATTGTAATATCAAAAAAATATCAGGCCCACCTTCTCGTGGGGCTTCTAGTCAATGATTACCTTACCATACTATTTTCTAATCATTCTGAATATCTAATTTACTACTTAAAATTAGTCTAATTGGTCAGATATATTCTTGAAACATTTCTTGGTGTTGTTCAATCTTGGGTGCTATCTTTTCGTTATATCGATTAATTGATATATCATTTTAATTATAAAATACTTTTTTTAGGTGTTGAAGAAGAAAAATGAAACTGGAATTCATGGGAAACATTATGAAAGGAAAACGTTGGCATTAGTGGCGTTGAAATGTCTTTTACACCCAGAAATACGTGATTACTGGCTGCTTTCTAATCCCGAAGGTGCAGGTGTTGAGAAATTTGATGACATTATTCTCTTTGTGGAATACAAAAACGGCAAAAGGAAATTGTTCATGGTGCAAATAAAACACAAATTAAAAGGTAGAGAGCACCCAATAATAGCCAACAAGTTAGATGGAAATGATAATCCTCTAAGTTTGAAAATGTATGAGAAAGACTTCATCGACATCACAAGTAACGGATATTTTTTTAAAAATAATAATATTACTTCAGAAGTTGATATATTTTATATACTTTATAACAACTGTAGAGTGGCACAGGAAGTAACGAACGAAAACATAAGTTTCCGATCAGTTTCTTCTTCAGAATATATGAATTTTATTGACAGCTCAAATAAACCAACAAATGTATTAAAAATTGTAAATAAGAAACAAAAATACTGTAAAGAATTTTTAAGTTCTTTTTATCTTTATACAGAACAGTTATGTGAAGATTCTATTATTGCTGCAATCGAAGAATCATTGGGAATTAACAGTGAAGTAACAAAAAATATGTTTACTTTTTTTTACGAATGGGTGGACCCAAAACGTCCTACAGGCAAATTGTATAAACTCGACATAGAAACAAAATTATTAGAAATAATACTAGGAGATTTTCGCCCACCAATCCCTTCAAATGGACTAGTTCCACGTGGATTAATGAATGCGATAAATACATTTAAAGTTATTAAAATTAGTCATGAAAGTTCTTCAGAAATCTTATGGAATGATATTTTATATGAAATTCGGCGTTTTTATCAAGATTTGACTATAGACTTGTCATTTTGGGACGAGCCCTTAGCGAACAGTTTGGAAGAAAAGTTGGCTTCAATTGATAGTGAAATTATAAAAAATTTCTTCGTCAATCGAGATGGACTTGATGCTAGGATCACGACAAAAACTCTTTTCTTAATTATGGTTTCACAGTCTAAACTACCATTTTTTATCAGAACGGATAATCGTTTATTTGAAACTTTTAAGAATCGTCTGTTACCTTTCTTAAATATAAATTCGGTTGTGTTTAAAGTAAAAGAGGAAGAACCAGATTTTGGCGATTTAAAAATATTTAAGAATCTAAATGATATGGATTTTAAATTGTATGTTAAAAATTCGAAAAATATCAAGATTTCCTTTCAAGGAAAGCCGACGGTACGTTTACACTCGCTAATTAAATATAAATGTCTTGCAGGAGAGGAAATAACTACTGATATGTTCTTCCATTTATCAAACGAAACTATCGCCATAGGACAAAAAAGCGAATTACCAGAATATTACATTAATCGAAACATAAAGGTTCCATTGTTGAAAAAGGATGTTTTAGATGAGAAAGAAGTATTATTTCTGATAGATAAATTTCCTAAAAATGAAAATACAAAGAAATGCACGAGTATAGATTTGAACGAATATTTGACACAGGAGAACCTCGAAAAATATGAAGAATGTAACATCGTGACGAGTCAGTTTCCTTTCAACCCAAGTGCCCCCCGCTTTCAAATATTAATGAATTTATTCAAGTCAGAACAGATTACATATTACGTACTAAAATATGTGCCCATTGATGATGATTTTGCCTTTTCTCTTATCTATACAAATGGACCAGTGGATATCTTAAGACCATATTTAACTACTTACTACACTATAAAAGACACAAAACTCGTAAATTATTTTAACAATTGTAAGGTCAATATAATTTGTAACAATGCGGGAATGGGAAAATCAATGTTACTGAATTTTCTTCACTCGCATTTTTTACCCCAAGAGTGGGTAATTCATATAGAATTGGGCAAATGTGACTCACGAATTAGAAAAATTGAAACCGTCGAGGGGTTAAGTGACTTCTTTTTCGAATATAAAGTGAAACCAATAAATCCAATACTCCATGGATTTTTAAAAGCACTCTATGATTATTTAAAATATAATATTATATGGCTGATAGATGACTACGATGAAGTTAATGAGCCGCACTTGCTAACACTATTTGAAAGAGCGACCGACCAGGGATTCAGAATCTGGATTGTTACTAGGCCTTTGTTAAAATCAAATTTCGAGAATGCATTTCACATGTTCCCTATAGAACTTACCGAGTTTGATAAAAATGATCAAATATTATTTACTGAAAAGTATTTAAAACAAAAGAATATAAAAGCGGCTGATATTAGAAAAATAATGGGTTTCATAAACACAACGAGAAATATGTTCGAGGATTCTTTCATCGGAATATCACAACAAACTATGATGTTAGCTGAAATTTTTTTAAAGGATATTTATATTCAAAAAGAGCAGCGATGCCGAATTGACTATTTATATGAAAAGTTTCTATTATTGAAGACTGAGAGACATTCAGAGGAATATAGAAATTTTTTCCTAAGAATTGTTTCAAAGCTCGCTTTAAGGCTGTTTTTTAAAGAAATTGCTTTGAGGGAAGTTTTTGACTTGGAAGAATTTCATCAGGACGTACATATATTTAAAAGCAAATATCCAAAAGATGACCTAGTAATTGGATTTAGCGATGATGACCTACCTATTTTTAGCCATAGGACCTACGCTGAATTCTTAACTGCTCAATGGCTGGTACATACCTTAAAAAAACAACTAAATGGTGAGACACCCTTCAATATAGCGAATATTGTAAAAATGTTATATTTCAAAGAACTAACGACAATTCGTTTATTTTTTGATAACATGTTGGTAAGAGAACTTCCACTTCATTCCGCCATTATCAACCAAGATGAAACAGGTATTAATGATATACTTAGTGAACCATTTTGTTTAAACGAAGATTTGCTGGGAAGGTCTATTTATCATATCATGTCCAGCTATGGGAATCGCTATGAAATTGGAACTTCTCCAGAAATTAATAGATATATAAGAAACATAGATGAACATGCCCACATTAAGGAAAGCGGTAACAATATGCTACTTAATATTCCAGGATTTTCGAAACCAAATATCCTAAATGTGATTGGAAGAGTTTTAGACATAGGTATTATAGGTGATATTTCCAAGGAAGATACATTTTTAAAATGCAAGCCTACCGATTATGCAGTGATGTCAGGGTCATTATTTGAATTAGACAAACTACTGATGCGCGTTGGTAAAAAATCGACATTTGAGTTGCCAGATGAAACTAGATATTTTGTCTTATTTCACGCCATACAAAACAATTTTAACAACATTCTTGCGAATTTGGATACACACAACATCAGCCACATTAGGGTAAATAACTTTTCAAATTTGCTTATTGTAGTGTCAAAAATTACCTGCGCATATGCAAATATTTTTTATCATAAGATCTTGTGCTGCCATTTTGCTGTTAAAGATGCAAATATTTATTTATTTGTTTATTTATTTATTTTTATTACCCAACAGGTTCAAAATCCAATTACAGAGTAAAACTAGAAAGAAGTACATTACTTCATAAGTAAATATACTGAATAAATGATACTTGAATAGATATGTACACTATGAAGAAACAGATAAAACTGAGAATTGAGAAAGAAAGTATATCAGTATGCATATATCTAGAACCATTACGGAAATATATATTTGCATAAAAACACTATTAGTCTTTTACAATACAAGCAAACATTAACATAATTTGAGGTATATAGAAAAAAATAACCATTGCGACTATTTAGTCTAGGAGCTTGGGGCGAGCGTGGGTGCGTCTTTACTATGTACATACTTCGATATGCGATGTAAAGCAACGTAAGGCGCGGTTAGTAATTGGATGAGTGACCGTTCCAACGAAGACCGCGTTCTCGCCTCACACGTCTTCCAGCGGCTTGTATATCAGTGTATACGCGGAAGCTATACAACCTTAGGCGAGGGTTGTATAGGGGATATACCATCCTTCGTATGCAAAGCCGTCGGTCCCTTGTCTATTAAATGTTAGGCAAGTAAAAGATCCTTACTCTTCTTAAGGCAAGAGGTTCGGCAAAATTTCTGGCTGAGGGTAGCTCGTCTACAGGCGTCGGTGTTAGGCCTCAGTAGCGGAAATGGGCCGACGTTAAATAAATGTATAAAAAAAACAGCAGCTTAATAGAAATATTCTATTCTCCAAGCTTAGGAAATCAAATGTTTGCAATAGTTCAGGATAGCCAAATGGTGGATATAAATTTTTGCATTTTAAGTAAAGGAATTTAAGTAATTTTCTCTGCACTTGCTCCAAACTGTCAATATACTTCTTATATATAAGTGACCAAGCAATACAAGCATATTCTAATCTACTTCTTACTAACGTAAAATATAAGAACATTAGGGCATTGATATTTTCAAATACTTCACAATTACGTATAATAAACCCCATCATGAGGAGGCACGAGGCAGCAGCAGTTATTTTTGCAATATGATTAGAAAAGGTAGTTTTGGATCCAACATTACCCCCAGATCTTTCATCGTTTTTGTTCTCGTGAATGTATTCTCACCTAAGGAATAATGGTATTCAAAAAAGTTTTGCGTAAGGGCAAATGTCATGGATTTGCATTTACCGACATTCAGATTGAAATCGTTTTATGAGCACCACTGACCAATTTTTACAATACTCTCCTGTAAGTTGGCACAGTCTCATTCATCATTAATAGTAAAGTACAATTTTAAATCTTCTGCAAACAGTTGTTTTCAACATTAGTTACGTTGGTTATATCATTAATAAATATTAAGAATAATAGAGGTCCTTGATTTGGTCCCTGAGGTACCCCTGATGTGAGGATAAACTCAGGAGATTTGAAACCATTGTACTGTACATATTGATGTTGGTATTTTAAATATGAACTGAAAATATCAATCAAATCGTTGGTAAAACCAAATCCAAGCATTTTTAAAAGAACCAATGAATGATTAATTAGATACATAGCTCAGAAAGCAACATTAGTTCGTAGAAGTAGATCGTTTATTCATAAAACCATGCTGGCAGTCTGAGAGCAAGTGCTTGACGTTTGAGTTAAGAGAGGGTCAATAGGTCGGTTTTTGAACCAAGGTCCGATCCGTCTACAAGTCGGTTAGTTTGATCCTCTATGTATGTCTCATAATACTCATAAATGATTTCGCCATTGAGCTATTTTTTTGGCATAATGGTAATCTAAATTGTCTCGATGTGTATGAGATTTCATGTTCCTGCTTAAATGGCGTTAGTTTTGAAGCATTAATATTGGTGCCGCACTATCATCCCTTCTCAAAAACTTTATCCATATAAGACATACAAAATATACCGATATTATTCATTGCTTATGTTAAAATCGAGCATTATTTTATCATCTTCATAAAAGCGATTATTCACAGCTTTATTTAAATGATTAGCGGTATTTTTTACAAGTAGGAGATATCTTTGAAGGATAAAGATTTAAGAAATATAGTAATCATTAAACAAGAGGCATACAAGTTTTTAAAATAAGCTGATATTATTTGTAGAGGAAAACGATAAATTAAAACAATCACAGATGTAATGGGAATAGTGGTGGGCAGTGGTGATGCATCATCGCATCTTACGTCTTTTATGTCGCGTGCATTAAAATGAGAGAGAAGGTTTGGGGGTTTGTCTTCTTAGCGTCTCACCTGGCACCTCCCTTCTCGATAAAAGCTTTACATTTTTTATGTCATGTGCATTAAAATGAGAGAGAAAGTCAACCATGTGGTCCGCCTTCTTAGCGTCTCACCTCGCACCCCCTTCTCAATTATTGGTTTCCCGCATTATAGTATTCATCGAATACTAAACCCCGCCATTATCTCATAGTTTAAAATGGTATTTTTTTAAGTTTATTGTTGTCCCTTTTAATTTCTTTTAATTTTCTTCATATTCATTAACAGAAATTCACCGTCTACATTTCAATTTTTTAACTTTTTTTTGTTTTAGTACACTTGTAATTAAAAAAACAAACCCATTCTTATGTATTTTTAGTCGCAAACTCCTCTATAAATCCTTATTTTGCTATAAGGAAAGTAACCAGACTGCAACCAAAGTTACAAGTCTGGCGCGTTAAGTGTAATAATTGCATATTACCATCAAAACGCTAATCCTTCGATTGCAACAAACACCAGTCCAAAGACAGATTCTACTTAAAGGAGCTCTCTTACCAGTCGTTACACACCACTTGCAGACTGCAGTTTCGAGCTGTTGGCTCTCGTCAGTGTAAGGTAGGCATGCGACGACCGGCACGAGGATCCTTTGACTATTTGGTACATCCCGGTATTTTTACAATAGCGACATGTAAAATAGTCAGCAGGCGCCATCTAGCGGTCCAGTGTCTGTTGCAATCGAAAAATAAATAGCCTGACTGGGCTTAGCATAGTTCAAATGTGCTTTTAGAGGGCGGAATATTAAACATAATATTTTTAGTCGCAAACCCCTCTATAAATCCTTATTTTGCTATAAGGAAAGCAACCAGACTCCAACCAAAGTTACAAGTCTGGCGCGTTAAGTGTCATAATTGCATATTACCTTCAAAACGCTAATGCTTCGATTGCAACAAACACCAGCCGAAAGACAGATCCTACTTAAAGGAGCTCTCTTGCCAGTCGGCACACACCACTTGCAGACTGCAGTTTCGAGCTGTTGGCTCTCGTCAGTGCAAGGTAGGCATGCGACGACCGGCACGAGGATCCTTTGACTATTTGGTACATCCCGGTATTTTTACAATAGCGACATGTAAAATAGGCAGCAGGCGCCATCTAGCGGTCCAGTGTCTGTTGCAATCGAAAAATAAATAGCCTGACTGGGCTTAGCATAGTTCAAATGTGCTTTTAGAGGGCGGAATATTAAACATAATATTTTTAGTCGCAAACTCCTCTATAAATCCTTATTTTGCTATAAGGAAAGTAACCAGACTGCAACCAAAGTTACAGTATGCACTGACGAGAGCCAACAGCTCGAAACTGCAGTCTGCAAATGGTGTGTGACGACTGGCAAGAGAGCTCCATTAAGTAGGATCTGTCTTTCGGCTGGTGTTTGTTGCAATCGGAGCATTAGCGTTTTGATGGTAATATGCAATTATTACACTTAATGCGTCAGACTTGTAACTTTAATTGCAGTCTGGTTACTTTCCTTATAGCAAAAAAAAGGATTTATAGAGGAGTTTGCGACTAAAAATATTATGTTTAATATTCCGCCCTCTAAAAGCACATTTGAACCATTCTTATGTGTTTACACCCTTTAGTAAACACTCCGAACGTGGGTTCAACGATTGCGACACGAATTGTCAACTAACCACTGATTTATTTATCACCAAATTATAATAATTAGTTCTTATAATAACACACTAATTATAACTTTCACCTACTATAGACTCACTACTATAAAACACAACTTATCACTGTTCTTTATCTTATCTGATCGCTTGGCTCGTCTAAGAACTGTACTGTACTGACTGACTGATGCGCTGGTCCCGCTTCTTATATATCCGCGACGCTTATTTCCGATTCATCCAGTCTATCATTCGATACGTTTCTACTCCTCGCAGTATATTTTGAGGCAGCACCTCCTCTGAGCCGATTGGTGAACTATTAACCTATAGTGGCTAATTAGGCAGGCTTCCTCTTACTCTGCTAGGGATGAAACCCCTTTCCGTAAGAGGGCAGCACATAAGGCTATCTTTTGTTAAATTCTTCGGAAACGGCTCTACTAATTCGAGTTATCATCAAATAATCTGATTAATCGATTTTTCTCTTATAGCTAATGCTAAACGCATTTTATAAGACTTTAAAATTAGAAATGATAATAATTTAAGTCTCATATTGAATCAATCTAGCTAATTGATGATTGTTGTTTCTTACATTGCACTGTGCAAACAATATACTCTTATAACTATGCTTGTTACATTTAAATCTGCTTTAATTTTAGGTTGGACCCTCTTGCATGAACTTATTACATCTGGCAGTTGTACATAAAAACATACCAGCGTTACAGAAATTGTCAAATGAATTCAGTATGAAAAATATGAACAGGTGGGGCGCAGACAATGAGGGAAATACTCCACTGCATCTTGCTTCTAACCAAAAAGATGAGAGTATCCTTGAATTATTTTTAAAAATGAGGGACATGAACGTCGAATTTTTAAATCTTGAGAATAAAAATGGCCAAAACATGATATATTTCCTTGCATGTCAAGGTCATGCCAAATGGATTCTTAAAATTACTAACGATTTTCCAGGTATTAATATTGACAATCCGAGTAGTAATGGTAACACCCCATTAATGGCGAGTATAATGAACAAAAACCCTACGGTCGCTGCCTTGTTACTATGTAAAGGGGCCAACGTTAATCATAGAAATCTAAAGAAAATGACAGCATTACACTATTCTGCGTCAAAAGGATTCTATGAGTGTACCATGAAGCTAATTTTATGGAAGGCTAATGTCAATTGTCAAGACAAATATGGGCATACACCTCTGATGAAGGCCAGCAAGTTAGGCCATAACAACACTGCCAAATTATTATTGAAACATGGTGCTAAAGTGAATTTATGTGATAGTTCAAACTGGACAGCTTTACATCACGCAATTAAAAACAAGAAATATAAAATTATCTCGTTACTGTTGGAGAATGACGCTGATGTAAACAGTAAAAACAAAAATGGAAACACTCCCTTAATGCTCGCGTGCTTTTATGACGTGGCAGTAGCAATTAAATTACTACTTGATTACAGTACAAAAGTTGGCTGGGACATAGAACACAAGGAACGGGCGTTACGTATTGCAATTAAACAGCAGCATTCTAAATGTGCAGTTTTATTAGTTGAAGCTGGAGTCGACATTCCATAAATATTTTATACATCTTGGTAGATGCCGGGAGATATATTTGTGATTATACAGAGCTTTTCATAATGGGGAACATTATCTTTTATTTTATCCGCCAGAGTGCACCAGCTACACTCGTTTGTTTGTCCGTCAATGTCAATATGAAAAAATATGTCTTTGTATAAGCAAAGTTAATAATTAGGATGTAAAATGAAAACTTGTTGCTGTGTACCAAAGTGCCTTATTTCCTAAATATCACCGTTTCCGAGAACTATGATAAATCTGGTGTTTTAAAATTGTAATCTATATCTACATCTTCAAGTGTACTAACTAGAATGACATTAAACCGAGTACGTATGGCGTCATCTATTGGATATATTAGGAACTGGCTTGGATTGTTCCTCATTCTTTTTATCAATTTGGCTCATGTCATTTCTACGAATAAGGTATTGGGAAATTCTCAGAAATCGGGAAATTTAAACAATTTAAAATTTATAATATAATTATTAAAGTGTTGTTTAATGTCATTCTCAATTTGTATCATATATTATATGACACAATTAAGCAAACAAAATAAAAAATCAGAAATAAAAGAAATCAAACTGACAAATGGCTCTTTAATAAACAATCCTAAGCTAATGGCAGACACCCTGAACAATTATTATGTAAATGTGGGAAAAAACTTAGCGAATCAAATCAAAAGTAACAATAATAATATAGCACCTATAAATAATATGCAACTAATGAATTCAATATATTTTGCTGATACTAATGAACAAAAAATAAAAGATGTAATACTTCAATTACGAAATAATAAAGCTCCGGGTTATGATGGCATTATGGCTGAAGCTATTAAAGCAGCTGCTTTCGCATTGATTTCACCATTAGTTTATATAATTAATTTAATGTTAAAGACAGGAAAATTCCCAACAGTCCTAAAACAGTTGTAAAGCCTTTATACAAGGGTGGAGATAAAACCGAATGCATTAATTATCGTCCAATATCGCTGATGTCCACGCTTCCTAAAATTGTGGAAAAGTAATAAAAACCAGGCTTATTGCCTTTTTTAATAAACATGATATACTCTCAGACTTCCAGTTTGGGTTTAGAGAAGCTAGCTCCACTCAGGATGCTATTAGCCTGCTTGCAAAAAATATATGCAAATTTATAGACAATGGAAATTCTAGCATCTGTATTTTTGTGCATCAGGCCAAAGCGTTTGACACAGTAGATCACAAAAAACTTTTAAACATTATGGAGGGAATTGGTGTCAGGGGGATTGAAGCTAAATTAATGAAAATCTATTTATCAAACAGACAACAATGTGTAAATATAAATGGAACTTGCAGTAAATTTAATGTAATTGAATATGGTGTTCCACAGGGCACTGTATTAGGTCCTATTCTTTTCAATATTTATATCAATAATATGTTTTCTCTACCCTCACAAGGACAGTTTATCAGCTATGCAGACAATACAGCAATTTTTGATACAAGATCTACATGGGAAGATGTTATTGAGACAGCACGAGATTTTAAAATGATAAAGCAGTGGTTGGATTCTAGAGTGTTAACAATTAACTTTAATAAAACCATGTACATACCATTTCTCATAAGTAATAGTAAATGAATGACTTCAAATCATTGGAAATAGAATGTGATAATTCTTTATACCAGATTCCAATAAAGTATAATAATAAATATCTGGGAATTATTATTGATTCACATCTTAAATGGGACGTTCATATTAATAAATTAACACAAAAATTAAGAGGTCTCCTGGCGAAATTTAAACATCTCAAAAACATTTTAGACGTTAATCTATTCACTACAGTTTATTATGCTTTAGTGGAATCACAACTTCGTTATGCTATAATTGCTTGGGGAGGTGTATACAATTGTCACCTAACAAAATTAGATATAATGTAAAAATGGATCTTAAAAATCATTCATCAAAAAAAAATTACCTTCCCAACCAATTTACTATTTGAACAAGCAAATGTACTTGATATTAGACAATTATATCGTCATTCAATAATATGCCATCAAAAAGTAAACCTAACCAATACCCAAAAAATCGATCATGTGTACAGTACCGGGTACAGCAGGAACGTATTAGAAGTACCTCATGCTAGGAAAACTATTGGACAACGCTGTTCTCTATTCTTAGGACCAAGAGTGTTCAATAAACTACCCCTTGAAGTAAAAAATTAACTCCGTAATACTTTTTAAAGACAAAACAAAGAAGTGGATAATGTCTCTGGGTAGACTGCATCTACATCAATTAATGGACATAAAAAATACATACATTTTCAATCAGAGGTATTACTAAACCTCCTTTGTGAATTTTCCAAGTTTCATATCTCAATGGCCTTATATTGTTACATTACAGAACATACCTATATATACATATATAATTACATGTATAATTACATATATACATTTTATGTTTAGTAAATATCATTGTAAAATTTATCTTTCCACTCTTTCATACCCTGCGTACAAATTTATTTTTGCAGGGTTTATTGAATCGTTGCGAAATTTTGTGCTCGAGGGTTTTTGGGGTTGTTGAAAACGAATTTGTTATCATTTTTCAAAAAAAAAAATGTCAGATCCAATATGGCGACCAAGAACATATAAAAGTGCATCAATTCAAGTGAAATTTTGTACTGGAGGTTTTTGGGGTCACTGATAACGAATTTGTTATCAGTTTTCAAAAAAACAAAATGGCGGATCCAATATGGTGACCAAGAACATATAAACGTGCATCATTTAAGTGAAATGTGGTACTCGTGGTGGGATTAAGGTATAAAATGTATTTATTCACTTTATTTGTTGTAAAAAAAATGTTTTCAATTGCAAAAATTATTACAAAATATATTAGTTTATTAAAATATACGCTATATAATATTTATAACGAATAGGTAGTGTTACTCGATAAATAAGAAGTGCAATTTTGAATGAGTGTGTTGCAAAAAAACATAATAAATAAAAGCTTTCGCGGCGTCGTAATTTAGACCAGTTTAGAAAAATGCTCACGAAAAAAAAAGCGCAAAAATGCGCTACTTCATTTTAAAGATCTATCGATTAATGACACATTTACCTAACATTTGAAGCAAAATTTGTCATGAAACTGCGCGAAACTAATAAAGTTTTTCCTGTCTACGACAATAACTATTTTTTGCGGGTTACAAAAAACTACCTGCATTACAACATCAATAACTTTATATATTGTTACGTAAGGAGTATTCATATTTTAGGAGAAAACTATAAATCAGCTTTAGTAGGTTACATATTGATACAAATTATTTTTCCAAATTCTAAATTGATATACTTTGCAATAATATTAAACAAATATTGAGAACGAGACCTGACACTGGATTATTAAAAACAAACAATAAATACGAACTTGTACTCAATAGGTAACCTGCTAAATAAGCATATGGTAAAATTATAATTACGAATTTTATTAACGCGGGAGGCAGTCGAATTCTTAAGACAGTCCTATTCTTAACTGTTAAGAAGTGCGACTCCTTATCCCGACGCATTTCCCCACATCAGTGATATTGGTAAGAGCCCCCAATTTGTTACTATTGTTGTTGTGCCTGTTTGTACTGTGACACTGTTTGTTGTTATTTTGTTAATAAAGTATATTTGTTTTAAACTCGTCTTCTACTTGGACTACCCAATCTCCCTCTCTCACAAGCCAAGTGGCTGGCCGTCGCGGCTCCCCGAAAGGGGGGTCGTGACATTTGGTGGAGGCGCCGGCTTCGGCTTTGTATAAGGGATGATTTGGCTGTCACAGTAGGACCGAGCTTACAACATAAATTTTTTTTAAGTCAATAACCGCGTTTTGTTTTTATTTCTTTTATGGTATGTAATGTACGAGGTCTTGTTGTCAGTAAAGGATTTAATTTTCTTAATTTTCAATTTGCTTTTGGTATGGGATACAATTTTCGGGGTTCTAAGATCGAGTTGTTTGCTTTCCCGAAGGATAATTATTTGTTAATAATTTGTTTTAAAACATTCATTATTGTATGTTAGTTACTTTTTATTAAAATATCTAGAGTTCCTTTTTAAAACTATTTTATGTCATTGTGTGGGATCTAGACTTTTAGATTCCGTAACGTCAATAATTATAACTCCTTCGATTTAGTGGACCAGCCCGACTTAGGGCAAATAATAACAATATTTCTGCTATGTTGCACAAATTTAATGTGGTCAATAGAAATACATATACAGTAACAAATTATCAAAGTGAATTTAATAAATTCGTCAACAGACGCTACTTAACATTATATTATTATTGACATATCTATCATGCCAACTCGACTTATAAATTCTAAAATCGCACATACACCCCCCGTTGAAACTTAGGTTTCAATCCACAGATTACGTTTACTGACTGGGCAATAGACACAATTTTGTAATTGGACGGGAGTACACGTTTCCAGACTTAGTTTTTACTGATACAGCACGGACACGGTTATCCTTTCCAGGAAAAATTTCAACAACTCTAGCCAAACACCACTGAGAAGGCGGTACGTTATTTACCTTAATCAAAACTAGATCTCCTGACTTAATATTCGTCTGCGCATAAAGCCACTTAGTTCTTTTTTGCAAGGAAGTTAAATGCTCATTATTCCAGCGTTTCCAAAAATGCTGTTTTAATTGAGTGACGTGTTCCCAAGCACGTAATCTATTAATTGGTAATTCAGTCAAATCAGCCCTGTCAGGTAACGCAACCATTGTATAATTTATCAAAAAATGTGCTGGAGTAAGTACATTATAATCATTGGGATCACTAGACAAGGATACGAGAGGCCTGGAATTCACGATTCCTTCGATCTGAACAAGAAGTGTGTTCAGCTCTTCATATGTTAAATGGGTATTACCCATGATTCGAGTTAAATGATACTTAATGAGCTTTACACCATTTTCCCATATTCCGCCCCAGTGAGGTGAATAACTAGGAATGTAATTCCAATCCACTCCTTCTAGTGACATTGAATCTTTCACTACAGAGGCGTTACTTTCAGAATGAAACATTTTGAACAATGAATTTAATTCATGATTTGCACCTTTAAATGTAGTGCCATTATCACTATAAACCTTTAATACCTTTCGGCGGCGGGAAATAAATCTTTTAAATGCAGAGAGAAAAGTCTGCGTAGTCATATCTGACACAAGTTAAGTGTGGATCGCTTTCGTGGGCATGCATATAAACAAGCAAATATAACCCTTAGTCATAATAGATTTGCGTAATCTAGATTGTTTTATTTCTATTGGGCCTGCGTAATCTAATCCTACTGATAAAAATGGTCTGGCAGGAGTAATCCTAACTCTAGGCAAATCAGACATTATTTGACTAGACTGACGAGCGTTATATCTAAAACAACGATTACATTTATGAATCATAAATCTAACTGCATTACGCCCGTTAATTATCCAAAACTTTTGCCTTAAAGAAGCTAATGTAGACTGTGCACCGGCATGCAACAATCTTTCATGTTCATGACGAATGATTAATTCGGTTACATGTGAGGAGTATGGCAATATTAAAGGATGCCTTTGGGCTTCGGAAATATGAATAGCGTGTTTTAGTCTCGCACCTACTCTTAATATTCCCTCTGTATCGATAAATGGAGACAGAAATCTTAATTTTGACTTACCAAATTTCTCTCGGGAAATTGCATTATTTTTAACAACTTTTAACTCGCTTTGAAAATGCACCTGTTGAAGCATGCGCACTATGACAATTAAAGCTGAATTTAATTCTTCAACGGTTAAATTACCATTTCTCTTAATTTCATTCCGACAATTGAAAGTAAATCTTAGGAAATAAGCAATGACGCGTAATAATTTAGGAAACGAAGAAATTCTTTTGAAGAATACGTATAAGTCGTTAGCCTTTTCAATGTGCACATTAACTGCGTTTGTTATAACTTTAGCTTCAGGCAAATTGCTATTATCAACAGTAATTTCACTAATACCCCAACTTAGTTCATCCTGTTTTAGAAATTGAGGACCATTAAACCACAAAGTTGAATTCTTTAACAATTGAGGCTCCATGCCTCTAGAAACAATATCAGCTGGGTTTTCGTTAGATCTTACGTGATACCAATTGTCCCTTGAGGACAATTCTTGTATTTCTGCCACCCGATTGGCAACGAACATATTCCACCTACTTGCGTCGGATATAATCCAAGCAATAGTTATTGTGGAGTCGGTCCAATAAAAACATTTTTCAATCGTCATAGGAAATGACTTTAGAAATATTGACATAAAACGCGCTAAGAGCAATGCTGCGCATAACTCCAGGCGTGGTAATGTGATAGTCTTGATCGGTGCCACTCTAGATTTGGAAGAAACCAAATGACTTGTGTAATTATAATAACGATTTCTAGATCGTAGATAAATTGCACAACCGTAGGCCTTCAAGGAGCTATCAGCAAATCCATGAACTTGAAAAGTTACAGTACTACTTCCTATTATCAATCGTGGAATGGAAATTTCCTCGATATACTTCATATTTTCTTTAAATGAAGACCAAACTTCGAGAATATGATCAGGAACCACAGAATCCCAACCTAAATTTTGTTTCCAGATTAATTGCATTATTAATTTGCCTATAATACACACTGGTGAAATAATGCCTAAAGGATCAAAAATCTTAGATATCTCTGATAAAATTTCACGCTTTGAGTTTTGCTCATTATCGTGCAGTTTTGAGTATGACATTATGAAAGAATCTTTGCTTGGATCCCACATCATTCCAAGAGCTTTCAATGACGCACTACCGTCTTTGAGGGTAAAACTACATTTTTCACGCTTATCTTCGGGGATATCCTGAAGTAAACGTTCGTTATTTGAATACCACTTATGTAATTTTCCTTTACCAAGCAGCTCAATTAATTCGTCTCGCAGACGCACCGCGGATGAATAATCGGACGCACCGGTTATAATGTCATCCATGTATGTATTGGTTGTTAATGCGCGACAAGCAAGTGGATAATCATCGCCCTCATCTTTCACCAATTGTAATAAACTTCGAACTGCGAGGTAACTGGCAGATGCAGTTCCGTATGTAACTCGATTCAACTGCAAACATTTAATTTCTTCATTAGGGGAATCTCTCCACAAAATTCTTTGTAAAGGCTGATATCTTTCCTTAACTTTAATCATTCGATACATCATTGTAATATCCGTTATAATGGCAAATTCATAACTGCGGAAGCGGACTAATACAGAGAACAAATCTGGTTGAACTACAGGTCCTACCAGCATAATATCATTCAATGATACACCTGTACTCGACGGTGCAGACGCATTGAAGACAACCCTTAACTTGGTTGTCGTCTTATCCTCACGAACGACTGCATGATGAGGCATATAATATTCCAATGGCTGAACAAACTCTCCTGAAATAGGAATACGAGCGACCTCGAATGCGTGACCAAGATCAACGAATTCTTGGACAAATTTCTTGTACCGTTCAAAAAATTCCACGTTATTTTTAAACTTCTTTTCTAAGCTTAAAAAACATTTCATCGCGTAGGGGTATGAATCCCCTAAACTAGACAGTTTCTCTTCAATGATAGGCAAATCAACTTCATATCTACCTTCCTTATCCTTTGACACCGTATCAAGATATAACTTTTCGCAACGCATTTCGTCTGCAGAAAGGAAATTTTTAGACGAATATTCTTCTAAACGCCAAAAATTCGCAATTAAATCGGCAACATTTTCATTGCATCGAGAATCTGTAATAGCATTACAGACCGAACTTTCTATTGAGTTCATATTACCACTCAAACTACCACCAAATACCCATCCCAAATGAGTATTATGCAATAAAGGTTTATCATATCCTAACTCGATTTTATCCGATTTTAATAATGAGTAATAAACTTCTGCTCCTATGAGCATATCAATATCCCCACGAATATTGAATTGAGGATCTGCGAATTTAACAAAATTAGGCCACCTCAAAAATTTATTACTAAAACTGACTTTTGGTAGTCCATTTGTAATAAATTTCATAACACCAAAATTCGTTTTAAAACTAAAATCATTAACTCGAGACTCAACAGTCAACGTTAAAACTGTCTCAACTAGAGAGGTCAAACCACCAACTCCAGCTACTGACCATTTGGATTGGATACCAGTCATTTTTAATTTTTCCGCAAAATTAGAAGTTACAAAATTACGCTCACTAGCGCTGTCTAGCAATGCACGACATGGATATCTATTGCCGTTCGCATCTGCAACATTAACCACTGCAGTACATAAGAGTACTAAATTAAAATCACCGCTAAATCTCGACATTGAAATCTGTGTCCCTTCCTTACTGGAACACGACGCATTTGCTATTACGTTTACAGTATCCACCCTAGCATTATTCTCACTAACACCATTTTCGGTCTGTGAATTTTGTTTGAACTCTCTACCACTGTTTCCAAATCCAAAATGTAACATCTTATGATGTTTCTGATTGCACTTACTGCACAAAGAAGCACCACAATTGGAGTACATATGCCCTGTACTTAGGCAAAGAAAACATAATTTCTTCCCTTCAACAAATTTGCGTTTTTCACTAACGGACAATTTGTAAAACTTTCCACACTTAGAAAGCCGGTGTTTATTGTTGCACATCGGACAATTTGGAATATTACTTGCTACTTCAGTAGCATTACAAGCAAAACTTCGTTTATCCGATTTAGAACTACTCATTGCATCATATTGGTGCAATATTTCCCACGCTTGACATCGTTTATTAAGATATTCAAGAAATATTTTAATTGTGGGAAACTCCTCAGTTTTTCGCTGAAGCTCAAACTCTTTACGAGTGTCAAAATCTAATTTTTGAGAAATAAAGAATACTAAAAAAACAAATTTGGCAATTTAAGAGCCTGTAGGGAGTTATAATGTTGCGCGAACAAATTTAACACAGTTCTCAAGCTACTTCCGGAATTTTTGTTTACTTTTGGTAACTCAAAAATAGCATTTAAATGACTATTAGCTATCAACGTTTTATTATCAAACCGCTCAACTAGAACACGCCAAGCCTCATCATAGTTTGACTCAGAGCATTCAATGTTCGCTATTAATAACGTAGCATCCCCTTTCAGAGCACCTTTTAAGTAATAAAATTTTCTTATCTTGCTTAATTCGTTATTATTATGAATTAAATTCATAAATATATCTTTAAAATTAAGCCAACTGGTATAATCTCCCGAGGTAAATTAATGTTCGGAAGAGAGAGATAGCTATTTGATTCGCCTTGAATAGGATTATCCCTTTTACTATCACCATTATCTGACTTTTTATTCTTCCAAGGTTACGTTTAATATTTTTTACTAAATCTAAATATTTATCTTCTACTGCGAGACCTTCAGCGTTATATTTGCTTTCATCAATAATTTCCAATTCTATTTGAATTTCCTCAAATTTTGCAAAAATATCATTAAGTCTATCTAAAGAACTTTGTAAGTCAGCAACCTGAGTGCTCGTCTCAATGTCACCTAACAAATTTTCAATATGTGTAATTCTACCCTTGTAATATTTTCTCCTATTTAATAATTCCTCTGGTACTTTAGTAGCCATGACAAATATTAATTATAAGTTAGATACGAACAGTTGTACTATACTATTACAAAAACTATTTCGTACTTGTTTACAAAAGGTGGTTATTAGTATAGTTGGAAATGATAAATTGACAAGTTTTATGACAAAAGATATAGGTATATTCTGAAAAACAATATTCTAAGCAATATTGCTCATGAATCAAGCAAAATATAACAATATTTAACAACTAAATCATCTATAAAACTCTGTTTTAAAACATTCGAAATCAAAACAATTTAATTTCTAGATTCAATTTGACATTTGTCAAAATAAAACCATCGGTTGGTTACGTAAAACATGCAATGAACAAAGATAACAGACCTTCTCAATGAGCTGGGTACAGGAATTTTACGTGCTTACCAACTCTGGAACTCACACCCTCGCAATCAGAACAGTTTTCAGGCTTTTAACTGCTTCCTTTTCTTACATGTAAAACTGCATATATCTGTGCCTTCTTAACAGCTATTTCCACAATGTTTTCATGCACCACACGAAATAATACTGAATATAGGCAATTCTTCCAATTTTCAATTATTGACAATCTTCACAGGATTCTCTCAATCCGGCTCGAAGGACCAATTTTGTGGGATCTAGACTTTTAGATTCCGTAACGTCAATAATTATAACTCCTTCGATTTAATGGACCAGCCCGACTTAGGGCAAATAAAAACAATATTTCTGCTATGATGCACAAATTTAATGTGGTCAATAGAAATACATATACAGTAACAAATTATCAAAGTGAATTTAATAAATTCGTCAACAGACGCTACTTGACATTATATTATTATTGACATATCTATCATGCCAACTCGACTTATAAATTCTAAAATCGCACACATTGCTGACAAACAAAAAAACTAATTAGGTGCATCATTAACCTAGCATATTGTAATTGTTTTACATGTATACATGTGTTACATTATATGGGTAAATATAAATATTGTACGTTGATTGATTATTGAATATTTTTATTGTAGTTTATGAAGTATACATGTATTAAACTGTTTTTTGATATAAATATATATACTTGGATATATAAATAAATATATAATAACGTAACAATATACTGGATCATAGTCGGTAAAAAACAAATAGAGTAATTGTGGAGTGTCATATGTACAACAGGTAGAAACAATGAATTTGTATGGGAGTGATCTTGCTGATATCACATGGTGTCGGGGAATGTTGGGATAAGTGCTAGTTTAAGTCCTTTTTTTCTTTTTCAATAGTAACGTCATAAATTATCTTTCATTCTTCAATATACACATTTAAATTTAAAATATTTTAAAAGCCATATTTGATTAGTCTCTTTCAATATTTATTCTTAAATAATAGAAAAGCATTAACGTAAAATATATTGCGAGGAAGTAATCGAAAAATCATTATTTTCCAATATTTTCATTATTCTTACTAATTTTCCAGGGGGAAAGAATTCCCTAGTTTCCAATATAAAACTAAATAATTTTTTAAACCTATGAGTAATTTACACCAACAGTAAGACAGTGGCCAACGTCGCATACGTTGTTTGTTGAATTGCTCTGTGGACAAAAATATTATGGGAAGGACATTAGATAATAGTAAATTAAAAATTAGGAAGGCAGAATTAAGTATGTAAAAAAGGACACATGGAAGAACCACAGTACCAAACAATAGGTGTTAAAGAATTTGTTTTTTGTATGTGCATAGGGAATAACTAACGTCTCAAGAATTATGTATAAAAGTGTACAATGTTGATAATTATGAGGTTTTTGTATGAAGAAATGCAAGTATATTTATGAGGTTTTTGCGTAAAGAAACGCAAGTGTTTTATGGAGTTTATGATGATGAATAATATGAGGTTTATTATGGTGAATATTATGAGGTATATTGATTTTGTGAGGTTTGTTGCACAGAGGGATGCAACGTGACAGATGTGGAAGATGGTTTCACGGTGAAACTGAACGTCAGCCCCATCAATTATAGTTTTTTATACAAAAGTACATAAGTGAGACGGGTTTTATTGATTTTCTTTATATGCAATAAGTTCAATTTTAACACGAAGGGTACAATTTTGAGTAGGAAGTTGTTTATACAAGAAATAGTCCTAGAAAAGTCAAATTTCACGCCAAAAGATAAAACTAACTTTAAATATACTCGGAAGCAGGAAAACATTTTGCATAATTTGTTAAATGAAACTAAAGTAGGAAAATATTCTGATAAATTTAGTAGAACTTCCCCCATTTTTCATTTTTATATACTTGTCTCTAGTGATATGATAAAAACAAAAAAAACTTAGATGTACATATATTTCTTCTTTGGGAAATAAACAGTTTCTCCGGAATAATAATGCTTTTATAAAAATATTTATATAATAATGTTTTAAAGAAATTCGTTACTTCGTAATAATGCTTTTATAAATATATTTATATAATAATGTTTTAAAGAAATTTTTTCCTTAGCAATAATGCTTTTGTAAAAATATATATGGTAATGTTTTCTGTATTTTTTTTTTTTCATGGAATAAAACGCACGAGGGCGAGGCACACTTAGCACTGAAAACCAGAGGATGGTAGTTGGCATTGCGATACCAGAAGGTTTGGATCCTGAGCAGAGCAAGGAATAGACACTTGGACCATCCATAGTATATAGGTCATTGTTAATGTTCAGAGAAGCAACATGGGACCTAAACTTCCCCAACCACTACATGGTGGTGACAATGGATTTCCAGTAAGGGCCGTAGGGATAATCCATTCATCTATAGCCAGCCAAGGGCTAAAATTTCTGCTGCAGTTCCCGAAGCTAGCTATCTAGCTATAATGCAGTACATATTCCCATCATAGCTGCGCTAACTTCCTTCATACAAATGTTTTGTTTATGGTTTACAAGTGTCAGCAACCCAGGCGTCTGCTACAGATAACTCAGCGACATCACCTCCAATCCATTCAACAAGTAATGACTCAGTATAAGTGCAAAAATACTAGACAAGGTGTGCCCGCAAAAACTATATTTCCTCGTAATGAATTAATTTGTTAATTTATAGAATTTTTTTATTGATGAAGCGTATTTTACCAATTTGAATAATTTTGTTATCTTGAATGATAGTTTTTAAATGAATGAATGAATTTCTTTTTTTAGTGTTAGGTTGAAACTTTGTTTTTTTCTATATTGAGAAATATCTTTTTTAGAGCTAGGGGCTAGCTCTATCTAAAAGGGGGAAATGTGTTACGTAAGGAGTATTCATATTTTAGGAGAAAACTATAAATCAGCTTTAGTAGGTTACATATTGATACAAATTATTTTTCCAAATTCTAAATTGATATACTTTGCAATAATATTAAACAAATATTGAGAACGAGACCTGACACTGGATTATTAAAAACAAACAATAAATACGAACTTGTACTCAATAGGTAACCTGCTAAATAAGCATATGGTAAAATTATAATTACGAATTTTATTAACGCGGGAGGCAGTCGAATTCTTAAGACAGTCCTATTCTTAACTGTTAAGAAGTGCGACTCCTTATCCCGACGCATTTCCCCACATCAGTGATATTGGTAAGAGCCCCCAATTTGTTACTATTGTTGTTGTGCCTGTTTGTACTGTGACACTGTTTGTTGTTATTTTGTTAATAAAGTATATTTGTTTTAAACTCGTCTTCTACTTGGACTACCCAATCTCCCTCTCTCACAAGCCAAGTGGCCGGCCGTCGCGGCTCCCCGAAAGGGGGGTCGTGACAATATGATTAACATTACAAAAATTGATTTACAGTAATCAATTACACATAACATCAGGAGAGGAATCCATTTTGTACGGTGAAAATAACACTTTTCGTAAACTTTTTATGCGCTTTTAACTTAGACGTATGATTCGTGTTGAAATTCCGCGTAGATGTTACTCGTGCAACGGTTACGTTTGAAATTACGCTACGACGAATAAATGGACCCCAGATAGTAAAGGGCAGGTGTTTTCTATTCCTTGGGTCCCCTACTATTTATTCTGCGAAAAGGAGTTCCACTTTAAGACATTAACTTTTGGACTTTTGGCGAGCTTTTTGGGATTTTGTCCCACTGTGCGGTGGTTTAAAAATTTCGCGTGGCACATCTTGTAGGAAATTTAATTTACAATCGATCTAGCCCAAAAAAGGAGGGGGTATTTATATAGAAATTAAATAATTTTCGAGAGAAAAATTAAATACAGCTGTAAAAGGGATATACTATACAAGAAGTAACGTCATTTTAATTTCAAAATCATTAGCGGCAAGTTTCAAAGGATAAACTTTTTACTTTTTAGTATGAGAAATTCAAAAAACCCGGAAACATTCAAATCCATTCATTAAAGTTGGGTTCTGAGGTATAAACCTAATAACACTGAACTATACACAGCTCAAGAAATAATTAGGCACCGATACATTAAAATAATTTGCTTTATATGCGTCTATAGAATAAAAATGTGTTGATCCCCTATTAATTTGATCAATAATCGGTTAATAAATCACCTTGTATATACATACCTTTCATTGGAAGTATTAACTCATACACCATTGTGTAGAAGTACAAGACGCCCTCTACTTTATTCGTCATGACGATGCAATCCTATTTGTATGCATAGTGTGTCTCCGCCTATATCAGACTTTTGAAAATAATGCGAGAAAGCCCATTATGAATACTAAAATGATGAACAAACATATGACTGGTTTATTTTGAGATAAAAGATAAAAATTAGAAGCAAAACGAGATAAGTGCGCCTCAAATTATATGACCAAACAAGAGCGTTGTTTTAAATTTCCCTCGAATAAACATTTGAATATTTACAGACTAAAATTAAACAGGTTAAACTATGAGAATGAAATTAAGCCCACGACCACTTTCTTTTAAACAACTAGATATAACTACAACACCTAATAATAATAATAGGAACAACAAAAAAGTCTATATATTATTATTTGTAAATGTAATTTTGAGATTACAGAGTGACGTCTAGCAAAAGCTACTCAAATAACCTTTACACCTAATATTGATTATATTATAAACAAATAATGTACAGTAATGTCTAATTTCTGTGGTATGGTAAGTCAAACAAAAAATAACATTAAATAAGTAAAATAATAATTGTATATACAGAAATTAGTACTATTACGTAAGAAATTTTGGTATAAATCTGATAATATCAACACATGACAATTTATCGGGTTCAATCTACAGGTCTGTTAATATAAATGGGGATAAATCAGGTGTGCACATCATAATATGTCAGTTCACCTGTCTCGTATTTCAAGGGACACTCCTGTATTTAAACAAAATATTTCGCGTCTTCGAGAAAAAGCGTATTATCCTAAATTCTATGTTATATTCGAAATGGAACAAAAATAAAATATAGCATTTCTAATTTGCTAACTAGTAGCCCAGTAGCCAGCGACCGTTTATAGTTAGTCATTTCACAAAACTAAATTTTTTTTATATGCTTCATGCCACATAATAGAATACACCATCAGCTTGCGTGGTTCTGGGGGTATATCCGCAGCAGTCTCTGTTATAGTACATTCCATTTCCTATAAGTAAATGCAAAACAAGAAATTTCAAAAATAGCCAAAAAATACAACCTTTAGGTCCAAAAGGACAAACCCTGATAAAAAAGTATCTTTCATTTTCATTTCCATCAAAACCTTCAATTACGTCACAAAAATCTGGAAAAATTCACGAAACTCTGATAATTCAAAAATAAATCGAAATAAACAACCGAAAAACACGTTACAATATTCCATTTGTCAATTTTATGAAATAAACTTTCCAAATAACTCACCTAAAAAATACAGCCCCCGTATAATAGCATTCGACACCCAAGTCACTTTCCGTATCTCCGGTATAAATTTTAAATTCATATTCATAAATTTTGTACAACATATTTTCTATTCAATTTTAACTTTCACTCGAATTGCGCCCTAATATTTTATATATTTCAGTCCACATTTCCAAATTAATGTCACAACTTATTCTCGTTTCAACGGACTAGCACACTTTCATTTCTTTTCAACTCCATACTTACCCGCTTCAAACATCGTCTCGCAAGACAACCCAAAATCCATATTGCGTACGTGGGTAAAGTATGACTATACGAGGACGAACCAATATATTTCTTTTTCATTCAATATCTTTTAAACTAAAACCGAGAGATTCACTCAAGTATCAAACGATTGCTCTTTTTATTGCTCAAACAATCGTGTAATTTTCATTTCCAAATTTTAACTTCTTGCTAACATGATGAAATATTGCGCAATATTACGCAACCCTCGCCCGCACGGGATATCGGGATCCAACTCTCTAGAATAAAATGGGTGTAAAAACGTTCATGTACGACTCATGGGGCACGACAAATGAAACGATAGCAAATAGTATAAAAGACCGAGTTCGACACGCTTTAGGCAAGTTAGTGTCGGTATCCGAAGTTAGTAATTCTGCATCTCGCCAGTATAACTCGTGTTCGTGCTACGTCCTAGGCCGGAACCTAGTAAAAAAGACTTTTCTAATTAATTCAATCTATCACAGCGCGCCTAGTCAAGTGAATTTTTCAGACTTTTTAAATAAATTAATCTTCCACCGCGCACCTAATCTTAAGTGAATTTTTGACATTTTTAAAGCAAATCTTAACCAAATCAAATCTCCCAAGTCAGAATTTATTCGCTGTCGAAAAGTTACCAACTTTTAACTGTAAAAAAAATAATTAAATTTTATTTAAACTTGTGTTCGTTATAATAATAAGAGTTTCCTGTGTAAAGGAGATTAAGACAAAAAAATTATATAATGTAAAAAAATGATGGGTTTGATTTGCTCCAAAGTTTATTTTCTACTTTTTGGAGCATTTAAATAAAAACTTTATTTAAATATTTTTTTATATAATTTCATTTTTTACTTTTTAGTCTTTTGGTATGCTGTAATCCCCAGATATCGATTTTGAGACGAATCGGATCATAAATGGTAGTAAAATCGTTCGCCATCTTGAACTAAATTTTTGACTAGAAATTCGTAATCCGCGACCTCGAAAACCCCCAGATATCGATTTTGATCGATTTCGATCTAAATGGCAAAAGTCGTCAGCCATATTGGCGCCACCACTTTGAATTTCGGAATTTCGATCAAGAATTCATAATTGGCAATCTCGAAAACCCCCAGATATTGATTTTGAGTCGAATTGGATCATAAACGATAAAGTCGTCCGCCAACTAAATTTTTATTCGTAATCAGCGAATTTCTAAATTTTGAGAAAGAATTCATAATTGGCGATCTCGAAAACCCCCAGATATCGATTTTGAGTCGAATCGGATCATAAACGATAAAATCGTCCGCCATCTTGAAGTTCCGTTCTGAACTAAATTTTTGACTAGAAATTCGTAATGGGCGAACCCGAAAACCCCCCGATATCGATTTTGATAGCTTTGGACCATAAATGACAAAAGTCGTTCGCCATATTGGCGCCACCATTTTGAATTTCTAAATTTTGACCAAGAATTCATAATTGGCGATCTCGAAAACCCCCAGATATCGATTTTGAATCGAATCAGATCATAAACGATAAAGTCGTCCGCCATCTTCTTTTTTCTTATATGAAAATGTTAAAGCGTATAGTTGTCACCGGACTTATTCGAATTATTATTGGAACTAATCGAAATTTTTATTGCAAGATTTGATCTAAACTAACTAACAAACAAACAAACAAACAAACATTGCAAGTTTAATAAAAGCTTTTAAAAAGGTGCTGGTTCCGGGGCTATAGAGAAAGCAGCCGCTTGAACCTTATTTGTCGTTCGAGTGTACCTGGCATTGTAAAAACTCAGGATTGTTAAAATAGTTTTGAATAATTGTATTACTGTATCAGCAATATCAATGTCATCCTCTAATTGAAATATTTCGAACATAGGATATAACATTCATAGCATCAACAGTAGCAACTTATAACTATTTAGTTTACGTTCCAGCTCGCATAGCGGCCGTCCATAAAATGTGTAACGCATTCAAGGGATGAAAGAGATCATCAAAGAGCTACAATATGGCACGTAAGTGGTACATTGATTCTTTTCATACGTCATATGGCAAAAGATGCGCAAACTAGTCATAATTTTCGACACCATATTCCTGTTTGAAGTTCTAACAGTACATTTCCAATATCATCGTGATTGGATCATTTTTTCATGTTTTGATACGCCGAAAGCAACATAACAACTAAAAAAGATTTAGATATTTATAAGCCTTCCTGTGGGAATACTAAATCGCATGGTGAAAACCGCATCTAGATATTTTTACTTTTTCATTAAAAACCGTTCAATTATAATACGTAATTTCGAACTGATCTAGTAGTCATGATTTTGACATAAAGTGAGAATAATTGAAAGTAGTATTAAATTTTTTTCTGGGTGCGTCTTGGTTGGCTCAGTAGTATTTTTTTCACAGTTTAATTAAATCACATTTGAGTCTATCTTAAAAATTTATAAATAATCGTTTAATATTACAAAAATGTTGACATAAATAATAGGAACAGAAAATACAGTATTAGGTAATACAGACATTGGCACTATTTTAAAAGTTGAAAGTTATTTTGAACCTAATTTAATGAAATAAATAATACCTAGTGTTTATGGGAACTGTTCAAAATGGCCTTCCAGTACGTCTATGCATCTCTGTAGACGATTTTCGAATGATCTGTCGACATTTCTTAAAATATCTACAGCAATTTCCTGAAAAACTTCCCATATTCTTTCTTTCATATTTTCTTTTGTATTTATAAGAGCTTTGCACACTTGCTCCTGAATATAACCCCACAAAAAGAAGTCTATCTTGGTCAAATCAAGGCTTCTGGCAGGTCAACTATGGGGTCCTCCTCTTCCTATCCAACCATTTGGAAAGGCGTCGTTTAAATGTTAGTGAATAGCTAGAGTATGGTGCACAGGTGCTCCAACATGGAGGTACCACATTCTCTCCCTAATATCCTCCAAGCTGTCTTGCAAAAATTCCAAATAAATTTGACCATTCATACGTCCATCAAAAAAATGTGGTCCTATCACCATAATATTCAACAATTCCTCACCAAACATTCAACGACCATCTTTATGAAACGTTGCTTCATCTGCAAACAAGTCAAAAGCATTTCTTTGTTGTCCTATTTTTTGTTTTGCCCATTGACAAAATTATATTCGGTTTTCATAATCCATGTACCATTTTTATTATAAAATATACCATCGTTTAATTACTAACAATTAACACATAGATGACTGTTATTCACTCACGGCTGTTAGGTGGCGTACAAAGGCTTGCTTGCCTGTGCGCCACGGGGGCTATAAATATTGCTCCTACAGCTGCACTGGAGGTTCTCGTGGACCCACCACCATTACACATATTCATACAAGGCGAAGCTCGGTCAGTGGTGCACAGGTTAATGTAAGGCCAAACGCCAATTAGCAAGCAACACGGGACGCAGTATCAGAAGTTACTCGGAGATGAGAGCAGATCCCATTCTAGGCATGCCCACAGATGTAATGGTTCCAAGGTATAACGTCAACAAGAACTTTCAGACTGTAATACCAAACAGGGAGGACTGGAAAAACGGTCCTCCCATAACAGCACAAATAGTTTGGTACACTGAACGGCTCCAAGACAGAACAAGGAGTCGGAGCTGGGATTTACGGGACAAGGTCAAAAGCCAGTATCCCGATAAGTCTAGGGAAATACGCAACGGTGTTTCAAGGTGAAGTGATCGGCACACACTGTTGCGCAAGGGAGATAATAGGACAAGGTACTGTTAACCAGTCGATTGCCACTTTCTCTGACAGCCAAGCGGCAATAAAAGCAATCAGTTCCATGCAAATCAACTCAATATTGGTGTGGGACTGCTTGGCGGCCCTTACAGACCTGGGAAGTCAGAACAAAATGACCCTAACATGGGTACCAGGACACGAGAGACACAGAAGAAACGTAAAGGCTGGATCAACTGGCCAAGGAAGGCGCACTTGAAGCCCCAATAGGACCCGAGCCCTTTTGTGGTGTGGCAAAGCCATGCATACGAGCAGCCATAAGGAATGGGTGCAAAATAAATCTCTGGAATGGTGGAGGAATCTCCCACGACAGAGACAGACCAAAGAGTTCTTTAAAGAACGTTCGGAAAAAATTTACGGAAGATGTACTAAGCCAGAATAGGAAGGCCATCAGAGTAATAGTAGGCCTAACTGGGCACTGCCGACTCAATAGACACATGAGTCTAATGGGCCAGGCAGAGGACGCAACATGCAGGTTCTAGGTTCTGTCAAGAGGAAGAGGATACCCCAGTTCACGTATTATGTCACTGTGAAGGCCTGGCGAGACTGAGACTCCAAGTACTTGGAGAAGAAAAACCAAAGGCGGACGGCTATACAAAAGGGCCTTTATCAAAGCTGTGGAGTCTAGTACAAAGGACAAAGCTGGATGAGGTACTATAAGGAATGTATTCTAGGAGCATCACAATAGACCTGAAAAGGTCACGATGGTAAAGGCTAAATAACCAGCTCCTTTGTTAATCTAATCTAATCTATCCACTCACGATAAAATCTATATTGGAGCTCTGATGACAGTGACAACATGTTCAATAAGCACAGTGAACTTCGATCTCTTTTGTTAATTATTTTATGCAGTGTTTATTTTACACCAGCCTCAATTAAGTAGAGGTCAATAAATTATCATTTTCAAAATGTTCATTAATTTGTAACTTTAACAATTCGTATCTTTTTCTGTGTTGGACTTTTATAAAAATGTTTTTTCAGAAATCGATTTCTTATTTAAAGGCGCATACATGGTTAAAATTTTTCGGGTAAGTTGCGTTACACCCTGTATCGTCTTATATTCAAAATCCTTTTAGAAAACTGTAAAAACGACAGTCAAAATTATTTAACAGCTTTTGAGATAGATTTGTAGTAGATGGACTACATAGTTCTCCTACCAACAAGAGTACACGACTGCAAATTGAAACGTGGTATATTTAAATTTATTATTCTGATTGGTCCAAATTTTAGAGTAAAAGTGTATGTATGTTTCGTTCCCACGAAAAGTAGAGAGGCGGTTGCATCGCACCAAAGTTTTAATATTCGAGAATGAGCAACTTGTGGTTCATGGGAATGTCCGTCGTATGATATGATTACATCAACTGCAAATTCATCGCATCATATGAACTTGAGAATATGCTCCCAGAATAGTTTAACTCTGTTCCACTCACCCAGAACATTGAGCTCTTCGTGGCATCCCATATGTTACCTCCTTTCCCTTATTATATAATTTTGGGAAAGAATTGAGGCAACGTATGCGAACGACTAGCTGGTTTAAGACGGAGCAAAGAGTCGTGGATCCGGAGTATTCGTAAGAGTGGAGAAACTTACCCTTTTCGGATGTAGAGCATAAATGACAGATTTTTGTTTAGTTCGAGAAAAGGAGACAAAGAGAAATTGATGTTAATTGGACACCACCTATAGTGAAAATCAGTAGAGTCGTCTCTTTTACTCGAATAATCAGTCTCCTATAGACTTAGACTGAAATTGTTGGTAAGAGAAATAAAAAAATGTTGTAAAATGAATGATAAAATACATTACACGAATAAATAAATCAATTTGTATAATGTGAAATGTGAAATTTTCAAGTTTAATTACTAATATCGGCTAACAAATACTAATTAAAATTAAAAAAAAAATAACAAATTTATACCAGGATTCTAGATTCCGGGATTGAGTATCGTTGAGGTGACTGGTTCTGGAACAGCAATTCAGGCCCACAATTGTCTCTTGCAAAAATGGAATCTAAGGGTTTTCTTGGCAATTTAGTTTACGTCTCTAAAAGACGTAAAGTTTGAAAATTGTAGAGAAATTGTCCAACTATATGGTTTTTGAAAATTTAATGAATGCAAATGTGGATGCTCAAGTTTTCAATATAAAATATAAAGCTTGAAACATAAACATAAAATATATATAGCTGAATTGCAATTTTGAAGAGACTCAAATTTTCAATATGAAAAGAATTTTGAGATTAGCAATATGCAGAAGTTATAATTTTCAATATACGGAAGATATACAGATGCTGATTCATAAAGTATAAATTGCCAAAAAATAAAAAAGAAAGAAAAAAAATATTTTATAACCATGTGGTACACATAGTATTTTAATTACTTATTAAATTAAAAATAATTGAATTTGAATTTAAATTTATTTTAAAAATATTGAAATTACATCAGACAAAAATTGAAAATTACTGAAATTTTGAATTACTAATAAATGAAATTTACCTGGTTGTTAAACACTTGTTAACGCGGATATAAAAATGTAATATTAATTACTGATATCCACAGTTAAGTTCGTATACGTTCGAATGAGTATAAAAGTTGCACACAAATGATTTCTTGGTGAATTTTACTAATAAGGTAAACTTTATTTATCCCACTTTCTGCAAAAAATGCCAAATGACAAACCTGAAAAATCTACTTTAAAATATAGAGAATGGTACAGGTATCGCCATCTGTCAATTGTTGAGTTAAGCGCACAACCTGCAGGTCTTTTTAAGTAGATTTCCCTTTACTCACTACTAAAGTAGTGGCAGGTGTATAGTCGATAAACGAATCTATTCTAAACGAGTATGGGTAAATAATTACATTTATTGCAAATTTTAACCTACTAACGAACTGTCGTAATAAATAGTAAAACGTATTGTGAGAATTCAGCAAATATAATACATCTTATAGGATAAACTATTTAACAGGTTAATTAGAAAGTCAAAGGTAAGAAAAATAACCATATATACCTATATAGTAAACAAAAATATACAAATTGAAATATAGGTAGGTATATGAATGTAAATAAATGTTTTGTAGTTGAAATCGACAATTATTTCCTGAGATGCTGTAACAGAATATAACAGATACATAAGTTAATGTTAAACAAAAACATGACTGAGTTCCTAAGATAAAACAATATTTTATGTACTTATTTTTATATCTTAGGAACAACGTGAAATGATTTAGCGGTTATACAAAGAAAGTTCTAATAGTTGAAAACAGTTTCACTTACAAAAACTGAATCAAAATGCTATATAGATAGTGCTAAATATAAATAAAATACTAGTTATTATATAAAATTGTTATATGGACATAGGCCATGTAACACATACCAGTCTAGAAGACACCTTGGTAAAGGCCTTTTCGGAGATCTGTTGGTTCACGCATCGTCACTTAGCATTCTCGTGTACATATTCAAGTATAGCCACAATATCTGTCTAAAATACGGTAGAATGGCATTGCAGGGTCCCCAGATACTAATAAATGTATAGGTGTCCATTTATAGCTTTTTTCTTTATTTTGGGGAGAGGTGGTAACCCTCACTTGCAGACGGCAGCTCTTCGTCGGGTAGGGCGTCGCAGGTTAGGAAGTATTCGATGCAAAATTAAAAAAAAATAAATGACTTAAAAGGTGACTTAAAAATAATTATTCTTATGTTTTGTGAAGTCACGGAATACAAAACATAACTTCTGATATGGTACTTAATCCTACCTCTGACTGCTAAATAGAAAGAGTTAATGAGTAAAAGATACCCACATATATTTGACATGCAAATCTTTATTAAAAAGGATAAGTATAGAATATAAACTAAATGATAATAAATTTAAAAAATTATGTAGGCAATATCACTCTGTTTTAAAATAAGTACCTATTGTTGGTATTAAGCCTAATCAAAGCGCACCTCCCTAGTATACTAGGCTGTAGCTTCACGGGGAAGGAGTGTGACAGTGTATACAATTGTTCAAATGTGCTTTTAGAGGGCGGAATATTAAACATAATATTTTTAGTCGCAAACTCCTCTATAAATCCTTATTTTACTATAAGGCACCTAACCAGACTGCAACCAACAGCTACTCTCCGGGCTATGTGCCCCGCCGAGCGCTGAATTACAAGTTACAAGCCTGGCCTGGTTGCAATCGAAGCATTAGCGTTTTGATGGTAATATGCAATTATTACACTTAACGCGCCAGGCTTGTAACTTGTAATTCAACGCTCGGCGGGGCACATAGCCCGGAGAGTAGCTGTTGGTTGCAGTCTGGTTAGGTTCCTTATAGTAAAATAAGGATTTATAGAGGAGTTTGCGACTAAAAATATTATGTTTAGTGTATACAATTATTGAAAATAATATTTAAAAAACAATAACTATATATGTATAAAAAATTATAAATAATAAAAATATATACATTTGGCCTGTCGGTTATGTTGTTGAATCGTGATGGATATGTGACATGATGTGACGTGACATGGTAACAATGCTCCTAATAGGGCAAAAGTCGTGAACAAAATGGCGGCAATCGTGTGACGTCATGCGATCGATGGATGAAACCAAGAATCCCAAATTTTTGTGGGACAGTGTCCCAAAACAAACAAAAAAAGTAACTTCTATAAAGCTCCTTGCAAATTTTCCAATAAGGAATGTTTCCTACAATTTTCATAAAAATTCCCTATCCAAAGAAAAACCCTGAAATAAAATTTAAAAAAAAAAAACTGAATATCGGCGTATGCCAAGAAAATTTGAAAGATATATAGGCCAGTAAACGAAAACCGAAAAATCCCCCAATTCGGAAATAAATAGTGCTCAACGGATTATTGTTTTAAGGTGTAGGATTGACCCTTAGGAGTAACATACCAAAAGTCCCCAGCTGTGGACCTCATGCGTTAGGCGGGCGGGGGATTCAAAGTTCCGGTTTGTAGGTTTTTCGTTATTATCTCGAAAACTAAGCGTAATACCGAAAAGGTTACTCTACACAAAATTAAAGTAAATTAAATTGTCTACAAAAAAAGATCTTATTAATTTTTTCGCTAGGAGCAGTAATTGAGGGTGTATGATACTTTGAAAATGTGAAAAGAATGAAAAACCATGTTTATGCCGTTCATAGTTTTTAGTTGATGGTGGCTTCCTGCTCCATCGTGTCAAGTGGAATATTGGCTCAACATTTGGTGAAATATGCGACTTGTACGTGATATACATCATCAACCACTATGGTGAACTGTGGTATTTGACGGCTACGGTGATGCCCACAGCACCAAAAGAGCTGAACAAAAACGGAGGGGGCATTCAAAAACCTCAGTCAACATCCACTTCGATGAGACCATGTCCTGCACTGTTCAACAGGAGATTTTTTTGTCTAACGAGTCCAATAAAATCAGTCTCATCAATTTGCTTACACAAAAAATGGGAGCACAAGGACTAATGGCAGTAGTAGCCACAGGAGACGCTGATACTAAAATCGTTAGCTGTGGTTTGCAGGCCGCTGACCAGCACCAAACTGTCGTAGTTATAGTGGAGGATATAGACCTGTTGGTGTTGCTTTTTGCACTAAACCCCATGAGAAAGAGATGCTTTTCTTCAGCCAAGCAGGGGAAAGGTCGAGTTACGTTGGTATAATGTGGCCAACCTCTAAAAGCTGTCATTTGCGAAGACCATTCTGTTACTCCATTCGTTCAGCGGTTGTGATACTAAAGCTAAAGCAAGGGAGGTATGATGAAAGTATTTTTGAAAGCCGAGGAGCAGATCACAGACACCTACAAAGTCTTCTGTGATCCTTCAGGAACACAGGGCATGATAGCTGATGCAGGAGAGCAACTTTTTTTGGAATTGTATCAGGCCCGAGAAGGAGCAAGCCTGAACCGGGTACAACGCCAGGCCTTTGTTAAAGCCGCGACAAAGCCAAAACCTGATTTTGCGGAACTTCCACCCACCAGAGGGTCTACTCGCTAACACTCCCATAGAGTTCATTTGCAGGTTTGTATCAATATATGCTTGTTAACATTAACTTATGTTTTGTGTTGAGTGCTTAGACAAGATTGTGTCACATTTTTTTAAAGTATAAAGGACTAATTATTGTTTGGAGATTCAGCAACCATTATGTGGAGCTCAGCAGCAGGAGCCAACTGCTTGGGGATGGATGAGTGGTCGGATGGCTTCCTCACCCCTGTCACAAGCACGGATCCAGTTGCGCCAGAATATGTCCTAAATAACATATTTTGCGGGTGTACAACTGGTTGCGGGGGCCGTTGCGGCTGCCGCAAAGAAGGGATAGTCTGCTCGCTTGTGTGCAGCACTTGCCACGCTTAGTGAACCAACGGCCCTCCAATGGTTAGCATCAACGGCCACAACGACGATGATGATGTTGACGATGAACTCGACCAATTACTTGATATGGCCTTGTTGAATACTTGTAATATTATAAAATTTTCTACTTGCTAAGCATTACTTCTCACAATACACAGTTTTTCCAGCTATTCGCATTTTCAAACTCACGTACACCCTTAACTACTGCTGCTAGTAGACAATTTAATTTATTTCATTTTATGTAGGGACATCTTTTCGCTAGGACGCTCAGTTTTACAGCTAATAACAAAAAACCTACAAACTGACCCTTTTCACAACCCTCTCACCTATCGCATGAGGTCCACGACTGGGGACTTTTGGTATGTTACTCCTAAGGGTCAACCCTATAACTTAAAACAATAATCCGTTGAGCACTGTTTATTTCCGAATTCATGTCTTCGTTTCCTGGCCTAATAAAAAAAAAATAACTCACCTTCCTTAGAAGGGATTTCTATATCTATGACATGATATTTAATTTCTTGGGTGGGTTATTCACAGAAAGAATTTCTTTCTTTAGGGGTCTGCAGCTGCGAATTTTTCGTTAAAAATGCCAATATCTCCAAAACTATAAATGTTAGGTAGGTATAAGGTTTGTTATACAAAATGATCTTAAAATTTTGTAAACTATCAATTCCGCAAATAAAAATATGGGCGTTCCATTTCATATAACAAAGTTCACATAAACTTCCGGTATAAGCGGAAGTGACAGAACTGTCAAAATATTTTAGTTGGGATAAATCATACACTGTTTACTATATATACGTAATTTCACAAAAATTCGTTCAGTAGTTTTCGAGATATGGATCATGTAAGCTCCCAGTTGGACATATTATACCCCATTTTTAAACTATAATCCTAGATTTCATTAATAAATATCGCACTTATATGATATATGCTTATAAGAATGGAGAAATCTAAGGGAATTCCAGCGGTCAGTCAACTATAAAACCTACCCACATAATTTTCATGTAACCGCTCATATTACCATCTTAAGAATACATTTACTCAATATTTAAATAGATATACCACTTAGTACATATCGTACATAATTAGTACAAAAAGTTCTTGTTACATTAAATGTAACAAAAGAAAGGTTTAATTGAGTCTAGGTATCGCCTAAAATTCATTATAACTCATTTACCTTTTGTAAGTTATTGTTTCCTGCCATTTATCAGACAAAGCAAGTAATAAGATCTGCATTTTGTGATAAAATTTTGACGTCAGTAGAAACCCATCCAAGGAAAGCATTTTCTCAAAACAAATTCATGGTCATTTACCTTATAGATATAATACTTTTCGTTTATAACCTTGGAGCCCACTAGAGAAATTTTGCAAATTTCTATTAAGATTGCCTTCGAATTTTCCATTACGAAATAATTACAGGCGACTAATAAAAATAGAAATGTAGATGATACGTATGCTCAGATATAGGACTGAATAATAGTTTTAGAGATAGATATACTACTAAAACTTTACCAGTCCTGTGTCACCCGCATCCAACCTGATGTCCGGCCTGCAGCCCACGGCGTTTCCCAGAGGACTGTCCCTTCTGCCTTCCCCCGAAGACTTCTTTTGAACCGGATGACGAACTCAAGGAGAAGACTCCCGGATACGGCGAGTCACCTGGTTGCAAGCAGCATCGTGACGTCATGGGTCGACTCTCACCAAGAGTTTGGGAATGCCTCTTTCGAAAGTCGGTCAGTATGCCCATAGCCATTGTTGTTAGCGAAGCCACTTAGTCGAGTTCTATCCGTCACTCGTGAACATACACGTTGAGGTGCGCTTACCGGTCGCCAAGAATCTTTAAAGTATCAGTGGACAATTTGTTGCGGTGGTTTTTTTTTTGTTTACTTGTCACCAGTGTAGTTTTGCAAGGAATATTTTTTGTAAGTAAAATAACTGTGACTATCAAATTTAACAAAATTTTTTTTTATTTTACTCAAAATTTTTCCACCTATTTTAAATTGCAGTAAAAATAGTCAAAGTATGTCCAAATAAACAACAAACTACTCTCCAAGATGACTCGATGAGGTTCGAGCATTTTATTGTATATTAAAAGAGGAATACTATGGACAAAAGTGTATTTTTTTTGTAAATATATTTTTAAAATGTTTCCAGCAAAAATCTTTTCGAGGATTCTTAAAGTTTATAAAAACATCATTTAGTTACTGTAGGATAACAGACATACATAATTTCTTAAGGAAGACGGAGTGTAGTATTTTTCAACTATCTTCGAAGAAGCGTTTTTCCTCGCGCATTTTCAATTTTACTGAAAAGCGGCGATTCTACAAAAAAGTTACTTCAGAGTCGACAGCTGGATTTCTTGCAATTTTGTCTTATTTTTGTTGTCACAAAATTAAACATTCACCGCGCTCTTATACCGTTCTGGATGTACATGGGAGTTTTGGCGCCTTTTTCGAGAAAAAAGAAACCTACAACTCAAACAGGGGATACTCATTACTATTTAAAGTTAAAAGATTATTTAATATCATATGTAATTATATATTACACAGGGCTAAGCTAAGCGGGCATAATGAAATAGGAGGGAGGTAAAGCACACTTTACTGAATTCAAAACACCCCCACATTTATGTGTGTAAGCTGTCTTACACCTGTCTTAGACCAATTATTTATACCGCCATATCTTTGGAACGGCCGTATTGGGATAACATTTAATTTACACTATTTTAGTCCAATTAAATACATAATTTATTTGGGACAAATTCCAGAATGTATGTATAACTGATAATGCCCCTCCGAGGTCACTGAAAATTAAAAAAAAAAAAAAAGCGGGGGCGAGCGTAGGTGCGTCTTTACTATGTACATACTTCGGTATGCGATGTAAAGCAACGACAGGCGCAGTTAGTACGTGGATGGGTGACCAGTCCAACGGAAACCGCGTCCTCGCCTCACACATCTTTCAGCGGCTTGTATATCAGTGTATGCGCGGAAGCCATACAACCTTAGGCGAGGGTTGTAAAAAATCCCTACTCTTCTTAAGAGAAGAGATTCGGCAAAATTCCTGGTTGGGGGTAGCTCGTCTACAGGCGTCGGTGTTAGGTCTCAGTAGCGGAAATAGGCCGACGTTAAATAAATGTATAAAAAAAAAAAATTCAAAAGTTGTGCCAGTTTATAAAAGTAATGATATAGACGAACCCTCCAACCATAGGCCCATATCTATCATACCTCACTTTGCAAAAAATTTTGAAGTCATATTAAAATCCAAATAACTGATTATCTTGAAGTAAACAATCTGTTAAATTTTAATTAATTTGGCCTTAGAAGCAAACGTTCAACGACAATGGCGATTGATAATTTAACAACTATCATAAATAAAGCATATGAAAAGGGAAAGTTCATGTGTTCTGCGTTTTTGGATTTGTCAAAGGCAGTTGACTGTGTATCTCATCAAATACTAATTGACAAACTCAATTTTTATGGGTTTACAACCAGTAGCAAACTTTTATTATCATCCTACTTTATCAATATAAAACAGTAAGTGTTTATAATGAGATGAAATCTGATCTACTAAGTATTGAACTTGCAGTCCCACAAGGACCGGTTTTGGGACCCACACTATTTTTAATATATATAAATGACCTCTCAAATTTAATAACTGATCCTAGATTAATTATGTTTGCTGATGATTGCAACTCGGGCAAGTCAGTCCTGTTAGACGAAATCAAGCTAACTCAATCAATTGCTCAAAACTGGTTTATTTCAAATAAATTGAGTTTAAATAACACAAAAGCTGAAACGATGAATTTTGTTCTACGAAATATACCTAACTTTAATAACTCTGACTCTGTAAATTTTTTAGGACTATAACTAGATATAAATTAACATGGGATGAACACACCACTTACATTTGTAATAAAATATTAAAGAACATATACCTGCTTAGATTTTTGTCAACCAAAGTATCTCGACAAACTCTCCGTTTATTGCTGCATATCATACATAGCCTTATACATTCGGTGATATCGTACTGTATTCTTGTTTGGGGACATGCTGCTTCCCGCGATAATGTATTCAGACTGCAAAGATTCTTTTAAAAAAATAAATATAATGACATTACCGTCAGTTTATATACTACAGTGTCGTTTATATACCAAAGCCAATGAAGAATCATACTCGACACTAGGTCAAATACACTCATATTTTACGAGAAATATGGATAACAAAAATATAAATTATTTAAGACTTAATAAAACCAGAGATGGAAGAGGTTATTACTGTGTTAAATAGTTTAACGTATTGCTACTGCATGTAAAAGCATTACCTGAAAAAAATTCAAATTTAGAATAAAAAAATTATGTCTAAAACATTTTATTTATAGTGATACAGAGTTTATAAATAGTAATCTAAGTCTTATTTAAATATCTGTATTGTATATTTATGAATTTTTATTCCTTTGACAATGTTTCTTATACTCATATACAGGGTGTCCCGAAAATGGTGGGCAATCTCTCGGATTTGGGTAAAATTAGTGAAAACAAGGTCACAAGATCCTATATTTTTCTTTCCCCCGAGGTACCCCTACGAAGATATTCGGCTCTTAAAGTTGAAGGTTAAAAATCGATTTTTCGCGATAACTTTTTTATTGTTCAATAGATTTTAATCATTTTTGGAACAGTATCATATTATTTCAATCCAGTTAGGTCAGTGTATCAGAACCTTGGATAACATTCTTGGGGGCTCGGGGGCAGAGCACCCATTGCCTTAATAAGTTGAAAAAAATTTTCAGCCTATTTTCTTTTATTTTTAAACTTATTTTCAAAATTTTGAGCCATTTTTACGTAAAATACGTATACTTGTTTGATGCCGGTAGTATGAACCGTTTTCGAAATAAATGCACCTAACAATGAAATTGCGATTTTCAATCGCACAAATAATAGTAATTTTTAAAAATTAAATAATCACGAGGATTATGTACAAAACAACATTTATTTTTCTATGAGGTAGTAAATACTTACCTAAATTTATAAAAACAAAAAATCTTGAACACACAAAACACAAAATTTGAAACCTTACTGTAGAAAACTAATTAGGGACATGGAAAAATGAAGATTTATGAAATTTCATAACAAATGCTCAATATGAGCACCTCCTTCTCTAATGCGTGCTTGTCCACGACGAACTGGCGATCGCTGGACTCGCCACAACATTCCTTCGTTTTCTCTAATTGCATTTGAATGGTACATAATTCTCTCATATAATTCTTCTCTTGTCTCTACTCTATTTTCATAAATCTTCCATTTTTCCATGTCCCTAAGTAGTTTTCTACAGTAAGGTTTCAAATTTTGTGTTTTGTGTGTTCAAGATTTTTTGTTTTTATAAGTTTAGATAAGTACTTACTACCTCATAGAGAAATAAATGTTGTTTGGTACATAATCCTCGTATTTATTTAATTTTTTTAAATTACTATTATTTGTGCGATTGAAAATCGCAATTTCATCGTTAGGGTGCATTTATCTCGAAAACGGTTCATATTACCGATATCAAACAAGTATACGTTTTTTACGTAAAAATGGCTCAAAAATTTGAAAATAACTTTAGAAATAAAAGAAAATAGGCTGAAAATTTTCTTTCAACTTATTAAAGCAATGGGTGCTCTGCCCCCGAGCCCCCAAGAATGTTATCTAAGGTTCTTATACACTGACCTAACTGGATTGAAACAATATGATACTGATCCAAAAATGATTAAAATCGATTGAATAATAAAAAAGTTATCGCGAAAAATCGATTTTTAACCTTCAACTTCAAGAGCGAATATCTTCGTAGGGGTACCTTGGGGGAAAGGAAAATATACGAACTTGTGACCTTTTTTTCACTAGTTCTACCAAAATCCCACCATTTTCGGGACATCCTGTATATATTTTCAAAAGGAGATGAAATAAGTCTTGTAGTTTTTTCTCACAATCTTTATTAATGGATTACCGGTTTCGAAGTGCCTCGCACTTCCTCATCAGATCCTACAGCTAACAATTAATTAGGACAACCAAATTTTTTAAATTAAATTTGTTACAATAATTGAAATTTATAAAAATTATTAATACAGGGTAAGTAAATGTTTAAAACAATGATAATTTAATAAAATTAATACAATATATATTCATTTTTAACAATATCTATAAACCGTTATATACCATAAAAATATTTTGTGCCGCATTTTGTTTTTTATATATACTGTTTGTTTTCTTTCTGATTTGTGTAAGTATTTTGTATATTTTAGCACCAATATATCAGAAAATTATTTGCTAAGTGCTAACAATCCTTAAATTTTGAATACAAAATTTAAGATTTTTTGTTAACACACCTAGATAAAATAGAAATTGACAACTACTTTAGATTATAGTATTTAAAATAAGAAAATGGGCAAACGGCATATAGAAATTTGCTATTAATAAATTTAAAAAAAAACGGATATCTGTCTTTATTCATTTTATTCACTGTTCAGAGAGTTTTCCAGCTCTAAGGAGTTTCCTTCGTTGCTACCATCATTCAACATTTATTATAAATTTATTACTGAAAATGACTTAATTCTTAATAATTAATTATTCTTATTTTAATCGCATGTTGAATTGTCTTGTGCCAGCCCTTAGTCATAATATGGTCTATTTCTTGTTTCAACAGTTTAACCACTTCATCAATAAACTTAAGGAAGACGTTCTGTCGTCGCACTTTTTTTTAGTTGACCCCAAATTAATTCAATTTGGTTAAACAAGCAATAATAGGGGTCCAAAGCGCATGTCCAAACTTTTTCCTCTAAATTATCAATCACGAATTCTCTTTCAAAAACCTGTAGTAACTGTTCTTTTGTATAGTGTTCCTCAAAGTAGAGATCATTTTATAAGAAAGTCTTGAATTTGTTGTTTTGTACTGGAAGTATTTAGAATTGCGTTTTCCAACCTTGAATGATACGACGCATTACCCAAGACGATCACAATAGAGTTTTTCAAACCGTATTTCGAAAATGTTATCACCACGTTTAGTCGAGATAATATATTGGACGATTTTCAACTTGGTACTTTTGTACGACTTCCAAGTATTTTAGACGCGATTCCAGAATTCTATAAGACTCGTTTATCCACTATCATAAAGTTGAAGCCAATTTTTAATAACTATCGTCTTAATGTGTCGGTACAAAAAGTTCCTTTTTCAAAAGCTCTTGATGAACTATCTTCACAGTAGAAATTTCATTTCTTTTGTACATGTCGTATACTGAAATTGTAATCATTTTGGCGATCGATGGTGTCAATTTTTTTATGTTTGGTAATCTGAAACTTTCTTTTCTTACGTATTCCTTGTCGAAATAATCTCTGTGGCGATGATTCTGGTATTTCAGTAAGGTAAGCTCACCACGTGAATCCTCTATTTCTATTATATTATAATAAACATTCAGGCAAATCTGTTTTCTTGTGTCACAGAGATGTTTTTTTTATCCATTCTGGAATGTACACTTGGAACTTCACTAAAGCCAGTATCAGATTCTGAATAAGTTTCATCGCAACAATGTTATATATACATTTACAGTATTTATATAACGTCGGCCTATTTCTGCTACTGAGGCCTAACACCGACGCCTGTAGACGAGCTACCCCCAATCAGGAATTTTGCCGAACCTCTTCCCTTAAGAAGAGTAGGGATCTTTTATGCCTAACATTTAATAGTCAAGGAACCGACGGCTTTACATCCCCTCCGAAGAATGGTATATCTCCTATACAACCCTCGTCTAAGGTTGTATAGCTTCCGCGCATACACTGATATGTGAGGAAGATGTGTGAGGCGAGGACGCGGTCTTCGTTGTGAACACGATCGGTGCCTCTGTTGTTGAGAAAATAAAAAACTTTGGGCTAGCTAGCTTCGACTGAGACTCCCAGAGGCCTCTGGTGCACTTAATTTCTTTAAAAATTAGGTCGGGGTAGAACGTCCTTAAAAGGAAGGATTCGGCCAATAGGTACACCCTGTATAAGTTCAGAGCGTAAAACTGCTTTATATTTATTTGTAAGGGCCTAAAGCTTCACCCTGTATAAGCTGCATGTGATTTATTCACTTTTGGTTTCTTGGGTAGGGCCTACTTGAGCACCCTATAGATATTTTTCTTTCAATAATAACACTGTATTTAAAAGACGAAATTATAATCTTTTTATTTATGCGAAAAGCACAGAGTTGAATATTTATATTATTTAAACTAAACAATTTTCTTTTCAGGTAACGTATCGACACTTAGAATTTTGCCTTAGACGGTGCGGGTTTCGTTTTGATTTAATCAGATCTGAGATAATTCACTTACAAACTAGGGTCACGAAGACGATTTATTTTTCACTAAAAACTCGGGCCGCGTGGGCGATTTGAAATGTAGCACTTGGGCTGAATAAAAAAAATATAAAAGCCGATTTTTTACTAGGGGCTGCCTAGGAAGAGGACGCGGGTACACTTTAGGTTTCGTTAGCTACTCCGGAAAACACAACTTTAAGTTTAGGCTCTGTGGCGACCAAAGGGTAACGCGGATAGTAAGAACTTATTCGTAGATACACCGGGAACACAGCTTGCCGGGGGCTTGTCACGCTTCTTTTCTTATACAAATGACGGAGCACGACGTAGCCAAGAGCTGGATGAGAGCTGGATGAGAATTAAAAGGGTACCGGACATTCATTTGGGCTATTGTTGTGAAATGTTGTGCAATAGTTGCTTAAATTTTTGAATTTCTAATTGAAAATTATACTGCTAAATCGGCTATGAAAAATGTATATTCTGATATGAAAATGTCAGCGGAATCTAATTTAGATTTGAAAATATTTAAGATAACTGTGGATATGACTGATGTCTGGAAATGGTCCCGTAAAGTAACGTTGAGGGTTCGACTTTAATCCATATTAATGTTACATTTAATTTTACATGTGATGCTATGTTTGGTCATGATAAATTTATATAGGTCATGCTAAATCCTATTTAGGGTTATGGAGTGAAGTTGGCGACGAGTTGCCAACATGCAAAAGGGAACTAGTAAATTGGACTTAGAGATTTTAATTAAGAAAAAAAGCTGAATGTGGGATAACTAAATGAAGATAGTGACGAGTGGCCAGCAACTCATGGGGAACACGTAAACTGGTCTTGATTTTGAGAAGATTGTTTTATGGGCGGCTCGAGGAGATAATTAAAAGATGTTTAAAGATGTTTTATAGAAATTGAATTTGACGTGGAAATTAAGAGAAGAGAGATTGGTAGAATGATTTGGGAAGTGAAATAAATTTTAATGTATTGAAATTTGGGGAGTAAATTGAGAATGTGCCGTTTGTAAAATTTTGTTGTTAATTTGACGGAATGGGGTGTTTTGACTAATTTAATGATAGAATATGAATGTCGGTGAATTATCGAGGATACTTGAAATTTCTCAGATTTTTTAGTTATAAACTGTAGTTTTTTGGTATGGTGGGTGTCTTAAGGACTTTTTTATGGTGTTTGCCAGGTTGACCTTGACAATCGATTTATTTGGCAAATTTTGACTATTTTTTGGTTGGCCATTTTGGTAGTATGGGGAATATACTACAACAGTTGGAACGGTCACCCATCCAACTACTAACCACGCCTAACGTTGCTTTACATAGCATATAGAAGTATGTACATAGTAAAGACGCACCTACGCTCGCCCATTCGCAACAATGTTGCCACGGTAAGAAAGTCTACAAGAATGCGGTATTCCCATCTGGGGATATACTGCATAATAAATGATAAGAAGCTAGAAAACAGTTAAAAGTTTCTAATGAATATAATTTTTTGACATATCCATCCACATTCTAACTTAATATAAGGGAGATCTCCATATACTTAAGTATTTTAATCAGCTTTCACAGTTAAGTGTACTATACCGATAGTATTACAACAACAAATTATTAAAATCTAGAAATTATTAATAAACTGACAGACACTCACAATGAAATTATAGTTGATATAAACTTTCTAACTTGAACAACAGTTTTTTTAATCAAGAAAGTTTATTCAAATAATAGAAAATCGCAGATTAATTTAGCAAAATGGACAAATATCGTAGAAAATTATTTCTTTTGGGTTTGTGTGAACACAGAAGAATTTAGGTGTGTTTTTTATGCTAACTGCCATGTAATCAAATAATCAAAAGATTTTTACCGCTCAATGATTGGCAGTAATTTAAAAAAAAAAGCTTGTTTTAAACTTCACGAAATAAATTTCACTCAAGTTTACATAAAATATGCCTATCTACTAATTAGTGGAAGTAGTCGTCTATTATCAAATATAATAAATAATTCGCGGAGCATTTGATAATATTGGGTTCAAATAAATAAATTTGGTGAAAGCGCCAATAATAAGAAAGGACTAAGTAATTCATTAAGAGGCAGATTTATATACTAGATGGTCCAAAATTGTCTCCCCATATATCTGCGGCTGAGAGTATATCCAAAAATAATGTAGTCTTTTATATAAACTTATTTTAGAAAATGAATAAAGGGAGATATACTCCTTAAAAGAGATAATAAATTTAATTTTTTCTGCAATATCTTCCGACTCCCTTAAAATATCAAATTGGTAGGTGACCTCCAGGAAAATACAGCGACATCACCCCACCTTCTTGTGTCTGGTATATCAGCGTATAGCAGAATTGCGTAGTGGATGTACTACCATTCGGAGGGAATATAAAGCAATCAGTCCCTCGTCTATTAAATGTTAGGCAAATAAAAAATCCTTACTCTTGAACTAAGATGAAATTACTGGCTGGGGGTAGCTGGTCCATTTTTACATCAGAATAATATTAAAAAGTTTAATGTAGTTTACTAGTACTAGCCTAAAACAAAATGCGAAAAAGTAATCATCAATTTAAGCGTCTACTTAAGGCTGCCTGACTGCAATCGATTTAAAAATTAATCATGGTTGCTTGACAAATCAGTTAAAAACTAAGACTACTTTTGAATATCGTATTTTGCATTCGCAATGTCAACATAAACATACTTGTTTTGAATATTAATTAGGCTACTATTGTTTATTGCTTGCTTCAACAATTTTATATTGCCTAATTTCTTCTTCAATGCAAGTGTATTGGTATTCTAAATTTATGCCAAATTCAGCTATACTCAACATGAGTATATATATTTGCCCTGCTAAGCAAAACTCCCGTAATTGGTCAAAAAGCTAAACTGCTATGCTATGCTATGCATAGAATTATTTAAATTATGTTTTTGCTTAGTACCATAAACAATATACAAAATTACCTTGCTAAATAAAATCGCGGTATATGCTGCTTATAGTCCTTATACTGACTTTTTGTCTAGTAAAATGCTTATAAATATTTTAATATGGAAACGTTAGGTATTTTAAGATATTAAGATCATTATAGGGGGCGAGCGTATGTGCGTCTTTACTATGTACATATTTTGATAGGCGATGTAAAGCAACGTTAGGCGCAGTTAGTAGTTGGATGGGTGACCGTCCCAACGAAAACCGCGTCCTCGCCTCACACATCTTCCAGCGGCTTGTATATCAGTGTATGCGAGGAAGCTATACAACTTTAGGCGAGGGTTGTATAGGGGATATACCATCCTTCGGAGGGGATGTAAAGCCGTCGGACCCTTGTCTATTAAATGTTAGGCAAGTAAAAGATCCCTACTCTTCTTAAGGGAAGAGGTTCGGCAAAATTCCTGGTTGGGGGTAGCTCGTCTATAGGCGTCGGTGTTAGGCCTCAGTAGCGGAAATAGGCCGACGTTAAAATAAATGTATATATAAAAAAATAAAATATAGATCATTATATAGTATTAAATTTATCCCTTCCAGAAGCAACTTGGTCACTAACATAACATATTACACACATCTAATTTATTGGTGTAGTACTAGATAAAAACGCGGTACTTAACAGCATCTAAGTAAAAACACCGCAAATTTCGCAGGGCTTGTAACAGTAGCTAAGTAAAAACACCGCAAATTTCGAGCGGCTTGCCTTATTTGCCGTGTTTTACTGTAGCACACGTTCTGTACTGTGTTTTTATTTAGTACCATCATAGTTTTTAAAATACGGAGTTTAACGTTTATCATTTTTCACACATCTAGAAACATTTTACAAGGTTTTTTTGCTTAGTGAGAAGGTACATCTTGAAATGATTTATATGAAATAGTTTCTAACTCATTTTTAACAAAAACTCGTTTTCGTTTTGCTTAGTAGGGCAGTAAATACATGAGTAAATTAATATTAGGTGTTACTGAACACGCAGCGGCTACTCTTAGGATTTTAAGAAAATTATATAAAATATAATTTCTCTACTTTCTTATTTCGCTGCTGGTGCACTCTATCGAGGTGATGCTTTTGCAGCTGTTTTCTGCTGGTTTTTTAGCACTCCAACGAGTGTTTCAGGAAACGTTTTCAGTACGTCGGGAAACGAAACTGAAAGAATTTACATAACACAAGAAAATGTGTTTTATTCACAAACAGTTTATATTATAAATGAAGGAATGCTTCAACGTAACAGATATTTTAATTAACACTTGTAGAAAAAAGTAAAAATTTAAACGAATTGCTGGCTGAATTTGCGTGATTTTGTTAAGTAAGTTTTTGCTCGAGGCTCTTCACTTGCACTAGGCAATAACACGACTGTTGTAGGCTGGGTGCTTATCGGAAATCACTAGGACACAAGTAACGAAAACACAAGAGATCGAGTGTGTTTTTCCTCAGTTTTTTATTCTCTTTCGCAGAATGAATAGCTGGTGCCGAGGACGCACTGATTTTGGGCATTTGAATTTTTTGTTAAGCGCCACTAGAAAATGCGGTTTTTATTTGAATGAATTTTTATAAAAGCTTCCGGCCACTAGATGGCATGGGTTTTGTTTATGGTAAAATCGCAAAATGAACTTTGAACATTTTTGTTGAAATAAAGAACTCTGTAATTTAAAGGTATTTGTCTAGGGTGGTTTTATAGGTAGGTATAGGAAATCTGATGGGAACGATCTCGGCGTTCAGGTAGATAAGGAACGTAAATTAATTTAATGAGGAAGATGCACATCGCCATAAAACTACATTTTTCGAGACTTTTGAATTAATGAAATTGGACGGAAAGAGGAAAGATGTATCTACATGTCACTTTTTGCAAAATACCGAAATTCGAATAAATAAAAAAGTTACAGGGTTTTTTTTCATAATTCAACTCATTCAGGAATTCGAGCAACTAAAAAATTAATTAACAATAAATAACTAACTAGTAATAGTAGTAGATACGATTCGCCACAGTACTAATGGTCCAGTACGGTGGACACCTGTATTACCTGATCTAACGCCACTCGATATTTTTGGGGGTTACCTTAAAAATAAAGTTTACTCCAGACCTCCAACAATATCCGAGGACTGTTGTTTTCTTTCTTACACTCGTTTACTTCAGGATATATAAAACTACTTTTGTCGAATCTGATAATTTTAATGAATGTGAAGCAAATGCCCGTATCTGATCAATATATTACTCTCTGCCATTCCCATACGGACCATAGCAGCATGTTGATGATGTTAATGGCGAATGATTGCCCAGTCCAGTTGTACAAATAGTCCTTCAACATATATATGCCTCCCTATATCATAAATACAGTCCTCTCTAATTTACTGGCGAATGAATAAATCTTTTGTAAACATCTCCTTTGATATTCGTCAAACTCGCAGACGTCTTCGCCATGCAAGCCGAAACAAGACTCAACGTCGAATAAAATTAAAGTCCACTCCATGTCAACTATTCGTCGATAAAAAAAATTTAAACATTTTCAAATATCTTCGAAGATTGCAAAAACATTTGAGAAAATTTTTAAAGTAGGATGATTTCAATGCCACTTTGTTGACAAAACTAAGTGGAATGAATAATAAAACTAATTTTATGAATTATGCAAATAAAAATTTATATTGTAACGATTTCGAATTTGTTAACTTTCTGATCGACATATGGCAACAATAAGTAGTGTCAGTTAATTATCTAGAATTTTCAACTTTCTAACATTATTTAAGGAAAGTTTTATTCTGTCTAATCGTAATTAATACAATTAATCAGGAGTTGATTTCATTGTCAATGTAGATAACATCGTTAAATCTGGAATGTAGATAAACTGCTATATTAATGAATTTAATTATACATTTGTAGACAATGACCACAAAAAAATTAGCAGCGATTGACAATGCGGAATAACCCATCGAATTAATAAAATTATTTGTGGCAAGAATACTACAGATTACTAAAATAATGCTATAGTGATAAGTTTATTTGAAGTATACATAATTATACGGGGCGTCCCGTGGAAATTGCACATAGAGCAACTGCACTCTATTTTGTAAACACAGAGAACAATAAAAGCTCAAAAACAAATGCCGTGTTCCGATACATGGTTGAAAAGAGAATCTAGAGACGAATCAGATAGGTAAAAAAAATATACAGGGTGCCATTTAAAATAACAGAGTAGATGTGAAACCGGAAGTGGTGGGAAAAAAAATTTTGTACACGCATTATATAAGTCTACCAAATTTCAAAATAATATCTTTTTAAATAAACATGCTACGGGGTGTTACATGTCTCCTGTGTCACCCGGTAGACGCAGATTCTCCAAAAAATGTGGTGTAAGAAACATTAAAAATTCCTTTGTATTTTCATTTCTGTCATATCTGTCACTTAAAATATCCCTATTGTAACTGGTATTTGGTAAATTACTAGTTGCTTGGGTTTTAAATATTTCATACGAGGCGAGTTAGTTGTCCTCGTCTCTGCTACTCTGAAATATATTTTGGATCTCTCTCACGTACATGCCTAAAAATAAGTACGTTTGAACCGTCTGGAACTTGGTTTAATAAAACAGTTATTACCAATCTCGTCAATATTTTACGTACATTATTGCTATGTGCACGCCTACACCACTGCCACTGCCTAATAGATTATACGAGAAAACGCCAGAAACGCTGCTAACAACGGCCTGGATGGTTCTAGAGAATTCGAGTATGTTCGCCACAGTATATATGAAGTGGATGCCGCTCGCGGAGGACAGTTACGTATGAGATAAGCAAGAGATAAGATAAGATGGAGAACAGTAACTAGTTGTGAATTCTATCAATGTATATAGTTGTAATTAGTGTGTATTAATGTGTAATTGTAAGGACTAGTTATTGTAATTAAGTCATTAATAAATAAGTGGTTTATGAAAATTCTTGCAATTTATTGAACCTACGTACAGAGTGTTTACTGAAGATTGTAAACACACAACAATTGGTGTTAGAAGCGGAATTGCAATGGAATTTCTGAAGAATTCCAGAATGTTCTATTTGGAAACCACTCCAGATATTGAAGTGTTTTGAACTGGACAATGATATAGACGTTAGACAAGACTTATTTGAGCTAGCGTGAGGACAGTTCCAGAATATTCTATTTGGAAATTAATTCAGTTAGCTAAATTCTGTCAACTGAAAAGTGAAATAGAAAGAAAAAAGACAACAAGAACAAGAAAGATGACGTCAAGAAGAAAGAGAAGGACAAGAAAGGAGACGATAAGAACAAGAAAAGAAACGGCTAGAAGGGCATAAAGAAGACAAAGTTGAATTAAAGAAAATTAAGGAGAACCTGGAAATAAGATTTGATAAGGAAAAACAAGAAGAAATGACATGACAGGTGCAAAAGGTTGCTATCCTCTCAGCCACTGAATAAATTAAAAACGAAATCAAGGAAGATATAGGAATTGTAAATGCTAAGGTTGCTAGCGTCGAAGAAAAGATTACAGATATGGAAGAAAAATTTCGTGCAGTTGAAAGAGAAGTAGAATGGCTTAAGCGACAGTTGAGGAAAAAAGGAGGCCAGTTAGTAGTGTCATCGAGTCCTCGATTACAACCTCCCTCCTTTGACGGACAAACTTCATGGACGATATATAAGAAACGGTTTGAGGCAGCTGCATGCACAAACAACTGGAGTAATGAAGAAAAGGCTATGGCATTAGTTCTAGCATTGACAGGGCAAGCTTTAGAATCGTTGCAAATGATCCCAGTGGCGCAGCAAAAGGATTTTAAAGTTTTAGAAGCTGCATTCAACTTAAGATATGGAGATCAACACTATACTCAACTATATCGGACTCAAGAGCTTACGAGAATTTGAGTCTGTAGTAGAGAGACTGGCACACTTGGCTTACCAGAATGCATCAAGGCAGTTCCAGGAGCAATTGGCAGTTGACGCGTTTATTGATGGCGTAAAACACGGGGGGATCAGACGTATCCTTGGACTATCTCGGCCTAAGACTAGTAGCGAAGCGTTGATCCATGCACTTGAGGTAGAGGCCGCCTCTGTGGAAGAAACTCAATCAGAGGAAACGAATTTAGACACCAAACTGAAGTATTTACACAAGATGTTTACTTAATTAATGACCAAGACAAGTTTCCCAGGAAAACAGGAAAATCGACAAGTAGGTGTAAAGCCTAGCGGAGGTATCCTATGTTACCGTTGCTGCCAACCAGAGCATATGATGCGAGACTGTCGACAATGGAACCTTGGGAAAGTAAACGCTACAAGGAAAGAGGAAATCAGCTCGGAAAGGATTAAAGTGATGGCTATGCTAAAGGACACACAGAAAATGGTCGCACAAGTGCTGAACGAATTAAGTTCGCGACCCGAGTTAAAACAGGAACCGCAACCGCCGAAACAGGAGCCGAAGCAGCAGCGTAGTGGTGAAAGGCTGACAAAAAAAATCCGTTGTTACAATTGTGGCAAATTAAAGCATGTCAATAGGTACTGTCACCAGAGGCACCCTAAGGAAGTGAATGCCGAGGATGTACAGAAACAGCAGGATGTAACAGAAGTGAAGGCAGTTAAGATAGAGGTTAAGATGGAGATTCCGACCACTACTGAAGACAAAAGGAAAAAGAATCCGCCCGGGATGGAAGGACGTTTCTAGCAGAAGCGTTGGACTGAAGGCTTTATGGGCGCAATGGGATTCCCTAAGGCTTGAAAATGGACTATTACGGAGGGAAGGAAGTTACCATGCGTTTGGTGATACCTAGGTGGTGAGTACCAAAAGCACTTCGGAAAGTGTATGAAGGAATAAGACCTTGACTAGAATACCGGAACTATTCTAAACAGCCGTCAGGATGTGGATGCTTGGTGTCGCAGTTGCAAGGTTTGTGCGGATGTAACTGCCAAGGGGTCACCTACAGGGTGTGGTGGCCGAATGAAGGCTCCATCATGACCGTAACGTTAGTTCAGCGGGATTCGAGGTGGAAGATTTGGTTTAGCTGTACAACCCACAGCGGAATGAAGAATTCTCGAAGCCTCGCTCACCTTGGGAAGGGCCGTATTCTGTCATTACCCGAATTAACGACGTTGTTTATCGAATCCGACTTAGAAACAAGTCCAAAACGAAGATCGTGCACCTAGACAGATTGGCGAAGTATGTTGGTTCTTGTTGCAATTTATTGAACTTACGTACAGGGTGTTTACTGGAGATTGTAAACATGTAACATTATCTTGCCAGAACTTCTCAAATAATTTTTTTTAAATCCCTTTTTATTTTATTTTTCTCGAAAACTATTCCATATTGTAGATGTAGATGTGTTACTGTTTTACTAATCAACTAGGCCGCAGCCGAGCTAGGGATCTATTGAAACTCCACCACGGTCCTCGGCTTATTGACCATCCACCCTTGTTCATGCCTCCGCCTGCTAGGTCAGCCTAGGGGGTCATATAATCAGCCCCAAGATCCTGTGACAACCTCAGACAGCCCAACAAGGGAGTCCCCAACCTCACTAGCTGCTTAACTGGCTAACTGCACCGGGATTATCTGAGTTAACAGAATAACCGACTATTAGAGCAAATACGTTGGTCACCCATCCAAGTGCCGGACAGAACCAGCGATGCTTTACTTCACTGATCGAGCATCGCAATTTAAATAAAATAAAAATAAACACAGCTTTATTACAGTTAAATATTACAGAGTCCTCCTCGGAGCCTGACCCGAAGCCAGTCAGTTAACCATGGCGCGAAGCAAATACTATTTAAAACTTTCGCACCTTGAGTCGGTGACCGTAGCTGAACCTCACTACCCCATGTTATTTAAGATTATTTGTCTGATCGTTCTCTATTACCAGTTCTCTTTAATGATAGGAAATAATTACACTCTAGATGTATCATAGTGTCGATATACATATTGTCGATAAATTTTATAAAATGTAATAAAAAAATATATTTCTCTTTAAAAAAATATCGCACCGCACCATTTGTGCGAAAAAACGGACGTAAAACTCTCTAGCAAGCGGAAAAAAAACACACCCCTTTTGTATTCTACGTTTTGCCGGAGGTGCCGGTTGGATAGTATATTTAACCAATTTTCACCCCCGCGCCCACTACATGCGGATATTTGCAAAGTAACAGGGGAATACTGTATTGTCATCTGATCTTAGTAACTGTGCAAAATTTCATCAATTGATTATGTCAGGAAGTGTAAATAAAGCATGCAATATTTGACAAACATTATATAAACTGAAAAAAACCTTATTGTGAGTTAAAGAAAAGCTAAAAATAGCTTTAAACTTATGTACTACATCATTGTTAGATTTTATAGTAGAACAATTTTCATTAACAGATCCGTCAGGGAAACGTTCACTACCAGCAGTAATGTTATCTTTTATGATTTGCCACGCTGTATTATTTTTATTGAATGATGTTTCCATCATTGTACCGTAATATATTTCTTTGCATTACCTATTTCTATTTATGGCTATTTATTAGAAGGTTATAATAATCTTTAATTTCTGGGTTTCTAAAGTTATAATTTTATTTACGTAGTAACATTACTTAAAAATATTGTTAATAAACACCTGTGACGAAGTTTAATACAGGAACAGGAAATGTTTGCATGACTGGTTATGGTTAGAGGAAGAGTTAATATAATTTCGTTTTTTACGTTTTTGTTATATCGTGTACAATTACTAAATAATTATTTTAAATCGTATAAATATATTTTGATTACATTTATCGGTATGTGTTAAATGTGTAGAGTGCTTTTATCATTATCATTACATATTACATTCATATGCGGAATGGCGCATGGTTCAAATTATGCTATAGGTGCCACATTATCATCGAAGTAATAACATAACATGCTTTATTAAATTTACAAAATGAATAATTTTATAGCGTAATAGAACCGAATCAATGTTGTGCGTGACTTGTTACAACATATAATAAACACGAGCCTGTCTTAATTCGCAGGTCAAAACCTCTTTGAAAAAAATCTGGTTTGGAAGCTCTCCAACGATCCGAGGTAGAGTTCACCTTGACAATTTTATTAAATTGTCTAAATATGCTGAGGAAAAAGTTGATTCAAAACGATTCTGTTTAAAATTATCTGTTAGTCGTTTTAATTATATTTACTTCCTCTTATTAGACACTTTTACGGACTAAAGTAAAACAGTCTATAAAGAATAATTGCACATGGGGCTATTACTCGGTCTAAAACTTACACATTTTAGTAAGTTTAGCAAGAATGAAACATACATAATAAAATAGACTAATTTAAACCTAGGTCCTTCTCTCTATTTTTACATTTTTATATAGTCTGTTGATATGTTTGTGAAAGTCGGATATACAGGGTGTTCCAATAGTGCACCAAAGTCCTATTCGGCTTTATTAGAAGATATTGGAAAATTATTTTTTTATGGAAGTGCTATAGTGTCAAAAGGCGCACATTTTAAAATATACAGGGTGACTCACTACAGTGGAGCATCTTATATATCTAGGTGAGATCTCCATTGAGGCGAAAGTGAGTACAGGCTGCCCCCAGGGAGGTGTACTATCTCCACTACTATGGGCAACCCTGGATGACGAACTCCTAAGGAAACTTTCCACAGAGGGCTTCTATTGCTTAGGGTATGCTGATGATCTATCAATAGTTGTTAAGGGGCCATTCGCGAATACAATAACGGAGCGTTCGCAAAGAGCCCTAAATGTTGTCGACAAATGGTGTTGTAAGGAAGGACTCTCTATAAATCCCCATAAAACCACAGTCGTCAATTTTACACGGAGAAGAGCACTGCAAGGCCTAAAGCCCCTAAGGCTCAACGGAGTGGAAATTCCATTTGCCTGTGGGGCAAAATATTTAGGAGTCATTTTTGACCAAAAATTAACATGGAACTCTCACATCCAAAAAGTCACACAGAAAGCCACAATCGCCCTGGGAAGATGTAGGCAAATGTGTAGAAAAAAGTGGGGGTTAAATCCCAAAATGAACCTGTGGTTATACACCAGGGTAGTGAGACCCATGATAACTTATTGATCAGTGGTATGGTGGACTAAGACGGTGCAGTAGTCGAGAGCAATAAGGCTGTTAAGTGGCGTACAAAGGCTTGCTTGCCTGTGCGCCACGGGGGCTATAAAAACTGTTCCTACGGCTGCACTTGAGGTTCTCTTGGACCTGCCACCATTACACATATTTATACAAGGCGAAGCTCGGTCAGTGGTGCACAGGTTAATGCAAGGCCAAACGCCAATTAGCCAGCAACACGGAACGGAGTACCAGAAGTTATACTCGGAGATGAGGGCAGATCCCATTCTAGGCATACCCACGGATATAATGATCGCAAGGTATAACTTCAACAAGAACTTTCAGACTGTTATACCAGACAGGGAGGACTGGAAAAACGGTCCTCCCAGAACAGCACAAGTAGTCTGGTACACTGACGGCTCCAAGACAGAACAAGGAGTCGGAGCCGGGATTTACGGGACAAGGTCAAAAGCCAGTATCCCGATAAGTCTAGGGAAATATGCAACGGTGTTACAGGCTGAAGTGATCTCCATACACTGTTGCGCAAGGGAGATAATAGGACAAGGTACTGTTAACCAGTCGATTGCCATTTTCTCTGATAGCCAAGCGGCAATAAAAGCAATCAGTTCCATGCAAACCAACTCAAGATTGGTTTGGAACTGCTTGACGGCCTTTACAGAGCTGGGAAGTCAGAACAGAGCGACCCTAGCATGGGTACCAGGACACGAGGGATATAGAGGAAACGAAAAGGCTGACCAACTGGTCAAGGAAGGCGCACTTGAAGCCCCAATAGGACCCGAGCCCTTTTGTGGCGTAGCAAAGCCATGCATACGAGCAACCATTGGGTGCAAAATGCATCTCTGGAATCGTGGAGGAATCTCCCAAGACAGAGACAGGCCAAAGAGTTCATTAAAGAACGTTCGGCCAAATTTACGGAAGATCTACTAAGCCAGAATATGAAGGCCATCAGAGTAATAGTAGGCCTTCTAACTGGGCACTGCCGGGTCAATAGACTCATGAGTCTAATGGGCCTGGCAGAGGAAGCAACATGCAGATTCTGCCAAAAGTAAGAGGAAACCTCAGTTCACGTATTGTGGTGCCACTGTGAAGGTCTGGCGAGACTGAGATTCCAAGTACTCGGAGAAGAAAAACCAAGGGCGGACAGCTATACAAAAGGGCCTTTATCAAAGCTGTGGAGTCTAGTACAAAGGACAAAGCTGGATGAGGTACTATAAGGAAGCTATTCTGGGAGCATCACAATATACCTGAAAAGGTCGAGGTGGTAACGGCTAAAGAACCAGCTCCTTTGTTAATCTAATGTAATCTAATCTAATTTTTTCACATTTATGAATTCAGCTTAAAATTACCTTTCCAACGACCTCCAGGTTTTTGTTTTTGACATGACGTTGCCAAGTTATTCGAAAACATGAAAATTTTGGTCGGAACAAGGTTTAATAAATTAATTTGCTGTGTATTACTTTTAATTAATAAAGTTTATTTTGCAATTATATAGACAAGGAATTTACAACAACGACACAACCACCAAATATTGATTATAGTTATACAGGGTGTATTTTATACTAGAGCTAATTCAGGACATTTCAAAGTGAATTTTCTCAATTTTTCCAAGTGGAATACTCTGTATATTATTGTATTTTTGAATTGGCACGTTAGTTCTCTACGATTGTTGTGAATAATATCTTATACCTAAAATCGAAATTTCCAGAGATATTTTTACTTTTTCATTAAAAACCGTTAAATTATAATACTTTTCATTTCGAACTGATCTAGTAGCCATGATTTTGGCATAAAGTGGAAATAATTGAAAGTAGTATTAAATTTTTTTCTGGGTCCATCTTGGTTGACGCAGTAGTATTTTTTCACCTTTTAATATTACAAAAAAGTTGACATAAATAATAGGAATAGGAAATACGGTATTAGGTCATACAAAAATTAGCACTATTTTAAAAATTCAAAGTTATTTTAAACCTAATTAATGAAATAAATAATACCTAGTGTTTATAGGAACTGTTTAAAGTAGCCTTCCAGTATGTTTATGCATTTTTGTAGACGATTTTCGAATGATCTACCGACATTTCATAAAATATCTATATCAATTTCCTGAAAAACTTCTTTTATTCTTTCTTTCATATTTTCTTTTGTAGTTATAGGAGCTTTAGACACTTGCCTCTTAACATAGCCGCACAAAAAGTGGTCTATTTTGGTCAAATCAAGGCCTCTGGCAGACCAGCTATGGGGTGCTCCTCTTCCTACGCGCCAATATCCATTGGCTGGATGTCGGTCTCGATAACTAGGGCCGAGTAGGACTATTACTCTTTGCACCTAGATTATCTCTGTAGACCTGGACCGGCCTTCGTGATAGGTGGGCCCGCGTACTTCTACCAGACCCAGCTCACAAATGTGAGATGTGTCGTGGTATTTTCTGCGGACCTCCCCTGGCCTGGCTGTTGAACCTCGCTGGCTGAGGTATCTTCTGGCGCTCTTCTTGTCTTGATGTTTTCTTTCTTCGCCAGCTTGTCACCCCCGGGGGTAGTCATCGGTCGAGTTGGGTTTAGGAAGTTTTGGCTGGGACTGACTGCCGGTACGTAGAACATCAATTGATATCCTACCCCGGATCGTCGGAAAGGTAAGGATGAGCTGTGTAGCTCGGGAGTGTGGAGACCTAAGTGCTTCTTTTAGCACTTTCGGTCTCCACGGAGCAGGTAGGACAACGCGCGTTGGACGGTATGTTGTCCGACGCCCGCAAGGAGGTTGGGTTAGGGTTGAAAACGTCATGTCTCTGGTAGTGGTGGTCCGTCCTGGCGTATCTGAAACAGATCTGTTAGTGGGAAATAAAGGTTATACTTACCCGTTGTCCAGTAGCTGAACCCTCGGTCGCTTGTGCATCGGGGCGTCGGCGGGGTCGTAATCAGTGGCCTGTCCGATCAGCGGATTCCCATGCTCCTCGGCTTGGGCGTACAGCTTCTTCGCTCGTTCCCGGATGACTTCAGTGACCGTGGTGTACTCCAGGTCTCTGACGATGTCTGCGGTTCTCACGTACCATGGGGCGTCAACTACCGTCCTGAGGGCGATGTTCTCCACTGCCTGGATTCTCTTCATGTAGGACTTCGCCTGGTAGTCTTCCTATCCAACGATTTGGAAAAGCGTCGTTTAATTGTTCGTAAATAGCCCCAGTCTGGTACACAGGTGCTACATCATGGAGTTGCCACATTCTCTCCCTAATATCCCTGGGGACATCATCCAGTAATTTTTCCAAGCTGTCTTGCAAACATTCCAAATAAATTTGACCATTCACACGTCCATCAAAAAAATGTGGTCCTATCACATAATCCCCAATAATTCCTTCGCAAACATTCAACGACCATCTTGTTTGGCTATTTGTTCGTAAGATCTGAGGATTGTTTTTGGTGTAATAATAAAAATTATGACGATTAACATGTCCATTTTTATGGAAGTTGCTTCATCGGCAAACAAAACAAAGTCAAGAAAATATATTTGTTGTCTTATTTTTTTGCCCATTGACAAAACTGTATTCGGTTTTCATAATCCCTATCAATCAGTTCCTGCATTAGTTGAACGTGGTAAGGATGAAATTTGTTTTTTTGTAGGATTCGATGGAGTGAAAATCGGCTTATATCGTTTTCTCTTGCCAATTCTCTTATACTATGATGAAGATCTTCAATCACGCTCAAAAGTATGGCTGTTTCGTTTTATCCATTTACTACTTTTTTTGTTCGTTCCTTTTTCTCATCCCTTTCCCTGTATTGTCAAATCGTTCCATCAACCTCTCAAATGATCTTTTAGAGGGCTGTCCGGATATCGCATCTTATAAATTCGTTGATTGTGTTGAGTGTGTCTATCTTCCTGCCTGTCAGGAACAATTGTTCACTAATTCAATCTGAATAGTTGATACGGGAAAAACCTGAAAGCAAAAACCCGTTCGCCACAACTAACGAGAAGATAGCATAACAGCTGCTCAATATATCATTTTTTGACGTTCAGATTTAAGGTAGGTTTTGATTCCAATTTGGTGGGATAGTGCTGGTGAAAGGAGAGTTTAGAAATGAAAAATAAACGAACAGAAACGAAAAATATCAAGGGCAGTTTCAGGAACGGTCCAATTCAATGTATCGTAGAACAAAAGAATATTTAAAATAATGCAAACTTCTCAGGATGAATACCTGCATCAAAAAGTTGTTGGGATGGTTAAGAGAATGAAGCTCTTTAAGATAATTTATTTTAAGTAAATCATCTATCACATAGTAAATTATTGTCAAATCATTTTGACACCATTCCCAAAGATTATATCTACCATAGATTTAATAACCCACTTTTCAATTTCATTAACGACGCAGTTAAACGACGATTATGTTTTCCCACACATTCAAGAATGACTACCATAGAAATAAGGCATTAACACAATTTCACTTCAATTTCCGTCTAGGAAATGCTAGCCATATTTATTTAAACATTATATTGAAATTTACACCACCTCTCTATATATAACAAATTTGATACTGATTGTTAAAAGATTTAAAAATTACGTTAAATGCGTTTTATTCTAATATAAGTCGTGACATATTTGAATAAACACCGTAAACAAAGTTCTTTGCCGTAGACTTAATCGGTTAACCGCTATATTGCGGGTTCCAAATCCATCCATTTGATAATAACACGAAAACCATGGCGTTATGAAAGAGCTTTACTATTATTTGGCAGCATATGAAACAATTTCATTTTAATAATTCAACGGTTAATTTCTTTAAATGCGGCTTATTTATATTTAAACATAACTTTCGAACGGCTACAGCATGTTATTTTATAATAATAATTAAATGAACATATATATTAAACATAAGCACCTCTTGTAAGTGTATTAATTGAAAAAAATTGCAAAGTAATTATAATTTAAACTGAAATTAACTCAGATTTCTTACCCGCTACTTCATAGAAAGCAGTGAAATATAAATATTTCATTAGATAGTAAATTGCAACAAATCCAGCATTTTACTATCGCATTTAAATGACTCATCTTGGAAAATAAGACAAAAGAAACAAATTGCTTTTAGTCGCAACTGCATTTTTGTTTCACTTCGTGAGCCCTTCGAGTAAAAAAGTAATAAAATTCAGGTAAGATCTTTGAGCGGATATTGAATTAGTATGCATAGATTGCAGATTAAGTGTTAGGTTAGGAATATAATATTGGTTTTATTTACATTTATCTCCAGGAAAATAAAGAGTAGGTATCTCAAAACATTGCGACATTTTCATTTATTTTCTCTTTCAGGAAAATTTCATAACTGAATTTACGAAAGCGCTTCAATTGCTTCAAATATTAATATCACGAAAAACACGTTAGTTATATTTCAACAGATTCCCTGTTTGCATTATTATAGTATTTTTCATTTTAATTTATCTATGGTCTATTTACCGGATAAAAGTATTTAAGCCACTACCCATTAATTTATGTTTGCTGTGATCAGTGTATGCAATGACCAGTTTTACATGGGAAAAATTAATAAAAGCGGGAAAATCAAAACATGATGTAATATGAGGTAATATTTTTTGAGGAATTAAAGTGATAAAATGTATAGTTTTAAATAAATATAAAAAAATTTAACATTGTTCAAATGTGCTTTTAGAGGGCGGCATATTAAACATAATATTTTTAGTCGCAAACTCCTCTATAAATCCTTATTTTACTATAAGGAAAGTAACCAGACATCAACCAAAGTTACAAATCTGGCGCGTTAAGTGTAATAATTGCATATTACCATCAAAACGCTAATGCTTCGATTGCAACAAACACCAGCCGAAAGACTGATCCTACTTAAAGGAGCTCCCTTGCCAGTCGTCACACACCACTTGCAGACTGCAGTTTCGAGCTGTTCGCTCTCGTCAGTGCAAGGTAGGTATGCGACGACCGACATGAGAATCCTTTGACTATAGTACATCCCGGTATTTTTACAATAGCGACATGTAAAACACCCAGCAGGCGCCATCTAGCGGTCCAGTGTCTGTTGCAATCGAAAAATAAATAGCCTGACTTGGCTTAGCATAGTTCAAATGTGCTTTTAGAGGGCGGAATATTAAACATAATATTTTTAGTCGCAAACTCCTCTATAAATCCTTATTTTACTATAAGGAAAGCAACCAGACTGCAACCAAAGTTACAAATCTGGCGCGTTAAGTGTAATAATTGCATATTACCATCAAAACGCTAATGCTTCGATTGCAACAAACACCAGCCGAAAGACTGATCCTACTTAAAGGAGCTCCCTTGCCAGTCGTCACACACCACTTGCAGACTGCAGTTTCGAGCTGTTGGCTCTCTGTTCTGCAAGTGGTGTGTGACGACTGGCAAGGGAGCTCCTTTAAGTAGGATCAGTCTTTCGGCGGCTGGTGTTTGTTGCAATCGAAGCATTAGCGTTTTGATGGTAATATGCAATTATTACACTTAACGCGCCAGATTTGTAACTTTGGTTGCAGTCTGGTTACTTTCCTTATAGTAAAATAAGGATTTATAGAGGAGTTTGCGACTAAAAATATTATGTTTAATATTCCGCCCTCTAAAAGCACATTTGAACTATGCTAAGCCAAGTCAGGCTATTTATTTTTCGATTGCAACAGACACTGGACCGCTAGATGGCGCCTGCTGGCTGTTTTACATGTCGCTATTGTAAAAATACCGGGATGTACTATAGTCAAAGGATTCTCATGTCGGTCGTCGCATTCCTACCTTGGACTGGCGAGAGCCAACAGCTCGAAACTGCAGTCTGCAAGTGGTGTGTGACGACTGGCAAGGGAGCTCCTTTAAGTAGGATCAGTCTTTTGGCTGGTGTTTGTTGCAATCGAAGCATTAGCGTTTTGATGGTAATATGCAATTATTACACTTAACGCGCCAGATTTGTAACTTTGGTTGCAGTCTGGTTACTTTCCTTATAGTAAAATAAGGATTTATAGAGGAGTTTGCGACTAAAAATATTATGTTTAAATTTAACATTGTTTATTATTTATAACAAAAAAAGAAATATATATGGTTATACTTATACTTATACCATGTCATATAGTTTTTAGTGCATTTCTGATTCAGACCAAGAAGAAGAGTCACTTCCCACATGAATTATCGGTGGCTCTACTACAATATCCATTGTAATGTCAACTTGCCACATTTGATCTCTTAATTTTGCGCATGGCGAATGGCCTTTTGAAATAATGGGTGAAGATGTTTCATTTTAAACGTGGTTTTGTTCCTGGCGACTTCTCCTTTTATTTGGCCCCATATTAATTCAATAGAATTGAATTCGCAATGATTTGGAGGCAGTCAAAAAACTGTGTGACCTTGTTCTTTTGCAATTTCATATAATACATATTTTGGGACAATGAGAGACTGTTTGACAAAATGCAGAAGTTCGGTTATCACCATATCGGCTTCGCAAATAATCGACTTACATGTCAGCCGGGCTTGTATGCTTGCTTTTTTCGTGCCCGAATTCGGAATCTTCTCCGTTGTTCTACTGTGATAGAAAGTGTTGTCCATCACAACCACAGAATATTCGTCAAGCGACCCAGAATTTGAAGAAACCAATTTTCGAAAACTGTACCATTCTTTTCTTTGTGGTACTCTCCTGTTTTCTACGATTGGAAGCAGAGTAAACCATCATCAACGAAATCGTCCTCAGACCCTATATGAAACACTATAAGGCAACCTCCTTGACCTGATGGATCTTTTAACGTTTGTCGTTAATCCTTGGATGAAAGCCCGAAAGATTGTTGTCTCCTTCCATACTTTAATATGAATCCAAGTCTCATCTAAGAAGTACAATTTCTTGCCTTCTTTGCGATAATTTCGGATCTCTGGCAGGAAACGTCGCCTCCGGGTGATGATGTAGTTCTTTGCTCTAAGAACACTATTACGTGACCTTTTTGATAAACTATAATACCAAAATACACTTACATTAAAACATGTAGAAATAAAATTTATTTTTACTCATTGAAAGACAATTTTTTTGATCAATTTGTTCAAAGTAGTTCGTTTAATTTGAGATAGACATTCATTTTCATCCACCGCTACTAACATTTTATCTAGAAATGGTGGTTCATTTCTTTTGAAAAAACGAATTAATTAAACATCGAACAAAGTGGTGTTCGATGTTCAATTCATTTTCAGTTCAGTTTTATCATCGATGTTGTCCAAAATTATTCGCTGTCAGTGATATAACTTTCGGTGCCTGAAATATGTGTCTCCTGATATTCACAAAGAATTTTAAAAACGCTCTGGACACTCACAATTGAATTGAAATGTGTAATTAATATAAATAATAATAATTTCAAATATAAACTATAATAAATATACATACTTAAACTAAAAATGCCTTAGAGAAACAGTACTTTGACGCACTAATTAGCATGCCCGTATAATACAAAAATGGAAATTACCTGCTGCATTTGCGGTAAACTCGAAGTTTTGTGTCTTGAGTTATCCGGATTCTCTCCAACACAAGCCTTATACATATTGAAAATGCATTGCTTATCTTCAATTGAAAAATGACTGGCTCTCTGTCTGGTTCATAATTAGTATGGATCGAAAGAATTTCTAACCTCAAGAAGAAAAAGTGGTTCTGATATTTAATCAGTACTAATTACTCATTACGTACCTTAATACCTATACACAAATGTACATTAAAGTATTTTTCCCGCGACCATATAATCAAGTATCCACGAAAGTTGACAATATTATTCACCTGTTTGTTATTATAACAGTTCTAAAATATTGACAATTCGTTAGCTTCCGTGGCGTTTTTCAAGCAAAGTTTATTACCTCCTTTCCCTTATTATTTATTTTTGAGAAAGAATTGAGGCAACATATGCGGACGACTAGCTGGTTTAAGTCGGAGCAAAGAGCCGTGGATTCAGAATATTCGTAAGAGTGGAGAAACTTACCCTTTTGAAATGTACGGCAAAAATGACAGATTTCTGTTTATTTCAAGAAAAGGCGACAAAGAAAAATTGATGTTAAATTGGGCACCATCTATAGTGAAAATAAGTAGAATTGTCTCTATTTCTCGAATAACCAATCTACTATAGATTATACTGAAAGCGTTGGTAAGAGAAATAAAAGGATAGTTTAAAATAAATGTTAAAATATATTACATGAATAGATAAATCGGTTAACAAAGACTAATTGAAATTTAATATATATATATATATATTGTTATTATACATGACTTGCAGGAAACAACTACTCAGCGGGCAAATACCCCGACCTGCATTGAATTACACCTTACAAATCATGAAAAATTGGTAGCCAATGTCATTTGTCATGATTTGTAAGGTGTAATTCAATGCAGGTCGGGGTATTTGCCCGCTGAGTAGTTGTTTCCTGCAAGTCATGTATAATAACAGTATATAGGTTAGGTCCACCAAGGGCTGAAGGTCGCCGCTCTCGGTACTTGCAAAATGGCAAGTCGCTATGCACCACGGAGACATCTATGATGTCTGGTGTATAGTAGCATTAGACCACATGAGAGGATTCAATTACCTCTCACCACTATACCATATATATATATATATATATATGAAGAAATGTAGAAGCTATGCAGAAATGTATAAATATATAAAAAGAATTGACCTTGAATTTAAATTTATTTTAAAAATCATTAAAATTACATCAAAGACAAAAATTTAAAATTACTGAAACTTTAAGTTACTAATAAATGAAATTTACCTGGATGTTAAACACTTGTTAACGCGGATATAAAAATGTAATATCAATTACTAAAGTCCACAGTTCATATACGTTCGAATCAGTACAAAAGCTGCAAGCAAATGATTTCTTGGTGAGTTTTACTAGTAAGGTAAACTTTATTTATCCCACTTACTGCAAAATAATACCACTACACAAAATTGAAAAAGATAGTTTTAATAATTAAATAGAAAACTGTAAAATATAGGAATGGTACATGTATCGCCATCGCAATCTGTCATGTAAATACATAACCAAACATAAGAACAGCCGTAATAAATAGTAAAACGTATTATGAGAACTCAGTAAATATATAACATCTTATAGGATATACTATATATAGTACTGAGAAAGGTAAGGAAAATAACCATATGTACTTACATAGTAAACAAAAATATAAAAATTGAAATATAGGTATCTGATGTAAATAAATGTTTTTAGACAATTGTTTCCTTAGATGCTATAATAGAACTAGAACAGAAATACATAATAGTGTAAAAAAACATGACTGAGTTCCTAAGATATAAAAATAAGTACATAAAACAATGTGAAATGATTTAGCAGTCATACAAGTAAATTCTGTTAGTTGAAAACAGTTTCACCTACTAAAACTGAATCAAAATGTTACACAGATCGTGCTAAATATAAACAAAAATACTAGTTTTTATATAAAATTGTTAAATGGACATAGGCCATGTAACAAGTTGCGTTAAAACCCAATTATTTCTGCAAATAATGAATGAAGATAGTGAAAGTGATTCACCTTTGGAGTGTACGCCACCAAATATCACCGAAGCAGCCCGAAATACCTCCCTAAAGTTACTCCCAGAAAAATCTCGAGAGAGGTATAAAATAGCATATAAACAGTTCATGGATTGGGAACGGTGAAGACTATTAAGTCCTCTTATTCAGAAAATGTGCTCTTAGCATATTTCGGAGAACTCTCTGAGAAGGTTAGGGTTAATTCTTTATGGGGCATTATTCTATGCTACGGAGCTCACTTATCGTGTACCACAATGTGAATATAAGCGAATTTTTGAAATTAAAAGCATTTTTGAAGAAGAGATCAGACGGCTATAAGCCGAAGATATCGAAAACTCTAACTTCAGAACAAATTCATCAGTTTTTACTTAATGCTCCAGACAAGTAAGTATTTGTTTGCGAAGGTAACTTTAAAAGAAATTTTTCGTGATTCATCTTTTAGATAGCATTAATTGTTGGCATATCCGGAGCATGCCGTAAGCACGAATTAGCTCAACTGAAGATGAACGATATTTTAATTTATGGATTTTTAATCCATATACGGGACACCAAAACAAAACAGACGCGTTCATTTACTATTACTGGCAAGTTCTATGAATACTTTAAAGAAATATGCTATGCTTAGACCATCCGATGTTAATGAGCAGCGTTTCGTTGCATGACAATCAAAAAACCAAATATATCAAAATGTCATAATAGGTATTTAGATAAGTAAATATTGTTAAAAATCAAAGTACATGGAACGTTGCTAACGTTGCTTCTTGTTTACAAAATAAACAAACTTCCAAAAAGTTTATAATAATGTATTCTGAATGTGAAAATGAAGTTCTTCAAGATATTCAAGCAAACGTGGTTTCGTTAAATCTATTACCGTTAAAGTCTCGTGAAAAATATGAAAAAGAGTACCAGCTATTTAAATGTTGGATAGACATTAGGCAAGTAAGAAAAATATGTGAAGAATATGTGTATTTTCCTCCCGAGGGAGAAAAAGTACTCCTTTGCTTCCTGAAATGAGGGAGCAAAATAGTATTTTCTATGTAGGGAGTAGAAAAAATTGAGAGTTAGTAACGACATTTTTATGGTCGTGGGAAAAATAGTGTACAAAACTCGCAGGAAGTGTCTAACGCACTCGCGCGATTGCCTGCACTCGGCTAACGCCTAGTGCGCAACTTTCCCGCTTGTGCGTTATTTACGCGCTCGTTATGTAATATACTATAAAAATACTGTTTTTAGGCAACTGTCACAAAAAATGACGTTTATCGGATCTGACAGCATTCCTAAAGTGTCATCTCTTGGTACACATTTGTCAATCTTATTTTTTTGGCCGGTTTTACTTCACGGCAGCATTTCACGGCCTCATGTATTACTTGATCATAAGAAAAACAACAAAATGGTTGGTTGTATTATGGGATTTAAAAAATCAATCGAGATAAATATGACACACTTTTTTGGGGAGTGGTTTAACTATTTCTATTCAGTAAATAAACTATAGTAGGCTGCTACCAGTTTATTTTTTAAGCAATTTTTATTTTCCGAGAACACATCGCAATGCCCAGATTACCTCCCAAGTAACACATGTCGTCCTCTTATTACACTTAAAGCTTTATAAATAACACATTATGGCAACTTGTACAGAAAATTGGTTATATTGAAGCTTTATTCAACACTAAACTGCTTATAAAGTAACTCGGCGGAATAAGATTGCTGGTAAAATGCTTTCACAGCATAAACATAAAGCTTCTTTATTAAAGCATCTTATACAGTTTTCTTTTAATTTATAAGAGGATTAGTAAGGTCTATTATACAGATACACACCATGTATACTGATAACAGGTGTATAGACCTCTATATAACATTTATACATCCGTTTTACAGCTTAGCAATTTTTCTATAACGGTTTTATAACATTGAGTTTTAAAGGTTTTTAAAGCAAAATTTTACAGCAATGTAGTTATTTAAGCCAAATGCCATTTACGTCAGCTCGATTATAGATTATTTATAAATGCTTTTTACATATAGTAGAAGGAGTATTTTATAAAGCATTTATTCAGCTGAAATTCTGTTTGGAGCTATGTAGCTGCAATCTTCCGCTTTTATAGAACTCTTATACAGTTAAATTTACTCCATTTCATAACCTCCAATATCATTTGATTTGCTTTCGAAGTGTTCCTGTTATTTATGACTGATGGTAGAGAGGTAAGCGCACTTGCCTCGTATTTTCCTGCATAAAAACATACACAACTGGAACACAGCGAAACCTCGAATACTATATGAAACTGCTCTGCAGTATAACAAACAGAAAAATAGTATAAACCTTCGGGAAATACTACAAAAAGGTCAATTTAGTAAATTTCATGGAGTGTGTCATTTCGGCATCCACCGCCGACCTATCCTAAAGAATGCAAACACATTTAATACAATAGGGAAAATATTATACGCACGATGTGCAGGTTTATAATATAGAAAACTAGGGAAAATGATACAAATGAAATAAAATGTAAACAGATAACAAAAATAAAAATTTTAATTGGTAATTGGTAACTTGCCTCTCACCCAAAAGTTCCGGGTTCGATTCCCGGTCGTGGCAGTGGAAAATACTGTGAGAGGGATTTTTTCACTATACTAGGATATTGGGTGTGTCCCTTTTGTCTCTAAATGTATAGCCTTCTCCCACACAAGGCTCTTCTGAACCTTCCAGGATAAAGGGGGTCGTAATTACTTGTGTTATTATTAGTATTATTAAAAAAAAATTATGTAGTCATTTTCTCATTAAAAACTCAAAAATCCACCAAAATCAATAAAAAATTAGGTCTGAAATTCAAACAAAAACGATAATATCATATCCCTCAAAATCAAAATCATGAATTCAATTATTACACGAAATGTGGATTTCTATCAAAGTAAATTCACCTGTCCGACGATTTTGTCTTCCACTACTACTTCTACACAGCCAAAGTGCTGCTTTAAGAATTTGTAACTGCTTCTGTAGTGACCTTCTTTGGATACCTATAGGGAACCATATTGTATTTTCTAAAGTAAATATGACAGGGCGGCCATTGTTACCGGCTTGAGGTATAATCAACTTTTTATCACTTGAAAAGGAAAACCTTGCAAAATATTTACGGCAATCACTTATGGGGTGTTCAAAATACGTGGCTTATCACTTTAAAACAATTTTATAGAAAAACATTAAAAAATATATTTTTTAAAATAATTTTCAACTTATTAAATTCAAGGAATTTAAGGAGGCGCGTCTATTTATTTCGAAGTAGAATAGCATATTTCAACAGGAAAATTTTCTTCCCATGACAAATTTAGTTTTCTACGAACCACAGCATACACTAATTCGCAGGCAATAGCTTCTTAATAAGATGTCATAAGAAAGTATATTACTGTGAAGCTGCTAGAGACACAGTATGCATCGAGAGGTGACCGAGCGCAGACGTACCACCGAGCCAAGAAAGTGCACAGTGAAGTGGCAGCCCCACAGTTAGTGTCGTCGACATTTCTCTAAGAAGAGGAAGTACACACGTCTTTTTCAAGACGGTGTACTATAAAAGGTAAATAAAATCTCTCTCCCTTGGAGACACCATTTTTACTGTTATTAATCATAACTTTTTCCCATAATATTATAGGTATTCCCTTGCAGGACACCCACAGCGACGTTACCGTGGAGGACGGTAGCATGGACTACAGCGAAGACGAAACGTCCCAGAGCGGTAGCTCCCGAGGGGGTATCCTAACCCCAAGGGATGACAAAGAGACGATAAAACGTCTCACAGAGGAGAACAAAACCCTCAGGAAGAAAATCGACGAGCTCACCGAGAGGTTGGAGCTGATACAGAGGGAACAAAAGTCCCAGCACGAAGAGCTTCTGCGTGCGATTCGAGGAGAATCGCAAACGCGGAAGAGGAAAAACCCGCCCGCCACCAATACGGACTCGGACGAAGAGGCCCCTAAGGCGGCAAAGAGGGTGGCTGAAGAGCCCCTTAAGTGCCCCCCCCCGAGTCTGAGCCACCCAGACGAAGCAGATCGGGATCTAGAGCCCCCCAGCAGGAGGCTAGCGTCCCCCTACAAAACGCCAGGGAAGAGGGGACCGAGGCCCCTCAAACAAGAACAAGAAGCCAGCGCATACCCCCGGTAGTGCTGAGAAACAAGGAGACATGACAACGGTGAGCCGTCGTCTAACCGAAACCGGCATAAACTTTAGCAAACGCGGAGGGAATCTCCATCGAGCCCGCGACATCCGAAGATTATCGCAAGATGACTAGGATGTTCGCTAACGAGAAAAGGGAGTACCACACGTACGCCCTGCCAGAGGAACGGCAGCTACGTGTGGTCATCAGGGGGATCCCGAGCGGCGTTACTTGTACAGAGGTGGCAGAAGACCTCCAAGACCAAGGTTTCGCACCCACCGCGGTGCAACGGATGACGTCAAGACGGACGAAACAGGAGGTGCCCCTCGTACTTGTCCTAGTCCCACAGGACCAGGACAAGATACTCCAAGTCACAAGGTGCTGCTCTCTAGTCGTAAGGACAGAGAGACAGAAAGCCAAGGTAGCGGCATCCCAATGCCACCGCTGTCAGCGTTTCGGCCACGGACAATCCAGGTGTACCGCGCAGCCGAAATGCGGCGAGGCACACCGGACGACAGAATGCAAGAAGAAGGCAGACGAACTGGCCAAGAGCGCAAACTGCCAAGGGGCCCACCCGGCCAGCTACAAGGGGTGTCCAAAATACCCCAGGCAATAATAATAATAATAATAATAATTTATTAATCCTTTTGATCACAAAAACATGATATAGGATAAGTCGATTGCAAATAGAAAAAATCATCAGTTAAAATACAATAAAAAAAAAATAGTGAACTAGGTTAAAATAACAAACTTAAAAATAATAATAAAATAAGGTACATATATACAAGTATATACTCGTACATGCAGAATGTACATACATTTTACATATATACAGGAACACTGATATAAAATATACACATATAAATAAAAATAACATACCTAATATATATGGAGAAATAACAAGGAAATAAAAAAAATGATATAAGTGGATTGGTTACAAACTATTATCATCGTGATATTCATTCAGAGAATAATAGCATTTATCTATTAATATCTTTTTGAGTTCTAATTTAAAATGCTTTAGTTGTAGATTCTTATACCGATCAGGTAAATGATTGTAAGCTTTTATAGCCAGGTACTTAGGGCTTTGTTTATATTTAGCTAATCTGTGTAGAGGAATTTCAAGGGTTGTGCCATTGCGAGTATTGTACATATGGTGATTATTAAGCGAATTTGTGCTTAGTTCTGTTTTAGCATACATTAAGAGATTAAGTAACAAAATGCAAGGTAATGTTAATATTCCTAATTGCTTAAACAAATTTTTACAACTCTCTCGTTTATTTAATCCAAAAATAAATCTCAAAGCTCTTTTTTGCAATTTAAAAACTCTGACACTATCGCTTGCAGCTCCCCAGGCAATTATCGCATAAGAAATTACGGGGTGAAAATGCGCATAATAATACATGACCAATACAGCCCGGTCCACAATATCACGTAACTGATTTATGCAATAACATACCGGGGCAACTCTTTTACAAATATTATCAATATGCATAGACCAGGAACAGTTGTCAGATATATATAAGCCTAAAAACTTTAAAGCTTGTTCTTGTCTAATAGTACCATTTTTTGTTTTTATTAAAAGACTTTCCTGATAATTTTCTTTTAAGTTACTGAATCTTAGAAATGCAGATTTATTATTATTCAAAATCAGGTTATTCTCAGTGAACCATTCGTGAGCTTGTGAGATCTTTAGATTTGCTTCATTTATCGTGTGCTCTATTTTTGAATTTGATATTAAGAAAGATGAGTCATCGGCAAATAATAAAGAGCCATCAAGAGAAAAATCATTTACGAAAATTATATACAGTAAAGGACCTAGAACGGACCCTTGCGGTACTCCGATTGAGGTTCCAAGGACATCAGACTTAATATTATTAATTTGGACAAAATGTGCTCTGTCACATAAGTAGCTTTTAAACCATTTTAATGGTTGACCTCTTACACCATACTTCTCCAGTTTATTTATAAGACGAGAATGGCACACAAGATCAAAAGCCTTACTCAGATCAAGAAAGATACCTACACATTTCTTACCTGTATCTAAGCTTTCATAAAGATTGTTTAAAAACTGCATAATAGCCGTTGTCGTAGAGAGGCCTGTGCGAAAACCAAATTGATTACTATTAAAAAGTTTGTGTTTATCAAAGAATTTTACGATTTTTTGGGCAACATATTTTTCAAATATTTTAGAAAAAGAACTCAAAAGTGATATTGGTCGATAATTTTCGACATTTGACATACAACCTGACTTATATAATGGTACTATCTTGGCAACTTTTAGTTTATCGGGGAAAATTCCTTCATTTAAAGAACAGTTTAAGAGTTGAGTTAATGGTTTCAGGATTGGCATTATACATTTTTTTAATAAATTTGTGCTGATATTATCCTCACCTGAGGAATTGGAATTTTTAAGATTTTTTACTATACTCAAGACCTCAAATTCAGTAGCTGGTTCAAAAAAAAATGAGAAAGGGTTTTGTTTTATACATAATTGCTGAGAAATATTTTGAGATATTTTAGGAAGTAATAAACTGGGTACATCATTGAAATACTTATTTAGATGGTTGCCAACAACATTAGTATCATTTGTTAGAGCATTGTTTACGTTTAATATAATTTCATGCCTATTTGTATTATTATTATTATGTCTGATTATGTTCCACGCCATTTTTGATTTATTTTTAGTATTAGCAAGTAGGCTATTGTTATACATTTTTTTAGCTTTTTTTAAAAGTTGTCTGTAGATAGATTTATACTTTTTATAAAACAATTTTATTTCTTCACCCCCATTTAAAGTTAATGCATATAATTCTTTTAATTTTTTTGAAGATATTTTTAAACCGTTTGTTATCCATTTTTTTGTTGACATTTCATTATGTTTTATAGTTTTAGTTTTTACTGGAAAAGCTAATTCAAAATGATATAAAAAAGTATCACAAAATATAGCGAATTTAGTATTTGCATCACATGTTGAATTTAAAATATTATCCCAATTTTCGTTCTTAAGTAAATTACAAAAATGTCGAACATTATCAGGATTATTTAATTCTCTGTATGTTACCCGTTTTTTATTATTAATATCATTTTTAATTTGAACCGAGATTATTTGGGCATTGTGGTCACTGATACCATTATTTATCACTGAACTCTCGTACAATTCTTCATTCAAATTTACACAAATATTATCTATGCAAGATTTAACTCTAGTAGGTTTCTTTATGGTAGGTGTAATACAATAAGAATTAAAAATATCTAAAAGGTCTGTGCGGTTCTTAGAAGGCAAAAGAAAATTTATGTTAAAATCGCCACATATTATTATATTATGTTTTTTATGATTTTTTAGCAGCATGTTTAGCGCTATATTTAGCTTGTCAATAAAGATGGAAACATTTCCATCTGGGCTTCTATATAATGTTAAAATTATAAAATATTCATTTTCTTTTACCGTGTATTTTATAGCTGAGCATTCAAAATCTTTTTCTACAGATAGGTTACTTACATAATCTAGATTAACATAATTTAAGCTGTTTTTTACGAAAATGCATACACCTCCATTTTTAAAACTTTCTCTGCAGTAATAGCTACCTAAACAATATCCATTAATATTTAAGGACATAAGTTGGTCTTTCTTTGCCCAAAATTCAGACACACAAAAGATATCACAATTTATATTTTTTAAAAATACTTCTAACTCTAAAAGTTTTTTATTAATGCATTGCACATTTTGATGAACTATCTTGATATTAGTTGCCCTCGCTGTACTTCTAAAAAATTTCTTCTTGAGTTTATTCTGACATCATTTGTTGCTTCAGAAACTTCACGCCACTCAAAGGCCGGTACAGAGGCCGACGATGACCTCATCAAAGAAGGGCGGCGTAGCGCCAGGCACGAGCTACGCAAAAGTAGCCCAGGGCAAGGCAGAACAGAACACCGTCCCTGCCTCAAAACAACAAGCATCGCCAGAGGCCAAAAACCTCACAGCGGTGCTAGCACAGATGCAACAAATGTGCTAAGCGATGAGTGCATTTTTTGCTCAAATGCCAAACTTTATTAATCTGTAATGCCTTTACAGATTAAACCGGAATTTCTGCAGATGGCGGCCTGGAATGTAAACGGCCTGCAACAAAGGAGACTTGAAATCGAAGAGCTCCTGACCAGGTACGATATAGACGTCATGGCACTGCAGGAAACCAAGATGACCCCGGCCAAGGAGATCAACTTCCCAGGATACCACACGTACAGGATGGACTGGGTAAACATACCTCAGCGACCCGCAAGAGGAGTGGCTCTACTCGTTAAAAAGACCATAGCCCACCATCCGACGGTACTGCCTGAGCTAGAAAACATGAATGCCACCGCCGTAGTAGTGTCCACAGCACGAGACGGCGACGTCCAAGTGGTTTCATGCTACCAGCCACTCCGCAGCACGCTTACCGAGGGGGATCTGGATGCAATTCTGCCCGCCAGGACACAGGTCGTCGCAATTGGCGATTTTAACGCCAAATCCCAGCAATAGAACAGCGGCATAACCAACACTCGAGGACGAGAACTGCTGCGGTTCCTGGGACAGCACGCCGGCGAACTGATGGTGGTAGGACCGGACCAGCCCACCTTCGACAACGGCAGACACAGGCCAGACGTACTGGACATAGCCATCCTAAAGGAGATGACCTTCGAAGCGGAGATCACTACCAGAACGGAGGGATCTACCGAACACAACCCGATCTTCCTAACTCTAGGAGGACAATCGGGTGATGACAACGCTACCTTCACGAAGCGACGAACGGGCTGGGAATCGTACCGGCTGCACCTGCAGCAGTACATCGCACAAATTCCCAGACTAGAAACCGTGGAGGACGTTGAGAGGGCCGCCATTACCCTAGAGGAGCAAATCCTGGGAGCAATAAGGGCCAGCACGACAGAAACAGAAGTAAGAAGACACCCAGCACCGATGGCGGACCTACCAGAGGCAACTGATAAGGGACAGAAGAAGCGCCAAGAGACGGGCTCAGAGGACGAGGCTCCCCGCCGACAGAAGGGAGTATAACGTCCTCAGCCGAAGAGTGAAAGCCGCCCTACAAGAACACTGCTAGGAGGGGTGGCAACGCCACCTTGAGTCACTCGATCCACAGGACAGAAGCATGTGGAATACCCAACGTGCCCTGCGAAACCGGAGGAAGCCTATGCGCCCGATTCACGGAGAGCGAGGGATCGTCTACACTAACCAGGAAAAAGCCGAGGCGTTTGCCGTCAGCCTAGAACTGCAGTGTAGAGAGAACGAGCTCGATGACGAGGACGAGGACTGGGTGGACGACGTCGAGCGCAGAGTACGTAGGATCCACCGCTTGCCTGATGACGACCACATCCGCCCGACTACCCCCGAGGAAGTCGAGGAAATCCTTAGGAGCCTAAAACCGAGAAAGGCTCCGGGATGTGACAAGATAGGAAACATCGCTCTCAAAAAACTACCCAGGAAAGGAGTAGCGGCGCTAGTCAACATCGTGAACGCGATGTTAAGGTTACGGCATTTTCCAGCCAGGTGGAAAAAGGCCGACGTCATTATGATCCATAAACCAGGGAAAGAACTAATTTTCCCGTCTTCTTACAGGCCCATCAGCCTCCTCCCAGCTATGAGCAAGGTTGCAGAACGGGTCATCTTGAAGAGGCTTACAGAAAAGACAGAAGAGCTGAATATCATCCCGGATGAACAGTTCGCGTACCGAACAGGACATTCCACCGAACTCCAAGTACTTCGCCTCACCGAGGAGATTACTAAGGGGTTCAACCAGCGACAAGTCACCGCGGCGCTGTTCCTAGACGTTGCCAAAGCGTTCGACAGGGTCTGGCACGACGGCCTCCTAGCTAAAATGATGAGTATGGGTTACCCCATCGAACTCGTCAAACTAGTGAGGTCCTACCTGCACCGCAGACAGCTAAGGGTGAAAATCTCGGACCAACTCTCCACTTACAGGACCGTGGAGGCGGGAGTACCGCAAGGTTCGGTGCTGTCACCGCACCTCTTCGCTATCTACACCTCAGACCTTCCCAGGACCGACCACACAGCACAGGCCCTGTATGCAGACAACACAGCAATAATTGCCAGATCCTGGAAAGCCAGGAACGCAACCATAAAACTCCAGGAAACGGCCACACTCCTGGAAGAATGGTGCACGAAGTGGAAAGTCGCCGTCAACGCCGACAAAAGCCAAGCCATTCTCTTCAGACGAGTGCAGAAAGAAATTCTCACAGGACACGTCTCCATGAACGGCGAGGACCTCCAATGGCACGACACCGTCAAGTATCTTGGCGTGGTCATGGACAGAAGCCTAACGTGGAGACAGAACACGGACGCTATCACAGCCAAGGCCCGGCGCACGAGAGCCCTCATCTACCCGATGATGGGAAACGGGAGCCGTCTCAACTTGAGGAATAAGCTCACGCTTATCAAGACCCTCATCAGGCCGCAGCTGACGTACGCCTCGGTAGCGTGGGGCTACCAGGCAAAGTCCTACATGAAGAAAATCCAGGCAGTGGAAAACATCGCCCTCAGGACGGCAGTCGACGCCCCATGGTACGTGAGAACCGCAGATATCGTCAGAGACCTGGAGTACACCACGGTCACTGAAGTCATCCGGGAACGAGCGAAGAAGCTGTACGCCCAAGCCGAGGAGCATGGGAACCCGCTGATCAGACAGGCCACTGATTATGACCCTGCCGACGCCCCGAGGCATAAACGGCCGAGGGTACAGCTACTGGACAACGGGTGAGTATTTCCCGCTAACCGATCTGTTTCAGATACCCCAGGACGGACCACCACTACCAGAGACATGACATTTTTTTACCCTAACCCAACCTCCTTGCGGGCGTCGGACAACATACCGTCCAGCGCCTGTTGTCCCACCTGCTCCGTGGAGTCCGAAAGTGCTAAAATAAGCACTTAGGATCTCCACACTCCCGAGCTACACAGCTCATATCCTTACCTTTCCGATGATCAGGATATCAATTGATGTCCTACGTACCGGCAGTCAGTCCCAGCCAAAACTTCCTAAACCCAACTCGACCGATGACTACCCCCGGGGGTGACAAGCTGGCGAAGAAAGAAAATATCAAGACAAGAAGAGCGCCAGAAGAGACCTCAGCCAGCGAGGTTCAACAGCCAGGACCAGGGGAGGTCCGTAGAAAATACCACGACACATCTCGCATTTGCGAGCTGGGTCTGGTAGAAGTAAGCGGGCCCACCTATCACGAAGGCCGGTCCAGGTCTACAGAGATAATCTAGGAGCAAAGAGTAGTAGTCCTACTCGGCCCTAGTTATCGAGACCGACATCCAGCCAATGGATATTGGCGCGCTAGAGACACTGTGATATCGATGCTTTATAACTGCAAACAGTAACTAACATTTAGAGGAATTTTTACTGTATAAAACTTACTTGCAACAATTATATAACAAGTTCTTAGCAGTCATATGATTTATAACAGCTGGTAAGACAAAACAAAGAGGTTGCCATAATGTTACTTTTACATTTATGTACCTTTTACAGAGTTTACCCAGGCTGTATAAACTGTGCCTATTTTGGGTATATAGATACTTCGTTAATACTGGACTGTTGTTGTTAACTCTTAATTATAAAGTATTACGCTTTATAAAAAGGTGGAGTAGATAGTCATAGAGTTTTTAAAAAGCAATTTGTGCTACTTGGGCTATATTTTGTAGGTACAGATTTGGCCGGCGTGCGATGCCTAGATTACATACATATAAGATTTAAAAATTACATGTAAGATTGTGCCCAGTTTATATTTGCCCGCACGTTCCCGTTGTCCAAGAGAACTAATTACATTTTCACAATTAAGCTCAGTGAGCTCGATTTAACAATGGCTAAACAAATCTTAAATTCTTTGGCCGTAATGACAATGGAGAGCAAAAGTTCGGACATATTTTGATGCAACTGGTATCAACTTGTAGATAAAAAAGCAGAAAGGCATTATTTTTATCGCGACAGTGGTAAATGAGTTTTTTATGGGATTATCTGTGTAGTATTTATTTCGTTTGGACCTAACTGTAAAATTGAAAAAAAAAATACCAACTTATCAGTATCTTCTCTTTGATACATTGTACGCTCGCGTGTGTATTATAATATTTAATTACTCTAAGTAACATTTTACCAACGTACTCAACATAACGAATCCGAGAATGGATGAATTAATCATATTCGTGATGTTTTCATACTGTTATATAACAATTTTTACATTATGTGTGGTACTGGCTTCCTACATTTATAAGCATGTGTTTATACAGATATTTGTTTACTTCAAAATTCATTTAGAACCGTAAGTCGACGCAAGTGCATTAGACTGATGAGTAATTTCAACGGTGGATTATGAAAGACGCCTATACGTTAATTTAAAATTAGGATGGTATCATCGATGAAGACAATGCATATGTCTATGACAGTAAATGAAAGCTATTTCTTCATTACATAGCTTTCTCTTCGCTTATCTAGCCGTTTATTTAATACAAAGTGTGTATTAAAATACTGATTAAGAAAGCTACTAAGCATTTTTGATAATTTTATCAACGAAAAAAGTCACAATTCAAAATATACAAGTCTTGTTTTTGTGATGTTTTTACAACTTTCGGATCGTGTAAAAATAAAAATGTTTTATTAAACCCTATACATTTTCAGTCACATTATAACTTTCTTAAAACTTAGTTGATACTATACATGAATTACCGCAGTGCCCCAATGATAATAACCAAGAAAGTATGCATTTGTAACACATAATTTTAACATCACTGTTTATTTATGTTTTTTAAACTGACCCAGCATTTTATTTACAGATGTAACATAATGATTATCCGATGGGAATTAATTTTTGGATTAATACTACTCTCAATTTCAATCGCCATATCTAAAAGAGGTAAGTACTTATAATAATAGTAATAATAATATTTATTGTTCATAAAAGCAGTTACAGTGGTATTGGACTCGTCACAACACAATTTAAATTTAAAACATTAAATGAATAAGTCAGAAAGTCTACTATATATAGATTATAAAAAAACACCAAATCAGTCACTAAGTTAGGAAAAATAAATAAATAAAAACAAAAAACGTTAAGTGCCTAATTATCTAAGAACATATATTCACAAGTATTATAAAAAACATGATCTCATAAAAATAAGCGTACTTTCCTTCTAAAATGTTTAACATTATTAAGCTGCTTTAAGTGGTCAGATAGCTTAGTATTAGAATTGGTTGGGAGGCTGATCAATAAGAATTATTGAGCCACAGCACTTAGGCACCATTGGGTCCCTTATACATCCTCCCTGTAGACAGACCCTCGCCTATGACTCCAACCAACCTAATCTTGCGAAATAGGTGGTGATGCTGCCTAGGGGCATCTCCCTTACATCGACCAAAGTAGGCCAGCGTTCTCCCAAGATGGATTCTCTAATTGATGAGACGGCAGAACAGTCACAAAGTACATGTTGGACCGTCTCATCTTCTTGTTCACAACTTCTACAGGGAGGTGTTTCGCTTAATCTCATATTATGGAGATGTTTTGTTAGAGGACAGTGTCCAGTCTGGATTCCCGTTATAAAAAAACGTAGGTTCCTTCTGGACATTGCCAGGTAGTCCATTGCTGTACTCTTGTTGGGGTATTTTAGTAACTCCCTAGCAAGCTGACAGCTGTTTGTTTCATCCCACAACTTCCTGAATTCATTGTGGGTGTTCTCTTAAATTATTTGTATTATCACCGTGATCGTAGCAGACTGGTCAGGCCTGGTCCAAAGATACTTAGGCTTGCTGCCTTCTTGGCCAGTCTATCGGCTACTTTGTTGCCACTACACTGTACATGTCCTTTCACCCAGCATACCAGTATGTTATTCATGCTGAAGGCACCCACAAGTGCTTGGTGACATTTCCATACTGCTCCTGTGGTGATTTTGTGACTTCTCAGGGCTAGTAATGATTGTCTGCAATCTGTGTAGATCCTAATTGTTTTGCCCGTAGTTTGTCTACGGACAATCTCTCTTGCGGCTATGGTTATGCCCGCCAGTTCCGTCTGTACTACGCAGGCTCGCCCGTCCATAGTCCATTTATATTGGATTTGCAGACTTCTGGAGTATATTCCACATCCTGCCCCATCCTCCTTTTTTGATCCGCCTGTGAAGATGTTGATCGCACCTTCGCCACCAGTCTCGTTCTCATTATTTGTCTATATTATGTAGGGTCTGTCAAAGACAAACCGGGGAGAAATGCCATCTGTGCACACCTGTAGAAGAGGCGTCTTCTTGACAGTCTCATTTCACAGGCAACTCCTGGCCTCTCCACAGCCTACATTTGGTTGTATGCCAACGGTTTTAAGGCGTACCATTGTTGTCAGAGCTTGTCACTTCTCCAAGATATATATCTAGTGGTGGCAGACACAGTATTACCTCCATAGCTCTCATTGGCGTTGTTCGCATAGCTTCGGTTATGCTTAGGCAGGCGACTCTCTGCACTTGGCTGAGCTTGACCTTAGCTGTAGTCTGTTTGCTTTTAGGCCAACAAACCACAGTTCCATAGGTTATCGTTGCTCTTATGACGGAAATGTATATCCACATGACTACTTTGGGTTTCATTAGCTTATTATACAATTTTATACCCATATATTTTGGAGTCATTTCATACAGTGGTAGTGTATAGCTTGGGGTTATTAAATTATCGTGATGCGTACAGCTAGGCTTAAAACTAATCATATGGACGATTCCCTGCACATCTATTTAAAATTGGTATAGCACAAATCCCACTCTGTACATGTAACGAGGTAACTGGAGATCTTAAGGGGTCGTTCATTAATTACGTAAGGACGATTTTGGCCATTTTTGACTCGGCGTCTTCACCGCCGGTTGGAGGATGGATCGTACGTCTACACTGGAAATATTTTGGGTAAGCAGCGGTACGAAAGACCCACGCGGCAGCACGCCGAAGCTTTGGTGCTGTCGCGCGCCAGCCGTTTGAAGCGCGCTCCCAAGCGAATTTCGATTCGTAGTAAAATATTACGTAAGAATGGCTTTTATGCCGATTTTATGTATCATGTCTCTCCGTTTCTGAGATATTTCAATTTTTATGTCAAAAATGACGTTTGCGGACCCTAAAAAATTTTCAATTTCTCCTATAAGAAAGCCTTTATTATCTAATTTGGGTTCGATTTTTTGTTGAAAAAGACCTACTTTAATAGAGTTTTTATAATATTTTGATAAGTATTAATACAGAGTGTTCAAAAAATAAGAATAAAAATGAAATTGAGAAAACTGTCAAAAATCTATTTTTTCAAATGGAAACCCCCAATTTTTATAATCTTATCTTATTCGCCATTCAAAATAAGGGTAAGTTTGTATATGGATGTCTATTCCGAAAATTTTTAGTTTTCGAGATATTCCCAATTCAATATTTCTGTATGGGTATTTTGTTATGGATATTAAGTTAAATTACTCTTAGTTGGCTATGACGGCGTTGAGTGCTAAACAAATGTAGTATGAGTATCATCATCATGAAGTATCAATTATCATGCAGGGGTCCTTAAATTATACGCACGAGGATTACTTAAATTTGTTTATAATCTATGGGGAATGTAACAAAGTTTTATCAAGAATGTGTGAAATATTTGCTAATAGATATCCAGATAAACAAAAACCGTCTCCGAACAGTATTAAACGAATAATGGAGAATTTCAAAAATTTTGGCACCGTTAAGGCAACAGTTCACAAAATAAAACCAATTGTCGATGATGAAAATATCGAAATTGCTATTTTGGGATATTTTGCGGCATATCCTATGACATCCTTAAAACAAGTGGCCTTACAAACAGGAATCTCCAAGAACTCTATTCATAGAATTCTTTTGAAATACAAATTCCATCCCTATTCCATTTCTATGGTTCAACACCTAAAGGACACCGATTTGACCAGAAGAGTTCACTTTTGCGAATTTATTTTAACAATGTTACAAGCCGACTTTCGATTTTTGGACAACATAATTTGGACTGACGAGGCAAAATTTACGAAAAATGGACTTTTCAACAGACATAATTCCCACTTTTGGTGTGATTCAAATTCCCATGCCGTGTGATTGCGAAATTATCAAGAAACCTGGCAATTTAATATGTACTGTGAGAAATGATGGAGTCGCAAAACTTAATTTTTATGAAGAAAACTTAAATGGTAATGAATTAATACTTAAATAGTTTCTGTTTTTCAAATTACGTATCAACTTTTTTTTAGGTGAAAGATATTTGAACATATTACAAGATTTAGATAATGAATATTTGAACAATTTACCGCTAGCTGAACATAGGCAAATATTTTACCAACACGATGGCGCGCCACCACACAGCAGCTTCATAGTTAACAACTTCTTGGGGAAACTTTTTACGATAAGTGGATTGCTAACAATGGACCTTTTCTGTGGCCTCCCCGTTCTCCTGATCTGTCTGTCTTAGGCTATTTTATATGGGAAACAATAAAAGATATGGTTTATTTTAATCCAATCACAACAATGGAAGATTGTCAGGCAAGAGTAAGGAATGCTTTTGAAAGATTATCTCCAGGTTCTATTAGAGCGGCCACCCATGACGAACTAATCAAGAGGTGCGAAAAATGTTTGGAAGCTTAGGGTGGACACTTTGAACACTTATTAAAATAAAATATTTTCCTGAGTATAAGTAGTTGTACTGTTAGTATTTTATGTAAGAACCTTTTGTATCTAAGTTACATTTGTTTAATTATTTTATGAACTGTTGCAGTGCCAAATTTTTTGAAATTCTCCATTATTCATTAAATACTGTTCGAAGACGGTTTTTGTTTCTCTGGATATCTATTAGCAAATATTTCACATGTTTTTGATAAAACTTTGTAACATTCTCCATAGATTATAAACAAATTTAAGTAATGCTCGTATGCATAATTTAAGCGCACCAGCATGATAATTAATACTTGTCAATTGGTAAGTGACAGCTACATACATTTGTTTAGCACTCAACGCCGTCATATCCAACTAAGAGTAATTTAACTTAATATCCATAACAAAATACCCATATAGAAATATTGAATTGGGAATATCTCGAAAACAAAAAATTTTCGGAATAGACATCCATATACAAACTTACCCTTATTTTTAATGGCGAATAAGATAAGATTATAAAAATTGGGGGTTTCCATTTGAAAAAATTGATTCTTCTTATTTTTTGAACACTCTGTATTAATACTTATCAAAATATTATAAAAACTCTATTAAAGTAAGTCTTTTTCAACAAAGAATCGAACCCAAATTAGATAATAAAGGCTTCCTTATAGGAAAAATTGATAATTCTTTTAGGGCCCGCAAACGTCATTTTTGACATAAGAATTGAAATATCTCAAAAACGGAGAGACCTAGGTATAGGACATGATACACAAAATCGGCCTAGAATTTTGCGTGTAATCCAAAAATGTAATAATATATAGAGTGTCCCATTTAAAATAAGCAAGTTGGTATCGATTTCCGGTATAACCGGAAGTGCCACCATCTTGAAAATATTTTAGCCCATCGACATTAGTTTACTGCCAAATTTTCAAAATTTTCCGATATCTACTTTTCGAGATATCGATCGCCGCAGTTCGTCGTGGGACACCCTGTATATGAATATAATACATTAAGAATAACGATATGCAATCCTGTCACTTTTCAAATAATCTCTCATAATTTATTATTTGGAATTCTGTACTCAAGTGTTTTTGTTATTATTAATGTCAAAATGACGCTTTTTCCATTAACGAAAAAAGATTTAAAAAAGTTTTGAAAACAACATAATTTAAACAACTTTTGAGGAAAATAGGAATATTTAAGAATACTTGCAAAAAGATCAAATTAGCTAATATAATCCCCATTAAACTATGCGAATTTTGCAACGGCACTTATCCGTGAGGTACCAGTAGGCTGGGTTTGAAAGTGATATTTGATTTGAACACCTCAAAATATGCACCTCGTGGAGTTCTAGGGCTGTACAAAACTGAAAAATTTCTTTACTAAAAAAATAACTAACATATCTGGGCGTCTTCGACACGCTGTATGAAAACAGACCATTGGTTAAGCAGTAGCTAGTAGTTATATTATTCAGCAATTGAAATGTTGAGCATTAGTCACAAGTACTACTTTAATTTTACAAGAATGTTTGTCATCTATAATGTTAGCTGAGCAAGGTTAATCATCAACATATCGTCAATGTCTACGCAAGTGATGCGTAAAATCGAAACTGAAAGTAAATGTTTCCTACATTTTAATTTAACAAAAGTGACTCACGAACACCAAGACCGAAATAGCCGGTTAACAATTTAATTAAACATTAAAAAATCCAGATAGTCCGATATACCGACTATTTTACGAGGGTCACACCAAATATCTCGCTTAATATCTATTGTAGAAGAATAAAGTTTTAGAAACAGTTATCCCATTTTTTGTGAGCTATATTTCAGTAAAAAGAAATCTGAAATCCATAGCCTACTTTGTGAGATTTATTACAAAAACCTGAAAAATAAGAAAGCCACAAACGGTTACAGCTCCTTATTTGAGGAGTTACGAAAACAGTTACAGGGATGAAAGTTGACGGCAAAGACAATAAGATTATAATAATGTGTATAAAAAAATTCGAAAAACGCAGTTGACTTTGATATACGCTATTGTGCAAAAATTAAAAGAACAAATCTCAAAGTAGGCCATGACACCAGTAATTACGTTTATTTTTCGCTTTCCAACGAAATAAAACAGGCCACAAAAATTTTAACTGATAGTTACGAAAACAACAATTCATACCATTGAATCGTATAAATCACTTATGCCATGATTAGCGAAAAACAATGAATGTATACAGTTATTAACAAATTTGACAGATTGTCACTGTTGTATGTTGCTTGTCGAGTTCTAAGGCAAGTTTTATATCAGTAATTATTGTGTACACCAATAATAACAAATTCGATATGATTGGCATTTATTGTCAGTGCAATTTTGACGCTGAGATGGCAGTCACGGTTTACGGAGATAGATTTCCAGATGCTCCGCAGCACCGCAGCACCGCAGCCAAATCGAACTATGTTTCGGTTCATTTTCAAAAAAAGTAGTAAAGCGAGGGTATGTTGCGGATAATGCAAGAAAAGTGAATAGACTATTGAATTATGTTAACCAAAATGAAGAAACCTAAAGAGAAACTGTCGCATAAAAAAAGACAATGAAAGAAAAATATTTAAAAAAAAACGGATTTCGATGCTACAAAATGAGGAAAGTTCAACATTTAAATGAGGGAAATAAGCCGAGGAGAGTAAGATTTTGTAGATTGTTGTTAAATTAATAAAGGAATGACCCGCTGATAAGTAGCAAAATTCTTTGGTCGGACGAATAAAATTTTTCTAATAATTGGTTATTCAATAGATACATGCATTATAAGGGGACACGAGAAAATACACATTGTTGTAGAGACTGCTTTCCAAGAAAGATTTTCTACGAATATTTGGGTGATTCTTTTAGGGGCTAAAGTAATTGGATCTTATTTTTATGATGGAAAATTAACCGCTCGTGGATACCTTAATTTCCTGAAAAACGAATTTCAAGATTTTCTTTATGAATTAAAAGTGGCAGAAAGATTAAATTATTCATATTTTCAACAAGATGGGGCTGTAATATGTACAAATTATTTAAATCAAGTTATGCCAGGTAGCTGGATAGGCACCTATGGACCCATTCTATGTCCAGCTTGATCACCAGATTATTTCCTTGGATTTTTTCGTCTGGAGAATCAGAAACGCATGTGGGGCAATTTCTCTTGATGCGTGAGGTGTCCCGTAGAACACGTTTGTGTATTAGAATGCATGGTGCATAATTTGAGCATTTGTGGTTAGAAAAATAAATACACACATTTTCTTTTCAGTATACATAGTTTTTCGTTTTTTTTTTTTGAATGTTCATTTTGTACTTGTATTTTTATTTATGAGATATTTGTTTGTTTGTATTAAATTGTAATAAATAATTACTGAATTATAATTGTTATAAAGTGAATTTTTACTATTATGGCATAGCTGATTTTTACGACTCTCAATGATATGAATTGTGGTTTTCGTAAAATATTAAATAATGACAACACTATCGTTAAAATTTTTGTGACATATTTTATTTATATCGTTGGAAAGAGAAGAAATAAACGGAATTAATGGTGTCATTGCCTACTTTGAGATTTGTTCTTTTCATTTCAAAGCCAACTGCGTTTTTTATAATCGTATAATAATAATAATAATAATAATAATATTTATTTTCCTCAAAGACAAATACATTTGTATAGGAATAGTCCAGACATTACTTACTAGCTAATCTTAACAATTTTCATAAAATTCGCCTAATGTATAATAACACTTATCTAATAAATATTTATTCAAATTAATTTTAAAAAACTTCAAATTTCTAGCCTCTTTTAATTCAGAGGGTAGTTTATTGAAAATATTTGGACCAAGATAAGCGGGTGAATCTTTAGTAACGTTATATTTACAATAAGGAACATAAAAATTATTATTTTGTCTAGTATCAATGTTATGCACATCTCTTGCCAGTATAAATTTATTTTTGTTTTTAAAAACATACACACACAATTCGTAAATAAATAAACATATAAGAGTTAAAATTTTAAAATCTTTAAACAAACCTCTACATGATTCTGTGCTGGGGACATTTGCAATGCATCTTAAAATTCTTTTCTGACTGATAAAAACATCGGAAGATAGGGTGGACTTACCCCAAATACATATTCCATATCTTAAGCGAGACCCTACCTGCGCGTGGTATAAACTTATTATTTGTTCTGTTGTCATAATCGTTTTAATATTTCTGAATAAATAACATACTGAGTTTAACTTTGATATTAGATTACAGCAATGGGCCTTCCAATTTAGACACTCGTCAATTGTAATTCCTAAAAACATATTGTGCTCATCAGTATTTAATATGAAATCATTCATGTTGATATTTAATTTGGAACAATCTTTTTGTCTGTTATGAAATCTTATTACTGTTGTCTTGTCCTTATTCAAAAAAAGTGAATTATTACCATACCAATCACATACGGTCTCTAATACAGTGTTGCATTTACAAGTCAACACATCGTCTGATTTATCGGAAACCAACAAAGATTTATCATCGGCATATAGCGCCGAAAATGCATTTGGTGTCTTGTTTTCAAGGTCCTTTGTGTATAATATAAATAATATTGGGCCCAATACAGAACCTTGTGGGACACCAATATTTACCGTTCTATACTCGGAGTTAACTTTTGAGATTGTTTCGTTCTCGGAGTATGTTAGGCTAACATACTGTTTCCGACCATTTAGAAAGGAGGCTAGCCAATGATATGGTACACCTCGTATGCCATATAAATATAATTTGGTCATTAACTTCTCATGATTGACACAGTCGAATGCCCTACTGAGATCACAAAAGATCCCTACAGGGCATTCGCCTGCCTCAATATGCTCTATTAATTGGTTATAGAAAGAGTATACAGCGGTACTAGTAGACCTATTTTCACGGAATCCGTGCTGACTTTCCGTGATTATATCATGTTTTTCGACAAATTTTAAAAGCCGGGCAAGATAAGCATATTCAAACAATTTTGAAAAACAAGGGGGAATCGTGACTGGTCGATAATTCTCCATATCTTGTGTGTTATGTTTCTTATGGATAGGTACAACTTTACCTACTTTTAAGTTTTTAGGGAAAGTTCCACTAAGAAACGATAGATTAACCAGATACGTAATTGGATCGATAATAATATGTATAATTTTTTTAATAAGGAATATGGGAACCTCATCAGGACCGGAGGAATACTTGTTTTTTAGTTTATTCTTTAGTAAGGACAACAGTTCAACAGAATCAAAAGGTTCCAGGAACATAGAATTTTGATTGTTAGCTATATACTGACTATCAATATATCTTTTTTTTGTATTTATATTCTGGGTAACTTTTAGAGGCGCATTTATGAAAAAATTATTGAAGGCCGAAGCCACTGCAATAGGGTCCGTATGTAATATCCCCTCCTCCAGTATTTGCATGTTATTTATTTTCTTATTTTTGTTTGATATCTCAGAAATTACGTTCCAAGCAGCTCTAGATGGATTAGCAGAATTCATTATTTTATTTTGGAAAAAACATTTTTTTGTTCTTTCAACCAGAATTATATGTTCCTTCTTTGCACGTTTATATTCAACATTTAGCTCAGGATATACATTTTTTAATCCATGTAAATCTTTTAATTTTCTGCTTGATATTTTAATTTCGTTGTTAACCCATGTTTTGTTAGCTGTATTACATTTATTATAATTCTTCTTGAGTGGAAAATGCTTGTTGAAATAAAACATAAACATATCATAAAAATACTGATAAGCCTCGTCAATTGTATATAAATTATAAATATCGGCCCAGGATTCCTCAAACAAATCTGAACAAAACTCTGTTACAGAATTATGGCTAAAATATCTTCCAAACTGAAAGGTTAATGGGGTACCACATTTAGATTCTGAATATAATTCAAAGAGTACTGTTCTATGATCAGAAATATCGTTGTCTATTACACACGCTAAGCTTGTATCTACTACATTTGAGAATATATGGTCAATAGTCGTTGATGTGTTGTTGATCACGCGGGTAGGCCACCCTATCAAGGGATGCATATTAAAACTACGCATAATGTCACACAGTTTGTTAAAATTATTTACATTTCTCGAGTTCAAAGATAAGTCGATATTAAAATCTCCACATAAAACCATATTTACATCGGGTTTATATAATAATTCTAAAACATTAAGAACACTGTCATAAAATATATTGATATTCCCACTAGGAGATCTATAGCAAGTTAAAATAATCGTTAGTAAATTACTTGAATTATTTTTCCAAGAAACTGCGCATATTTCGAAATGTTTTTCGACGCAGAGATGGTCTAAATTGATTCTTTTTACAGGAAGGTTAGAACGCGAGTATATCGCAACACCTCCTTTTCCATATAAACTGCGAGAAAAAAAAGCTACTTAAAGAAAAGTCATTAATACGTTTTAATTTAATATCATCCGCCCTAGAGTGGGTTTCAGTCAAACATAAGAAGTTATATAAGTTATAATCACTAATGTCTATTTCTAATAAGTTTATAGCTTGTGAGTTTAAACTCTGCACATTTAGTAAAAGAATTAGAGGATCAAATATCACTTTACCGCCGGGTTTGTTGGCTTTCGCTTCTGAAAAAAACGGCTTATGCAAGCTCCATCAGGCCAGACTTTGGGATCCATAGCTCTCCTAAAGTTGTCTTCAAAGATCGTAATCTTGAAGGATGAATAAATATTCGGATACTTAGGTGTTATCGATTCACAACCTACAGTAGAGGAAGTTAGCCGTAGGTCGGTCTCCCCCCACCACTGACCTTGACCTTGACCGTGCACCTGTGGTCCGTTCCTTCAAGGCCACGGTGGCATCGTAGGTTCGCATAGCATATACCGTGACCTTGACCTTGGACGGCCGCAGTGCGTTTCGACTTCAAGGGCGCAGTGTTGCTGTTACCCAGAACGATCACTTGCGGTGACCTTGGCCTTGGCTAACACTATTAGAGAATGCAAGGACGGAGCTTCCTCCTTGCCACGCAACTTGACCTCTAAAATTACATTAGTTCAATACGTACACAGTAAAATGTGGTGGGGTTCTATATTTTGCGACGTAGAATACTTTTTCTATAAAAAAAGCACGGACTATTAGAACAAAATCATATTTAGTCTGGTTCACCTACAGTTAATAAGTGAGCATAGTGTTGTGATCTGAAATATTTTAAGTAAACAAAGTTCTGTAATATTTCTTGGTTAGTAATTCTTTCACTGTACTCAACTACTTAAATATGACTACCAATATCGATTTATTAGCCCTTAATGAACTTATTATTAAAGATACTGAAGTTTTAGACCAAAAACCTATTTCATCGTTAATTTTAAATAAGGTTTACGCCATTAAAAAAATGTTAATGCTTAATACACGTTTTGGAAAATCGATATTAGTACATTTATTTGATGAAAGTACAAGTACTACCTTTAAATCATTTTTGCCTAAACGTATTGCTGAACTATTAAATATAACTTTTATAGAAGAAATAAATTCGTCTAGTGGTAAATATGCGTTGATTTATTTAGGAGAGAATTCACCCATTTATACCGGTGCCAAATCAAGATCACTAATAAAATTCGAAATTATTGCGTGATTTAAACTATTTAAAATATTTGTATGCTTTAAATTATCAGACCAATAAATAAGGTATAGTGAAAGTATAACTTAGACTGAAATATTACAAATACACTACAATAGTAGTAGAGATGTAAGTAGTTTTATCACATATTTGATAACTTGTTCTAATTTTATTTATGTAATTTCTAGCCTCACTATAACTGGCAAGAATGTGGATGCAATATTCAGCAGAACGTTGGGTAAGGGCAGAAGACATTAATTCGGCAATTGAAAGACTATCTTCTGTACTAGGCGACTTAAGTATGGATAGACTCCATGCAATAAATTATGATCTGAATTACTGCTTCGATGCTGAAAAAGTTAAACAGCTTAATGAGGATTCTGAGAGGTATTACAGAGGTGCACAACTATGTGGTAAATTCTCTCGTGGTATTGTGAATTTAGAAGAATTCTGTGAGCAACTAGTGGAAATAAATTTAAAACATTTCCTATGTGACATAGAAAAATACTTACCTAAGAAAATTATTGAAAAGTATCAACTCGACCAATCTGATGAAGAACAGGATGAAGACAACTCAATTAGTAGTTAATCACTTATTGTAATTCTTCTGTTAATAATATTAATATGTAAATGGTGTAATAAAATTATTATTATGGAAATATAGTTGTTTTTATTTTTAAAATTAAAATTGAAATAAATGAAACACATTATTAGATTATACATTAATTTATTTATAATTATTTTTGGTGACATACATTAAAAAATATTAATTATTAATCCTAAATATAAACATATTTAAAGATATTTATTTTAACTCTATATTTAAATCTATAATACATTTGTTAAGAAAGTGAACGTTTGCAAGAGAGCAGTGACTATATTTTGGTTGGGTGTGTTCCATACATCTTGGTACCTTTAACGATTTTAGATTGGGTATGCAGGGTGAGAAGTCATCTAGATCTATAACTCTATTCCATTTTAGATGATGCTGTAGAACATTTTTCTTTAATTTGCCTTTGCATACAATTATAACATCCTCTGACAATACGTTGCGTCGAAAATTATTAACAGCGTTTTGACAAAGTCGATGAAGTATTAGTGGGAATTCTGACAGTTGAATATATCCATCACTCCATTTTATGCCCCCATGGTAGTTGTTTTCTAACCATCGGTAGTGAGTCTGTTCGCCTTGGGTTAGTGATGAGAAAGGATTTGGTGGTTTGAAGAAATAGTGTGCTTGCTGATTAGTGTTACAACATAGAACAGCTAATTCTTTAACGGTAAAATCATTTGTTTTATATTGAAACCCCTGCAAGTCAACTATCAAAGTAGGAAATTGGCTACCTAATGACGTCATGGTAATAGGTATTCGTTACTTAGCACCAGCAATGCCACACTGAACTGAACCATCTAATGCGCTATAACTTAAATACGCATCGTGAAGTATAAGTGCATATACTCGAGTTTGTTCGGGAAACTTCGTCTTCCGTGTCTCAAATTCAATTTTTATATCGACGGTGGATGATTTCATTGCATCTGGTTGGTGTGAGCAATCAATAACAAACAATGGATTTTTTCTGAATTCGCCAAGGTCCATCATAGGTTCACTCATATCTTTATCGTAATAACTACGTTGGAAATTTTCATAGGCGTAGTAGGCTGCAGAGTCGAGTTTCTTATCGAAATTTAAATTCCAACGTTCATATGGAAATACTTCGGCATTTAAATATAGCCGAATATTATTTATATCTGCATGTATAAAACTTGCGGCGTCCTTGGTTCTGTCACTAGAGTTGCCATTGTTTTGAAATCCGATAATGATGTATCGAGGTCTCTCAAGACTGTTAGTGGTTTTAACAGCCCATATATCAGAAGCAGTATCACGTAGAGTGGGTAGCTCATAGAGATCCCACATACGGTAAGCCATTTTAACTTTAGCATTATTACTGCTCGTATCAATTTTCTTTAATAGTTTAACCTTTTGTCTAACTTCAGGCACAATATGTCTTATCTTCCATTCGATTTTGTTAATTTCTAACTGTGCATCAACTTCTCCAATGTAAGAGTCTTTAAAGGAACGTGCTATAATTAAAATTAATTCCTGTTTTGTATTTAAAATACCTTTGGTATAATCTTCTGCAAAACCCATGAGGTACTTAAGAGGGAGTTTACCGCTGAAAACGTGGCTGGTAGTATCTAAAATATCCTGTTTTTTCTCGGTGAGACCCCAACCTATAGTTAGTAGCGATGGGAGGGATGTTTGTCCATATGACACCCTAGTTTTCATTGTAGTAGTGATGCCAGGCTTCCTAACGACAGCGACCTGTTCACCACCCATTTCATATCTTATTTCTTCGAAGAGAAAAGCTAGCGCATTGTTAGATAGATAACACTTCTTGGTAACATCACTAGGGGTAAATTTTCCTTCTATATAAATGTAACTCTCTGTAATGTCAAGTATTAAGTCCTGAAAATTGACAGGAATGCGTACTTCATCAGAGTTTCTATAATATGGTGAACCGTGTGGTTTATATGTATGCTCATGTAAGCTAACGAGTGACTGATCGAATACAGGTTCCTCGAACACCTCAAGTTTTTCACTAGATGTAAAAGTCACCATTATTAACTATTTTTCTCTCAGTTTCAATCCGATGGATCGAAGAAATGCACGATCTTTAGCTGGCAGGTTATGTCTTAACCGTTTAAGCTCTACACGTTGAATGAGTCGATTTCCGCAGTCATTAGTCTTTTTATCGTCAATCACATTGAAACGATTGTGTGCTAATCGTTGTTGATTATATCGGAAACCCATTGTGTTTGCGATTTTAAAACTGTTTCAATTCTAGCTTTACGATAATCTTCTCACCACGAAAATTGATTAAATCTCCATTATCATCCAATATGCGTAGTGTAATGTTGTCGATAAACTGACGTCCTTCAGGTCTAACAGGCAAATATATGATGTTCGCTGGCTCTCTGGTAAGTTTGTAACCTGGTTCAACGTCTATGTCGAACTCGAAAAGGGTATGGGATTTAAGGGTATTCAGATATGCTCCAGAGATAATGTTGCAATCTACACGTATCATCCTTACTTTCATAATATCAACAGGTAATGTTGATTCATGATTAGTGTTTGGATGCAAATAAGTCGATTCAAATCCCAATAAATTACCAATAGAGTTTGCTTGTGTAAAGTCAATTCCATATTTTGACCAAATCTCACACTTTAGCGTATTGTTGTTCGCTCGCAGTCGAAATAGTTTTTCTTTTTCCTCTTTCTTATCACCGGGCATAGCTTTCAGTATTGCACGATATATCTCTTCAATTTCATAGGCTCCGCAAGGTATGTGGATAAGTGTGGGGGCTACTTTTGGTCCAATTCGATAGCAAAAACGATTGTTGGTTTCGTCCACATTGAATATAGAATTGTAAGAATAGAATCCTGTTAATCCTAACCCATATCGACTATTAGTATCTAATTCAATGGGAGGATAAAACTCAGCACTGAGCACACTAGATCGGTTTGATAGAGTGAACGTATACGACATGACTGATGATATTTAGTGTTCTCTCATGAATTTATTGTGAACTACAGCAATAATCGTGGTGTAATCTTCGTTTTTTGCTGGATGACGGAGACGTTTGTATCTCATTATTTGATGCAACATTGACATCGCGCACTTTACAGTAGCAGCAAAATATTCTTCGAGGCGGCGGCCCATCATTAACATCAACACTGCTACCACCGCCATCATCATCATCATCATGATAATGTTCCTGACAGTATTGATATTTTAAAATATCAATATCATTCTGGAGATGCTGGGGTAGTTTGTCCCATACTAATGCAATTTCATGTGCAGCACATCCAATCATTACTTCTTTAGGCATATTTGCCAGTTGTTGTTTGCTCATCTTCAATAGACTGCGTAAACGGGAGAATGCGATTAGTGATTGACCCATCTGCTTGATGCTTTCCCGATCCATTTCAAGGTCTGCAGATGTTATTTCACAAGCGTTTGTAGTTATTTTGTAGTGAGAAACTTCAAACACAAATGACCACACCACACTGTGTTAAAATTTTGTTGGCGTTCATAGTTATAGTAAATTTTGTCGGTCGACTTTGAACCTCTGCGCAGATATAAAACTAATTCTGTCGGTGGGGGTAAATCACCAAAACTATCGAAATATGTGACTAAACTACCACGTTTTTTAAATGCAACCCAGTGTGTTCCAGGGCCATTTATACTGTCTAGATTTATGATGGCCGACTCATTATGACGTGGTCCAGAATATGGTAGAGTGTCCCGCATAAATATCCCCCGAAAATAGGGCACTTTCATCTTCTCTGCATAATATTTAAGATCGATATTAGTGAGAGGTTTTCGGGGTAGAGCATCTAGAAGTTTTTTGAACTTTGTGGTTTTAGATAAAGTCCTAGTCCTTTGCGATATGGTTTTAAATATAGCCCTTTACCACTTTTTCCTATAGAAATCGCCTCCATCTGCCTATTATGGCGATTTTTTTCAGCTAATTCCTCTCTACTCGTTTTAACATCATTTACAGCTTTAGCTATACCAGCAGCAGTGCCAGCTAAACTACCCAAAGCTGATAATCCAGCAAAAATGGGTATTAATGGTAGAATTCCACCCACTTTCGGTATTGGTATTATCCTAGGTGTACGAATATTACGTTTTCCACCAGCTGCTCTCATGTGTCGTCATGCTGCTTGAAGCGCAATTTGCGTAACTTTTTTTGTGTCCTTAGCGATTTTTCGTTTACCACCGGCTTTACGTATGTCATCACGTACTTTACGTACTATTCCAGCACCAAAAGCTATATTTCTAGTTTTTTTCTTGTTTTTCTTTTTAATTATACGTTTCTTTGTAGTACGGGGTGTTGTTGACGTACAACCCATACCAAGACGTTGCTTTCCCTTCATTATAGTTGTAACTAACCACGCGGCGGCCTTTTCTTTGAAACTTACGTCTTTTGATTTAACTCGTTTCCAGGCAGCTTGTTCAAGTTGATAGTCTGCTTTGTGTCGGGCTGCTAAATTACTGGTGTTTTGATCGTATGCAATATCGTGCTGCTTGCATGCAGCATCGAGTTTGTTTATGCCTGGATCACCTCGGGCTAATCTTTTTTGTAATTTGGTGCCTGGACCACAATACTGGTAACCTCCCGGTAAGTGTAGTTCAAATGGGAGCTTATTTATTAGAGAATTGACTACCCCCTTACCAATCTTTAAACCACGACGATTTTCACGTGTGTGCTTCTCGGTTGACACCATTTAAATAACAATCACAATACGTACATCTATTTATATAGTATCCATCCGTGCTACGATGCGCATTGTGAAGCAGAAACAGAAACTTGCTGTAGATAATTTAGATGAAAAAGTAGGGTGTGGACTACTAAGTCGAATCACGCCATGGCCCGCTACTTCCCTCAACTATTCGCGGACTCTTAATAGGTCCAAGTGGTTGTGGCAAAACAAATTTACTAATAACTTTGCTTACTCATCCACTTGGGCTACGTTTTTCAAACATTTACTTATATTCAAAGTCCTTACATCAACCCAAGTATGAATATTTACGCGATATATTAGCACCGATTACGGGGCTAGGATATTACACCTTCAGTAACAACGCGGAAATAGTGCAACCATCCGACGCTGAGCCTGAGTCTATATTTATATTTGATGATGTTATATGTGAAAAGCAAGATGTTATTCGAGCATACTTCTCAATGGGGCGTCATAAACATGTAGATTGTTTCTATTTGGCACAAACGTATTCCCGCGTCCCTAAACAGTTGGTAAGGGATAATAGTAATTTCATAGCAATTTTTAAGCAGGATGATATGAATTTACACCACATTTTCTCAGACCATGTCTCACCGGATGTGACTTATAAAGAATTTCAAGAAATGTGTGCAGAGTGCTGGAAAGACAAATATGGGTTTCTTGTAATTGACAAGGATAGAGAAGTAAATGAAGGGAGATATCGCAAAGAACTTGATAGTTTCATATATCCATGAAGTATTGTAATTAAAATTTTAATTGGTCTACAGATAGCATCGGGATAACTTCAGCAGCGAGGCTGCATTTATTAGACATGAATGACAATGGTGAGAATAAACTCAGTAGTGCTATAGGTAGAAACATGAGAGAAGAAATAAGACTGAAACGTGAATTGATTGAGGCCACCGATTCAGTGCGCAAAAAATTCAACTCTGTGAAGAGAAGAAACGTTGAGAATCAGTTAACACTCGAAAAAATTTATGAACCCATAACAAAACCATTAAAGGTTATATCATCTGCTTCACATAACCAATCGCTAACACAACCTCAGAAACCAACACAACCGATAGAAAGTGCAAGAGCTAGTACTAGTACATTTAAAGCAACACCTGAAACTAGTGATGAAGATGGTGACAAAAATGCAAGTCAACAATATTTTTTGGAAACACCACCGGGATCGTCGTTAATGAGCACTCCATGTTCAGAAAGTTCTATTAGTGGCGCAGAAGGAAAATGTGATATAGTGCAAACACATTTAGAAAATCTGAAATTCGACAATGCTAGGTATGATACTATATACGGTGTACGTTTAGACCCCCATACAGAAAAACTACAAATGGGTAATGCTGAAATACGCTTTTCTAATGGAAATATCACATTGTGGCGTGGAACTAAGAAGGTGGGGACGTATTCTGGCAGTCCTAAGTTATATGATATGATATTTATGAAACAACCACAAATTTCGCGTAGTAATGAGGCTATTATTGGCGACAAAGAGTGTCAATTATATGGGGGGATTTTAAAACAGACAAAAGCACCATATAAAAATTATGATATGAAACAGGGTTTGAATAAAGCTAAATGGAAGAAATTCACTAATATTATAGAACCATTGGTATCTTCTACAGTTGTGACGAGATCTAAAACTGGCTTAGGTGTTCCTATTAATAAATTATACAATAATAGAGGTGTTGACTATGTATATTGGAATAAACCGAAAGAACTGGTGGACCGCCTACGCCTGCTCTATAGCTCAAAAATGGTTGGTAACAATGGTGTCAATAACGAAATAGTCAGTTTATTGGAAGAAATGAGGGAAGAAAGGATAATCTATTAGTGAAGTTAAAATTCATTTCACACTTATTTAATTAGTATAAAATATTGTGAAATGCTTAAACGGGGTCAGACGTAAACAGAAATGGCTGTTGTAAACAACACAATTGACAAGTTCGGTAGACGAAGAAGTAATAATAATAAATCGATTATCGTACATGGACCTCCAGGTATTGGTTTTAAACTTACCGCAGATAATCAATTTGATATGCAAAATAAGCGTTTACTGAACATTGGTGAACCAATAAATCAAAAAGATGGTGTAACTCGTAACTATGTAGACGAAAATATCGATAAATGTATGAAAGACATTAAAAAGTCACACATTGCTTTTATGGAGAATCAGTGGACTGAATATAGTAAGTTTGTACACAGCAAAATTACCGAGATGATTAATGACGCTCTGCAACACATTAATAAAGAAATTTCTGGAGTTAAGAAATTAACCGAGGACAATTATACTATTTTATATGATGCAATAAGCAAAGTGCACCACATTCTCGATGAATCCCGTCTGAAAGGTATGACAGTGCGACAGAAATCACTTGGAAATATTGTGGCACAAGCTGGGAGGAACGATCGTAATCAACAAGTGATAGATGAAATAGTGGCTGAAGTCACGGACAACGCTGCTACATTAGGAAAAAAGTGAAAAAACAGACCTAAATTATCTATATAAACGCCTGACTTAAACTTCAATTATGGTGATTAGTAATGAGAAATTACAAGTTGTTAACGAATTGCATAAAGCTTGTAGGAGAAATTTCCGTAGAAGAAGAACAATAATCAAAGGTTATGGTGATTTATGGCAAATGGATTTAGCTGAAATGCAACCATACGCTGATGAAAACAATGGTTATCGATACATTCTCGTAGTGATCGACTGTTACTCAAAATATTTGTGGACTAAACCTCTAAAAAATAAAACTGGTGTTGAAATTACTAAGGCTATGAGAAGTATTTTACAAGAATCAAATTATTCTCCTAAAAATCTACAAAGCGATCAGGGTACGGAATTTTACAACAAAAACTTTTCTGCTTTAATGAAACAGTACATCATTAATCATTACTCCACGTATAGTACGAAAAAAGCAGCAATTGCAGAAAGAGTAATACGAACATTAAAAACCTGGTTATATAAAGAATTCTCAGCTAGAGGTAAATACAAATGGGTTGACATTCTATCCGACATTACAAAATTGTACAATAATAAAATACATCGTACGACTGGTATGAAACCTGCTGATGTTAAACCAACTACACGTTTAAATGCTTATAATCACATTAAAATTGCTTTGAAACCTAAATTTCGTATTGGCGATATAGTTCGAATCAGTAAATATAAAGGTATATTTGAAAAGGGGTTCACACCAAATTTTTCAACTGAACTTTTCAAGATCGTTAAAATAAATGTAACAAATCCCACAACATATACACTCCAGGACATTCATGGCCAACCAATAAAGGGGTGCTTTTATGAAATGGAGCTACAAAAAGCTAAATACCCTGATGTCTACTTGGTGGAAAAGGTTTTAAGAAGGAGAGGGAACAAGGTTTTTGTGAAGTGGCTCGGATTCTCTAATGACCACAACTCTTGGATTAACGAAGCAGCTCTTATTTAATATTGTCACATTCTTTATATAAAATGTGTATATTTATAACAACTAATATTTTACTTATGTTTAGAAATTTCATAATAAAATGTGTGTATTCCATTAATATTTGTTTTATTTATTTTCCCCATATAAGACTCCAAAGCCTTAGTAATTATATACACATTAACGAAAAAATATATACAAATGCAAATTTGTTAAAATTTTTGAATTAATTTTTACTCCTAAAAATTATTAGATGAAATCAAGAAAATCATTTTAATAAATTTTATTGAGAAGAAAATATTTACAACGAATTATAGATTAAATATATTTATTTAAAACGTATATAATACAGAAAAAATACAAATACATATTTATGGAATTAATCAGATGAAATCCCCCCGTCTCGACAGTAACGCTTCCTGACAGAAACATTCTCTGTTGTGTTTCATCACACCTCCATAAATATGTCCAACATATTCACAAAGTAAAACACTGTATGTCTTCTCGTCTCTGCATTTGCTGCAAATATTGTTCCAACAATCACCAGTGTACTTGTTGCAAACCAGACACCGCTGCCTCAATGGGTGCTCCACCTTGCATGTCTCACAAACATCTCGGATAATTCCAAAATTTGTACGAGTCGTGGGTTGTAGACACTTGTAGCACTCTTGCTCCAGACGCTCACGTGATGCTGCTTTTCGGACGGTATTCACTGGCACTGGATTTTCTTTTATACAATTTGAACATAGTCCAGTACATGGATTAATTTGCTGCTTTGCCCAGAATTGGGAACAATTATAGCACAGAATTGCACCATCCATACTATATGGATATACGGCGATTGTTGGTTTCGATTGCCACTCTCTTGGACAAGACATTGCTGTTTTAAAAACAAGTGTACGGTATGACAGCTGAATAATAACGGAGTTCCTCCTCATGGCCTTGTTTGTTTAAGTAGTCGCTGGAATTGCCGATATTAGAGCCATGGTATGTCGTTAGAGATGATGTGACGTCACCAGCAACATGTTTAAAAGAGGAGGTGTAACTCCACGTTAGATCAGTTGCTTTGCAAACTTCAACGTTGATCATTCCGTCTACTGTCTTATATATTCGTTTCCAAGTATTAATATGGCTGCTGTACCTGCTGGTTGGGCTAACCTCAGATTCCTGGACTGGTTAGCATCCCTAGATGTCCTCAACAATATATGGTACCTTGAAGAGGTAGAGGACGACTTGGCTGCTCCCGAAGACGACGAGGTAGAAGTTGAAGACGATGAGGAAGGCGATGAGGAAAGCGACGAGGAAGACGATGAGGAATTTTTTGACGCTGAAGAGGGTGCAGACGATTCAAGTGATGATGAGGGTATCGTCGTAGATGTTCCCCACCAAAGAGGGCAGCGGTGGATAACATCAGAATATTTAGCAAGGGTGAACCCGATGGATGGCATCTTCTGCACCACCATGACCTTTGTTGCGGTCCAAGTAGTGGGTGGTATGGAATACAATCTTTGCCACGGATGTTTTCTGGGATACCAGTCTAGGGTGGATCCTGGGAGACATCGTCATGTGGACTACCATGCCACTACAAGGATAATGAGAGGCAGGCGGGGATATTGCAAATCTTGCAGAGATCCACTCTATCAGATTAGGCGAGTGGAAATCTGCAATATTTGCAATATGGACAGATAATTTGTAGTTTTTTTTTGTAAATATGTATATATCTCTTAGTTTATTGTAAATAATTATGTAATTAGTTTTAGTGATAAATAAATGTATATATTTAATTTTTAGTTTATTGTAAATATTATATAACTAGTTTAAGTGTTAAATAAACGTTAAATTGAATCTTATTTTTTGTTTTATTTACTAAATATTTAAATGTAAGTAACACAATGTTACTAGAGAAATCTGTGTTTCACTTCGATTATTGCTTATGTTGACAGTGCTATTGATATTGATGGTGTTAAAAATATGAGTATTAGGACACTTTCTACTCTTATTTGTGTGAGTAGTGAGGTGGGGAGTGATGAGGTGGGGGTGGTGGTAGGGGCTATATATACATAAGAAAGCCCTCACCATCCTCAGTTTACTTTCTACGCTCCAACATGTCTGAAGTACAAGACAATACTGTATCTTCCACTTCAACCATGTTCGTTTTGTGCGAAAGGTATCGTGCCTACCTGCAGCGCGTTAGAGAGGCGACAAGGGGTGGTGTAGCAGATAGCACCACCTCACCAGAAGAATACCAACCATTGGAGAGGTCTCCGTCCACATGGTCGATGGACACTGTGCCCAATGATGATTCCGAAGACGAGATGGATGGAGTAATTCTGGAGGAATCATCGACGGACACAGCGGAATCGTCTGACTCGGAAGATGATGCAGCCATTCTGGTGGAGGAATCTACCGATGAAGATGAGGATGCAGCCATTCTGGTGGAGGAATCTGCCGATGAAGATGAGGATGCAGTCATTCTGGTGGAGCATGATTCGGACGGATAATTCTGTTTTATTTTATGTATATATATTTTTGTTATTTATAAATAAATGTATTAAGAGTTATTCTTTTTTTATTTCATTTCATATACAATAAATAACAGTAGTAAAGTAAAGAATAAAAAATTGCTTTAATATAAGAAATAACGGGGTACTTATTTAAGTAAATTGGTTATTCGTATTTGGACTGTCGGTCAAAAGTGTTGCAAAAGGTGTATCGAGGTCACAGTTGTCCTCCAGTACCGTTTCTACTCACTTCCGACCTTTAGTTTTGCCGCAGCAGACTTTTTCCCGGAACGGCTAGTCGTATCGCTCCGAAAGTGGTTGCAATCGCTTCCCAGTGATCGATTTAGTCGAAAACGATACCTCGCGTGTCCTCGGGCGTCTTCGGGTGGCTTCGGGAAACTTCGGGAGTGTTCGGCATGAGTTCGGCTTTTCGCTTAAAATTGCAGCCTTTGCATGTGTGAACTCCCCTGAAACGTGTTTTGATTTTTTTATTCCCCCAATCCTTGACAAAACAGTGAATAACGCGTTCGGTAGTGTTCGGATCGATTCGGAAATTATCGGAATCGATTCCCAGTGGTCAGTTTAGTCGAAAATGACCCCTTACGCGTGTCTGAGTGTACTTTGGAAGTTTTTCAGTTGTTTATATATATATATATATATATATATATATTTTTTTTGTCCAATATTTGTGTATAAATAAATGTATTAAAATTTATTTTTTATTTCATCTACGATGAATACAACAGTTCTAATCTAATTATATACTTAAATACACAATTTACCAAAAATTCCATGAAATATATATATAAACTCGCGTTATAGGTAAGTATAAGAGTAAAGTATAAGAGTTTCCTAGGACCAAGGTAGCCCAGTGGTAACGTGGCTTGCTTTGTAAACTTTGTGAACGAAGGTTTGGTAGTTCAATCCCTAGCACTTGCAGGGATTTTTTTCAACACGTAAATTATAAAATTATAAAATTATAGAATTATAAAATTATAGAATTATAAAATTATAATTATAAAATTATAGAGTTATAAAATTATAATTATAAAATTAAATAACAATTTTCCGCTATACCACTGCGCTACCTTGGTCCCCCCCCCCGGGTGGGTGGGTGGGCGCGGGGGGTTTTGGCAGAGGCGGGGGCGACGCTTGCAGCCTTCGGTCGCTTCGCCCGCATAAACCTTTTTTTAATTTTTTGACCCGTTTTTTTTTTTTTTTTTTTTTTTTTTTTTTTTTTTTTTTTAATATATAAACCTGAACTAACCATAACCCAGCGCGTGACGCGGGGGGGGGGGGGGGTTGGGGGGGGGGGGTGTTATTACTTTCTACATTTACATTTTTTCTAACCTAACCTAACCTAACCTAATTTTTTTTTCACATTTTTGCATTTAAATTTTTTTTTACATTTTTTCTAACCTAACCTATTTTTTTACATTTAAATTTTTTACATTTTTCTAACCTAATCTAACCTCATTTTTTTTCAGTTTTACATTTTTACTTTTATATTTTTTTACATTTTTTCTCTTAACCCTAACCTAATACTAAATTTATGTACAAACATTTTTAATGAACATTCTGTAGTGTGTTTACGCACTACCTTATTCCCAGTTTCTTTTTTATAGCATTTAGCTTCCTTGTACATCTCTCAGAGGCTTTGCGACGCTTCGCAATGCCTCTGAGCATTTCATCGGCCCGAGAATTCAACATCTCCGCCTTCCTTTTGAGGGACTGCGCGTGATCCTTTAATTTGCTGTCATCATCAGTTGCACTTTTAAGTTCCCTATCCTCCCGCTGCAACTGTTCATACATGTTCAAGAAATTTTTGAAAGTTTCATTTTGCTCTTCTTGGGAGAATAACTCCGATTGTGAATCAGAATCACTTTCATTCACAACCAGAGCACGGTTACGGGGTTCCTGCGTTGGCAACACCGCATGAGAGCATCCTGGCAACGGCGCGCTCGAACATACCGGTTGCACTTTCGTCGGCTTTTTTGCAGCATCTTTTTTCGGTTTCTTAGCTACCGACTTTTTTGCAGCAGCTTTTTTAACCACCGGTTTCCTTCCCGATAACGGCTTTTTATTTTTAGCTGCTGCTTTCTTAGGCTTTTCAGGTATCTCTACCTGCCCCTCGTCTGAGCCAACATCGGGAATAGGGCTCAGGCGAGCAGGTACAGATGCTTGCGCCGATAAAATTCTTCTAAGAATCGACACGTCATCATCTTTCTCGGTATTCTCTACCTGCGTCTGCTTTGTAGATGTTGAAGGATGCGTCGTCATCTTCTTTTGGCCTTTCTGCGAATAAATCTTTGGTTGCGCAGGTTGAAATTCGTCCTCAGAATTTGTCTCCGTAACCGTAGGGAACCTAGACCACGCGGCGTTCGGGTAGGCCTCTCCATTAGATGTACTAGCTCTGGCTTCATCTGAAGCCAAAGCCTGCGCGTCCAATTCGGAGAAATCGAAATCACCCAGCAAATCATCGTTCAAATCGGTCAAATCCGTCGGGATTTCAATATCCGGTAGTAAACCCACGCCAGGACTCGTCTGGTTGTTCGCCACACCATTACCCGGACAAGCGTCGCCATTGTCACCCACGCCAGGGCTCGTCTGGTTGTTCGCCACACCATTACCCGGACAAGCGTCGCCATTGTTCGCCACACCATTACCCGGACAAGCGTCGCCATTGTCGTCTTGCCCTGGCATATAATTAATTAAGTATGCAGCCACAGCACTCAACAAAGCGCCTCCCTTACCGCTACCACCAGAAACACCAATCTTTTTTTGTCCTACCATTGTCACAACAAACACAAAACGGACACGAGAAACGGGCACGAAACACAAAACACAGAACACAAAGAATGCTAGGAATAGAGCAGACAGCACTATTTTGCACACTTCCTTACAACTCGAGAGCTGGAGACGGAAAGAATCTTTGTAGCATCTCTGAAGCCCATAACGCTGAACTAACCCCTCCACTCCCTACCACTCTTGTTCCTATTGGTTCAAATTATTTCCCTACACACTCTAACTAACCCCCTACTTCCCACCCCACTCTTCCTATCGTCTCTCTCTATCTTATTGCCTACAGTACTCATACAATAAAAATACCATTTAGTAATTTAAATCTTTATTTATAAATTAACATTTTATTTCATACAAATATCTCTTACTTCGACTTACACATAACATGAAATATCACAATGAATTTTTCAATTGAATATTATAATTGTCGACCTTTGCGTTAACAAGTAGAAACATTATTAACAATTAATCACTCAACTCATTCATTGCTTTGAGTAACACATCTAGTTTATCATCATCCTTTAAAACATTTCGTTCAACGACACTATTTAAGGCTGATATTAACCACTTTAAATTCTGCTCTGGTTCACTCTGAAAAAATGTTATGTCTGAGTGACCCCAGGGTAGAGTTTTAGTGGTATTGGGAATCACAAAACGTTTATCGTCATAATAAGAAAGAGCAACTTTATTCCGCATCTCTGTATAGATATCATGCAAGTGACTTCTGAAAGTATTCATTTTACGAAATATTAACCCGCCCTGCTCAACAATTTTTCTGTAGTCATCTATTGTAAGTTGTTTTTCAATCACAGATTTCTTTACTCCCTTGGCTTTTTTCAACTCATTACCGACCGATTGCACGTAGTACGCTTTCGCTCCAGTACCATAAAAGCTGATAATAGGATCTTCGGGGAATTCGTCTTTCATATTCCCAAGCACAGACGAGCCTTTTGGAATATTAAATTTATTTCCCTCCCTGTAATTAGAAGTATCAAATTTTTCTGGATTTTGTACAATAAAGTCATAGAAGTTATCTGTATAAACTTTCATAATTAAGGAATCGGTGTCGGTGTACAACAAAGAAGCATTAGCACCGAATTGACGTTTAATAACACCATAAAAAAAATTATACAGTACCGTCTTCGATAATTCAAGAATACAAAATCCTACGTAAATTGGTTTGTTATAGACTACTTGCAATTTGCTCATTTCAATCGCTACAAAATCCTCAGAAAAAATTGTGCAAGATTTGAAATTTGGACGAGCGATTAATGCGTTTGCACCTATAGTTCTTCTAACATTTTCCCAATGAGTAATCAACTTTATATCTCTTCTATTATCAACATTTTCCATGGTTTTACCAAATACTGCATTATTCATTAATTTATATTGGTCTTTTTCAAATTTATTGGTCGCTGAATTTCTCATTTGCGTATTTAAATCGATGTATTTTTTTAACCAGGGCGACTGCTTGAACTTAAGTACTCTATGGGTTTTTAACACCATTAAACCATTTTCAATGGCTTGTTTCAAGTTTCTATAATGCACAACATATCGTCTCTTATCATTCAAATTTGGGATTAATTTTGGTGATTTTGATTTTGATTGGGGGGGTATAATATTTTCTACTAAGAAAGGGAGATCTGAATGTAAATCGTGTAACTCTTGCGGATAATGTATGTCTACTTCAAAAACATACCCGTGTGGACTCTCGTCTGAAATATTAGTAACATCTAAGTCGATAATTTCTCTTTCGGACAGCCACTCAAATCCCCCTGTTGGTAATGCTTGGGACATACTATGACCGTATAAGTTCGTAGCATCAAGATATGTGATAAATGACGACGGTTCTGAGGGATCATAATTGGGTACAAACTTATTATTTGCGATATGCTTCCTTTCTGTACACTGGCTGACACCACCGCGTATAGCTTTTTTAAAAAAATGTATCATATCGATATCTGTTAACAATTCAAGTTCTACCGCTGTTAGTTTCAACATAGCGTCCCAAGATAAACCTGGAGCTGTGTAATATTGAGCTGGATCCAATTTATATTTATTCACGCAAATTTTACGAAAATTTTCAAATACGTCACACAAAAGAAGGACATCTGATTTTAAATACAGGTCTGAATAGTCACCCAAACTCTGGCACTCAAACAATTCCCACACATTTTTAGCCCTTTCATAATCGTCATCTGATATATGTGTTTCATTTAGGCTGTCATAGAATTCCTGCTTGGTGGGTAGAACACGATTATTTAATTTCTCTAAGTTATCTACGAAACTATATGGAAATACACCCTTCCGTCGCATTAAAATAAATTTTGCATTATCGGTAAAAAAGTTCTTCATTGTAACCATTTGACCTTCATTTAAATTTTCCCCTAAATTTTGTAGTGATGCTGACATAAATTTAAAACTATCGATGAAACGTAACCGCAAATATTTATTTTTTGTTTCCCCCTTGTCAGTAACGTAATCATGCATGTAAAGATGTTTTGTAAAAGATATATATTTTTCTTTGTTTTGTGGTATTACGTCAACTTTATCTTTATGAGCGCATAACTCTTTTACAAATAAGTGAATATCGTATCCACTCATGTTGTGAAATATGATAGGTACAAAATTTGGTAGTTTATAATTTAAATTACAGATCGAGTGCGCGGCACCGAATCGTATCTTACCAGTTAAGTGGCAATGATCTTTCACCTTTATATCACCTTCTGCAAAAGGCTTCTCACATATACCACAGATGGTTGCATTGTCAAAATTTTCTCTTTCTATCGCTGTAAGCGGGGACATGGGGATTACATCTTTCATATATCTATTATAAATTTCCCTTAAATCAGCCTCTATACATGATACAAATACTTTTGCTGCATCAGATCCGCGATATAGTTCAAATTTAGAAATGCTATTATCAAAGGAACATTTTATGTAATACGCGAAAGAGTAAGGTTCATGAATAAACGTTTTGTTGGTATAAGAGCGTTCAGGATTTGGCTCGCAAGTATTTATCGGTTTCAAAATGGATTCAAAGTCTGCATATACTACAAATGGTACTTGCATTTGTCTGTCAAAATTCTCAAATTTTAATATATTTTCCGGTACACGTTTCCCATATTTATCAACCCGAAATTGTGTCGATGGTGTTGTAGTGTAAATATGATTACAATCATTTGTTTGGTGAGACATTAGCTGACGTTCGTTACAGAAATACAGCAAACACCCATCACAAAAATATTTTCTATGTCCGTGAGCGGATATTTGATTTGATACTAATCCAGATAAATTTTTTATCCAACAATAGTGAGTTTTAGCACAATCCGATTTACAATGATGATTCTGATCACATTCCGCGGAAATTAATAATAAGTTAACATGAATACGTAGTTTCTTCTGAGAATAACGCAAAGGTCCGACAACATCATATTTTACTTTATTATTCTCGAATTTCTTTTCTAACCCATACACATTAATAGATATATTATTCAATTCCTCAAATTTTGAAATGTCTCTCAATTTCATTGGAAAATTCATACCTGTCAAATTTAGAACTCTTGAATAATGTGGATAAGATGACATTTGAGATGTACCACCATTTGCAGGATACAATGCTGAAGTGACTGCCCAAGCAAAACAGTATTGGTCCTGGTTTTCTATATTCACTACGGCCTTCTTATTTGCGATGAACTTTGGTAACTTGATATATGATGAACCACCCATTGGACTGTACTTGTTTATATTAATTTCAACAAATTTTATTTGTTCGAGGGCCCACCCTAAAAATAAAAAAAAAATGTCAATTGTTATTCCACATACCAGAAGATATTTACATACCAGAATCACGCTCTTGGAACTCAGTAGTTTGCGCAACCATCATGTCTATAAAAGTGTCGAGTGCAATGTTTAAATCCACACCTTGATCCAATATTTTATTACACGTATTAAACGATTTAATTTCAGCTATTTCTTGTGCTTGTAATATATAGCTGGCAAATGTCTCCATGTTTACTTTCACAGTTTTATGAAGTAATAATATTTCTTCTAGTAAATTCAATATTTTATGTCGAATTTCGTTGAAAAATATTATATAGTCCAGTTTCTCATTATCACTATGCACTCGGTATGTTATGATTCTATATTTGAAAGCACTGCGAACAATTTCTGTACCATCCATCAAACGTACACATGAATTTGTTCTGTGTTGTAGTGTTCTTTTATGAGACTTCATTTGGTTAGTTGTTAAAGTCACATTACAGCTATAACACGTCTGCATAATTACCGATGTTGATGGATTCGAATCCAATTTCACTTTCTTTGCTGGCGGTCCATTACCATTTAAACTGTTACACGCCTCCCTCTGATGACGTCGCATATTGTCACTGCGAGTGAAGCTTGCACCACAAAAACTGCACGAATACATATTTGCTTCTTTACTCTAGGAAATTGACGTTAAGAATGATCCCATATTAACTCCTTTCACTCTTTTATAGAAAAGATATACTACGTCACAAAATATCAAACCACGGCACATTACGAGTTGCGTGGCAAGGAGGAAGCTCCGTCCTTGCATTCTCTAATAGTGTTAGCCAAGGCCAAGGTCACCGCAAGTGATCGTTCTGGGTAACAGCAACACTGCGCCCTTGAAGTCGAAACGCACTGCGGCCGTCCAAGGTCAAGGTCACGGTATATGCTATGCGAACCTACGATGCCACCGTGGCCTTGAAGGAACGGACCACAGGTGCACGGTCAAGGTCAAGGTCAGTGGTGGGGGGAGACCGACCTACGGCTAACTTCCTCTACTACCTACCTCTGTTTTTCAGTAAATTTTTCAGATCTACGATTGTTGTATTAAGGTCAATTCTGGATACATGTAGATGGACTAGTTTTCGTACACCTTTTATGGCTGAATCTTTATTATTTCCAACAACAATTTTTCTTTTGTGGTAAAATGGTTTACGCCTATGTGATACCTCATTCCATTGTCCTTCCAGATTTACTGTAGTTTCAGCTGCAGAACAAGAAGGAGCAGAATGCGAAGAAGGTGCATGTTTTATTTCCTCAGTATTAGCTAAATTAATGATCTCATTACATTTTAATTTACTCTGTATATTTAACAACTCAGCTGATAATTGTTTTTCTTGTATATGAGGATTCCCCCTTTTTTTTTTCGTGATGCATACTGCCGAATTAATGGATTCGTTATCTTCTAGTTTTTGCATATTTTTATCAGGTAGATTATTTGCAGTTTTTGTTGTAGGTGGTTTTTGTGAGGGTTCACATTTTTCTTTTGACATTTCTGCGATTTTATTCATTAGATCTATTTGATCATTTAATAATTTAATTTTCTCACGTAGTTCATTAATTAATATGTCTTTTTGTTTGATAATGTAGGTATATATAGGAGCATCTAGTTTTTTTTCAGAGTTAGCATTACTGACCTCTTCCATAACATCGTAGAATGCCGTGTCCGTATCGGAATTTAACACATCACAACAAATGACATATGTCTTGTCTTCAGAGAACTTAACATTAGATGCATGTTTCGCACAGCTCATATGATAACTATTTTCACAGTTTTTGCATTTTATACCATTAACTAACTTAGATTTACATCGTTTACACACAGTGTTAACAGAACCGTCTGGCCCGTTCGACATCTTTTAATATTAATAATAATTAATAATTAATATTTAATTATAATAAATATAGCCCACAAAAAATGGGATAACTGTTTCTAAAACTTTATTGTTCTTCTATAATAGATATTAAGCGATATATTTGTTGTGGCCCTCGTAAAATAAATAGACGGGTATATTACAAACTAATAAAATATCCGTGCTTTGGCGATGGGATTTGTAGAGCTAACAATAATGGATAAGACACCAAACTATCACCGACTATTGAAATAATGCCCATCTATAATTTTTTAAATGTGAAAATGCCAAAATAAACTTAGCCACTTAGCCTGTCATATTGGAACCGCCATTTTCAATTTTACAAAATTTTTGAATTTTTAGGAGTCGTAAAAGTTATGTCAAATGTTATGACAAACAAAATATGGGTATAAACATAGTTACTGCACATTGCTCTATACAGAGAATGCAAACAGTTTTCGATCATATGGAAAAACCATAATACATGGATGCGCAAGCAATATTTGGTATTTTTAAGAATTATTTTTATGTCGAAAATTACTTTTTTATTTTACCATGTTATAAAACTTTTCTATAGAACATACATTATCTTTAAAACTAATTGCCTTCGCAATATGTTTGATTTCGCAGAGAGCGCTATTTACTCCACCGCTGTTACTGTTTTTGAGCCCCAATACCAAATTTCATTACGAAATTCGAATTTTTACACACGGTTACAATTTTGGTTATGTAAACAAAAACTATTAAATTAAATTAAATTAATCAATCTGACAAATCTTTGAGTTCTATTAGTCCTTGGCGTAAGGTAATCTCGTGTGCTCCTTAATGAAGGAGAATAGTGGGTGGTACCGTTGTTTTCACAAAAATTTATAGATTACGAATCACGATGGTTACAACCTCATAGACGCGACTGGTTTTTTTTAGGGGGTTTTGTTTAAAAAAAAACAAAAAAATAATTAACACTTTCATCTGTCGTATTTTTGTTGTGATGCACTACTACTAACTCTAATTGACGGTAAATTTGGATGAAGCATATCACATCGTTCCCACTGAATGGTTTGAAAATTTGTCCTTCGAATAGCAGGATTAAGTGATCCCCTTGTTGGTAGCATATTTCCTACGGCAGTATTTTTCTTTGTAAAGAACCACCATCTCAAATGTGCCAAATTCTTGATGTTCTGCAAATGAATCTTTCAATTGATTCAAATGATTCTTGCTGAATATTTTCTTTACCAAGTGAGGCTAAGGCTTTAAAAATGACACCGTCTGCTTCTACAAATTTTTTCCAGAACGATTTTTTTCCTTTTCTATTAAAAGATTCAGTAATGTCTGCCCCTGATATCGCATGTAGTCTTGGCAATGCACTTGCACGTAACGGGCCAAGTGCATCATATGCATTCTTTAACAAAATCTCTCGTTTATTATCCCCAAGAGATACAATTGATGAATTAGGAAGGTGAATATATTTGTTTATACTAATAACTAAGACATCAGTATCAGCTGAGAATATCTTCACATTTTTTGCTGCCCTTTTTGTGGCATGAAAAGTAATGTAAAAACATTTTCGTATCGGCTTCCTACAGGGTACTTCAATTTAGCTACATTGAGAAGAGTAGACTCGGTGTTGTTTCTGTAAGCAACAGTAATATTTGTTTTATTTTTAAATCTCAACTTCATCAGGTATTTACTAAGATATTCTGTTAAAGAGTCTTTTGTTTAAATGTGTGATAAAAGCTTTTGCAGAGGAATTGACTTAATATTCATATTACTGCCAATCACGTAGTACACTGGAGTTGTACCATGTTGTCGACGCGAGCGTTCATCTGCTTTCAAAGAAGTTTCAAGGTACGTATCGAAAATTAGATGAATCAACACTGTTTCAAACAGAGACGCTGAAGGAAGGAAGGAAGTGAGGAATGCGCGAAGTTTCTCTGCGCGCGCATAGCATTGGCAATTTAAATCAAACGAGGTTCTAATGTTTTCATAATGAATAGTATTTTCAGAGTTGCCAGTGTTAGTAAAATTTAAGTGAAATAATTTTCTTCTGAAAAACTTTTCTTATTGTATTAACAATTTAATTAAAGACCGAAATGCCTCATTTTGAGAGAGTATTTTGAAATTTGTATTGTTTTGGCCTTGAAACAGTATTAAAATATTTTTAATATATGTACACTCATAAAAAAAATCGGTAAATAATAAAAATCGATTTTTTAAAAATTTATTACACCAAACCCTCTTAAAAAAATCCGCCGCGGCTATGAGTTAGTAACCATCGCGATTCATAATCTACATATTTTTCTTAAACCGATGGTATTATTCCCTATACTCCTTCATCACACGAACCTCATTTTTATTACTTTACGCCAAGGACTAATTGTGTAAAGTTCCTAGTTTATAATCGTAAAATGCGTCTGAATTTAAGTAAAAAAATAGCAACAATAAACTTATTTGGTGATGAGGCTCGTAATAGCAAAGAAGTAGACGCAGAATTTAATTGAAGACATCCTTTACGGGGGCGAGCGTGGGTGCGTCTTTAGTATGTACATACTTCGATATGCGATGTAAAGCAACGTAAGGCGCCATTAGTAGTTGGATGGGTTACCGTTCCAACTGTTATAGTATATCCTCCATTTAAACAAAATGGGCGACGGAAAAATTATTAAAATTCATCAAATAATTCAATCATCCCGAGCAACTTGGCAACCACCATAAAAAAGTCCTTAAGACACCCGTAAAATTAAAAAATCACAGTATTCCATAAATAAATCTGAGTAAAATCCGGTAGCATCGATAATTCATCAATAGTCCAAATCCACCAACAAACCCATTCCAAAGTCAAATTTCGCTAAATTACATTGAAAACTTTACAAAAGACAGCCCTCAAAAATACAGCCCCCTCATCATCTCGAATCACTTTCAATTCTCTCCCCAAACCTCGATTCAAAATATTTTATTTCACTTGCCAAAATTTTCTACAAGCCCCTTTCTCTTAAATTGAACTCTCTCTCTGCAACTTTCCAATAACATGTCTAAACATCTTTCATTTGCCTCTCCAGCCGGCCCCAAAACGTTAATCCCGAAATAAGTCCAGTTTACGTGTTTCCCATTGCATTACCCTAAAACCGAATTCCGCTCTGCTCAACGCAGACAATTACATACCCTCAATATGGCATAACATAACAATCTACATATGGATTAACATGACTTAATATAACATCAATGTGGATTAAAGTAAGACTCGCAACGATACTTCACGGGACCAATTCAATTTTACCATTTTATTCAGACAATTATCATTCATATTTCAAAAACTAAATTAGATTCCCCTGACATTTTTATATCAGATTGTTACATTTTTCACAGCCTTTTCAATTCAAAAATCCAAAATTTCAGTAAGTATTGCACCACATTTCATCATTCGAGCCCCATATGATGATCTGGTGCCCTTTCCGGCTTCTTCAGCTCTCAGCGAGCGTCCTGCCCCATCAAGAGTATAAATAAGGGAGCGTGCCAAGCCCCCGACAAGTTGTGTGTGAGCTTCACCGCACTTGACGCATTTCGGCTGGGCCGTACATCGTGTTTGCCCGTGGCCGAAACGCTGGCAGCGGTGGCATTGAGACACCGCAAGCTTCGTTCGCTGTCTCTCTGTCTTGACTACAAGTGAACAGCACCTTGTCACTTGTAGGATTCTTTCCTGGTCCTGGGGGACTAGGATAAGCATCAGAGGGATTTCTAGTTTAGTTCGCCTCGATGTCATCCTCTGCACGGAGGATGGGTTAAATCCCTGTCGTACGAGGTCTTCTTTAACCTCTTCGGGGGTCACTCCGCTTGGAATTCCACGAATTACCACGCGTAGTTGTCTTTCTTCTGGCAGGGCGTACGTGTGGTACTCCCTTTTGTCCTGCGTAAACAGCCTGGTCATCTTGCGATAGTCCTCCGGGGTGGATGGCTCTATCGCGATGCCCTCGCCTGTTACTTTGGCCTTCTTGAAGTTTATGCGGCTTTCCGTAAGCCGCCGGCTGACTGTCGTCCAGGATTCCTTGTTTGTGAGGACTACAGGGGGTATCCTCTGGCTTTTCTGAGGGGCCTCGGCCTCCTCTCTCTGGGCTTCTTGTTGAGGGATTCGAGCCACTTGCTGGGGGGCTCTGGCCTCCGGTCTGCTTTTGGGTGTCTCGGACTCGAGGGGGCACTCGTGGGGCTCTTCAGCCACCTTTTTTGCCGCCTTAGGGGCCTCTTCGTCGGAGTCCATGTTGACGGCTGGCGGATTCTTTCTTTTCCGCGTTTGCGAGTCTCCTCTGATCGCCTGCATCACTTCCTCATGTTGGATACGTTGCGTATCCTGCATCCTGGCGAGTTGGCAATTGAGTTCCGCGATCTGTCTTTTCAATTCTTGGTTTTCGGCTATCAGTTTCCTAATAGTCTCGTCTTTCTCCTCCGGCGTGGAGGTGCATTCTCTGGAGCTTCCGCTCCTGGACGTCTCGTCGTCGCTGAGGTCCATTTTACCGTCCTCCACGGTAAAATAGTCGCCTTTAACCTGTAAAGGAATACCTATATGTTATTAGTTGGAGAGAAAAACAATTATTAATAACGCTGTTACGACGTCACTGTCTGTGGGGCTTCCACTTCGCTGTGCTCTCTGATGGCTCGGCACACGTCCGCACGCTTTCACCTCTCGATGCACACTGTATTTCCGGCGTACCTAGTGTTAAATAATTCCAGTTCCCGCATTACCTCTTCGGTTTCAATCCAAGTGCGTTTTCGGTGCAATTCGCGATAAAGAATTCTAGTGCCCGTGCCATCTTTCTAGGCAACCCCTAGTAAAATATTTTAGTATTAGTATTCAGGCCTAGTGCTCCCTTTTTCTTCGCCTTCGCGGCCCACCTTAATTTTTTGTTAATAATCAGCCACAGTGCTCAAATTGAATCGTCTTCGCGGCCCTAGTTTAAGTGAATTTTTCTCAGATTTTGTTTAAAATTTATTTTAAATCTACCACGAACTCAACCAACTCAGGCAAAATTTCAAGTGTCGATAAGTTACCTGATTAATAAATTCGTGTAAATCTTTTTACTTTCATAACACAAATAATCAACTCTGTGTTTTACGCTTAAATAAATATTGTTTAATTCTCGTTAAAAATATTCGAAGATATTATTATACAGAGTGCAATCCTTGACCCTGCCAGCAAAATTAAAAAGCAATTTAGTTACAAAGAATCTATACAGGGTATAGCATTAGAACCTATGACTTAGAGATGTCCCAAAAAAGTGAATATCAGCTCTGAAAGATATACAGGGCGAAGCTGTTGGCCCATTCCAGCCGTTTAAGGACTAACCACCCCAACTCCGAATTTTAAAGTGCACAGCAGGCCTCTAGGGTCTCATCTAAAGCTATCTAGCGAAAAACTTATTATTTTTTCAATCGCAGAGGTCCCGTTCGTATTCACAACGAAGACCGCGTCCTTGCCTCACACATCTTCCAGCGGTTTGTATATCAGTGTATGCGCGGAAGCTATTCAATCTTAGGCGACGGTTGTATAGGGGATATACCATCCTTCGGAGGGGATGTACAGCCGTCGGTCCCTTGTCTATTAAATGTTAGGCAAGTAAATGATCCCTACTCTTCTTAAGGGAAGAGGTTCGGCAAAATTCCTGGTTGGGGGTAGCTCGCCTACAGGCGTCAGTGTTAGGCCTTAGTAGCGGAAATAGGCCGACGTTAAATAAATGTATATAAAAAAAACATCCTTTACGAGTCTATTAGTCATGGAACTGCAGACGTAAGAAATGCTCTTTTCAATTAAACTGGCAGTATTATTTAAAGATTTGAGAATGACCAATCTCGACGAATCCTGAGGATAACGTAATCTTAACTGCAAATCAAGCGAGTCCAAGATTGAGTCTACAAGATTCAGCGCCTCGACTGAACGTCATGTTTCAGACGTCAAATTATCAAGCCTTATAAACCAAAATTTCTAAATATTCTGAAAGAAGGTGATGAAAATAAAAGGTTAGATTATTGTTATTGGGTTCAGGGAAATTTTTTAGATGACCGGAAATTTATAAATACACTTTTATTTACTGATGAAGCTACATGTACCACTATGTTCCATTGCAATGGCATCCTACTAAATTGAAAACCAAAACTGTAACCGTGTGTAGACTTTGCGAAAAATTATTGAAACAAACTACAAATGCGAATTTCGTAATGAAATTTGGCATTGGGGCTCAAAATTATCTAAACAACGTATTTCGATATCTTCAATGCGAAGTAAAATATCGTGAATGGGCCCTATTTGGGGGGCTGCCGTTGTCTCAATTATTAATTAAATTTAAGTTGGTTACCTCGAAATTTACGTCTTGAGACTTACTACAATTGCACCAAAGCTCAACCCGGATTTTAAAAAATGACGAAAATATCCGGATGTCTTCATTTTAAATGAGACATACTGTATATACGAGTGTTAATGACTCACTAAATGGTAAAAATAGTTTTACACTCTGTATGTGCCCAATTCGAATCCCATCAATACGTTTTAACATTTAACAGTAGGTGCGTAATGCGATCTGTGTTGGAGGCAATCCTAGAAGTGTGGAATAGTTAATTATACGTGAAACTAAGATTTCTAACTTGAGATTTGCTATAGATACCACTTTAATTGAGGCAAGTGAAGTTCAACTAAAGCATCTACTTGACAATCTTGAAACAATGAGTATAGAAATATACATCATTTATGAATTACTCTAGCGAAATCTCCATACTAATGAGAAATTACTGTTTCTTATATTTATATCAAAGCTCTTCTTCTAGTTAATATACAAATTTGAATAAAAATTACACCTTAAAACACAAATCTTCTAAAATAACTACATCATCCTAGCCAAAGAAGTGGATTATACAATACAATTCATGGCATCTTAAAGCAGAAAAGCGCTCGGATTAGAAAAATTATATAACCAAAATTGAAACACCAACATTTTTATCAGGATTTTTTTATCATTATTGAGAAGAATTACATTGATCTAGTTTTGAAAATAAAACAATTTCCCATTCAGTGAAAAAAATTATACTGTCAGATTGCAATTTGTAATTATTATTTTAATTAAATAAACTGCTATTATGACCAAACATTCATATCATTTCTGCTAGCATATCATGCACTGTTCCATAGCATAATGTGCTATGAAATTCTACTTTGGGGCAGCTCTGCACATCTGTAAAAACCTTAAAAGTGCAAAAAAGGGCTATTAGAGTTATTATGAATGCAAAGCATAGCGAAAGCCGCAGACCATTTTTTTAAAGATTAAGTATTCTCTCTTGTAAAAATCAATATATATTGTTTGTGTGTTCTTTTTGCTAGAAACCATCTACCTCATTATCTAACTCAAAATTGCCATAACACAAGAATGAATCTATCATAGCTCCTTATTCTCGTCTGACAAGAAACATAAATTCATTTAGGTATTTGTCAGTCTTTTATGAGATTGATGAATTTATCACGTATTTTAATGGTTTTTAAATGTGATTGTCTGTGTTGTTAATCCTACCTTTTTATTTTAATGTAACTATGTTGTATTTTTCTAATTATTATTAGTACTTGTTTCTTGAATTTCTTTTGCCATTAGGTCTTATGTCATTGTATTTTAGTTTATTATTTATATAATTATCTTTGTACATGACGAGTGTAAACAGTATTGTATTGTCGCACACAATAAATTATCTATCTATCTATAACATGAGCGCATTAGATGAATAGAACAACATTGAGATATTTTGTACATCATATGCGGACAATATTTTTGAGTAAGTAAAGGGCGCAACATCAATATTATTTATTTATTTATTTATTACCACTCTACAGCAACGATGTTGCCAATTACCGAGTTGTATACACATAGAGAATTATACAACGACCATTCCCTACAACATTGCCATCTGTCGCAGCTGAGACTCGAACTCAGGAATGGCACAGCGACTAGACTAGTGTTGTCTCTCACACAACCTCGTCTAGTCGACTGCCACCAACTCGGTAACACATGAAAAACGCCACTAAACATCCACACCCTAGCGAGGATTCGAACCCGAGACTCCATGGTTAACAACTTCAAAATTAACATGGTTTAAGCAAGAGTATAGAATCTCATCCAAATCGGAAAAATTCAGATTGCCATTATAATGAATAAAATGGTTCAATAACGAAATCGTTTAAGGGTATTTAGACTATTATGAGGTATAAATAGCAGAGCCGGATTTCACTCTGCTTTAACACCATAATTATTGAACCTCCCCCTCTGTATTAATAATACATACTTCCCTGCAAATTATAAGTTACTGTATAACTTTCTAATAGGGCTAACTGCAGAAGTACTAAATTAAATATATTAAAGTTGGAATTCTGCAGAGTGAGAAAGAAATACGTATTTACATTAGGTTTATTTTAAACATTTCAAAAACCAAAGATATGATTTTTAAAATCAAAATATTGTTTTCGTTAAAACAATAGCCGAAAATTATTTAATGATAACGATGTTTGATTTTTCAAATATTTAAATATAATAAACCAAAAATAAATGTCCGTTTCCCTCTCACTTCGCTAAAGCTCGCCCTTAACTCATTACTTCAAAACTATTTCTATATCGTAATCCTAATACCCAGTTAAATCGAAATTTTACTCATTACTCAACCAAAATATTTATTACGGAAAGAGCTAAATAATGATTATAGAATGTGAATTTCCAGTAACGCCTGAATGCTGTTTTCTTCCGGTCTTGCAAATTTTAAATTATAGTTGCAAGTTCACTTCCATCTTCCATAATGCGCATAAAAATTAAACTGCGAAACTCTAAAGACATATTTTTAAAATACTCGTGAACGGAATAATGTTTATTAGAATAGGTGTGGAATCAACTTCCTCCGATGGTCGTTACGCTTTCTAAATCTTTATATTAATTCATAATTATGAAATGACGTAATTACATGAATAACTAAAATAATGTTTCGATAATAATATAACCAGTAATATCTTTATACAAGGTGTTACATTTTAATGAAGAGGAACATCTAGAAATAAACTTCATGGCGTTAAAATTTCGATAAAAATAGATTGTTTTTATTTATACTAGCCCAAGCAGATGTGTCTTTGGGGAATTTGAACACTTTTATGGAGAAAATATGGTGAGAGAGGCGGTAGCTCAGTGGTTAGCGTGTCTAGCTTTATATCCGAGCATACCTAGTAAAGTGAGTTCGAGCCTCGCCTGAAGTAATTTTCAATTACAAATTATCCTCAAGAAGAAGAAAAATTAGTCCGTTCATACAAATTTGGTTATAACTACTATTCAACATGTAGTTTAAGAATCCAAAGAGTCCCCAAAAATTGGAGGGGTGGAAATGAGGTTTTTGGAGGGAGGGAGGAGTGAGAAATTTTTGAAAATGTACTTTCTTGAAAGTAGAGGTGTGGGGAGTTGTTTTCTATTTTTTTGCATGCTGAATCGAATGAGACCAAAATCAAGTTGATAGGATCAACCCTTAACGTATAAAAAATAATTCTAATAATAAAAATACGATACAACGCAAGAGATTTTATTAAAAGGAAAAAAGATGTACAGTATTAATGTAGTACTTACAAAATATTTATATGAAGTATGTAGTACTGGTAATAAGTATTTTATTCATCGAACATGTGCTCTTCGCTAGTGACGTCATCAAAGTCTGAATCTTCATCAAAGGCCTCTGTTGATATGGATAACACGTCTGACGAAACTCCAATTTCGGTGCAACTGTTCATGCAGGCCCCTCACTCAGAAATTTTGCACAAAATTTAGCATTCCACGTGGCTTTTTACATAGGAGCACTGAGAAGTGGAGTAATTTCCCTTGCAGATACAGAAAATCACCTTATGGATGGCCTCTGGAGCCGCATCAAGGGTTGTCCTGATTGGGTACAAATCATTGCCACGATGAACCCAACCCCACTCTTGTGGATCCAGTTTATTCCCGAGCCACAACTGTACTTAATACAAGGTACGATATGAATGTTGTGTAGCACTTGCTGATGTAGGATGAAGTGATTTCAGCTTTGCTACATTTTAAGTAAGTGATCTCTGGAATATTACGTACCGTAGTTCATCTAACGTATGTTCTCATCTTTGGAATTATAAATATATAAAAAAAGAGTCTCTCCGGTTTTTTTTACTTCACTGCGAGTTGCTGTAGCTGTTTGGAATACGTGTATGGTGTGGCGCAATCCAGATTCTATCTCAAGCAGCTTGATGATGTTCTTTTTCTTTTTTTTATAAATTGCACTTATGATGACGCAACCACTAAAAGGGTGAGCGAGTAGGATGTACGTATTGATGTGCATATGTTGGTTTTGAAGGTTTACTAATGAAAAAAGTTTCTTCTTCGTACGTCCGATTTTTGATTTGAATAAAAATGCTTCTGAAGAAGCCAAAGCAGTCAACAATACTAAAATATCAGTACCTGCCAAACAATGACAGAGCCATGTTTTCCTATGGCTATCTGGACCATTAGTACGTCAGTATCTCCACTGGACTGTCTTACCTCAATGTTGCTGTTCTCCAATTTTTTTAAGCAGCTCGATCAATTACTTTTTATTTTCCACATTGGAAAGAATTGGAATAGATGGGGATGCATTATATTAGTAATGCTTATATACAGGGCGTTTGATAAATGGAAAAATTCAAAGGGTAATTTTTTGGATGATTTTATGATAATACTTTAGTTGCATACCTGTTCTTTTCTCATTTTTCCACTATTAGAACTTACCTCTACTTTCAAAAAAGTATATTTTCAAAAATTTTGGCTGCAATTTTCACTCTAGTAGTAGTAGCACAGGCAACCAAGACCAAAAAAGGCCAAATAGCGGTAAAAATTCATGTAGAAGCTAATTTTGGCACAGTTGTAGGGGGAGGTCTCCTTAACAACATACTAAAAGTACTGATGGTTGGGAGTGAAGCTAGGAGGGAGGGGATCTCTAAAGTTCCCTTGTTGCAGTTAATTACTTAATAACTCGAAAAAATTTTCATATACTAGAATAATCTATATAAAATTCTCTACAAAAAAGGTTCTATACACTTTTTACGCTATGGTCAATACTTAAGGAGATATGGAGTATTTATGGATGCATGTATCACAGTCTGTGCAAACCAACTGACAGTCACGACAGTTGACATCATTTTCACTTATATTGTAGAATTCCAAAGTTTTCGAGGATTTTGAGGAGGAAGGAATTTGCCAAACTTCGCCAGCTTTAGATATTATATTAATTATGTGCTACACTTGTGCCTTTTTCGAAGTTCCTTTAGCTTAGAAGAAATCTTTCCTTTATTAAAGATGATGAGCCTATCAAAACATATATTCCTGATAAACGTCATAAGCGCATGGACAGCTTTATTCAGCCTTTTCACATTTTTTCCACGCAAATATATGTATTTAATTGACTCTCCAAGTTGTCTTTCCAAGTATTAAAGTCGCTACTGCTAACAAACTCCATCATTTCAGATTCTATACCTACAATTTGAACGTATAGTGTTTGTAAAAGTCTGTTATAAATATTGCAACATATTCACATAATGCACATTTCTTGCCTTGCCTTCCTGAGGAATTGGTGGTTTGTGGTGAACTATTAATATCCTCAACATCATCTGAGGATATTGAACAGGCTGGCGAGAAGCTTTTTCTGGCTCTATACCAAGCGCCTGCACATCAAGACAACCTGAACAAACATTGGAACAAGGCATTTTTGAAAGAGCCAACGAAGCCCAAATCAGACATGGTCACTCTTCCTCCCACCAGAGGAGCTTTAAAACAAGACTCACTCAGAATAGATCTACAGGTAAATCCATTTACATATAGTTGTTAAGTACTGACTTCTTCAAATTACAAATATCAATTTGTATTTGTATATTTGTTTGTATCTTTTTCCGATGCACGACTGGGTATAGAGTGCGCTGCGGTTGCCACAAAGCAGGGATTGCCTGCTCCGGTACCTCGGCTCAAGTACGAACGAAGTCCCCATCGAAGACAGCATCGATGATGAAGAAACTTTACATTTTGACGAAATTTAATGTTCAAGATACATCTTTGCACACTAATTATTTTATTTTTAACAATAACCATTTCATATTTAACAATAAACATTTCATTTTTAACAATAAAAACCGTTTTTTCTTAATTTTCTATTTCCCCCCCTCCATATCTCCTTATCGATACCTGTGTGATTAATCGCGATTGCCACCTCGCGCCTTAACCCACGCGGCGATCGACCAGACATGCAAAGTTTCATATATCTCCTAACTACTTTTTTTACATTTCTTATTTTTTCGAACTGTTGTCTTTAACGTTTAATTCTTTTGTTTCGTCGAATATAGTAAGATTCTTTTTACCTAATATCTTTTAATAAGAGATTCTAACTACAGTATATCAATATTAATGTTTTGCACTGCTGTTTTACTTCAATTTGTATCCATTAACTTCACCCTTTAACACTTGTCTCGCTATAATTTTTCTTTAAACGAAAATTTTAATTTGGCTTTCCGCCACTGCTGTAAAATAGCATGTATGGACTTTTTACACTCTAATATACAGTGAGGTCCATAAGTAAGGGATAAATTCATTATTTTATGCCTCCCCTTCAACCCCCTTGAAGTGACAGCTACCCCTTTAAAAAAATTTAATGGAAAATATTACATTCTTGATGTTACTAAGTAAACAAAAGAACATGAAACAATTTAAATCAAATGTTCAGACAGGGCGCCCGTAGCTTCTTGACAATAATGGAGGCGTTGCTGAAATTCTTCTAAAACATTTTGTATCGTTTCCAGGGTGATTTGATTAATTTTTTTGCCTTATTCTGTCTTTCAAATCATCGATGTTATTTGGTCTGTTGAAGTATACTTGCGATTTTAAGTAACCCCACAAAAAATAGTCAAGCAAGGTCCAATCGGGAGAACGGGCAGGCCACTCAATTTCACCGCGTCTACCGATCCACCTATTGGGAAAAACTTGATTGAGATATAAGTGAATAGAAGTGTAATAATTGCATATTATCATCAAAACGCTAATGCTTCGATTGCAATAAACACCAGCCGGAAGACTGATCCTACTTAAAGGAGCTCTCGTGCCAGTCGTCACACACCACTTGCAGACTGCAGTTTTGAGCTGTTGGCTCTCATTAGTGCAAGGTAAGCATGTGACGACCGACACGAGAATCACTTGACTATTTAGTACATTTCAGTATCATTGAGATAGCGACATGTAAAATAGTCAGCAGGCGCCATCTAGCGGTCCAGTGTCTGTTGCAATCGAAAAATAAATAGCCTGACTGGGCTTAGCATAGTTCAAATGTGCTTTTAGAGGGCGGAATATTAAAACATAATATTTTTAGTCGCAAACGCCTCTATAAAATCCTTATTTTACCATAAAGAATATAACCAGACTACAACCAACAGCTACTATCCGGGCTATGTACCCCGCCGAGCGCTGAATTACAAGTTTCAAGCCTGGCGCTTTAAGTGTAATAATTGCATATTACCATCAAAACGCTAATGCTTCGATTGCAACAAACACCAGCCGAAAGACTGATCCTACTTAAAGGAGCTCTCGTGCTTCGTCGCAATCGAAGCATTAGCGTTTTGATGGTAATATGCAATTATTACACTTAACGCGCCAGGGCTCTTACTTTTTAATATAATAAACACCATAGAAATTAGACAACCTCCAATTCCAGAAGCTAGGGGCTTGTGCGGAAGGGAGTTACACATTGAAAAAATGCGGACATACAACCATTTCCTCCGACAGTGCCAGTGCCGGAGCCAGGATTTGAACCCGGTGGTGCGATGCCGGTGTGATTAATCGCCCACCTCGCGCCTTAACCCACGCGGGTATCGAACAGATTTCCAATGCAAAATGTGGTGTAACTCCATCCTGCTGATACCAAATATTTTTATCAATTTCATTAGGGTTGTCATCATCTGGGAAAAGTATTATTAACTCTGGAACTAAGAAATTTTGCAAAAAATTCATGTAACGCGCACCAGTTACTGTGCAATCAAAGAAATATAGTCCGACAAAATTTGAGAATTTGTAATTCCAGCCCAGACGTTCACCTTCTCAGGATATTGAGTAGTGGCCTCCATCATCCAATGTGGATTTCGGCGTATCAGAAAAAACGATACATTTAAATTGAATGTTATGACACAAAATTAATTATAAAAATCAGATTTGACAAATATTTGGTACATAAAATAGTTAAGGATTGTATACATTTCATATTTAAAAATTTTCAAATTTAATTTTCTTGATGAAGGGTATACGAAATTCAAAAAAAACCTTATATTGCTGGATGGATAATTAAAAACACTTTCAAATGAGCTATCACACGCACCCTCGTTCGATTTAAATATTTTAAAGGGGTAGCTGTCACTTCAAGCGAGTTGAAGGGGGAGGTATAAAATTATGCTCAAAAATGTCATTTTAGAATTAAAAATTGACGTGTTTTAGGATTTTCCTCATAAATTGTTAATTACGTAGATAATGAATTTATCCGTTACTTATGGACCTCACTGTATGTTCTAACAGATGTCAAAGTTCTGCATGAATACACAAAGACTAATAGACGTGCGTAGGCGATAATTCTTAGATATGGTTATCTTCGTATTCTTCCAATTGTGTTTTTACCAACCACTTTTCCTGCTTTAAAAATCCATAATTCCAAAACCGCTACAATAATAGTATGTGGGCGAACCGCGACATATTTCCGATATGTAACATTTATCTATCTATACAGGGTGTTCGGAAATGCCTGCCAAGAACTTTAGAAGAGAGTATGAAAAAATGTAAGACAAAGTACGTATAGACTCGTGCAGGGTTGACTGCTATTTGCCATTACCAAAAAAAATTTCCATCTAATAACTGTTACCGAGATCCCCGTTTAGACTACGCTTTCTGAGTTTGTTTTGGGATGTCCGACTGCGTCAGTAGCCTAGTTGGAGGATTGGTACGCTGCTGTGGACGAACTGCTGCTCTCAGGGTCGATTTTGACTGTTGTAGCGATGAGATTCTTACGTTGTAGGTGATTATTGCTGCGTCGTCTAAGATGACGTAGTATTCACGATTTGCATTGATAATTTGAAAGGTTGACAGGAAAGCCCAGGCTGACTGTTTACAGCGCCGAGCGTCCTGAGACGATGGTTTATAGAGAAGCTAATGCGCAGAATTGCAATTAGAATGAAAGTCAAAGGCGATATTCTTCCAAAAATAACTAAAAGGAACTCGAACGGCGTTCGTGATGTTAGAAAAAATGTTAATATGATTAAATTATTTGAGCCCTAAGTTAAAACTGACTCTACTGGTTCCCGCACTACTATGCACTTGTGTTTCGTTTGAAAGTCGCGGTTGTCGCTGTACTGCTGATCGTACTCTTCTCCGCAACAATAACAGAGCCTTGTATCGTGCGCTGGCGGCAGACAAAGCGTCGAGCAGATGCTGGTAGGCTAGACTGTAGCTGACTGGTAGGCTGGATTGTAGTTGGCTGGTAGACTGGATACTCTCGTAGTTGATTTGAAGTTCTCGAAGTAGCGACGGCGAACTGAGATGCTGCTGCTCACTAGATCATTGCGCATATTGCTGCATTTGGTTTCCACCCTGTGGGCGCTTGCCATGGAGTGTGGTATGTATCTTTCTTTTGAGTCGTCTAATATTGGGGAGGAAGGGAGTGAGGGGTAGTATTATGTTAGGGGAAACGGGAGGAATTTATGAGGTATGGTTTAGTAGGGGTGTATGTGTACTAGGAGGGTGGCGGCGAGATGTTGAATTATAGAATGGTGTTTGGAATATGAGATGAGAATGTGTTATGTGTTAGTGTGTTAATATGCGGAGGAGGCGTCGTTACGCCGGAATTTAGTTGACGTTGTTTTTTAGGGGCAATATTCATAATTGAGGGAGGGGTACTTTAGTTTTCTTGACAAATTTAGGGATTAAGGGAAGTTTTAGGAGCGGATTTGAGTGAGAGGTGAGTTTTTCTTTAAATTTGGGTATTAATTGGAATTCGATATGTTCTGAAATAGTTGGAGTGCCTGTAGTATTATGGAGGTAGGGAATGGGGGTTCTTAGAGGTAAGTTGGCTGCTAATCGAAGGTGTTTGTTTTGTATAATTTGTATTTTGTTTCTGTTGGTTTGTGTGATGAGGGGATACCAGACGGAGGAGGCATAAGTGAGGAGAGTATAGGGAAAGGAGTGGAGCACTCCTGTTCGACTGCCACTCGGAAATAACGATTAGATAAGTAGGATTGTATTAACTTAACTAGCAGTCCAGGGTGCCAAACTTTGTCAAACAGCTTCTCGAGGTCCAGGGAGACGATCCCCGTTAGGTGATCTCCATTGACATTTGTAATAAGGATTTCGCCAACTCTGAAAAGCTGCTGGGTGGTGGTGGAGTTGTTCGCTCACGGCTTCCCTCAGCTGGTGGGATAGGATAAGGGAATCAAGGATTTTCTCCAAGACTGACAGGAGGCTGATAGGTCGGTAGCTAGTGGGAAGGTTTTTTGGTTTGTTAGGTTTAGGAACAGGAACTAACTTAATAATATGAGTGTTGGGAAACAGGAATTAAAGAGTTTTGTGATATAAAGGATGGTTTTGGGGGGGAGGTGCCTTAAGGCGAAGGTTGGGATATTGTCCAGCCCCGAGGCTTTTTTAGGATTTAGGTTTTTAATCTGTCATGATTTGGGAGGGGATATAGGTATCCTCCGTGGAGTCGAGCGTCGCTTCTGTCAGCCACTGTTCGAACTCCCGAGATATTCCCTCATATCTGGGGTAAACAGAGTTAGGAGAGGAATAAAAGGAGTAGAGGTGGGAGAAGGACGTCAGCTTTTCTCGGTCAGTTACGGCCTGGCCAGTGGACGTGGTGAGGGGGATTAGTTCGTTTTTAACGAAGAAATAGCCTAGGAAGAAAGTAAAGGTCGTCTGGATGAGAGGTAATTGTGTTAAGCAGTTGTTGATTTTTGTTCTTTGACCGCTACTGCGATCGGTTTTTTTAAATTATTTATTTGTGTTTTTAGAGTAGGTTCTCTAGATGTTTGAAATCTTTTCCTGAGTTTATTTTTCTTGTTTATGAGCACAATTGCCGAGGAAGGAGTTTGTTGGGAAAAGCGTAGGAGGGGAGATGACTCTGGCTTAGGATTAGTGATACGGAAATGGACGTGGATAGGTAGGATGCTGCTTGTTCGATTTGTGTGGGATTGTTGCAAGGAGAGTTAAATGGGAGGGATAGATTTAATATTTGGTCGAACCTCGTTTAGTCATAGTCCTACTCTGTAGGATATGTTTTTATTTGCATCAAATCTGGCGTTAATTCCAAAGTAGTAATGTTTATTTCACTTTTACATTTTCGCTACTGAGGCCTAACACCGACGCCTGTAGACGAGTTACCCCCAACCAGCAATTTTGCCGAACATCTTTTGTTTTGAAGAGTTGGGAATTTTTAATTGCCTATCATTTAATAGACAAGGGACCGACGGACATTACGTCCCCTTCGAAGGATGGTATATCCCCTACACAATTCTCGCCTAACATTGCATAGCTTCCACGCATACACTGACATACAAGCCGCTGGGAGATGGGAGGCGAGGACGCGGTTTTCCTTAAAACGGTCACCCATCAAAGTACTACCCGCTTTACATCGCATGTCGAAATATGTACATAGTAAAGACGCACCTACGCTAGCCCCTATAGTGAGACTTCATTGTCTTAATGTCATAGCCTAGATTTCCGAGAACTACATATGTTATCGACTTGAAATATAGCATGATTATAAAGTTTGCTTGCCAGCTTGGCCTTTCAAGAGGTAGAATCCCAAAAATATTTTTTTATCTATTAATGGAGGCCAAAGGATGAGGGTCAATAAAATGTTTTACTTTTTGTATAAATGTATAATTATTATAAGCTCCGTGTACGGTATTTAAATGGATTCAAGCCAATAAGAGTATTATAATTTGTACACAATTTTAAATAATCCAAATCGGTCATACTGACTTGAAGGAAATAAGCAACGCACAAGAATTTGCTTTTATTTTTCTTCTCGAAATAGATCATTATTTCCATAAATTTTCAACAAAAAAATCTATATTATCCAACATTATTCCAAGTCGTAAACCGAATTTCAAATGAACAAACCTTATTTTGATAACGAATAAGCAGCTATTTTGATGAGTTTTGGGGCATTCGGGTTAATTAAAGCATCTAACACAGTAGCAAACAAAAATAACCCAATTTTGTATGAGAGAAATTAGCTTGTTATATCAAATATGATTTGACCTCGAAAAATACAAACATAATGTCAGTAAATTAAAAGTGTCGGTGTGTGGGGTAACCGTAACCGTTAGTGGCAGAGTATGTCAGGAAATAAAGAGGATGCTAATACAAGCCGGTACTGCCACTGAGCTAACCGGCACTGGGTCACTGAGTCACCATCAGATAGATGTCTAGCAGGAATTAGCAGGTATTTATTCGAGCAAGAAAAGTAAAACGCTGTGTGCAATTCTGGTATTGTGTTGTGTTATTATATTTCAAGTATTGAAGTATATGCAATTGTACGTTGAGCTGATATATAGGTGTCAATACACTCTGTTTTAAATTTACCATGACTCATGAAAAGCACGAAGAAACATATTCCATTTTACGTACAGTAAATACTATTTTTCATTTTCGTTTGTTTTGGCGTGATCTGGATAGGTGCATAATTTTATTGAACACGAGTTATGTTTTCATACGAATCTTTTAATCACTCATATCTCTCAATAGCCCAATAAAATGGGACTAAATTTGTCGATTTGGATGAAATAATGCAGAGCGGGCTGAAATTTTGGGAACGGTCTTATTTTGTCATACTTTTTAACATATTAAAAGTCAGGGGGTCAGGGGGGGGGGGGTTAAAAATAAGTTTAAAAAAAACTAGGAAAGTATCAATTTTACTGTAAAATATGTACATATGAAAATTATAGGTAATAACGCGCGCATTCTTTGCTAAAATCTCAAAAATGGTCGTTCGGATCGCAAAATGTTTCAAATGAAAGTTGTAGAGAGTTCGATTACGAACAATTTCCTTTTATTTTTCATTTCCATTCGATCAATATTGGCAGAGATATGAATTTTTAAACATCTTTATAGCGCGCTATCAGAACACTCGTTTCATGATAAAGTCGATAAAAACTCGAAAACGATAGATCGTACTCGTATAGTGACCTAATGAAAGTAAAGAGAAACAAATTTTGAATAATGTCGGTGTATGTACAAAATCATTTTGATAACGAGTGAATGGAGATAAAAGGGAAAAACTTGAAAAATTGTCGTTTTCAAGTGCATTTAGACAAATAGCTATTTTTTGATTGGCTTTAGGGAATGACACTAAAGGTCTTTTGAAGAGAATTAAATTATCTGTAAAATGAGCTCCAAATGACCTTTATACGATGAATGGTACACGAGTAACAGTTGTTTAAAGCTATGAGTAACAATTTTTTTGATTACAAATTAAAATTTTCCTGCAAGAACTGTGCATAACAATTTTTTAAAAAATATGAGCCCAGTATGAAACGACTCAGAAAAGCCCACAGAATAAATTCTAATACTTAAAAAAATGAAAAAATATTATTAAATGTAGTTTTTTGTACTTCAAACGTGACGAAAATTGCCTGTTTGCTAAAAATTAAAAATCAACCGTATTTTCAATCGTCAGTTCCTTATCGCTACTTATTGAAAATCATACACGAAAAAGGTTTTTTTGTAGGAAATTTTGTAAGCTTTCATTTAGATGAAATTTTGTCGTAAAGCCAAAATAAACGATGATATATACAAAAAAAGAATTAAAAAATAATATTGGTTCAATTTTTCTGAACGAAAACAGTTTTCAAGAACCCTTTTTTAAAAGAAAATATACCTTGCGAACGATTTATGCTATAGCATTAACTTCATATGTATATAAACTAATAAAAATAGGTCTAAACCAATTTTTAAAAAATTGTTATGCACAGTTCTTACAGAAAAATCTTAATTTATAATAAAAAAGAAATTTTAGCTCATAGCTTTAAACAGCTGTATAACTCGTGAACCATTCATCGTATGAAGGTCATTTGGGGCTGATTTGACAGATAATTTAATTCTCTTCAACCTTTAGTGTCATTATTGCCTAAAGTCAATCAAAAAATAGCTATTTGTCGAAATGCACTTGAAAATGACTCTCCAAGTTGGTGGAGAAGGTCGTTCTGACCAGATTAGACGCTATTCAGGAGGAGCTCCACATCGACGATGAGTCCCAGTTTGGCTTCAGGAGGGGCAGGAGCACAGTGCAGCAAGTCGTTAGGATAGTTAACGACGTCAGAGTGCAATACAACCTCGGGAAGAACACTGCCATGGTGCTCCTCGATATTGAGAAGGCGTTCGACACCGTCTGGATCCCGGGGTTACTATACAAACTACACGACTACAACTTCCCGACTTATTTCATCAAACTCATTCACTAATTCTTGACGGGCAAATCCCTGCAGGTTCGAGTGAATAACAAACTATCAACACGGCGGGACATTTGCGCGGGAGTCCCGCAAGGATCGTGCCTGTCACCAAAGTTGTACAACCTGTACGTCTCCGACTTCCCAGAGTTCCCAAATACAAAGCTGGCTAAGTACGCCGATGACACAGCCATGTATGCGCATTCACACAATGCTCAAGCAGCGAATATGCTGCACAAGGCGCACATGGCTCGTGCCACGGCTTATTACGACCAGTGGAAGATTCGGGTAAACGCTGAGAAGTCGGAGGCGATAGTTTTCACGCGCCGATTCACTGAAAATAGAATCATAACACCAATCTCGATCCGGGGCAACAAAATTCCAACTAAGAGGTGCGTGAAGTACTTGGGGGTCAGACTGGACCAGCGACTGACGTTTAACACGCACATAAATGAGACAGTACGGACGGTCTACTCCCTTTCCAGGAGTCTGTATCCGCTCATGGTCAGGGGTAGCAGACTTAACCGACAAAATAAAAAATTGTTGTACACAATGGTGGTCAGGCCGTCTATATCATACGCGGCGCCGGTGTGATGCAGCATTTCGGCCACGACAATGAGGAAACTAAAAGTGCTCGAACACAAATTTATGCGCCTCATCTCTAATTCTGGAAGATACACCTCCCTCAGAGACCTATACGCACTTTGCCACGACATAACCCCAATAGCGGACTACGTCCAGGACATCTCTCAAAAATTCTATTCTTTCAAACTGGGCGATAGCCCGCTAACAAGAAATATAACACAAATTAGACAGCATAATGCCCCATTTCGGATAAAACACACCCTACCATACCAGACGTTACCGATCTTCCGGCAACCTCTGCAGCCAAACTTCACCAACTATAACTTCCGCTTACTCTATCCACCTTTGCTGACATTTCATACCTGTTATATCTTTAAATCTTTCCTGTCTCTTCCTTTTTGTTTGTAATCTTTTTGTCGCGTTTGTTTCTTGTTTTATTTTTGTACATTTTTGTCCCTAAATTCATTTTCATTCAAATTTTTCAAAAATCAAAATTTTTCGAAATCAAAATTTTTAAAACCACAGTTTAGGCTAGCCTATGCGCAGCCCGGCGTTTTCACACCTCGCGGAAGGCTCCTCGTTTATGCTGAGGTGTCTACGTCAGTACCAAAATTTTAAAAAAAGTGTTTAGTACAAAAGTTTCTTAACAGTGTGTAGTTTGTAAGTTTAGTTAAGTCTATTTTTTAGATATGTCCCATTTTATGACCTAATTTTATCCATCTGCGATGGAAGGTGTTTAGGTTTAAGCTGTTTTTTAATTGCCTTTAGCTGAACCAGGCCCATTCCGCCCGACATTGCAATCCGCCATCACGAGCAACGTGTTGGTTGCATGGTCGGTCCCGGGGTGGATTCTGGGGAGGCAGGTGTAAATTTTAATTTTTAATAAAGTTGTATTGATTGATTGATTGAAAATTACAATTTCTCATGATTTTCCTTTTTATGTCCATTCACTCGTTATCAAAATGATTTTGTACATACACCGACATATTCAAAATTTGATGCTCTTTAACTTTCCTTAGATACGCTATGTGAGGATGATCTATCGTTTTCGAGTTTTTAACGATTTTATCATGAAACAAGTGTTCTGATAGCGCGCTATAAAGATGTTTAAAAATTCAAATCTCTGCCAATATTGATCGAGTGGAAATGAAAAATAAAAGGAAATTGTTCGTAATCTAATTCTCCACAACTGTCATTTGAAACATTTTGCGATCCAAACGACCATTTTTGAGATTTTAGTGAAGAACGCGCGCATTTCCGTTGCGTCGCAAAACTGTCAAAATTTTCAAAAAAATCTATCTCGCCTCCAATACGTCGTACGAAGTTAAAAAAAAACGAAATTATGTGGATTTTTATTACTTATAATTTTCATGTGTACATATTTTACAGTGAAATTCATACTTTCCGAGTTTTTTTGCGAAAAACTGATATTTTTACCCATTTTCTCACCCCACTCCCCTCCCATGACGTCTACGGGTGGGGACTTTTAATATGTTAAAAAGTACCACAAAATAAGCCCGCTCTGAATTATTTCATCCAAATTTTCCCATTTTATTTGGCTACAAGTACCTACTTCTGTTACGATATAGTGGAAGGGTAACTTTTTTCTGAAATTTCAAGTAAGTATACGTAAAATGAAGCGTAACTGTCAAGAAAAAAAATTATTCTTAAAAAAAAGTTATTGTCCTCGTATATCCGCAAGAATATATTTTTTGTTATGTTATTCTTAAAAGTCATAACCTTAGTTTGCTTGTTTAAGTGATAACTAGGACGAGCGTAGGTGCGTCTTTACTATGTACATACTTCGATATGCGATGTAAAGCAACGTTAGGCGTGGTTAGTAGTTGGATTGGTGACCGTTCCAACGAAGACCACGTCCTCGCCTCACCCATCTTCCAGCGGCTTGTATATCAGTGTATGCGCGGAAGCTATACAACCTTAGGCGAGGGTTGTATAGGAGATATACCATCCTTCGGAGGGGATGTAAAGCCGTCGGTCCCTTGTCTATTAAATGTTAGGCAAGTAAAAGATCCCTACTCTTCTTAAGGGAAGAGGTTCGGCAAAATTCCTGGTTGGGGGTAGCTCGTCTACAGGCGTCGGTGTTAGGCCTCAGTAGCGGAAATAGGCCGACGTTAAATAAATGTATAAAAAAAAAAAAGTGATAACTAATTATTGACTTTAGAATAGTGCCTCTACTTCGGCTAAAAGAAAATTTCGAACAACGTTCAATATCAATTTAATATACTTAGTAGGACATTTCATTTATTCTATTGTTAAAAATACAGATTATTGCCATCTGTTAAAACACTTGTAAGAAGACATTCATTTCGTTTGACAACTATGCAATTTAAATATAACTGATCAATTACTTAATCAATAAATATTTGATGTTGACTGAAATCTTTCTAGATTTAAAAGTTCACGCCAAATTAATATTTTTAATTTTCAAAATGCAATTTTATTTTTTGTTTTAATATAAAGAAAAAATATTTAGCAATTTAAAGAAAATTCTATGGTCCTCAAGTTTGATCTTTTATTTGTTTTAAAGAGGGAAAAATGACTAGTAGTAGAAAAATCATTACTCTAAATCAGTTACATTTTTAGTCAAACATATTTATACAGAAACAAAATAATTTTTATAAACACAAAAATAATAACATTACTACTCGAACGTTTAGATCTTCAAACCGGTATCGTAATTTGCATTGTTCTTTGTTTATTTAACATTAATTTCTAATTTCAACAACAACTTTAGATTCTTTTTATCCGCTTGAATAATTATAAACACAAACAATAGCAGCTTGCTGAATTGACAATTTTCACTTTCAGGATTTCGAGTTTAAATATTTAAGTGGTATAAATGAGCACTAACGACTCTTATGTAAATTTTAAAGTTAACTAAGTCATCGTGTTTGCAGATGATCTCATTGCATGCGTATGAGTGAAATTGGCAACAATTATTCAGGTTTCTTGCATACATTTTTTTAAACAAATTGCCAGATGTTATCCTGTAAACTATTTATGTCGTTAAATACAGCGGCAAGATAATTATAATTTTAGATATTTTTTATATACAAGGTTTAGTGTTTTAGAATTGTGTAGCAAATCTTAAAATAAGGTGTATTGAAACATAATTTTGTATAGTTCAAATGTGCTTTTAGAGAGCGGAATATTAAAACATAATATTTTTAGTCGCAAACTCCTCTATAAAATCCTTACTTTACTATAAGGAACATAACCAGACTGCAACCAACAGCTACTCTCCGGGCTATATGCCCCGCCGAGCGCTGAATTACAAGTTACAATCCTGGCGCGTTAAGTGTAATAATTGCATATTACCATCAAAATGCTAATGCTTCGATTGCAATAAACACCAGCCGAAAGACCGATCCTACTTAAAGGAGCTCTCTTGCCAGCCGTCACACACCACTTGCCACACAGTCACACATGAGGTTCGAGCTGTTGACACTCATCAGTGCAAGGTAGGCATGTGACGACCGACACGAGGATCACTTGACTATTTAGTACATTTCGGTATCTTTGGGATAGCGGCATCTAAAATAGTCAGCAGGCGCCATCTAGCGGTCCAGTGTCTGTTGCAATCGAAAAATAAATAGCCTGACTGGGCATAGCATAGTTCAAATGTGCTTTTAGAGGGCGGCATATTAAAACATAATATTTTTAGTCGCAAACTCCTCTATAAAATCCTTATTTTACTATAAGGAACGTAACCAGACTGCAACCAACACCTACTCTCCGGTCTATATGCCCCGCCGAGCGCTGAATTACAAGTTACAAGCCTGGCGCATTAAGTGTAATAATTGCATATTACCATCAAAACGCTAACTTGTAATTCAGCGCACCGCGGGGCATATAGCCCGGAGAGTAGCTGTTGGTTGCAGTCTGGTTACGTTCCTTATAGTAAAATAAGGATAGAGGAGTTTGCGACTAAAAATATTATATTTTAATAATCCGCCCTCTAAAAGCACATTTGAACTATGCTAAGCCCAGTCAGGCTATTTATTTTTCGATTGCAACAGACATTGGACCGCTAGATGGCGCCTGCTGACTATTTTACATACCGCTATCCCAAAGATACCGAAATGTACTAAATAGTCAAGTGATCCTCGTGTCGGTTGTCACATGCCTACCTTGCACTGATGAGAGCCAACAGCTCGAAACTGCAGTCTGCAAGTGGTGTGTGACTGGCACGAGAGCTCCTTTAAGTAGGATCAGTCTTTCGGCTGGTGTTTATTGCATCGAAGCATTAGCATTTTGATGGTAATATGCAATTATTACACTTAACGCGCCAGGCTTGTAACTTGTAATTCAACGCTCGGCGGGGCATATAGCCCGAAGAGTAGCTGTTGGTTGCAGTCTGGTTACGTTCCTTATCGTAAAATAAGGATTTTATAGAGGAGTTTGCGACTAAAAATATTATGTTTTAATAATTTTGTATAGAATAGAATAGAATAGAATAGAATAGAATACTTTATTAATCCAATTGATCATAATTGTGACATAGGACAAGTCAATAAACACATAAAAATTATTAAAATTACACTATTTACTTATACGTATACGAACATACACACACACACACACACACATAGTATATCACACACACACACACGAGTACAATTTAAATACAAAAATAGTATATCACACTCACACATATAATATTATTCATTGACAAATATCACATATTCCAGACTTTAATTAGTAATTAATAATTAACATGATTTAGAAACTCTTCCACAGAGTAAAAAGCATTTGTCACAAGGTATGTTTTTATAGATGACAAAAATTTCCTTACATTTACAATATTTTTTACATTTGTACTTAATTTATTATACAATACCGATCCCATATAGTATGGATTAGACGTATACAATTCAAGTCTGTGCATATCATACTGCAAATCAGAGCCATGACGTGTGGAATAATTATGAAATAAGTTCTGAGTATTAAATTTATCCATATTTTTTTTAACTAATTTTAATAATTCAAATATGTATAGACAAGGCAGGGTCAAAATTTTATTTTGAGCAAATGCTGTTCGGCATGTTTCTCTAATATTTATTCCAAACATGGAACGTATAGCCCTTTTTTGCAATATAAATACTCTGCTTGCAGATGTTGAATATCCCCAGAAGATGATTCCGTATCGAATTCGAGATTCGAAATTACTGAAATAGTATATCTTAAGAGTCTCTGAACTGGTGACGTAGCGTAATCGTTTTAATGCAAAACAGTTACTTGCACAGTTATTGCATATAAATGTAATATGTGTCTTCCAATCAAGCGATAGATCTATATTAATACCTAAAACTTTATGTGATGTTACTTGTTGAACAGATTTATTGTTGTGTTTAATTAGTACACTCGATGTATATTTTTTTCCAACAGGGTGAAATTGCATAATAAAAGTTTTGTCCTGGTTCATTACTAGTTTTTTGTTGTTAAGATAATGTGATAACGTGAGTAGATTTGTGCTCAGTTTGTGAGCAGAATTATTAATTTGCTTGTCACTTGCAATAATAGTGATATCATCAGCAAAAGCACCATAAAATGTTGACAAATAGTTATCTAAATCATTCGTATAAAGGATAAACAATAGAGGACCCAAAACACTGCCTTGTGGTACGCCAATATCAACAGGCAGCTCCTCAGATTTAGCACCGAGGAAGTCTACGAACTGTTTTCTGTTGCTTAGGTACGACTTCAAGAGTTTATTGCACAAACCTCGCATACCATAACACTCAATACTTTTCAAAAGAATGTCATGATCCACGAGGTCAAATGCTTTAGACAGATCTATGAATAAAGCGATTACCTTATGTCCTTGATCTAAGTTTTTGTATATAAAATCTAGAATACTTAATAATGATGTTATTGTTGACCGATGTTCTCTAAAACCATGTTGATTTGGAGATAAAATGTTGCCAGATTCTAAGAATGTTCTTATGCGTTTCGACAATAATTTTTCAAATATCTTGGAGAATACTGATAATATGGCTATAGGTCGATAGTTACAAATTTTTTTGCGGTCACCTTTTTTATATAAGGGAATAACTTTGGATAATTTTAATAAACTAGGGAAGGTACCCTCCTGAAAGCATTCATTTATAATATGTGTTAGTGGTTCGGCTAGCTGATGGGAACAGAGCTTTATTATTTTAATAGAAATATCATCAGGACCTATTGAATTTGAATTTTTTAAGCTATTAATTGTCTCAACCATTTCTGAAATTGTAACCGGTTCTAAGTATATTGAATTTTCAGTATTAGGTATTATTTGAACATTGATTTTATTACTTTGCATCGTATCAAGCGTCTTTGGTAAGTTTATCAAATAAGAATTAAATTCATTGGAGATTTGTTGTTTATCCGTACTTACTTGGTTATTGATTTCAATTTCAGCGGTTTTGTTTGAGTTTTGATTTAAGTTATTTTTTATAGAGTTGTTAATTATTTTCCACACTGTTTTAGACTTATTTTCGGAGTTATTTATTAAGTTGTCAAAATACATCTTTTTGGCTTGCCTTATAACTTTATTGTAGATCCTTTTATAGTTTTTGTAATAATCCGCATCAATTATGCCATTTTTTTGCAATATAAATAGTTCTTTTAAGTGCACTGATGATACCTTAATACCTGGAGTTATCCAGTTATTATTACTTTTAAAATCAAGATTCTTACTGACAAATTTAAAACACAAATCATAATGGTTGTGTAGTATATCATGGAAAGCTGCATATTTTTGTTCGACAGTTTGATTATTATAAACATTATACCACGTTTCCATATTCAGAGCCGCTCTAAATTTTGAAATATTATTTTTTGATAATGATCGGAATCTATACGTGTTTATATTTTCTGGTATATTCACATTGATAATAATTTTTTGGCCAGAATGGTCCGACAACCCTGTATGTAAAATGTTTTTTTATAAAATTTTGTCATGGAGATTTGTAAGTATATAATCTATTGCCGTACCTGTTTCATTTATAGTTCGGGTAGGTTCATCAAACACAGAATAAATACAATAAGAATTAATAAGATCAGTAAGGTTCAAAGTGTCTTTGTCTTTACATAAATAATCAATATTGAAATCTCCACATATAATTATGTGTGATATATGAGATTTACTAAATATAAAGCTTAAGGTTTCCTCTAATTTATATATAAATATATTTGTATCAGAATCTGGCGTTCTGTACAGACAGATAATACAGTATACAATTTCATTTAATTCAATTTCAACAGCACAACATTCAAAAACCTTATCTACACTTAAATTTACCAGGTGGGTAATATTTTTTACGTTTAGCGAAGTTTTTGTTAGTATCATAGTTCCTCCATGAAGAAACGATTTCCTACAATAGTAACTAGATATACTGTAGCCGGAAAAACGTGTGTATATAATTTCTTGCGATTGAATCCAAGTTTCCGTGATACAAAGCACATCGATGTTTTCTTCAGATAGCAATATCTCTGTTTCTTCAATTTTATTTTTCACACATTGCAGGTTATGACAACACAAAAACACTAAATTTGTTGCTTGACCTTAATTGCTATTCACTATTTAGAGATGCAAGAGTTCGACGTTTGATAGTGTTTAGTTTATTTATATAGCATGGACACTTATTATCATTCGCTTTGTGGTTTATATTATATGTTGTTTTGAATTGATTGTTCGAACGTACACAGTTTGCACAATTTACAACATCAGAAGTACATAGCTTGGCTTCATGCCCTCCAGCACATATATAACAAACTGGAAATTTACTAGTGCAATCTGAAGAAATGTGACCGAAACTACTGCATGTATTACATCTCTTTATATGATATGATTCACTGACACGGCATCTGCTCCAGTTTATATAGAGATGGCCCATTTTTAAAATTATAGCCCTGGTTTTTGGATCAACAGCAACGATGAGATTAACAAGACCATCACTATTTATTTTCCTAACTATTTTAAACATAAAGTTATTTTGGTCAGATGGTATATTATTGGCGTTTAATATGTCAGCAACCAGAGTGTCGTCATCCTGTGGTATGTCAGTTTTTTCAGTACCATAAATTATTATTTTAGGAATTATGTTTTTTGTAAGTGTAATATCACATTGCTGTTCCAATTGAGGCGTTAAAGTATCTTTCAGTTTGTTAACTGATTCAGAATTTTGACAATTTATAACAATCCCATTATTGGAGGTCTTTATTCGGTTGACAGCAATTGATAATTTAGCAGGATTTACTGATGACTTAATTTTTTTACAGAGTTCTTCAGAGCTTTTTGTTGAATCTTTCAATTTGATATATAGCGAATTATTTGGATGTGTTATTTTACTTTTAGCGACCGTACTATAGTTTACTTTAGTAGAAGTGAGCTGCTGTGAATTTTTTTCATTTGGTTCGGTTTTTCTCTTATCATGTTTGATTCTTTTTTGCTCGTTGAAGGTTTATTTACAGAAATTAATTGATCTTGTACGTTTGTTGGATTATTCAATATTGTTTCAAGTATATTGGTTTTTTCTTGTTCGAATTTTTCATATAGCTCAGAGAATTTTTTATTTAATAAGTTTTCAATAGCCCGTTGAATTGGTGGAAGAATAACTAATTTACTGGTATTACATACCTCACAAAACCATTTAATAGAATATGTAGATTTAACAATTTTTGCCTCACTTTTCCTTAAGTCACTGCAATCAATATGGATGGTAGAATTACATAGTCCATCACATTTAATAAAATTATCATCGTTTATAGGTTTTACGCACTTTGCACAGGTGAGCTCTGACGGTTCGTCTTCACTTTCCGACATTGTTCAACTCATCAATATATGTTGTATATTGTAATTTAATGTTAATTTACAATTTGTTCGGCCCTGGAGAATTAATCTAGAGATAGTCCGTGTTGTAAATAGTAATACTCCGGGAATACTGTAGTTTCAAATTATTTAAGGGTGTTTCCAAAAAATTTGAACATATATACTCGCATATATATTTATTAATGCTCTGCATACGCAGGAGAAATTTGAGTAGCTTTTGCGGTACTAAATTTGTAAATATTATTACCTGAAATTGCCATTAATGTCTTATGAATCCCATATTACTTACGTTTTATTTAATTGCAATGATAATTTTCTTACAACTCTTTTCAAAATCTAAGAGTTATAAAAAGAAGGAAACATGTTTTATATTTATTACTACTGTTAGAAACCACAAATATATTCTTAACCTTACAAAATACGATAATGCACTCTAAACCAAAACAACAACTCACGTTCCGATGCGCATAAAAACGAAACGTTGCCAGATTAAGTTAAGTGACGCAGTTGGTTGATTTCTGTGCTTATGCGCAGAGGGGGTGAAGCGAAAAAGTGCGCTGCTTGTTAACTAGTTTTTATTGTAAGCATGGTAGTTTACCTAGGATAAATCCTTATTGTAGGGTGAGACCGACTGCCTTTTTAATCCAAGCAATGGGTACAAAAAAGGGGGGGTTGACTTGCAAAAGATCAGACAGAAATGAAATTTGGTAGGATGGTAGACATACGCCTACTAACGGTAAACCTAGTTTGCGACCTCAGGGGGTGCCGCTCGAGGGGTAGGAGTAGAATACTGTACATCACCGCATTTTTTTAGGAATGACGCCGTTCTTTGGAGTGATATCGAAAAATAAAAATGCAGACTATAAATTTTGCATATTTTTGATATGTTCATTTTTTGCCTGCGACTAATAGTTTCCGAGAAACGGCGCACCAAAGTTGGGGGATGATTTGTAATTTTCAACAAAATAAGATTTTCATCGCGGATTAGTACGAAGATCGATTGTAAACAATTCTCAATATTTTTTTTTAAGAAAGAGCAATATTATGCAAACCAGACTCGCTTTCTTCTCATCATCTTCAGGCATCAATTCTGAAGTTGGGTCGGCAAAACCGTGCTGATCGAGATGTTCTGCAACGTCGTTTTCGTAATTTTCGTCGTCCAAAAGTTGGTCGAGAATATTCTCACAGGACGTCCCATTGCAGTGCAAGCACAGTACAGAGCATTTTAATCCTGCTTTACGGCAACCACAAGCTGCTCCATATGCATTCTGGCATCTGCACGAAATGTTCTTAAGAAGGACCTCTGGAACCGGTTCCCCTGTAATTGATATTGCGTCTAATCCTTTGCTTATCCTCTGCCATTCGGGAGCCTTCTGCACAACCCGCCAAGCCCTGTACTAGATACGCAGGTACGCAGTGAATGTTGTTGGCAAGTGTCTGATGTTGGGTTCTTCGTTAGGGTGTTGAGAGACCGAATTTTCCCCTTACTAAACAGAGCCGATGTAGTGTCGCAGCCACTGAAGGCATGCAAAAAATGTTCTTCGCAACAGCATCGCTATATCGGAAACTCTAAAGCGAATAAAACACTTTCTTCTGGTCCCCCCTAGCCGGTTTTTGCAAATAAACATTTGGGAGACCCAGCGGTCGACAACACGAGCAAATCCACATCTTCCCCAAAAACAAACACTGAAGAAAAAGAAGGAGACATTTCGATGGCAATCTGAACAATTAAATAATCCGAAAATTGCAAATCAACCCCTAACTTTGGTGCGCTGTATCTCGGAAACTATTTAAAGGTCTAAAGTTTAAAAAACATATATTGCTCTACTACTTGATAGCTTAGCTATAAATCCGTAAAGTTCATATTTTCATATTCGTTCGTTTAAATGTTCCCTTAAACTTGAAATTTCCTGGATTGTTTAAAGAAAATATTTTTCCAATATTTGTATTCTAACTCGAAACAAATTTCTACTGCACCCTGAAAATAAACATCTAAAATTTGTTTGTTTTTTTCACTTTTATGCCACATAAATTGACAGTTGAATTTTTTGAAATGTCAAAGTTTAAATTCCAATCAGTGACTGATATAAATGTAAAAAGTAGAAAGCTAAGTAAAAAAGGGGTTGGTTTCCATTTGCACTCATGTGGTATTTATTAAATATTCGATATTAAAATAAAAGTTCAATTTTCTTAAAATACATGTTCTTTATTGGTCTATTGTTTGAAATCAGTAGACCATGGAAACACTTTCTCGTTGCGTTTATTAGGGATAAAGAAGCAGTAAGATTTTGTTAATTATGCAAGAAACACATTGTGGCCAAATTAGCCGAACGGGCCTAATTAAAGAACAAAGTGTAATAAGGAATGCTTTATTAAACTGTGTGTTGTATTTTATTACACTTTATTATTTAAGCACGTTTTGTTTCATTTTCACAAATTTCACAAGGAAAGGAAGAAAATTTGTAATCCTTCTCAATATTCCCTGTTTACATCCATATACCGGATGTCAACGGAGTCATTGACGTCATAGTTTCTAAAGTTTTCAAGGCATGGGAATACAACTTTGAAATTTTAAATGGAACAGCCTGTATATTCTTACATTTTTCCTCAATCAAATGGACTAAAACGGTAAGAGACAAATGTAAACATAAGATTTTTGGAATTGGTTTATTAGCTACGACCAACCAAAATTTCCGAAATCAATCAACTATTACAAATGGCAACATCTTTTAGACACCCAGTAGTTCAATACTAATTTCCACGACAAATCCATTGATACCTTTAAATCGAAAGTCGGTTTGATATTAACGCAGATACACAAGTTCTTTGGTGAGTAATAATAAAAAAATCGAGAAAAGTGTTCCATGGAAATTGAATAAAATTTGATTTTAATGCATTTTATCAACAAAACACTGCAAATTAAAAAAGTGTGCTATGGAAGCAAAAGTAAGTTTGACAAATAATAATACGGGTGTATTGTCACCTAGACAAATTTCCTCTTTATTGTTAATTTTGTTGTTGTTAGTTGTTTTTCAATTGTTATTGTTTAACATGTACACAAGGGATGGAAAATTGGACATTTTATTAATTTTTGGAGAATGCCACAAAAATTCAAGAAACGCTGCAGAATTATATGTTCAAAGGTATCGAACAGACATAATTATATGTGTTTTCAATATTTTCCAATTGTGGAGAAAGAAATCAGGAAAGACCATATAAAATATTGAGAGAAACATACAAATAGAACACGCTAAAAATAGGACAAAAATCTTATTAAAACAATCATTTTTACTTGCTTTTCTTTAACTCACAATGTGTTTTCAGTTTTCACAATGTTTGTGTTCAAATCTTTCATCCTCTATTTAACACACTTCCTGACATAATCAATTGAATTACTAAGATCGGATGAAAATAGAGCATTCCACCGTTACTTTTGCAAATATCCGCACATAGGGGTCGCAGGGGTGAAAATTTATTAAATATACTATCCAACCGGCACCTCCGGCAAAACGTAGAATACAAACGGTTTTTTCGCCTGATCAAAGACTTCTACTTCCGTTTTTTCCTGTAAAAATGGTACGATATTAGTTCCGGTGACATAATGGAATATCGTGAGGTTTATACCTCGGAACCCATCTCCAATGAATTAATGTATGTAAATTGGTTATATACGTTATAAATAATAATTAAAGTATGACTACAAAATAGAAAACAAAAAAATTACGTACGAGTTCAAAGCAAAAGCAAGGCGTTTAGAAGTTATGTATCAACACATACACAGGTATTTTGCTTAGGGTGTATAAAAACCTATGAACATACAGATTTAAATTATGATTTGTTCTTAAGGTTCTTTTCACATATATTGACAAATATTTGATTCATGCATAGGTTTAATATTATTGCAATATCACATACAAAAATCATATTTTATACCTTTTGATATACGCACAGCCTTATTATGTGATTTGAGTGATCACCAAATCAAACTGGTTAAATGATATTAGATTAAAAATAGGGCCCCTTCAAAAAATATAAAAAATCGAAGTTCCCAGTCTTATACACACTAAATCCCAATGTAATATTTTATTCCTCTTAATAATAGAGTGGGGGTGGAATGAGGGTGGTAGAGGGGTGGCTAATATAAAAAAAAGTTTAGAAGCCCTTGGTTCTCGTATACACCCTCAATCTCAATTTAATTTTTTATTCCCTTAAACAATAGGGTGGGGGTGGCAATGGGAGTGGTAAAGGGGGTTACTAATGTCAAAATAGATTTTAGAGGCCTCCTTCTCCTATACACACTAAATCCCAATTTAATTTCTTACTCCCTTTAATAATAGGGTGGGGTGGCAATGGGGGTGGTAGAGGAGGTGGTTAATGTCAAAAAAATTTTAGAGTCCCTTGGTTCTTGTATACACACTAAATCCCTATTTATATTTTTACTCCCTTTAATACATAAGTGTATCAAATTTCAAGTCAATATCATAAACGGTTCCAGAGTAAACGTGCGCACAAAAAATTGAACAGACAGACAGAAAATGTTTTTCGCTCAAATTTAAAATCTCGACGTTTCATGACATCTTAATAATAACATTTTTTTTTTGTTACTATACTTCCACTGGATGTGAAAGTAAAATAACCAATACAACTTTTATTCGTGAACAGTTGCGTGGACATGATTATGTAAATAACTATTTTCTTTCGTTTTTGGTCTATTAAATAACTGTCCCCAAACCAGAAATCGGCATTTAGCAAATCAAATATATATCGTAACAATTACTCTGTCGGTTTTAAACTTAACCACAGTAAATGGGATAATAAAAAGTATTATAAAAAATTTAAAATCAAATTATAAAGTTTTATGCTGTAATTATATAATGATGGCATTTGAGCCACTATGATTCTATGAGGAGTAAATATACGGGGTGACCCAACGAAAACTTTACATGAGGATTTTGGGTGATAATAGTGTAGATATAAAGAAATGCTCGGACAATCCAGCTTTATTTTGGAAGGGTAAAAAAGTTTTTCCTAGTTCCTAGTCAGTTGACAATTCAACAAGATACCGCTCCTCCGCACTATGCTTTGTCTGTTCGCCAGTATCTGGGCCACTACTTTCTGGATTGGAAGGAAGGGTTCCATAAAATGACCCCTATGATCACCAGATCTTTCACCATTCGACTTCATTGGACGATTTATGATAATGGATCACAAACGAATGTCGTCAAATCACCCCAGAAATGCTTCAAAATGTGCGAGAACGTTTTCAGCAGAACCTGTATTATTGCATTCCCTTGCTTTTGACAAAACATAAACGATTCATAGCTAGAATACACTTTCGGATCTAAGAATATGAGAAATATACTTCAAGATATTAATTAATTCCGATTTAAATTTATTACAAATTTATTCAAAATATATCAATAATTTTAACCTAAATCGCCATTTTTCTGGAACTCTACTGAAATTGGGTAACATCCATCATGAAAGATGATTGCCAGATGCACGTAAACTATCATGTCATGTAATCTTAAAGCAAAATGTTACTAGGGCACTTGATTAAACATTAAGCGCAAAAAATACGAATATGTACTATTGCGGTCAAATAAGTAAGATTTTTTATCAAGTAGTTAAATAATGAACACAAAATTTCTTTGTTACATATCACTATACTTATTATTTTATTTTAAAGTTTGCGACTGCAGTTTTTTTTTAGTCTACATTTTCAAGCACACTGAAATTGTGAGGATATTTATACATTACAAAGGGCATTATGTTAGTTTTACAACACGGCGGCAAACAAAGTCTAATTCCCAATTTCTAGCTGATCATTAAGCAGGGTAATGCTTGGATTATTTCTATGTTTCTAAATTTTTCAATAGATTCTAATATATTGAATTTTCTGGATTTTGTTGCATAATGTAGAACTACTAGTTTTTCTATGGACGGAAAATTTGAGTTGCTTTTCCTTTTCTCAAACGATTTTAAATGGTCTGAGTATCTTGGCCTATATAGCAGCTATGACATTCTTCACACGAGAGCTTATAAACTCCCGATTTTTACTTTTTTGTGTTTTCTGTTTGGCATTATAAAGAATATTTGTCATTTTTTGGCTAAGTTTGAATGCTACCTGAAGGTTGTGGTTTTATAATAGATACGAGATTCATTCTGCCAAGGGGCTAAAATATGTTAGAGATATAAAGTCTTTTGGTGATTTTTCTTTGATCTTAGGATAAACTTTACTCACTGTAACGTCTTTTAGTTTTTGTCATTAGAGAATCTATCATATTCACTGACAAACCGTTGTTAGTTGCTATTTCCTTTATGACTTCTTTTTCGTTATTCAGGTTTTTTTCGGACAAGGATATAGCGAAAGTTCTGTTAACGATAGATCTATATGCGCCTATTTATGTGAAAACGAAATTATGCGCGGACGACAAATAAGTGGCGCCATCCATCCGTGCGAGTTGCGAAATTACAGTTTGTCAGTTGACATTTCGTAATGACACTTTGATATTGGCGTCAGCTCTGACAGTGGTTAGCGAGCGACAGTGGTTAGTTGAAATGTTAGTATCTGTAACTTCTTTAATCTCGTTTTCTTCTTTTTTGACCTGAGCTTTCAGCACAGTGCATGTACCATGGCATATAATTTTACAGTGAGAATAGTGTTCCATATGTAAATATAATGGATTACCAAGACAAATGGTGCATTTGGGCGAAGTAAAAAGGGGTATTGCTGAACATCGTTGAATCGAATTGCAATTGCCTGAAATACCAATTAGGGAACAAACAAAGATTTGCCACAACTATGATTTGAGTATAGATGCAGAAGTTCGAGCTTACGCAGAAGATCCGGATCCAACTATACTCAAAATATTGCTTGGAAAAGCTCGAAATTCATGCTTTATATGTGGTGGACTTGAACATCTCATCAGATTTTCTTTAGAAGGTAAAGTTGATATCTTCTGGAGACTGGCATCTTTGTACGTGAAGGTGTAAGAATTTGTGGAGGTCATGTGGCTGATGAAGGACTTCTCTTGCCACCATTATTCAATGGACTTAGAGGTATTACCAGACCATTTAATTTGAAAGGAAGTGATTTAAAACATTTTCTAAATACAGTGCGGAACACTGCCATGAAATATAAATCTATCAATATATTTGAAAGTGAAAATAATTTTTCCGATCAAGGGTTTGAAGCATTAACTCCAGTAAACAAAGTACAGTTTAGGGAACTTTTTGAATTTTGCGATCGCGTTAATATTTACCAAACAAATAGGATAATAACCAAAAAGGATTTATTATGTTTCTTGTACAAATTACGACAAGGACTTTCATATAATTTTTTTATGGAGATGTTCTCTTACTCCAGTCGCCAAGCTGTAAGCTTGGCAATTTCAAAAGTCCGTGTTTCATTAGTAGAACAATTTGTGCCAAATAATCTCGGTTAACAGCCAGGGACCAATACGCTGCTCAACATGTAACAGAATTCCCAAACACTCTGTACAATCCTGAACCAGGAAATCGAAAAGCAATAGCGCATATTGACGGGACATACATAAAAAACCGAAAGTAGAGCTTTCCAAGTGTTACGTCAGTCGTATTGAACACATAAGGGATACCATCTTCCAAAACCAGCATTAATTGTTGCTCCCAATGGACATAATATACTCGATGTTCATGGTCCTTATTTTTCGGACTCTAGAAATAATGACGCGGCAATGTTGAGGCACGAATATGAAAGGGATCTGATTGGCTTAAGAAACTGGTTCGAAGAAGGTGATATTTTTGTGCTGGATAGGGGATATACCGCGACGCCCAAGCCTTTTTGGCTAATCTAGGCATAGAAGTCAAAATGCCTGTAGCCCTTGCTCGCTGGCAGTATCAGCTTACCACTGAAGAGGCGAATTCATCCCGGTTGGTCACACAGACCATATAGATTGTGGAAACAAGAAACGGCCATATTAAGAGTATTTGTAAATTCTTCAAAGATGCAGTACCAATGCCACAAGTCCCTCATATTAGAGATTACATCAGAATAACATGTGCGATAATTAATATATATCATGAGCCAATTAATATGGAGGGAGCGAATTTTGTGCTCGCTCGTAGAATGTTAGACCGGGTAAATGAAATTAATACTCTTCAAGTTAGAGTGGAAGAAGAGAGACTCCTCCAAAGACGGGGTAGATGGCTACCTACAGAGGAAAATCACATGCTCGATTTTCCACGTCTTGCATTGGAATATCTGAGAGATCTAACATTTGGAATTTTCCAGATAAAACTTGCCCCATCCTATGTACAAGACAACAGGCAAGATTTAGGGTACATTTGCAAATCTGAACGTCGTACGTTAGGTACATGTTCGCATATAGCTAGCGTACTTTGGTACCTTGGATATGCTCGCCATGAAAAATATGTAAAGTATCCTTCGACAGATATTACTGATACTGCAAATAGGCATAATCGGAACCAAGAACCTGTTATTGTATAATAATATTATGGTTAAGTACATTGTATGTATGTATGTACCTACTTATGTATTACCTATTATATCGTGTCGTTTCCATGTTGTATTAATTATATTAGGTTATACTAAATAGTGTAATTGTGGCATCATTTTTTTATATAACTATTATGTAGATTACATATTGAACCTTAATCTAAACCTAAACATACTTACTAATAAAATATGAAAAAGTTGCATTTTTTCTCAAAAATAATTTTTTTTTCTTTGGCGCCCTCTAACGCTGAAATTAGCCTGTAGAACATAGTAACTTTTTAATGAGTTTGGATCAGAATGACTCGGGCTGCAACATATCAAAAATTCAGACAATTTGACCGGAAGCCAATTTCACCTATAGAAATGTGCGGTGTCTTTTAATGTTCTATGTATTCCTTGAGTGTCTACTGAACAGCAAATTAGAATGGTTTTTTTTATACATTTATTTAACGTCGGCCTATTTCCGCTACTGAGGCCTAACACCGACGCCTGTAGACGAGCTACCCCCAACCAGGAATTTTGCCGAACCTCTTCCCTTAAGAAGAGTAGGGATCTTTTACTTGCCTAACATTTAATAGACAAGGGACCGACGGCTTTACATCCCCTCCGAAGGATGATATATCTCCTATACAACCCTCGCCTAAGGTTGTATAGCTTCCGCGCATACACTGATATACAAGCCGCTGGAAGATGTGTGAGGCGAGAACGCGGTTTCCGTTGGAATGGTCACCCATCCAAGTACTAACTGCGCCTGTCGTTGCTTTACATAGAATGTTTAATTGACATTCTAATTTGACACTTTTTTCTAGTCATTTAACGTCAGAATATTTCCGTGACTAAGATCAATCTCCGACGGCTGGAGAGGAGCTCTACCCCCAGCCAAGATTTTTTGCTTAATCACTTCTCTTTTGGAGAATAGGGATCCTAACATTTAATAGATAAGAGACCGACTGATTTACAGTCCTTCTGAAAGATGTTATGTCTACTACGCAATCCGCACCTAAGATTGCCTAGCTTCTGCGTATACACTGAAAAAAAGGCCTACGCTCGCCCCCTTACTTGAACAATAAGAAAAATGTTAATCAAATATTACCTGTATTATTCGAGTTATCAAATTTGTACTACGGTACTATTATCGTGTCATATAATACCATTATATGAATATATTTGTTTCAACGCATGTAAAATAGTTAATATTAATTTTAAATATAATATTTTGTTTAGTTACAGACATAAAACCAGAGACAATTTCAAAGTGTCCGATACTAACAGAGTGCCCGTTTCGAGCTGAACAGTGTAGTGAGGATGACGATTGTTCCGTAGATGCAATCTGCTGCAAAAGTCCTTGTGGGAAAGTGTGCACCAAACAATTGTTTACAGGTATGTCATAACAAGACTTTTTGGTTTATTATGCATTATATTTCAATATTAAGGGCTTGATGGTAAATTAAGGCAATTTGATCTTAAATACGAAATTTCAGTCTATGAGACACACATAAGTGTCTGGGGTAACTGAAGTGAATTATCTTTTTAACCGATTTCAAAACAGCTCGATACAGCTAACTTTAATTTAATTAAGGGTTATTTTGTACATGATTTTTATCCTGGGGCATACTATGCATGTCTTAGATATAAAGAGTGACCCATGTAAAAGCGGGGCACCTCTACAATATTTATTTGTTGGTCGATTTAAACGTTTTTTTTATCAGTTGAATTTTAGAAATTATAACCATCAGTTATTCAATATTGGCAATATTTGTTTTCTTTAAACATGCTCCACATTAGGGATAATTATTTTTATTAGCAAGTCTTGCAATTATTTTTATTATCAAAGCTGGCCTTGGAATATTATGTAAATTATAACAAAGCCCATAAACCAAAAATTGTCAGACCTTACAAAGAGGCGATATTGATAATATTGCTTTTAATTATGCTATATTTCTGTTAAATAACAATATTGTTAAATTTCGGTCATATCCATTTGAAGGTATTTTGGCCTTGAAAAAAAATTGAAATAGGCCTTGAAATTTTCCACCATAGTAGAGTTATTGAAAAAAAAATCGTTTAAATCGACCAACAAATAAAAATTTTAAAGAGATGCCCTGCCCTGCTTTTAAATGGGTCACTATGTATATATTTTTTATCAACTTATTTAGATTACCGTCCTGGCGGAATTTAGCTTTAACTATTCCACCACTAATACTCCAGGAGACAGCGATCTTTTTCACCTAATCATTTCATGCCGGCTGATTTTAACAGTCATAGCAGTCACTATGTTGCAAATGTCCAAAGCGACCGTCAGCTGCTCCAGTGGCGGTGGAGGCGGTTGTGGGAGGGTGTGGAACTGTGGAAAAATTGTTTATAAAATTATTTCAGGCAAGCTGATTTTTTTTTTATAAACTATTGACGTTAGACAGCGTTAAAAAAATAGTCAGTTGCGTCATGAAGGGAGAATTAAATGTCAGCTGGTCGCTTTTAGCTTTATTTAACTTGCAATGTTTGTTTGTTTGTTTAGGTCAAATCTTGCAATCAAAATTTCAATTAGTTCTAATTAAGCTAGAGCTTTGAAATTTTGCACGTGTATAAGTCCGGTGACAATACACTTAACATTTTCATATAAGAAAAAAACAAGATGGAGGACGACTTTACCGTTTATGATCCGATGCGAGTCAAAATCGATATCTGAGGGTTTTTGAGATCGCCATTATGAATTCTTGATCAAAATTTAGAAATTCAAAATGACGGCGCCAATATGGCGGACGATTTTTGTCATTTATGGTCCAAATCGATCAAAATCGATATCTGTGGGTTTTCGAGTTCGCCGATTACGAATTTCTAGTCAAAAATTTAGTTCAGGACGGCGACTTCGGCGGACGACTTTACCGTATAAGATCCTATTCAACTCAAAATCGATATCTGGGGGTTTTCTAGGTCGCGGATTATGAATTTTTAGTAAAAATTCAGGAATTCAAAATGGCGGCGCCAATATGGCTGACGACTTTTGTCATTTAGATCCAACTCGATCAAAATTGATATCTGGGGGTTGTCGGGGTCGCGGATTACGAATTTCTAGTCAAAAATTTAGTTCAAGATGGCGGACGACTTTACCGTTTATGATCCGATTCGTCTCAAAATCGAATCTGGAGATTACAGCATATCTAAAAAGTAAAGAATAAAATTATATAAAAAATATTTTTGAAAAAAACTTTCATTTAAATGCTCTAAAAAGTAGAAAATAAACATTGAAGTAAATCAAACCCATCATTTTGTTACATTATATAATTTTTTTTATGATATAAAAGCTTGTCGCCAGCGATCTCCTTTACACACGAAAATTTCGCGACAAGCTTTTATATCATAAAAAAAATTATATAATGTAACAAAATGATGGGTTTGATTTACTTCAATGTTTATTTTCTACTTTTTAGATATGCTGTAATCTCCAGATTCGATTTTGAGACGAATCGGAGCAGAGTTTTTTAAATATTTTTTATACAGGGTGGACCACTAATAATAGGCCACACTTCAGGGGTAGATTCTTTAGGCCAAAATATGAGGATGAGGATATAACCAAATATGCTTTAGTAAAATGTTGCTGTGGAAAAAAGATACAGGGTGTCAAAGTTCAAATTATTTTTTCGTTTTTTGCAATAACTCAACAGCCTCTTGCCTGACCTGCGCCAAATTTGATAGAGGAACTTTTTTTTATTCTAAGAAACAATTTATATATTACATCACATTAGATCATAGAAGGCGCCTGTCTCTGATGATGAATTTTTTTATATTTTTTCTTGACGAAACGTTGTGGTACTGTCATGAGCAGAAAAAATAGGACAACTTTTTTTCTCTAATATAAATCTGTCTCTATATGAATATGTAATGAGTAGCCGAAATAAAACAGATACCACTTTTAATTTATTTTTTATTTTAATGCTGTAGTTATTGCTATAGTAAATGATGGATGGTTAATGAGACAAATTGCTGCACTGCGTTATAACATTAACAAAAATTTGGTGTGTAACATTTTAAGAAAGTAGAGCATAAACGGTACGATTAGTAGAAATCCTGGATCAAAGGACAAAGGATATCCTACTTAACAAGAAACTACAAAATAATATTTCGTTATTGCACCATTTCTATTTATAACGTCTATAAATCTGTTTGGCATATAATTAAATAACCTTATACAATAATCATTAGTAATAATATTTTCCCATGCATTATTTACTATTTACAGCAATTCTTCGGCATTCCGTGGTCTCACATTTCGTTTTTGGATACTTTTACGAGTAGTCCCCATACTTCTTCCACAGGGTTAAGATCTGGACTATGACTGAGCCAGTTAAAAACATTGATGTTGTTATCTTGAAACCAGTTAGTTATGGTATGAGCAGTATGAACGGAACAATTGTCTTGTTGAAATATGAACTCATTGTTAGGAAATAATTGTGACACAGAAGGGAGCATAATATTGTCTAAAATCCTAATATACGTTTCACTATTAAATCGTTCCTCAATATGCCACAAAACACCAGGACCACGTGCCGATATCCAATCCCCCATATTGACGGAAAATCTACCACTTTTATCATTGCTAGAAATATATTTCTCATCGAATCGAGTATTCGGAGGGCGGTAAACACGAATACGACCGCTGTGTGTTGACTGAAAATTTTTTCGTCTGTAAAGATTACATTGTTCCAAAAATTTACATCATGCGCTAAAAATTCAAACGCAAATCTTACTCGAGCTTCTTTATGTTCAGCTTTAAGTAAGTATTTCTGTGCTGCTGCATGACAGCGTAGCTCCGATTCTCTTACTCGCCGGAGACCAGGAAAATTCGTTTCTTCAGCAGCTTGAATAACTGAGTAAAATGGATTTTCTACTAAAGCATTTACCAATTGCAAATCTTGTTGTTGAGTTGATATCCTTCGTCAGGATTTCGACTAATCGTACCGTTTATTCTCCACTTTCTTAAAATTTTTGTCAATATTAAAGCGCAGTGCAATTTGCCTCATTGACCATCCATCTTCTGCTTTAGCAATAACTCCAGATTTAAGTAAATCGCTTATATGAGGCATATTAGTTCTTTGCACACTTGCAATGGCAACTAACTGACAATGTTACAAAAATTAAAGTTAGATGTACACAACTAGATTTTAGCAAAATACCGTTATAAGACTTGTCCTATTTTTTTTGCTCACGACCGGACTTCTGATCAGAAAATCACACTTAGTCCATTGAATGAGTCGGACGAAGTAACAAAGGTTTGCGATTCGGACTAGACAATGCACCCCCCCCCCCCCCCCCCGGTTCGAGGGTGCTGAATCGATTCCCGGGTGCATATTCTTATCGAGCGTATGCTATCGCAGAGACGGAAGTAACCGATAAGGCAGGGTCTTGAAGGGCAAGGGAGTGTTGTTTTCTCCCTTTTAAGGTGTGAAAATTCCACCCCTTCGAAGGGTGAACACAACCCCCAAGGATGATTACGCAACTCTGGTCACCTGCCACCTTTCTCACAGAAACACCTCGTGCAAAATATCAATCTTTTTTCCATAAAAAATATCAATTTTCCAACCCCCTGAGGGGAGGAATCCTGGTGTAGGGGTGGCTGAGGTCAGATCCCTAGAAGGACCTTCCATTCTACTCGAGGGAATAACAATTGGTCGAAAAACTGGGGAAAATAGACGGGTTCACGGAAAAGGGCACTTTGGGGGTGGTTTTTGGCTAATTTGAGGGGGTTGCCGAGGCAGAAAAATTGGTTTGACCCCGGGAATCGACTCAGCACCCTCGAAAACGGGGACGGCACATTATCTAGTCCGAATCACAAACATTTGCCAATTTCATTATAAATCCCTAGACTTTAAATTGACTAACTTTGTTTCATTAAATTTGAATTTGTTTTTCAAAAAATTATTGAAATGTTTAACGGCACTTTCCTCGAAAACGGTTGGAGTTATCAAGTTCTACCAAGTGTACCTTTTATACGTGGAAATGACGCCCTCATCGAATTTTCTGGTCGGAAGTACCACAACGTTTCGTCAAAAAAATATGAAAAAAATTCATCATCAGATACAGGTCCTGCGGCGCCCTCTATGATCTAACGTAATGTAATACATAAATTATTGTTTCTTAGAATAAAAAAAGTTCCCCTAGCGAATTTGGCGACGATCAGTCAAGAGGCTGTTGAGTTATTGCAAAAAAATGAAAAAATAATTTGAACTTTGACACCCTGTATCTTTTTCCACAGCAATACTTTACTAAAGCATATTTGGTTATATCCTCATATTTTGGCCCAAAGAATCTACTCCTAAACTATGGCCTATTATTAATGGTCCACCCTGTATATTTTTTTACTGGTCCAACTGACGACCTTTACCCCAATGCGTATTCAGTTGATTGGAATTTTCTAATTTTATTTTATTAGAACTATTACATTTCCAAATTTCAAACGATCTTTTAACAATTCACCGAAAATACAGGTAGGTAAAGCCTGCACAGCAGAGCTCTGGGCATTTAGTAGTTTATAAGCATTTTATACCGGACCTTCTCCCTAAAACCCCGAAAGGACAGCTGTTTCCAGCGTGTTGTTCCCCATTCTTAACGAGTACCCGTGAATTTATAAACAATGGCACAAGTGAAGCCATTTTGTGTGTTCTGCAGTTATAAAACTGGAAAATTAATAGTTTTCACTGCTGATACAACGCAGAAGTCATTCCAAGTTCTATAGATTATTTAGTGCACTACGAGCGAAATATAGAAAATGAAACATTCGGTTCAGGTTTATGTTCTTCGTTGCTAGGATTTCGTGCTCTCACAGCTTCTACGAAATTCTCAAACGTGTATTCAAGCCTTGAGTGACATTACAAATTTACCCAATTGTAATTTAGATCAGCTTTTTGCAACACTGGAAGATTATGTTTGCAGACTGCATGTATTTAAAGGAATTAATGATGTGAATGTCGCTCGCGTAACAACTTTCAAGAAAATATGTGGCAATAATGATAATCACGATGTGCTGCAATTATAAAAAAGGTTTGATAGTTCTATGTTCGCGTGTTGTAAGTCTGAGCTGCATCAACATTTTCCTCGTACTTCTTTGGAGTCATGCTCGTCTTCTAATACCATCTGAGTTATTGTCTACTGAGTATGGATGGGAAGGGAAAGATGACAAATATTTTTTCAAATGGGTCGACGGAGATCAGTTGCCACCATCCATCAGAAGCATAATCAGTATTGACGAAAATCCTCAAGGTATGAAAACTTTTTCTTTCTACGTTTCCGGCCAAAAATGTTGGCCAACATAATTTCGTTGGTTAATTGATTTTGTTACAGATGACGATGAAACAGAAGAGAATGAAGATCAAGGTGATATAACTATAAATATTTCCGATGGTGACAGTGATGAAGATGAAGATGTCGATGAGTTCAACCAAATATAATGAATGAAATCTGATTATTTCAATTATATTATCGATAAATTAATAAAAAGACCTTTAAGTGTACTTACCTGAATCTTATACATTATTGATATGCAGACTTTACTTACCTGTATCTTCGGTAAATTGTTAGAGGATCGTTTGAAATTTGAAAATATAATAGTCGTAATAAAACAAAATTCGAAAATTCTAATCAATAAAAATAACTGTAAAAACAAGCTTGTCAATCAAAGCTCATTGTTGAGAAAGGTCTGTGGAAAGTAATTATAAATGATAAAGAAAAGAATCCAATATTTCGTATATTTGCAAAAATCATTTTTGTTGCAGATTTTGACAGAAATATTTTTGTGCAGTTTTTTTATCGAGTCTTTAATTGCAGGATGTCAAACGTTAAGAATGGCAGCTTCCAGAAGAGCAAAAGCATTGGGAGTGGACAACAAACGGATCAGAATGCCGAGGTGCAACAAAATGGGAGGATTCGAACCCGTCCAGTGTGACAATGAAATAGTTAGTTCATGCTGGTGTGTTGATGAGGCAGGATTTGAATTGGCAGGGACAAGAGCACCAGCTGCATCTTTAGTAAACTGTACAGGTATGAGTTCCTCAATATTATTTTGTGCATATTACGTGTTTACATCCTCCAGTAAACACATCCAAACGTAGGTTCAATGATTGAAACACAGATTGTCTCTAACCACTGATTTATTATCACTAAATTATAATAATTAGTCCTTACAATAACACACTAGTTATAACTTTCATCTACTATAGTCTAATACTATATATAATTTACAACTTTTTTTTATCTTATCCGATCACTTCTCATCTGAACTGTACTGAACTTAAATATCACTTGCTCATCTAATAGATAACTGAACTCCGTGCGTTGGATCCGCTTCTTATATATCCGTGGCGCTTTATTCTCGATTCGCCTTGACCTTTCGGACAACATCTCGATCCTTATAATCTGTCCTTCCAGATGATTCTACCGTCTTCTAATTCCATCCGTAGTAATGGTAGTTCACCAGTTGGCTCAGAGATCGCGTCGTTTTACTAGTAGCTAATAATGAAGGTCTCCTTTCACTCTGCTACCAGGGATTGAACCTCTCTCCGTAAGAGGGCGGCACATAACAATATCTATTGGCTTGAATAATTCATATCAATACACCGTTGAGAGCGTACATTTAACCCCCTCTACATGTTTATATTTCTGATTGTTCGTACGTATTCCTCATTTCGTAAACCAAATTCAGATTATATTCAGAATAAGATGTCAGAGAGATGATAACGCATAAACATAGGATTGAGATACATACCAGTGGCCTAGAGAACGGTGCAGGAGGTCTTCCTACCAAAGACAGATCGTACCATATGAACAGACTCAGACATCCTTTTTTGAAAATGCTAGAAAGGACTATAAAAGACATATAAAGGATGGGGTACTGGTGCTATTACCAATTGCACTGGATAGAGAGATCCTAGTTGATATTCAAAAATGTCTACCACGTTTTCATCTTCATCATTTTTTAACATGTAGGTTGTAGATTGTTTCAGAGGTCGCTTGGCTTTGAGTAGCCTTACTTCACTTCGACCTAAAAGATCTTTTGTGAATTACCCTATACCTAGTTGTTCCCTAGTATTCCAAGACTTTTTACAAACCTTGTGATTTTCATGGGGGCTAATTTCCCTGTCTTCAGGCGTTAATTCCCCCTGCCCTAGGAACTTTAGCCTAATGCGGATTAACACCTTGCATTCACAAAGTATATGTTCCACACTTTCAGCTCCAGTATTGCAATATCTGCATTTGTCGTCTACTGCCTTGCCCATATTCTTGAGCCTGGAGTATTCCTGCAGTAGGACTTTTTCTGATCATTTTCCCATTTTTGGATCTCCTCCATTATGTGTCCTTTGGCCAGGCCACAAAACGGTGCAGTTCCAATGAATGGTGCTTCAGCTACTTTTTTTCGCAAGGCTGTCAGCAAGTTCAATACCTTGTACTCCCTCATGCCCTGGCACCCACATCAATGTAACCTTGTTGTTGTTGTTAATTAGAACTTTGGTGTTAGCAATCGCTCTGATAAAATAAGTTTACTGCAAAACAGAGGACAAGAACCATGTCCTGTTCGTGCATTATAGAATGTAAGTGATAATGAGACTTTAACACTCATGTAAGAGATCATAGAATGTTGGGGGAAAGCTCCTTTAATTGAATAAACAACTACAAATCCCAAATTGTATATGATTGTTCAACAAGGTGAACAGGGTGAATCGATGTAAATCAAACAGACAAGACGCCCCTGTTCAGTACTCGACGAAAAGTATACCCCTAAAAATAAAAGCAAGTATACGGGGTGCGGGGACCCCAGTACTGACCGTTGGCCTGAACAGTTTGTAGTTTGTAAGATAGAAAAGTAATTGAGTGCAAACCCACAACCGCGGTGTTTGTACTAGAGCCAGGGAACTCTTTATTAATTTGAGGGATCGTTATTAAACAATCATAGAAAACTAGGCATTCGCAGGTGAGAAATATCTCACAATAGTTTGACTGGAAAATATCTTAGTGAAATCTTACATGTCAATCCAGGCACACGGCAAGCCTTTGATAGTAAACAACTGAAGTATAATGGAAGCTAAAGTTTCTTGTTATTGCATAAACTCTGAAAATATATAGTTCTAGAATATAAACTTGTTATGGTGCAAACGTAAATCTTCCTAGCAAAATATTCAGTATGTGAAATTTCACCTAAACTAAGGATTGAAATAATAACGGAGTAGCTTGTAATATAATTGCATCCTATTTTCTTGTTAAATAACAAAGCTAATATTTTATAAAAATAATCGAATGAAACTAGCTGGACAATTACTGTGGTGACAGAGCGTTAAGCACTTTGTCAATAAACTTCCAGTGATGACATCGATGCAGGCTCAGTCTGAGTAAAAGACTCAACAAACTAGGTGCGTACTTGGTTAAACAAGACAGACGTCTCCGTCGTAAGTGACCATCGTGCCAAGACTCAGTGTAAATGCTCATAAGCTGCAGGGAAATTTCCCTAAAGTTGATATTAACATGAAAATCTCCGGGTTGATTTTAATTGTCACAACAACCACTTATCGAAGATGAGAACAAACCCACGACTGCGGTGTTTGAACTAGAGCCAGGGAACTCTTTGTGGTTATAACAACAATGAAAATAAATCAAGAGATTATGTACGATTTCCGTAGTTGACAGCAAACAGCCTTGTAAGATTTTACAACTGCGATGTTTTTAACATTTGGGTCAATCAGAACCCCAGCTGTGCCTGGGATGACTTTAGTAAGAAACTACCGGTCACCCGACCATCTGGGGAGCCCACGACTATACGGAGCGTCGAGTCAAGTGTAATGCAGTAACAGCCGATTTAAAAGTAAAAGCAATGTGTTGGGTCCGGTTCCCTCAAAATGCACCTATTTCAGTGAGTCCTCTAGACAAACAAATGCCTGCAGAAATGCAGCCTGTTAGTTATTGCTAGAAACTTTTTGCATAAATATTATTAAAAGCCTGATATAAAATGAATATCCTTGATACCACAAACAAGCCAATTTCCCCTATTCCCCCCAAACCAGAATGTAAAGTCAATAACGCAGAGAAGTAAATAGGGTTTATACTTAAATAGTTATGTTGGTGAAATTGTCGTCGTGCAAATTGTCAAGTTATGCTCCAGCAGTCCAAATCTTTTAGTAGCCAGATTGGATTTATTCGTAGAATTAATTGATGTCTTTAGAAAACTAAGCGGGCTCGAGTATTTGATCGTCGACAAGCGTCCTGCAATTAGTATCTCTTATTATCAAATTCAGAGGGTTCGAAAATCGACGACAAACATCCTCGATGAAATTTGCTACTACTGGAATAATTATTCTTCCGGGCAAACTGAGAGGGCTCGTAAACGTCGGCAAGCATCCCCTATCAGTTCTGCCTGGAGGTATAGCATCGCCTGGCTTTTGTTCTGTTCTTCCAACAACGCGGTTCCAAAATCACAGTGCCAATTCCCTCATATCCTGAACGTGACTTGTATATTTGACACATGAGATGTGGCTCCGGTATCCTGCCTATCTTCGTCTTATACGTTTGCTTAAAGTTGTCCTATTCACTTCACACACAATTCTCGACGCTTTGGTGGTTTTACTAATGCATTAGTCTTGTTTTTAAAACTGCCAAGTTTTAGATAAGAAGTAATAACCATGTTACAAGCTATTTTAAAGTGGCACTTGACATATGTACAACTTTCTACCCCAATAAATTAAAACGCAACGGCGCCCTGAAGTCGGCTATCATTTGGTATTTAGAAAACAGTTTCTGTTGTAAAATTAATATTTGCTTAAATTTGGAAATGAAATTAAGAATGTAATGTTTAAATAATTTCTTGTTAATTGTAGTTATAAAAGCGATATTTCCCTGAATTTAAAACAAATTTAAGACTTATTTTTAAAATAGGATAGCCTCAGGGGCGGTCCGCTTCAATATGCGGACGACTAGCTGGTTTAAGCCGGAGCAAACAGTCGTAGATTCGGAGTACTTGTAAGAGATGTGAAACTTACCCTCTTTGAATGTATAACGTAAAAGACAAATTTTTGTTTTGTTCGAGAAAAGGAGACAATGAAAAATTGATATCATTTGGGCACCATCTATAGTTAATAATTAGTTGAGTTGTCTCTTTTTTTTTTTCGTAAAACTAGTCGCCTATAGACGGGACTGAAATTATTGATTGGTAAGGGAAATTTAAAAAATTGTATAAAAGAAATCATAAAATATATTACATAAATAAATAAATTTTATAATGTGAAGTTATTTGAAATTATAAATTTAGGTGAAATCATATGTTTATAAAATTGTATCAGCGAACAAAGAACAATTAATACCAAAAAAATTAATAATGCATATTATACCAATCTCCTAGATTTCCAGACTAAGTATGGTTGAAGGTGGAAAGCTCTAGTACTGCAATTCAGGCCCCAATTGTCTCATGGCACATCCAATCTAAATATCTTTGGCAATTTATTCTTGCAAGACTATATTTTTCAAAGGAAATTTATGTGTGAAGAATGTAGAATAGTCTCCAACCATGCGGCTTGGAAAAGTAATTATCGTAAACATAAATGCAAAGCTACGTAAAATTAAACGTAAATGGCAAAATATTGCTAAATAAAATCTACTTGATACGTATGTATTATTGTTTAATATATAAAAGTAAATGTAGAAGCAGAATTAAAATTTAGAAGTAGAATAAATGTTGAATAAATTTAAATTTAATGTAGAATAAATGTAGTATTAAATTTAATGTAAAATTGTATATATGTAGTATTTTAATTACTTATTCAATTAAAAAAATTAATTAAAAAAATGAAATTGTAATAAGGACAAAATTGAAAATTATTGAAATTTAAATTATTAATAAACAAATTTTACCTGGTTGTATTAATTAAACACACGAAATGTGGATTGTAATATAAATTACTGGGGATCTCGCAGAACATTTGAAAGTCTAAATCAGATTAAAATCGGCAGGCAAATGATCTCTTGGTGATTTTAACTAATAAGGTAAACTTTTTTATGTTACAATCTGAAATACGGTACCAGTATACAAACTTGAAAAATCTACCTTTTACTAATTAAATGGAAAGCTGTAAAATGTAAAAAATGGTACAAGTGTTCCCATCTGTTGATGAGCGACTTAAGCGCACAGCCTCGTTTCTTAGTTAGATTTCCTTACTCAAGCAAATTACAGAATCGATAAAGGGAATCTATAATTTCTACATAAGTGAATAAATGGTATTTATTGCAAATATAACGTCCAAAAGAACTGCCGTAATAAATAAAATTGTTTACAACTGTTTTGTGAAAATTTAGTAAATAAATTACATCATATAGGATACACTATATAACAAATGAATGAAATGTTTCACAGGTAAGGAAAATAACCAGATGTATATAGTAAACAAAATATAAAAATGAAATACAAATGAATGTAAATGTTTCTGTAGCTTGGCATCGACAATGGGTCCTGAAGTGCTGTAACAGAACAGAGATACATAATTTAAGTCCACTTTACATTAATGCAATATTGCAGGTGGCATGCAATTTTTTATGGCGCAAGCGTACATCGAGCTACTTCGATCAGCTGATGGCAATATTTTTCATTGCATTGAAATAACGCGTTCTAATTTGATTGCATGGCAGATACAATATAGTTACTTTATTTGGGAATGTTTGAGTTGCCAACTAAGCATTAAAGGAACTAAAGCAACAAACAACCTATATTTTAGAGTCTTATTGTTTGTAAAACTTAGACATGCTGAGTAATGAAAGTATGGAGAAAAGCTGCCAGTAAGTTTGGTTTATTACAATTGTTTATCTTGTAATATTCTTATATTCTTTTTAGATTAACTTTTATAAACAATAAACATAACTTCATAAAAGTTTTTCTTTTCGTTTGCTTGGTAGTCCCAAAGATTTTACAAAATATTGCAGTAGTGTAAAGTGCTTTCAAGATGCAAAACTTATCACGTAAAGTTATGCGTGCTATCCTTTTCATTGCATTGCATATGCATGCCATCCTCTTCATTGCACTGCATAAATGTAAAGCCGCTTTTAGTGTTAAAAACATGACTGAATTCCTAAGATACAAAAATAGGTACATAAAACAATGTGAAATAATTTAGCAATTATGCAAAGAAAATTCTGATAGTTGAAACAGTCTCACTTACAAAAACTGAATCAAAATGCTATACAGATCGTGCTAAATATAAGTAAAATACTAGTTATTATATTAAATTGTTAAATGGACATAAGCCATGTAACAGTCTGTAATTGCCGGACGAACGAAGTGACAGACTCGTCACAAAAGTATCACTTTTACTCCTAATAAAACAATATACTATTAAAATTGTTTCATACAAATTACTGGAAACATGGACAACATTTTGCAAGAAGCCTACTAGGTTGACAGTTTCAGTTCTTTTTCAAGTTAATAATGAAAAAAATGAAAACGTCCCTAGACGTGACAAGCCATGATATATTTCAAATATTAATGAAGTAATACATGAGGCCGTGAAGTAAAAGCGGCCAAAAAAATAAGAAGTCTCATGGATAGCCGCGTGGATTAAGGCGCGAGGTAGCAATCGCGATTAATCACACGGCTGTCGCGCCACCGGGTTCGAATCCTGGCTCCGGCACTGGCACTGTCGGTGGAAATGGTTGTATGTCCGCGTTTTTATAATGTGGAGCCCCTTCCGCACAAGCCTCTGGCTTCTGGAATTGAGGGTTGTCTAATTTCTGTGGTATTTTTTTTTTTAGTACGAAGAGATGACACTTTAGAAATGCCGTCAGATCCGATAAACATCATTTCTTGTTACAGTTGCCTAAAAAATATTGTACGTAACATGTCCGAAAAGTTATTTACCGAACTCTCAGGCGTGCTTATTAAGTAAATTGAAACTGTAATGTACATAATTATAAACTACAATTTATTCCTTTCAAACGGTAAATTTTTCATTTCCATAATTATATTAAAGATTGTCATTTACAGTTTATAAAATATCATATTTTTCTAGACCTTCCTCTATACTTATTTGTATTTTATTCTCGAGAAGACTTAAACATAATTATTTTATTGTTCCTAATTTGCTATTTACCGTAGAAATATAATAATACATTTCCATTTACCGTAATCGTGTCAACGTAGTTTATTACATAAATTATAATATGACTTGGACTGCAATAGTAAATGTGCAAATAATTACATAAAGAGCATTTTTCGTGTTGGATCCTATTCAATCTCATGTTTACAGCTATTTACTCTGAACTAAATACATATTAAATTGGTAAGTGTAATGCTGCAAATCGGGTCACGGTTAAATTAAACATCCGTTTGATAATGGTTTCATAAATCTGGTGAGAATGAAAATCAAGAATAATAATCGATATAAAAAGAAGAGGGAACGGAACTTAATTAATTATTCAGTTACGAAGTTTACCTCATAATTAGATTATAATCATTAGTGATGGTCTAATTACACTTATTAATTGTTTATTTAAATTAATTATATATTTATATATAATTTTAAAAAACGGTTTCCGCAAACACCTTATTCAATAAAAGAAGGAAAATTTACTATTTAATTTATTCGGATACTGATAATAACAGGCATTAATATTACTAAATTACTCGAAAGCTTTCGATACCATTAATTATGAAATATTATTGAATATTCCTTAAAATTTTTTGAAAGTTATCTTCTTAATCGTAAGCAGTGTGCGGTGACTATATAGTAATGGTATTTCTGCCTTAAAACCAATTAGGTGCGGGGTACCTCAGGGTTCGATATTAGGTGCCGTTCTATTCTCTCTGTACACATGTGATTTTAGGAAATGTATAAGTCATGGTAAGACTTATTTATATACCGATGATAGCCAAATTAAACATTCCTTTGACCATCGTGACTATCTCTTAGCCAATGACATTAATCAAGAACTCAAGCTTCTTGTTGCCATATCCACTGCTCGTCAATTTAACATCAACCCGTTTAAATCTACTGTACTAATCTTTGGTCAATTTCGTCAATCTATTCAAGATCTGTTGAAAATTGCCATTAATGACGATGTGTTACCTTGTACGAAAGTAGCTAGAAATCTAGGTCTAGAGCTTGACACTGATTTGCTCTTTAAAAATCATGTAATTAAATACTTAAAGGGGAACTTTTTCGATTGCAACAGACACTGGACCGCTAGATGGCGCCTGCTGACTATTTTACATGTCGCTATTCCAAAGATATCGAAATGTACTAAATAGTCAAGTAATCCTCGTGTCGGTCGTCACATGCCTACCTTGCACTGACGAGAGCCAACAGCTCGAAACTGCAGTCTGCAAGTGGTGTGTGACGACTGGCACGAGAGCTCCTTTAAGTAGGATCAGTTTATCGGCTGGTGTTTGCTGCAATCGAAGCATTAGCGTTTTGATGGTAATATGCAATTATTACACTTAACGCGCCAAGCTTGTAACTTGTAATTCAGCGCTCGGCGGGGCACATAGCCCGGAGAGTAGCTGTTGGTTGCAGTCTGGTTAGTTTCCTTATAGTAAAAATAAGGATTTATAGAGGAGTTTGCGACTAAAAATAATACGTTTTAATGAATATTATAATGTTTGTTGAAAAGCCTAACATTATCTTTCCGCCAAAAAAGTTCTGTAACTCGATTTTTTCAAATGGAACACACTACTATAAGTTATGTCATCAGATGAAATATTAAATTACCATCTCACTGATACATTGTAATATGTATTTATCTGTAGTAGTTGCAACCCCCTAAATCTTTTTATAAGAATTCGAATAATATTCTTTATTCTTTTTTATTTTAAAATGTTCATTTCTATTATGCCCCTCCGCCTTTATTTCCGAATATACTGAGCCGAAAATTCTGACACGTCAAGAATAATGAGGAAATTTAAAGTAAACTGTAACGAACTTTCTACTCTAATGAAAAATATCCGTCTAAATATGTACAAAATAGATATTCTCTTTCTCTGACCCTAGGTATGTCGCCATCACTATATGTGTGATTTACTAAAAAGCAAATGAAGACTGTTCCACTTTTTAAGAAGCCAACAGTATGATAAGCACCAGTATAAATTCTAGGAATTAGTCGTTTTTTAAACTTTCACTTCACTTCAAGTCAATCAACTTCATTCAGCATAAAACATTTCTTCATATTCCAGAAGTATTCTTTTTAGCCGGATATTACATTATTCAGGAATTTGTTTACTTACTATCGTAAATGATAATAAATTAGTCAATGATAGAGGATTCAAATAGCTAGTACTCAATATTTGATGTTCGATTTATTTCTCATAAAAATTACAAATGGAATTAAACAGTTATTTAAAGATAGTTATCAGTTCGTTTTTGCATTATGCCATATTAAGAAACAAGCGCAAGTTGCAGTCAGATGCAAAGCCGATGATTGTTAACACCAGTTTAATTAATATTTTACTTGAATACTCATACCCATTAAGAATAAATATTAATAACATTTTTAAGTAAAATAGGTATAACACTTAATTTACATAAAATGTGTTCGAAACTCAACGAGTCATTGTTTCTATATCTTGTAGATAATCCTATTTGTGTGCTTAATCAAAAACCTTAGTAATGTTCTGCTTTCAACTTTCAATAAAACAGTTGATATAAAAAATACAACTGTTTATGTGAACGATCCATCTTTTGCGTCTGAAGGACTTTTACTATATTTTTCAAAAATGAATACTAACGTTCACAAATAAGGGTTCAAAACGACTGTTTCAGGCGGAGAATAATACAAAATTTATACTTACTGTTCTCGTTTTTGCTTAACTGCTTCTCTGATGGTATCAATTGGACGTCGTAACACTATAAATCTAACACAGTAAGTACTAACACTTTCTTAAAATTAAACCTGAAAGGGAACTTTGAAAACACAAGAAAAAGACAATATAAAGTTCAAAAACATATATTAAATCTCTTTAAAAAATCATGTTTTACAACAACTTCAAGAAAAATGTTTTTAACAAACTATAGTCTGGCCCGTGTACAACACATGGTGAGGAACGGACGACTTATAATGTACCAACTACCATCCAATAAGCGGTTTCTTGAGCTAACGATTACACAAAAAGATTCAAGAAAAGTTCAATGTTTATAAATTTTTGGTGGGCTTTTTCTTGCCTGTCTATTTACGTATTTTCACTTCAATATCAATTTTGATCGCTCCTCGGAGCTTAAAAATGCTTGAATCGCAACGACTTTGAATTATATTTTGCAATTACAATTTCATATGTTCAGGCAAGGCGGTCCCATGCATGTTCTGAGTACATGGTAACTATACTTTTCTGACACCGAATCACTGAGGAACCGGTTTAGGGCAAATCCCGATAAAACCCATCATTTTCCCGTCAAAATCGACTGCTAAGAAATGATAGGGGACCCTTGTCGATAAAGGCTATTTTCGCTAAAACTCTCTAAACTCTCTATATACTTTGAATAGAGACTGGATTAACTTGTCCTCATATTTAACACAACGCATGAGTTGCAGTGCTTAACAACGTGGATTCGTAAAAGGGTCTGTAATTTTGAAATTTTTTTGAAAAATTTCGATTTTTGTTACACTTTCTAAATTTTGGTGGTCGGGGCGACATTACGTCCCCGTGCAGCGACATTTACTACGCTTTCTAAAATTACACTCCTTGATGAGTTATTGAAATTTCTGCATAAAAAATATGATTAAAAATATAAAAACCTCTTCCAACGATATTTTTACGTGAAGCACGCTTTTCATGCGAAATGTTTCGCCGGATTTTGTTACAGTTTCGAAAAGTATATCGAGGGTTTTATCGTGTTCTTTAACATTTATACAGCTCTGGCGATCACCCTTTATAACAAATAATAATAATAATAATTCAAAATCATGCCATCAACTTAAAATTACCCTTCACTGAAAATTATAAAAGAAATATAAATATTGTCACGTCATCAGATGATACTCATTTAGAAGGGTTCAAAGTTTGACAATCTGTCCTTAGGTGGCACTATAATCGGGTAGGAGGAATGGACAGGGGGCATTTTTGACAGCAGGGGATTTTTGACAGTAGGAAATGAGTGATGAGGGATCTATGGGGGATACAAAAAAGAACCCTGTCTTAAGTAGACCAGACTGTTATCTGCTTAAAATCACCTAAACCTGGGCCAATAATTCGAGTCAGTAAAGGAATGCTAGTTGGCCCATTTATAGGCGGAGCGGCACATGCTTTTAGTATGCTTATGGCAGTGCGTGCGCGGCCGTCTTGCTTGTCCGCTCCATTCTTGTTGGTCACAATTACTGACTAGAATGATTGGCCCTGGTATGTTTGGGTAAATCGGTGGTATGACAGATTTTCAGCTTAATAGCTCCTAAAAATCATAAGAAATGATAATTTCACTGTGCGCTAGTTTGAAAACGTGGGCGTAATTTTTTATTAAACAAAACGTGAAAAAATTCCGTTTTTTCTTCCTATTTTTTCATATATCTCAGTAACTATTGCTTTCAGAGAAAAGTTATAGAAATGAAAAAGTTTTACAATTAAATTTTTGGAGATGGCAAGTTATTTGTGGATTTTTTTTATATTATACATAGGACCTTCATATGTGGCTAAAGAAAACTTTTTAATATAATAAATCTTCCCACCAAATTTAATCAAGATCGGACTTTTAGTTTTTGCATAATAATTTTGCAATCTAAACTTCGAAAAAAAATTTAAAATTTTCAAAATGTTGCTGTTGCTTTAGAAAATTCAAAATTTTTTGCAATACAAAAGAGCACTCAAACGTTCAAATCTATTTTGACATATTAAGATCCGCTAATTAGGAGAGTCTAGGGAATTGTTTAAAAATTTGACAATTTTTTTTGCTGAGTGAGGTTATGTCCAGCAGAAGACGCGTTAGGTTATGTCGAAAGGAGGCCCACTGGTGAGGTTAGAACAGTTTGAATTTCCCGCGTTGCCAAAATTGCGTCGGCCGGGCGGGGGCCCTAATACGGGGGCACGCAGAACAAGGGGGCACACGGGGCCCCTTGATAGCATGGGAACCGCGGAGCGTAAAGGGTCCTGGATTTTTGACAGCCCGGGGGCACCATTTTTTGACAGCACAAGGGCCCCATTTTTTCACATTTTTTTAAATAAAAAATTACGCCCACGTTTTCAAGCTAGCGCATAATAAAATTATCATTTCTTATGATTTTTAGGAGCGATTAAGCCAAAAATCTGCCATACTATCTATCCGAATCACCCAACCCAAAACATATAGCGCCTGGGCTAAAGTGGCTCCATATATAAGGTATAAGGCCGTCAAATAGATTGCACAGCACATTTTTGACAATTAATTACAAACCTTGTTGGCATCAACTTTGATTGCGGTAAGTCGCCACCAGATGGAGCTATTCACAAGTGGCTGACACCTCTTGTCTGTTATTTCACGACTAGAGGAACAGTGAAGTGTTGTTCTGCATTCGTCTATGTCGTACTGATGTGAGCTAACAAGCTCGAAATTAGCCTACGGCTGGCGATAAACAACAGCCCTGCACTGTAGTCCTTTTTAGGATTAATTTGCCTGCTGGGAGCTTATTACAATCAGACTTTATTTTGCGTTTTCCGATTGATGGCGTAGTATGTCGCAAATTATATGACATTATTTTCAATTGATTTGGAAACACACATTGTGCACCTTGATTGGTGGCAATGAATCGATTTCCTTTCATAGGAAACAGTGGAATACTGGACTTTCGTAGTAGGTATCTTTACTTTACTACTCATTTATTATCTTTGCATTTAATATGTAAATACATTTGTATACCTTTAACGCATCCATGAATCTACAGACCACAATACAAAAAGCACAAAAAAATGAAATTACCTAGATTATAGTATGTAGAGAAAATGTAATCAATTGAAACAGGTTTGAAAAGGAATATTTGACGGATACGGGAAATTTGACAGGGACTCACGTTTTTCTAATTATTGACTATCGTTGAAAAAACAGTATTATGTATTTTTGACTCGATGCACGCTTTCATACCTTGTCAAGTCAACTTTCTAAAGAAAACCTTTATTGGTCCTCAAATTAAACAAAAAATCTACGTATTTTTGGACCCTCGACAATTTTTTATTGAAAAACTATAAATTAAAACTCATGAAGTATATACTTAACAAAAAAGTATCCAATAGATGTTTTAACACCTCAAATGAAAACATAGATTTTGAAACTCATATTGATTCTGTAGAATTATAAAAAAGAAATTCATAGCTTGAACCCATGATACATTAGTGACTAACGTGACAACAAGACGAAAAAAAAACTTTAAATAACATAATATAAAAGTGTCCAACTCTGGGGAAGGAACACAATTGGTGATTAGTAGTATTACAAGTTTTAATTTCGCAGTCACTTCATTCTCGGATGTTTGTTTTCAAAATGTTGTTTGAAGGTCTTAAGGTCTAAGATGTGAGATTATGATTTAAATGAAGCTGAATTTATTATTTTTATTTCTATATTGACAGCTGCGACGCAGCATCGGCTTGATGAGGAACTCGACAAGCAAATATATATTATAAAGACAAAGGTGAGGGTAGTATCTTATCTGGTTTCATAATGATCTGGTGCACTTAACACGTTTACGAAAATTTCAACTGAAGATTATATAAACGAGAAATAAATATATATTTAATTACACTGTAGATAATTATAGTACCAGTATATAAAAATCGTTTTTGGATCAGACAAAAAACGAAAATTATCTCTCGTTGACCCTGTATTTACAACAAAATAATAAAAACCAGTATCCCACACTATAAAAGTCAATAACATACAGAACTGAAAGTAACCACAAAATTCTTTCATTTGACTTCTTTATCGTTTTGATAATCTGTTGACATTCACGCGGGTATTTTCCTTAATTCATATAGTGGATATCTAAAATAGTTATGCAAAGTGTTTATTAAAATTTGTTAAATTGGACTCTTCAAAATGTACATAACGTGAATCCAGTTTTAAAAACAATAATAAGTAAAAGCTTTAGTCGCTTGGAGACCTCAATGAGAAATCAAACAAGAAACCCAACTTTGGCCAACGAGTTATTTATGACTCGAATTTTACGCATTAGAGCCTTCCTCCCACAAATAAATTGTAAATTAGAGAAATGTTGACATATCAAAAAATTTAATATATTAATTTTCCTGTCTTGGCATAAGTTCGAATCACATAGTTTTCGAAAGAATTTCTATCTTTTAATTGACTTAAAAGAAAACAAAGAATTCAATTCGATTCGTATATGTGTAAATATGTTTATATGTTATTATGCTTGTCCGGGAGTTTCTCCGAAAACTATACCAACTTTTGTTATAAGAATAAATAAAAACCAAGGTGCAAATACTGAAAGGATCGTCCCTATTATTATTAAGATAACGTGAATTGAAAATTGATCGACTGTCTAACAGTAACCATCAACAATGATTTGGTTCATATAAGAATGTGATGCTTTCTTCAGTTCTGTTTGAATGCACAAGGGTAATGGCTACGACATCAAAGATGAAAATTGAAGGCAATACAGAATTTGTGCAACAATAAAATTTTGGTCGTGTGACTGAAAGTAGAGTTTCATTAAGATAATGCCATCCGATGTACTGTCAAAAGAACAAAATGGTCCTTTGAAAAATATGGAGAGAAAATTCTTCCATGGCATGTTTTTCCCGATTTATTTCCTAGATATAACACTAACCCTGGGTGAATTCAGATGCATACGCGTCATATCAACTGAAGGTTATAATTATAGGACAACTTACGACACCTGGGCATGATTTAAAACTTAAAGGGGGATGTCATCAGGTACTGACCCTACGGTGCAAAGGTTTTTGTTACGATATAAGATACAGAGATTCAGCACGCTTGGAACAATCTAATTCAACAAAACATCCACCAAAATAGTGGATTCGATCACACGTTTCACGTATATGGTCGCACTAAAGCAAGCGATCTATTTCACTCAAAAGCAGTTAAGGAAATAACCACCTGGTTATTACGGTGTACAAGCTTGGGCTATTATAGTTATTATTTGGTTATCACGGTTATTATTCGATTACTGTAGTTATTATTTGGTTATTATAGTTATTATTTATTTATTACATTTATTATTGGTTATTATAGTTCTTATTTGGTTACTACAGTAGTTATCATTTGTTTATTTTAGTTATTCATAATGGTAACTTTGAAATCAGAGAACGTTGTCTAACCTATATATGCTTTCTAGAAAACAAATGCCTATTATCGCACTGAGATTATACCATATTTATGTTAAATCAAGTGTACAATAAAAAATGCTCCCAAAAATGTGAAGAAGCTAATTATGAAAGCAATTAAGTTTGTGTAAAATTACAAACAATCTTCTCTTAAAAAAAAATAAATTCACGTCTCTAGTAACTAATAATAAATATTAGTGTTATTTTCATTCGAGTTATTTTCATTTTCGAGTCATTATTTATAGCTGAAGGCGGGTCGAAGATACCCGTGCAATTAATTAAAGTGTATATATACCTATTTACCTACCTAATAGTCCAGATCTGGAGAGGTATCTCTCAGACGTGTTCTATCCGATGCAAAATTTTCTGCTCACTGCGGAACCGATGGCGTATAAAAATCGGGGAATGCGTAGGTACGCTAGGTCATAGGGTCATACTACTCTTCACATACAGATCTCTCTTTGCCACTGTACTAGGAGTGAGGAAAGTATTGTAATCATCCAAGAATTCGAGATTTTTACTTATTTTTTTTATTTTGTAATATTAATCTTGGTATTAGTAAAGTGCGTATGTTTGAGGTCGGTTTGAGATATTTAAGGTATTGTTCTATAAAAAATGAATAAGTTGAGCACCATAAAATAGAAAAAACCGACGAAATAACAGAATAAACCAAGGTAAGCAAATATAACTGACAATAATCGAGGACGAATGTCTAAAAAAATAAAGAAAATTAAAAAATTGTGCGTGTGTGAACCGAGGTTCGATATATTATATATCGATTATATATATATATATATATATATATAAAAAATATTCTTAATTATTAATCATAAATTTTTTTGAATGAACATAATACATATTTTTTTTTGTCAGGATCACCTGACTATTTAGTACATTTCGGTATCTTTGGGATAGCGACATGTAAAATAGTCAGCAGGCGCCATCTATCGGTCCAGTGTCTTTTGCAGTCGAAAAATAAGTAGCCTGACTGGGCTTAGTATAGTTTTTTTTTTTTTTTATATATACATTTATTTAACGTCGGCCTATTTCCGCTACTGAGGCCTAACACCGACGCCTGTAGACGAGCTACCCCCAACCAGGAATTTTGCCGAACCTATTCCCTTAAGAAGAGTAGGGATCTTTTACTTGCCTAACATTTAATAGACAAGGGACCGACGGCTTTACATCCCCTCCGAAGGATGGTATATCTCCTATACAACCTTCGCCTAAGGTTGTATAGCTTCCGCGCATACACTGATATACAAGCCGCTGGAAGATGTGTGAGGCGAGGACGCGGTTTCCGTTGGAATGGTCACCAATCCAAGTACTAACCGCGCCTGTCGTTGCTTTACATCGCATACCGAAGTATGTACATAGTAAAGACGCACCTACGCTCGCCCCCATTAGTATAGTTCAAATGTACTTTTAGAGGGCGGAATATTAAAATATAATATTTTTAGTCGCAAACTCCTCTATAAAATCCTTATTTTACTATAAGGAACGTAACCAGACTGCAACCAATAGCTACTCTCCGGGCTATGTGCCCCGCCGAGCGCCGAATTACAAGTTACAAGCCTGGCGCGTTAAGTGTAATAATTGCATATTACCATCGAAACGCTAAAGCTTCGATTGCAACAAACACCAGCCGAAAGACTGATCCTACTTAAAGGAGCTCTCGTGCCAGTCATCACACACCACTTGCAGACTGCAGCTTCGAGCTGTTGACTCTCGTCAGTGCAAGGTAGGCATGTGACGACCGACACGAGAATTACTTGACCATTTAGTACATTTCGGTATCTTTGGGATAGCGACATGTAAAATAGTCAGCAGGCGCCCTCTAGCGGTCCAGTGTCTGTTGCAATCGAAAAATAAATAGCCTGACTGGGCTTAGCATAGTTCAAATGTGCTTTTAGAGGGCGGAATATTAAAACATAATATTTTTACCTTGCACTGACGAGAGCCAATAGCTCGAAACTGCAGTCTGCAAGTGGTGTGTGACGACTGGCACGAGAGTTCATTTAAGTAGGATCAGTATTTCGGCTGGTGTTTGTTGCAATCGAAGTATTAGCGTTTTGTGGTAATATGCAATTATTACACTTAACGCGCCAGGCTTGTAACTTGTAATTCGGCGCTCGGCGGGGCACATAGCCCGGAGAGTAGCTGTTGGTTGCAGTCTGGTTACGTTCCTTATAGTAAAATAAGGATTTTATAGAAGAGTTTGCGACTAAAAATATTATGTTTTAATATCCCGCCCTCTAAAAGCACATTTGAACAATGATAGATTTAGGTGTAAATAAGAAGAAAATCATAGTGCATACGCACAGTTTTGGCTGGAAGGCATATTTAAATGCACTGTTATGCAAAAAGTGCATTATTTGCTATTTTTTCGGATAGTTTTTCAAATCTAATCGTTTAAAAATAATTAATATTGACCAGAAACTTTTTATTATCACATAAACTTTATTGTATTATATGCAATTTTTAGCCCTTGATTGCATCCAAAAGTGTATTTTATGCACCCTTTTACCATGTCTCTTTTAGCCCTTCTTTTTCAATATACAAAAATTATTTTTTTAAATTAATAATCGAGTTAAAAATTAAAAAAGTATGTGTGTATTAAAAAACCACTATATTTTTAGTCTACTTCGGTAAAAGTGGAGGCGCTTCTTGTAACAAACCGGCAGCCACGGCGCAGACGTAATACCATACAGATAGCAATCTGTTATACCGTTATGCAGACGCCGGTTATATTTTTACGTTGTCAGATGAAAAAAACATGTGGTGATATATAATTTTAAAACTTTTTAATATAAATTGTTATAGCATTTATGATTTTAAGTTCTATGTGCAGCATAATTTTTTATTTTTATATTTTATATCTTTTTATTAACTATATTTTTAAAATTATTTTTACTTTATTTTTCCGAAATTTTCTCATAAAATTACTAAAACTGCAAAAGAAGGTAAGCATAAATATAATGCATTTATTTATTTCTTCAGGGCAAAAGAGAGACATGGTAAAAGGGCGACGAGGGAGAGTGAAATAAGAAGTGAGGGGCGGGGGGTCAAAAAAATAAAAATTTATAATAGGAAATTCTCAGATGCAATTTTTATGGTCTTTTATTACGTTTTAAGTGAAAAAAACTTTTTTATTTAAATTTCGTACCATTTCCGGTCAGCCATTTTGAATTTTCCAATTTTCATGTGTGATTCGTAATCAGCGGCCATGAAAACCCCGAGTATAAATTTTTTCCGAGATATATTTAGTATTAAAGCATTAGTAAAATTATTGTTTTTTATGCACGCATAAAATGAACTTTTGGATGCAATCAAGGACTAAAAATTGCATCTGAAGGGTCAAAAATGACTATATGTACAATAAAGTTTATGTGATAATAAAATAAAAAGTTTCTAGTCAATATTAATTATTTTCAAACGATTATATTTGAAAAACTATCGAGAAATCTAAAAAAATAGTGAAAAATGCACTTTTTTGCATAAAAGTGCATTTAAATATGTCTTCCAGCCAAAATTGTGCGTACCCACTGTGATTTTCTTGTTACTTACAACTAAATCTATCATTCTATCCAATAAAATCTGATGAAGAAAAAACTTGTCGAAAATCGATCTCAAATCATTATTTCTGACGGCCAACTATGTACATGAAATTTTGTGTTAGGACCGAGTTTGGAGTAAACTTGGCATTATTTACAGCTCTGTTTACAATATTTGCTTATATTTATCAAATTAAAGGTATTTTAATGGTATTTAATTAGTAGTTGATAATATTTTATATGTATAGTAAATCTTAATTCTAAGCATGTTCAAGGACATTTCAGAATAAGTTTTTATAAAGCGTAACTTTTTACCAAAAAATTAGAAATTGAAAAAAAAAAAGTTTATTTAAAAGTATTATAGTAGTTCAACCGTGGACGTACTGTATATATTTCAATTGGTTATTACAGTTATTATTTGTTTACTTCAGTTATTATTTAGCTATTGTGTAGTTATTGCAGTTATTATTTATTTATTAGAGTTATTATTCGGTTATTGTGGTTATTATTCCGTTATTATAGTTACTATTTGGTTATTATAGTTACTATTTGGTTATTATAGTTATTACTCATTTATTACAGTTATTATTAATTATTATAGTTATTATTTAGTCAATAAAGTTATTATTCAGTTATTGCAGTTATTATTTCATTTGGTGTACGCACTGCTTAGGGTGGGAACCCACTCGTTCTTTGTTAAACAAAATTTACAAACTAAATGTTGAAACAGCTAGTAACTTACAAAACATAATGGACTCTAATAACTATAACTATAATACTACACATATTGGAAAATATTTCCCTACTAATTTATAGCTGAGAAGGAATTTCACCTAAATTGCAGAGTGCAATTTGTGTGTGAATTTCCCTCCTCAAAACAATAGTAAAATGGCAAGTGAGAAGTAAGTATAGCAATGGGCACTTATCACTTCAGAGAGTATTCAAGTTCAGCGTATTTATTTCATAATTTTAAGAGAAAAAAACAAAACACAAAAAGATTAAAAAATAAATAGACTACATAGTTTTAAAGATTATTTAAGAATACATCAAGATTTTGTCGAACATATTTTTTAAATTCTTTTCTATATATCTTGAGTGGTTGAGACTTTATGTGAATAGGTAGTAAGTTATAAAATTTTGGAGCAAAGTAGGTAACATATCGTTGATTATGAGATTTCCTATAGAATGGTAACTTTAATGATTCATCCGATTTTGATTTAGTTTGGTACGTGTGGATAGTTGCTGGATATAAGCTGCGTATTTTCAGGAGATAGTTTAGACAAGAGCAAATGTATAGGCCTCTGATGTTTCGAGTTTTAGTTTGTTTATACAGCATCTCTGTATTATAAAAACGATCCATTTTGAAAATGATTTTTAGAATGATATTTTGGGTAACTAATACATTTTTTAAAGCATTACCATATAAACCCCCCCAGGCGACAATGCAGTAGCGTAAAATTGGTTCAACTAAGGTATTGTATAATATTCTTATAATTTTATTACTTAAAATGTCTCTTGGTAGAATTTATAACAAAGCTTTCTAATTTTTGTTGAGATGTGATCTGCATGTTCGGTACATTTTAGGTGTTAATCAGCCATTACCCCTAAATACTTTATAACATTTGTTCTTTGTATGGATGAGCTGTTGCATTGTGTATTTTTGGTTATAACATTTAAGCAATTATGTATTTTAATACAATTTTTTTGAGGTTGTTCAGCAGCCGTGGAGGAAAATGTTATATATTTAGTTTTACTTATATTTAGACTCAAGAGATTGGAACTAAGCCATGTTTGCACCGGTCCAAGTCCCCGCTCTGTCTCCTGATAAACATTTTCCCAAGTGTCAGCTTGGAATAGAATAGCTGTGTCATCTGCATACGAAATGACACTGCCATCATCAAGGTTCCCAATTCGTTAATATATACCAGGAACAGAACCGGACCCAAGACAGTTCCTTGTAGGATGCGACATCCGCTGCAATTACCTGATCACTACTTATAGTGTTATTTACTTTTACTCCCTGAATTCTGTTTGTAGTCGGCTTGGTGGCGTGAGGGACAGTGGCGCGTTCTTCTACGCAGATGGCCCGGGTCACAGCAAGTCGATGAGACATAATGGATGAGCGGATCTGCTCGCGTCACCATATTTCGAAAGAGATGTAAAACTGTGGGTTTCGTGTAGTATCTACGATGTGAACACATTAAAGATCCCTACCCCATGACAAACTGTGGGGGTTCGGCAAAATTTCCAGGTTAGGGGTTCCAGTGCCTACACAGACACTGAAGAGCTTATCCCCTGGCGTCGGTGATTGGCCTTGGTCGCAGAAATAGGCCAACGTTAAATAAATGATAAAGAAAATCCTGTTTGTCAAATAGTTTTCAAATAACTACAGCGGACTCCCCCTAATTCCGACATCATTGAGTTTGTCTAGTATATTTTTGTGGCTTACGGTGTCAAAGGCCTTAACCAAGTCTAAAAATCTATTAAGAGATTTTTTATTGTTATTAAAATGATTAATAATGCTATTTGTTAGTTCAAAAACTGCGTCCTCGGTACTTTTGTTAGCTGTAAAACCAAATTGTTTACTGTAAAGTATATATGTAAAGTCTGTCTTTTATGCGTTTTTCAAATAATTTTCCAAAGTTATTTATTACACATATGGGTCTGTAATTTGTTAATTTCCAGGAACCACCTGCTTTATACACTGGTGTAACAATTGATGTCTTCCAGTCTTTTGGTATAACATTTGTGCAAAAATTAGGTTTATTATGTATTTTAAGGGTTTTAATAAATATGTATGCACATATTTAACGACTTTTACAGTTATACCATCTTCCCCAGGAGCTGAGTTGTTTTTTAACGAGCTTATATGGCTATTTAGTTCATTTTCGGTCACTGGACTTAAATATATGGTTTTATTTGTCTTTTTCTTTTGTTTATATTTCTGCTTACTAGGGGAGATTGTACTTAACATTTAGATACCAACATTTATGAAGAAACCATTAAAGCTATGAGATCGTTCGAAAAATGTTTTATGAGCAGTTTTTTTATATCGTCCTTTTTTCTTATATGATTTATTATGCCAGAAATAATCCAAGGTTTTATTTTTCTTTGTCTATTTTTTAGTTTAATTGTTTTTGTTGCTGATTTTATAAATCCCTATTTATTGATAAATAAGTTATAGGCTACTTCTACATTCATACAATTCATTACATCGTCCTAATACTCATTTTTTAATAGATCATTTAATTCTTCCATCTCTATTTTATATACATCCTTAAGATACTGTTTGTTTTAGTCTATATTTAAATTTATAGATAATGTGACTGTGTAGTGATAAGTGAGGCTTGTATTGTATATAATTGATTTTATATTTAAGGTTTTTTTGTCAAACTCTAGTTGGCTTGTTGATACAAGAGAAGTAACCTTTTTGGGAAAGAGTATTTAAACAATTATTTGCCTGAAAATCTGATTTATCCAATATGTTTAGATTGGAATCACCTATAAAAATTAATTTTGTGCTTGTATGTTTAGGATATGTTCTGCAAATTCCTGTAAAAACTGATTTAAGTTTGTTGATGGGGGTCTGTATGTTGCAAGTATTCTAAATGTTATTAACTATTTGAAAAGTACATCTCAGTAAGATAATTTCATTGAATTTTATAATTTCACTAACGGTACGTTTTCTTTCATGTGCACAACCAAACTATCATTTATATTAAATTTAGATCATGCTGACTACACTACAACCTTCTTATTATTAAATCAAACACAATAAGATGAGAACAATTGAAGCTTGTAATGTATTCTAGATATTGTTTAGTAGTGAATTAGAATATAACTTGCCTAATTGACATCAATAAAACCCATTATCCTTAGACAATGAATGCTTAATAATATTGCATAAAATGTCAAAATTTAGACATTTGAAAAATCTTTTACCGATGATCTCAGACGCCCAAATGCATTTCATCTAGTTGTACATAGTGTGTTCACTCCCTTTTTTAAATTTCTATCCGAGGTTCAGCACCTTGTTTACATCGAAACAATTGAATTTAAATCGTAAACACCCATTCTTGCTTAATATTCATATATTTCTTTTGTTGCAGCGCCCAAACCTTGCGCCGATCACACTTGTCGAATGTTCTGCCCACACGGATTTGCTCTTTCAAAAGATGGATGTCCTTTGTGTCGCTGTAGAGATCCATGTGATGACGTCAAGTGTCCAAATGCTTTAGAATGCCATCTTGAAGATCTGGCTTGTGCTGATCCGCCATGCCCTCCAGTGCCCACGTGTAAGTAAAAATTGTCATTATCATACATACTTTTCTAATCAATTTTATAGCAGGTCCGTTTGATGCATGAATATAGTCGAGGCAAGAATTCAAGCGATGCACGTCACAGATCAATTCTATAAATAATACAATACTGCTAAGAATCGTGAAGCCCCATTAAACTGTACCTATTTCTGAAAAAAGTTTAATAACTGGGGAATTACCCTTTTTAACGTAATTAATGATTAAAAATTATGTTGGTATTAAAATTTCTTTAATGAGATCACTCGTGACGTGCATCGCTTGAATTCTTGCCTCGACTTTATTACGGAATATTGTTATACAGGATGTCCCGTAATAACGTGCAAAAAATTTAACTGTAGATTCCATGTCGAAAATTCAGACGGGTTCTTCTTATAAAATATTTCAAAATAACCTTTTCCTGTCCAGCTACACCCCTTTAAAGGAGTGTGCCAAAAATCGATTTTTTTATTTCTATCTCAAAATAACGTCATCGGAAAAATACGAAATTTGGCACATCACGGTTACTCATCAAAAGGCATCTAACGAAATTAGTTTTGTTCAGATTTCTCTGATATATGTTTCGGCCGAAACATATGTCAGAGAAATCTGAACAAAACTAATGAAACAATAAACCCAGTGCGTATTGTAACTATTCTTTTGAATATTTATAATTATTCTATTGAATATGTTTCATCAAGAATCTACGGCAGATTCAATCTAATTAAATATAATTGTGCTCATCGCTTTTGATTGATCACTTAGGCAGATGTAATTTATTTTTTTTTCTCAAAAATGGTCGATTTTACGAAATTTTTTCAAGAGATAGAAAAGTCTCTAAATGAATCATAATGTTTAGTTATTTTTTTTGTTGAAAAAAAAAATAGCAGGCAGAAAGATATTTACAAAATTTCAAGAAGCATAGTTAATTTCACCCCTTTGTGTACACGCTAGGTGTATGAAATAATTTCGTTAGATACCTTTTGATGAGTAACCGAGATGTGCCAAATTTCGTCTTTTTCCGATTACGTTATTTTTAGATAGAAATTAAACACCATTTTTTGGCACACCCCTTTAAGGGGTGTAGCTGGACAGGAAAGGGTTATTTTGAAAAACTTTATACGAAGAACCCGTCTTAATTTTCGACAGGGAATCTACAGTTTGCACGTTATTACGGGACACCCTGTATATTCGTTAATATAAATAATGGAATAGAAAAATAATCACATTTTTAGAGTAACTGAAAGGTAAACGTAAATAAAGAAATAAGTTATTGCCTTATACCTCAATGAGAAACAACAATGCAGCTACGGACACGTGTTTCGGAGTTATTGCTCCTCATCAGCGTAGCGTAGCTTAATGAATATCTTATAATTGAGCAAAATCGAGCGAGTATTTCTTTATTTAATTATTTAGCCTCATAGACCCCCATCATCTTTTACTTAAGTGTTTGCCAGGTGGAAATAGAGCAGTACACATAGAGCTCCTCGTATTTATTGCTCTCATTTGATGCCCTAAATGTGGCACATGAAGTATGAAAGTACAAATGGAGTACTGTGCACTGTACTCTCCGATCTGTGTTGGTTTTGCTCGATTATCAGATATATTCGCTACGCTGATGAGGAGCAATAACTCCGAAACACATGTCCGTAGCTGCATTGTCATTTCTCTTTGAGGTATAAGGCAATAACGTATTTCTTTATTTAATTATTTAGCCTCATAAACCCTCATCATCTTTTACTTAGTGTTTGCCAGGTGGAAATAGAGCAGTACACATAGAGCTCCTCGTATTGATTGCTCTCATTTGAGGCCCTAAATGTGACAAATGAAGTGTGAAAGTACAAATGGAGTACTGTGCACCGTACTTTCCGACCTTTGTTGGTTTTGCTCGATTATAAGATATTCATTAAGCTACGCTACGCTGAAGAGGAGCAATAACTCCGAAACACGTGTTCGTAGCGGCATTGTTGTTTCTCTTTGAGATCTAAGGCAACAACTTATTTCTTTATTTAATTATTCAGCCTCATAAACCCCCATCATCTTTTACTTAATGCCAGGTGGAAATAGGGCAGTAAATGTAAATGTTTATTAACCGCCTTCCAAGTCACCTGAGTGACCCTCTTAAATCTAGGAGATCTCGAATTGTTTGATTAAAGAGTCGGGTCCCTACAGATTATAGTGGGATCCGAACCACTTCTTAGGGATAATTTATATCGCAGTAGGTGGGGCTCGAACCTACCTCACTAGGTATGCACAGCGAGAAAGCTAGACGCGGTAACCCACTAAGCTACCATCGATTATGAAAAGGGATCCTAAGCACAGTGCTCCCGAGCATAAAAGTGATTCAAGTGCTTACACAAGTACAACACATTGCTTAGGAACAGCTCTGCCATGATTGGAATGTCCCTGGAAACATCCACCAAGTCAAAAATAATATCTACGTTTTGTTTCCTCCTCGTACCCAAACAGTCTTTGTTAACATTTTTTTTCCGAAATACATTGTTGTCAAGATATTTCGTTGTGTCAACTTAAATGTGACACTCTGTATAATGTAGAATCATATCAATTCAATACAATCCAACTTCAGTGCGGTGGGGCATTCAACTTGAATTAAGTTATCACCACCAGCCGTATTCATCCAAAGATTCTAAGGAGTATTGCAAATAAGTTTCGCTAATTTACAACAATTAACATACAAATAGTTCACTATAATGCTTGGAATGAATAATAAACAATTAATTCCATGAACTTTAAACAAGAGGTGAGGCAAACAAACTGAAATTCAATATACAGAATGTCTAATGCGTCCCATGCTTACAACGTGAGTCAGGCACTCCTCGTGTTATTTACGTGCTCTTTTCTTGAGGAATAGCACAAACGTAATTGAATCCCAGTAACTTTCACTTGCCGAGGTATTTTATATTGTATCTAAATATCATCGTACCTTTACAAGGTTACACGAGAATAGTTCAATTAATTGTAAATAACATCACGTCAATAAAAGAGAACTATACTATTTTGAAGAAGGCTTGGTTAAATTAAAATATCTTCAGAAGAAAACGTATCTTTTATAGTAACCATAATAGTAAATGCCAAATTCATGATCATCCTTTTTAATTCGAATGTCAAAACGCAACCTTTTAATAATAAGGTTTTCAAGATCGAATTTAACAAAGGACTAACTGCCTTATGCTGTAAACAAATCGAAATTGATTTAACGGAATATATAAAATTGTTAATGGTTTTTCAACGTTTTTTTTTTTAATTATTGAAATTCACGCGGAAGCCTTTTGTATACTCTATTATTTTTATGCGCAGTTGCTTTATTAATGTTACATAGTTGATATTAATAATACAACTAATACGAGGCCCATTGTTAAGTGTATTATGGACATATAAATGTACTCTTCTCCATAATTAATAATAGTTACTAACAACAAACTTTACAGTTAGTCAATTTTCTACAGAACGTAAAATTTGTATTGACTTTTAATGTAGGAAACTAGAAATACTTGATATTATAGAAAAATATCACCGTCCAGCAAAAACCAATGGGAAGATGCGAGTAGTTTTTGCCAGGATGGGAAGTGGATAAGTGAAAATGTATATAGTCCAGGCAAGAATTCAAGCGATGCACGTCACAGATCGATTCTATAAATAAGACAATACTGCTAAGAATCATGAAGCCCCATTAAACTGTACCTATTTCTGAAAAAAGCTTCATAACTGAGTGTCAAGAATTACTCTTTTTAACGTAATTAATGATTAAAAATTATGTTAGTATTAAAATTTATTTAATGAGATCACTCGTGACGTGCATCGCTTGAATCCTTGCCTCGACTTTATAATGTTAGTAGGGTGTTAGAATAAACTTAACAAGCGTGATAACAGTGATAACATTAATAACATAATTATAATATTTAAGTCTTGTTAAAAACGATAAAAATAAAACGTAATTCTCATTAAAACGCCAACGTATCTAAAAAAAACAGAATTAGTTAAGTCATTTTACCTCAATTAAAATAAAACTTCTATTAAAGTAAGAAACTTATTATTTAATTATAATTTTATGGAAAATAACTGATAATAAAATAATATGCAGATTTTTTTCATAGCAAAATATGTTTCATTTTGCCAACCTATTTTATAATGAACTTGACCTTTTTTCTGCGAAACATCAATGACTACTTTTGTGAATTTTTAGCGCATTTCCAGTGGTGTTTGGATATGAGTTGCAAAAAAGAGAAAAGAAATAAGTTTAAAAATGATTTCAGGGTAAGACAAGAATTAAATGACTTAAAACATCTGTATTACATTGCTAAAAACTCTGGTTGTCCAAAATTAATAAAATCTTTTAAAAATTTAAAAAATGTATTAATAATAAAATAGCCAATATAAGAAAAGAAATAAATTCAAATAAAATTGAAAATTCAAGCAATAAAAATAAAACTTTATGGCAAATAGTAAATAATAGACTGGGCCAACAAAAACGAAAAATAAAAACCGGTATAAGAATAAATGATCAAATAATAAATGATGACAAAAAAAATGTGAAATATTTGCAAAGTATTTTTCCACGTGTTAAAGAAAAGTTGGATAATCATTTTGGGAATAATGTCTCAAACAATTGTACAATATCAAAAAAAAAAAATCAATAAAACAATTTCTATTGAACCTGTAACCGGAGATGAAATTATCATAGACAATATGAAGAACAAAAATTCAACGGGCACTGAAATACCTATGTCTACTAAAGTTCAGTAAGTATATTATAGCAGGTTCTCTTGCATACCTTATAAATAATAAATAAATAACACCACAGGTAATTACAACCCCCTTTATTCCGGAAGGCTCTAGAAGAGCCTTGTGTGGGAGGGAGCTACACATTTAGAGATAAGGGACACACATCCAATATCCGTGTATAGTGGAAAAATCCCTCACAGTATTTTCCACTGTCACGACCGGGGATCGAACCCGGAACTTTTGGATGAGAGGCAAGTGCGCTCACCTCTCGACCACCAGTCATACAATTTAATGTATCGATAAATTTCGGACAGTTTCCTGATATTTTAAAATTAGGTAAAGTAATTCGATTATTCAAAAAAGAAGATCCGTATTTGGTTGAAAATCATAGGCCTATAACTTTCCTAAGCTACTTATCAATAATTCCTGAGATAGCAGTTGCCAATAGAATACACCTCTAGTTAGAATCAAATAATTTATTTACTAACAGTCAATTTGGTTACAGAGACAATAAATCCACTGAACTAGCAACATTAGAATTCATTCAAAAAATCTACCATTACCTTGATAAAGGCAAAAAAGTAGCTGGTCTCTTTTTTGACAGCCGCCTTTGACTCAGTTAATCCGAAATTTCTGGAGGTTAAACTGCAAGCGATAGGAATAAATTAAAATATTCTAAAGTGCTTAATTTCTTATCTGGAAAATCGGAAAATTTTAGTTGCAATGAACGCAGAAACGTCTAATACCGTCAATATAGAAATCGGGGTAGCTCAGGGTTCCGTTATCGGTCCACTCTTATTTCACAACCCTCTGTAGTGTACGGATCTACGCAGGATAAATCCATATAGAACAATCACGTGGGTGGGTCACTACAAGTCAATGGTAGGTTCAGCGATTTTCCACAGATGCCGTTGTGTACCATATTCTAACAATTTTCGTAACTTCTATAGTATCTTATATTCCATTCGTCAGCAAAAGGCTTTCCTACAATGTATCTGGGAACTTATACTAATATCTCTTTCAAGACCGATAAGAAAACTGACCATTTCCGTTATTAAAGTCTAGACCAAAAAGGCTTATCGCACTTGGGGCGACTCAAACGTTTTAAACGACTGTCTTGAGAATAAGTACCTTTATAAGTACGAAAATACGGTTCCCATATTCAGGCTATTAACCATGTACGATTATAAATACATTCAAACTAATATCCTTCTGAATAATAAATCTCACAGAACATTTATAGTACAGGCAAGGTTATGCTAAACATTGACTTTTTTCATCATGTTAACATTCAATCCATGGACTCTTTCAATTACAATATAATCCGAAAATAAAAGCCATACAGTCTTAAAGTCTATCACATAACAATTTCAATTCGTTAAAAAAAAGGTGTACCTATATGAAATAAAACCACACATACAAATGACGTTTTTTTCCAAAAATAATTTGTACACAAAACATATGCTACATTTTAAAAAGAGGCTTGTAAACCAACCGGAAAAAATTTCTCAGGTGACCATAGGATATCAGTATAACATTGTTTTTTTTTTTTTTCAGGTAAACGTGGTCGGAGTTTAGAAAATATATGTCCTGTTGGAGATCCTTTACGTGTTAGCGACACCGTTCGACCATTCTTATGCGGAAATGATCCAGGAAAACCTCAATGTCCGGTATTATACCAGTGTCTGGTTCAAAAAGGTGAGTTTAGTTTTTAAGGTACTTTTACACAGGTTACCAATAATGAAGTTTATGTTTCCGCTGGTATCTAATCAACCTTCGCTTCGCTTAGCTTAGCAGAAAGTTATTTATTTATTTGAAATGAGCATACATGACTTTATGAATCGATTTTAGATTTCTCGTTTTCTCTTCTCAGATGATAAAAAAATTTGAATTCATTTAAAATCTTACATGTTTATGAAATTGAACTGACTTCAAGGGGTTGAAAATGTCATATGACGTAAAGAAATTATTTCTATAAAATACCTTTAAACACCTACATCGAACAAAGAAATACACTAACAACGTATTAGATTCACAAAAATCTACGGTTGGAGCAAGCATTATTTGGAAAAAAATCTGTAAAACTATTTACACAAAACTTCTCTTTCTATTGGGAATCATCTTGTATATTTTCTTTCACTAAAAATGTACAAGGTTTTTTTTCTTCGGAAATAGCGTCAATTGAATTCCAAAATTATTGTTGTCATTGATTATCATAGAGTAACTACCCAGTACATTTTTCACCAAAAGTACAGTAGGATTCGTTCTTAGTGATTATATTAACTACATGCTATACTCGTATAGTAGTTCGGCAAACGCAAGGTATAAAATCTTATATTACATTTTGATTTTCATCAAATTTTTCATTTATCTGCGGTTAGCTTGAATACTTTTCATGAAATAATTTTTATCACGAAAATCTAAATTTTAATTGCTCTGCATATGAGCTAATAAATGTACCGAAACGTTAGCTTTAAAATAATGCAAAATACCATAAAATTATTAAGAACTATATGCAGGTCAAACATAATATTTTTAGTCGCAAACTCCTCTATAAATCCTTATTTTACTATAAGGAAAATAACCAGACTGCAACCAAAGTTACAAGTCTAGCGCGTTAAGTGTAATAATTGCATATTACCATCAAAACGCTAATGCTTCGATTGCAACAAACACCAGCCGAAAGACTGATCCTACTTAAAGGAGCTCTCTTGCTAGTCGTCACACACCACTTGCAGACTGCAGTTTCGAGCTGTTGGCTCTCGTCAGTGCAAGGTAGGCATGCGACGACCGGCACGAGAATCCTTTGACTACTTAGTACATCCCGCTATTTCTACAATAGCGACATGTAAAATAGCCAGCAGGCGCCATCCAGCGGTCCAGTGTCTGTTGCACTGACGAGAGCCAACAGCTCGAAACTGCAGTCTGCAAGTGGTGTGTGACGACTAGCAAGAGAGCTCCTTTAAGTAGGATCAGTCTTTCGGCTGGTGTTTGTTGCAATCGAAGCATTAGCGTTTTGATGGTAATATGCAATTATTACACTTAACGCGCCAGACTTGTAACTTTGGTTGCAGTCTGGTTATTTTCCTTATAGTAAAATAAGGATTTATAGAGGAGTTTGCGACTAAAAATATTATGTTTAATATTCCGCCCTCTAAAAGCACATTTGAACTATATGCAGGTCGTAAATAAAATCAAGAAAATTTTCTATATTGACTATAATAATAATAATACATTTATTTTCCTTTTAGACAATACCAGTTGTATAGAAATCATCACAATTGTTTACTTAAATCTAATCTATGTATTCACTGATAGAATAGAGACATTTATTTGCGAGAAATTCTCTAAGTTCAGATTTAAAACTATGTAAAGGTTTAATCTGCTTTAACTCATCTGGTAGACGGTTAAATAATTTAAGTCCGATATAATCTGGGCAATTTGAGGATATTTCATATTTACAAAATGGTATATAAAAATGTTTCTTATTCCTTACGTTGATAGAGTGAACCTTATCGGTTGTGTTAAAACGAGATCTGTTGATATACACGAATACACATAATTCATAAATAAATAAACCAAATAGTGTTAATATTTTATGTTTCTTAAAATATTCTCTAAAAGAATATGTATTAGAGACTCCCTCTATGCACCTTATAATTCCTTTTGTGCTATAAATACATCTGGTGGTAAGGTGGAATTACCCCAGAAACAAACACCGTACCTCAATCTAGATCCAACTTGAGCGTGATATAGATTTATTAGTTGCTCCTTGCTCAGAACTGGTTTCAAAATTCTAAATAAATAAAATATTGAATTTAATTTGGCTATTAGGTAGTTGCAATGCTCTTTCCAATTTAGACATTTATCTAAATGGATGTCCAAAAAACGTACACTGTCAACCTGATTCAAACGTGTCCCGTTAATAAATAGATTTAAGTTTGCACATGATTTCTGTCTATTGTGAAACCTCATAATGTGTATTTTTTCTATATTTAAGTGTAATTCGTTAGACGAATACCAGTTACTTAAAGAATTTAATACATTCCTGCTAACTTCTTGCAATCGAATGTCAGAATTATCTGACAAGATGAACGAGTTGTCATCTGCATACATAGTACGGATGCCTCTGAGGTTAAGATATCAAGGTCATTAGAGTATAATAAGAACAGTACAGGACCTAAGATAGAACGCTGCGGAACCCCGATATTAATTTCACCAGACTCTGAGTTGAACCTACTTATAGTACCTTCCTTACGGAATGTCACACTAACGTATTGGCCTCTATTATTCAGAAACGAACTAACCCAGTCAAGGGCGACGCTCCTGATACCATAGCTTGACAATTTATTAAGAAGTTTATCGTGGTTCACACAGTCAAACGCCCTGCTCAAGTCGCAAAAAATCCCAACTGGACATTCACCTGCCTCGATATAATCAATAACCCTTTTATATAAGGAATACACGGTAGTGCTCGTTGACTTAAGAGCGCGAAAACCATGTTGATTCTCAGAAAGAATTTTGTATTTTTCAAGAAAATTTGACATACGATTTAAATAACAATATTCGAATACTTTAGAAAAACCTGAAGGTACTGTTATTGGTCTATAATTAGCCATATCCTCTGCGTCATGTTTTTTGTGTATAGGAATTACTTTTCCCAATTTTAACCATTTTGGGAATGCCCCCGCTTGAAACGACAAATTTACTAGGTACGTTAAGGGTTTTACAATCGTTGACAATACTTTTTTTTATTAAGAAAACAGGAATTTTATCGGGACCCGATGATTGTTTATTTTTTAATTTATTGCTTAAAGAACTCATTAATTCCTCGCATAGAAGGTTCTAGAAATAAGCTATGTTGATTAACATAATTGTCTACATGGTTACCATTGCTAATTTGGGTTTTTTTTTGGAATTTGTTTAATAATTTCGTTAGAGGCGTTTATAAAAAAATTATTAAAGTTTGAAGCTACAAGAATTGGATCGTCTATTGTCACACCATTATTTTTTATACATAAATTTTTCAAATTCGCGTATTTATTTGCCATGTCAGTGATAACTTTCTATGTAGCTTTGCCAGGATTATCAGAGTTATTGATTTTATTTTAGTAGTATTCTTTTTTGTTTTTTTTACTAAAGCGGTGTGCCTAGCTTTAGCGACTACATAATCTGGGGCAAGCCGGAATAAGTATTTTTCAGAGTATATAGGTCTTTTAGCTTAATACTTGATATCTTAACCTTGTTGTTGACCCATTTTTTATTAATGCTATTAGATTTGAAATACTTGCGTTCGGGAAAGCAACTGTTAAAATGATACATAAATATTTTATGAAAGCAATCATAGGCTTCATCCAAGTGTATATTATAGATTGCAGACCAGTTTTCATTCATGAGGGCAAACTGAAAATTTGAGAGGGAGTTATCATTAAAACATCTTCTAAGACATGTGGTTGGAGCCTGATTAACACAGGAGGTAACATCAGATTGAAAGAGCACGGTCAGATATATTATTGTCAACTACATCAGCCAGACTGTTATCTGTTATATTAGTGAAAATATGATCTATTATCGTTGAGGTGGTATTCGTCACGCGGGTAGGCCACTCCACCATTGGTCTGAGATTAAAGCAGATAAATAAACTACACAGTCTATTAAAATCATTAAAATTTTTACAGGAATCTATATTAAAATCACCATTTAAAACAATGTTTACATTTACTTCAAAAACCATATTTAAAACGTTGAAAATATTTTCTAAAAATATTTTTAGATCCCCGCTTGGAGATTTGTAACATGTCAAGATTATAAATGACTTTGAAGTATTCACTAATTTACAAGACAGTGAGCACACTTCAACGTGTTTTTCTACACAGTATTGTTCGAGATTGATTTTATCTACATTTAAGTTAGCCTTTGAAAAAATGGCTACTGCACCTCCCTTCTGGGAGGTTCTACAAAAGTAGGTGCTTAGTTTATAATCTCTGAAATGGATCAAGTTAATTGAATTTTCATTTGTCCACGTTTCCGTTAAGCACAAAAAATTTAAATTTTTACATAATCCTTAATATCTACTTCCAAAATGTTTATTTTATCTGTATTTAAACTTTGAACATTTAATAAGAGAAGGCCCGGGTCAAACATTACGTTTCGGTTTTATCTTCTTCCGTATTTGAAAAAACCTACTTACACAAGCTCCAGCTGGCCAAATCTTAGGATCCATAGCTTTTTTGAAGTTATCTTCATATATAATGACTTTATACGATTGATATATGTCGGGATACTTCGGAGAAATTGATTCACAGTTTACTTCAAGAAAAACAGGTAGCAATAAATTTTTAATTTCGTCAAGAGAAGTTTTCAGGTCCACCCTGTATACATGCAGAGTTGCATATTTTGGTACACCTTTGACAGTTGCCTGTGTATTGTTTCCGACAACTTTTTGCCGTTTATACTTTCTTTTATAATAATTGACCTCCTTCCAATGATCTTTAAAATTATCAGACATTTGCTGGGATGACGAAGATGGGTTGTCCTCAATTAAAGATTTATCCTTAGTCAGGTTTATGATTTCTTTACATTTACGTTCTGTTTCAATCTTTAGTAATTCAGCTGATACGTGTTTTTTGTTTATTATGGATTCCCCTTGTTTCTTTGGTTTAGGGGAATTATTCACAGTCTGGTTTTTTGTTTAATTCGTCGTGTCGACCACGCTTTTATCTGGAACGTTTCTTAGACTATTTACTTTCTCAGTTTTTTGTTCAATCCAATTATTTTGATTCGTTTTATTTATTACTTCAATTTGTTTATTTAATAATTTAATTTTGTCATACAGTTTATTGATTATAATGTCTTTTTTTCTTATAATATAGGTGAAAATTTTAGAGTCTGTTTTATTATCTGTATTTACCGTTTCTTCTATAGCATCATAAAATGCAGCGTCACAATTGTCATTTTCAATTTCACAACAAACTATTGTATTGTCATCACTAAACTTCACATTTGGGTACAATTTTGCACAATTAGAGTGGAAGTGATTTACACAAAGTTTACATTTTATTCCATTTACTAGTTTTTTGTTACATCGTTTACAGGTAAGAGCGCACGAACTACCGCCCATCGCGATCGAAGTATAGTAATTCTAGTCAATAATGTGTACCTATATCCACGTTCCCACTGAATCACACCCTACAAGTGCAGGATTTTGCAGAATGCTTCAATGTGTTCAATAGGTATTCCACTTTTTAATTTATTTTGAAGACAATATAACAGTTATCTTTTTTGGTTGTCTTAATATCCATTTAATACTCAATCAGTATCCTATTACAACGTCACAAGACAAAACATTCTAACGGTCTCAGTTTTCACAGTTTTCTACTAACATGAGATTACATTTTTTGAAATTTACTTACAAAATGCCTAATAATACACATAATTAGAGATAATTTAACAGAAGTTTATATAAAACGTTGGACTTCGAATTAAAAACAATATATTTCAACTACCTAAATTGTTAAAAGTCTATAACTAGTTTCGTTTCGGATATTCATATCACAAAGCAATAATTAGTAACAAGTAACCTCATCAAAAAGTAATTAAAAATATTTCTGAAGATGATTACTTATAGCTCTATATGAGATTCAGATTAAAACAATAACGGCATTGTGCCATAATTTTGAAACAAAACGTTATAGGCAAATTATGTGGCCATTTGTCTAATATAGCTATCACACACTTTTTCGTATAAAATGCAATATAGAGGATAAACTCTAATTCTCGAGCGTAAGAGAACAAGAACGTTCACATCACCGAAATGATCGTTTGCATCCCAGGTTGCTATGCTCTGAAAACAGTATTCTCGAACACAGGTCATGTATTCCGTTAAGAAAACAGATGACGTTTGGAAATTTTTCGAATATGTAATTTTCAAATGGTTACTACGTAAAAGCGACAGTTGCCGAAAGATCGCGCGGTACTGTTGTAGTACCTTTCACTCATCAGACAGAAAAAATTTCAAAAAGCTTAAAATTTTCAAAATAATTCATTCTTCACGCTCACACAGTCAAACTGTTTGAAAAAAGTCATTTAAACACTTAAATTTGCAAAAAAACAAAAACAAAATCTGGAAAAATTCAATAAGCACCGATAATTCACAAATAGTCCAAATTTATCAACAACTCCATTCCAACATTCATAACAACCGATTTACACCTCAAAAGTTACAAACTACTGCCCTAAAAAATACAGCCCTCTCACTAGCTCGATTTACATCACATCCACTTTCCACACCCCCAGTCACAACGTTATGACTCGCTTCTAAAACTTTTTATACATCATTTTTCTCTCAATTTCAAATTCCTATTCAAATTTCAATTCATACATCAAAACACTCTTCATTTACTTTCCCGATGTGCCAGCGGAACATTCATCAAAACTTCTTTCCATTTCGTATGTTCCGATTGATATCAAAACTAATTCCCATTTCGTATGTTCCGCTTGTTGGCTCATTAATATCAAAACTTACTTCCCATTCATTTCAATGCATACCTATAGGAACATTCTCACATTTCCAAATTTAATTTGTTCCACATTATTGCCAAAAACTTCTAAACCCGAGTTGATTCAAATTTCATTTATACATCAAAAAATTCCCCTTTTATGGTCAATTTCATCTAATAACTTTTCGTCCCGAATATTTGATTTTTCGTAATGCAATATTGTGCAATCGAGCCCAAATGACTAGCGGGGGACATCCGCCCAGATCTTTCCAGACATGTGCACGCTACGTCCCCGACGAACCCTATAAAAATCCGAGCCTGACGAGCTCTGGCTAAGTCAGTTTCCGGTGTACCTCAAAATTAGTTTCTGTGCTACGCCACTACAGCTACAAAAAATCCAAGTGTTTAAATATTGCTTCAGCCGACGCTTAAATTAATAAAATCGAGTGACCGGGCTACTTCCTTGGCCGAGCCAAGTAAAAAAGAGTTTAACTTTAATAAATTTACGCCAGCGCATTAAATAAAAGTGAATTTTTACCGAAACAAATTTTTAATCTACAATTTTTCTGCCTATTATTCGCGACGATACTATTTTTGTTTTTAAGTCGGAATTTCTATTGTCGACAAGTTACTTTCATTACTCTGTTAATTTTAACTATTTTATTAATACATACGCTTTACGAACCTTGTTCCTATACTTAAATAAATTACTTTCATTCGTTTTAAATCAAAGTGTTATCATTCCAAGAAGAATATATATACAGGGTGGAGCCTTTGACCCTGTCCAAGTTAATAAAAACATTCAGTGCGTGCTAAAGACAAACTCTTAAACTAAAGAATCAGTAAACAAAACATCAAGAAAACCATATACAGGAAGTAGCATTGACCCTGACCATCAAATTTGGAGCAACCCCACGAAACTTCACAAATTCAAAAATAAAGTGCACATACGCCCCATGAGTCTCAATCTCCAGCCCAAAACCTTTTATTTTTTTCAACCAAAAGAGGCTTGTTTATGTTCAGTACCGTGGTGAAAAAAGTAAGGATGGCATTTTAAGCGCATTGTGGATTGCACCCCCGTTGAAAATTAAAGGCGGCACGACTCTATCAAAAGGGGCATTATCGATACATTTGAATGCAAATTAAATATAAAATTAAGGTTATAGGAACTACTAGAGACAATGCATCGCGCTGATCCCTCAAGAAAATAGTAGAACAAGCTTGTTTTCTTTCTGTCATGCGATGCGAATGATTATTGTGTTCGAGAATACGGTTTCACTCCCCATGGGTTCTGACCCGCTACAGACCTTCATGGTACCCAATGGTTTTTATTCATAATTTTAAAAATTACCCGATAGAGTAAAATTTGGTACATAGAATAAATATGATTTGAAAAATAGTTTTATTTATTTATATTAGCATCGCTATTTAAATACAAGAAAGTAATGTAAGAAAAAAATTTAAGAAATAATAGTAGGTATAGTAATATTTTTAACAAATACCTTCTATTTGGAACTTCTTCTATATCATTGGCAGAGCATTGAAGAGACGAAGTTCTTCGTAAGAACGATTTTTTAACAAATTCAATATCATATTTATTTTTCTATCTTATAATTATGTATATCTTCGCATTTTTTTAATATGTGTAAGTAAGTATGTATTATAGTGTGACTGGTAGTCGAGAGGTGAGCGCACTTGTTGTATACAACACGTATACGTTAGTAGAAGTGTAATTCCAGTTTTCCTCAATTAGATCTGCTATTATTTTATCAATATTTGCTTTATTAATTAATTACGAATTAATTAATTTATTACGAAATGCTGGGCGTTCGAGAATTTTTTGTTTTAAAACAAAAAAATCGGCATCTGCTGGAAGTGGCTGGAACCTCATGCCCGGTGGATCTTTGAAGCCGAAAAGATCATTAAATTGATGCCAAAATTGTACTAAATGTAATCTGATCTCAACCAAAACCTTTTCAGATCTTCTGAAGCACTAAAGAAACCCTCAACGTGATGAATGCGCGAGTTATTATCTACATTATCGCTCGTTGAATAATATACTATTATCATATTAACATGTTTAAACATCACTTGAACGGCTAAGAAAGTCTAGTTACCCAAAACATTACAGATTTGTAAAGTAACAAACTGAAAATTGGTAAAGTATATTAGTAAATCTATAATAAATTTGCCAACGTAGGTACAGAAAGCATATGATATTGCTATTGTTACACTTAACTTTAAATTTTGTGACAATCCACTGGGGCCCAGTCACTAAAAATTACATTAACATGACATGACACCATTGGCGCGGGAAACAAACGACAATCGTGAAGATTTGCTCATTGCAAACCGATCGCTCATATTTATTTGTCTTTGTTAAATGAAACATTAGTTAGTTTCCATTTCAGTAATTTTACTAGATTTTAGAGGAATATTTGTAGTATAATTCTTCGATTTGTTTGTATATATATTTAAAAATGACAGTAAACGTAATCCGATCTCAACCAAAACCAGATCTTCTAGAACACTCAAGAAACTATTATGCAAACTTTTATCCAGATCCGTTCTCCAATTCAAAATATTTGAAATTAAATGCAACAGTAAAGCTGTATGGTTGTTGTTGAATAGGAATGCACATGACAGATGACGTGACGAGTTTCGCGACGCAACGGTTACGCGCATCGACTATGCCACGCGAAATGCGATCTACGCTGAACATTTGCTTTGTTTTTTCACGGAAACCAAATCGAAAGGGTGGAAGTGAGATATATCGTTGAAATCGAACTTTTAACTGCTCTTCAATGGTTCAATTGCAAATTAAAAGTAATTATAAAATAAACAACTTGTTGCGCCAAAACAGCACTAAACGTAATCCGATCTCTACCTAAACCTTTTCAGATCTTCTGGAGCACTAAAGAAACCCCCATGCAAAGTTTCATCCAAATCCGTTTAGTAGTTTCGACGGTATCGTGCTAATACACACACAGACATTTTTCAAAAACCACTTTTTTAGTTTCCTGGGACCTCAAAACCTAAAGATTTGATATTATCTCAATTTTTGTTTTTGGATCAATTTTAGTAACCTCTCACAATTTTATTGTGGTAAGGTTAATAAGACAAAGGATTCAGCGAAATTGTGTTTCGTTGACATTGTTTTAATTTTCAATATGTTGTATACTATGGCCTCCGAAATAGTATGTAGTAATGTTGTTTATAATATTAAAATTAAGCTACACACAGAAATTCAGTTTGCTGGTATTTTTTTTCAAATGTCTAAATGTCTAATTAACTTGGACTATAAACTTTGTACTGACAAAAAAATCCTAAAAATAATTGTCATGAAAAATATTTGCATGGAAACTTACATCTTTTACGATTCTCAATTTTTCACTCTCGTTTTAAAACAATTAAATATTTTTGGGTATTTGTTCTTAATAGAAATATGTTGAAGTTCCAAATTATTTCTTAAAATAAGCGAAATTTAAGTTGACTTTTACAATGAGTCAATATAAAAAACGGAGTTCTGCTTTATGTCTGTTAAGAAAATTAATTCATAGAATATAGCATTGAATAAAAATTATAATATTTTCAGGAAATGACTATGGCGTATGTTGTCCAGCCTCCTTGAAAATCCAAAAGCCAGGAACGTGCCCTACAGCAGTAGAAGAAAGCTATGAATGTGGAACTCTGTGCACTCACGATTTAGAATGCCACTCGGTGCAAAAGTGTTGTCGTACTGAACAATGCGGATCGTCGTGCATTCATCCCAAGAATGTGACAGGTAAATTAATTGTTTGGAAGGACTCTTCTTGACATTTAAAGTTTTTACACGGCTTATGTAATACAAATAAAGATGTTGATTGCGCACAGATATTCCATATCAGTTTCAAAACAGGTTTTGCATGCTAATAGTACCTTCAGACTACACGGCATTTTCTATTAATCACATTACTTGAAATGATAGGTCTTTTAAACAATAATAAATTGCTAGTTTTATATTAGGTATCAACACTTCTAGCTATTTTTATTAAAATGTAAATATTTATCGGAAAGGTAAATAAATATACATATATCTATCGTGAGAATTCTCTGACATTTGCTTTAAGATTTTAAAAGAAATTAAACCCAAAGGCGGCGTTACGATAAGGCACAATATCAGTCCCCAATTAGCTGACATTTTTTACGTTATATCAGATTTATTACATTTTCTAAATAGTATAGTCTTTAAGTGTTATTAGTAAGTTTAAATCGTTTAAAAAATCTGCCTTTATTGAAAAAAAATAAATTTCATCATCTTTATTAGATTTAATAAAAACAATTTCTCTAAAGTACATTTTTGCCAATATAGTTGGAGATTTTCGGGGTTATAATAAAATATACGGTAAACCAATAATATACATTTATAAGTAGTACAAACTTAAATTAAGATAATGTAAAATAGATAAAAAGATAAAATATAAAATTTAATAAAAAAATGCACATTTAGTCAATGTGCTGCATATATATAATACTGACTATTAAAATAATACATTACAAATATACACACACACACACACATGGTAGATAGTCAGGAGTAAGGACAAATTTGATAACATAATAGGAATAAAGTGTAGCTAAAAGTAAGTAACTAAGCATTTAGCTTACTACATGTAATAAAGCAAGGTCCAGCTAACTACCTGAAAGTAGACTTAATAAGTTTACCACAGTAAAAAATACCTTCTCGCTGTAGAAAGCATTTTTTTGTAGTATAAATACCCTATCCTTTTGGTTGTCACTGCCCCAACTAATTATATTTAATAACATGTGAATACGCGAGAGCATAATGGATGCTTACTAGACCATCTTCAGCTAAGCTATCTTTCATCTGTAAAATTGCAAAATAAGCACTATTTAGTTTTTACACACCTTTTCAATATGACTGTCCCAAGATAACTGTGATCCAAGCAAGTTCAGAGAAAAATTGTTGTGTTAGATAACTTAATGGTAGTAGATATATCAAAATTTGATGACGCTTATTTTCTAATCTAAAAGTTTAGCATGAGAATTTTATCTTTATTTAATATTAATTAGTTTCTATCACACCGCGCACTCAAGTCATTTATAATAATTTTATTGGCCTCAATTTATAATTCGTATACACCCCCTATACGAATTGCCATCACAGAAATAGTTATATTATCTGCAAACATGCTTACATGTGTATTTCTTATAAAATCTGGGAGATCGTTTACGTACAACATAAAAAGTAATGGCCCTAAGACAGAGCCTTGAGGGACTCCCCTGGTAAGTTTATGCACCGTTGATATAACCTCATTGTATTTTACCTTTAATGATCTTCCATTTAAGTATGATCTTGGCCAATTTAGCGTAGTACCACTTATACTCATTAATTTTAATTTTTTATTAGGAAGTCAGTATTTATTGTATCGAATGTTTTCTATAAATCGAAAACCATTGCGATAAGATATTTTCCAGCATCTAGACACGAATCCACATGATTTAGCACATGATATGACGCCGTTTCTAATGATTTACCGTGTCTAAATCCATATACTAACATTCTGACAATATATTTTTGTTTTCTAATTGAACATAAATGCACAAAGCCAAGGCTAAGCAATTAGATTTGAGGGTAATTCTTTATAACTTAGGCAATTTTTAAAATGAAGTATTTGATGCCAGATCTTTCTACCGTCAATTCCATCTATAAAATTAAGTCCAATTTTCAACTTTACAATTTGGTCATAAGACTTTTTAATAAATATGTGTAAAAATTAATTCTATTTTCCTGTATCTAGTATTTACAGTCAGGCATAGCAAAGTTTTTGCGATCGCCTCACCATTTTATGACGTCCTAAAATAAGAGCAGCGACCATATAAGGTAGAGCGGGTATTATGTGTGTAAAAAAATGTGTAGGATATTCTGTGTAGGAATGTCGTGTGTGGGATAAAGCTGTGTAGAATAATTTGAAGCTTGTGTAGAATAATGTGTAAGATAGAGCCATCCCCTACATATACAAATTATTGCGAAAATTCTGTCTTGCAGATTACTAAAGGAATTGGTAGTTGGCACACACCAACTTATATTGAGAAAAATGTACAATGCTCACTTCACAAAATATTTTACAATTATCTTCAACGCGCGCCAATATCCATTGGCTGGATGTCGGTCTCGATAACTAGGGCCGAGTAGGACTATTACTCTTTGCACCTAGATTATCTCTGTAGACCTGGACCGGCCTTCGTGATAGGTGGGCCCGCGTACTTCTACCAGACCCAGCTCACAAATGTGAGATGTGTCGTGGTATTTTCTGCGGACCTCCCCTGGTCCTGGCTGTTGAACCTCGCTGGCTGAGGTCTCTTCTGGCGCTCTTCTTGTCTTGATGTTATCTTTCTTCGCCAGCTTGTCACCCCCGAGGGTAGTCATCGGTCGAGTTGTGTTTAGGAAGTTTTGGCTGGGACTGACTACCGGTACGTAGGACATCAATTGATATCCTACCCCGGATCGTCGGAAAGGTAAGGATGAGCTGTGTAGCTCGGGAGTGTGGAGACCTAAGTGCTTCTTTTAGCATTTTCGGTCTCCACGGAGCAGGTAGGACAACGGGCGTCGGACGGTATGTTGTCCGACGCCCGCAAGGAGGTTGGGTTAGGGTTGAAAACGTCATGTCTCTGGTAGTGGTGGTCCGTCCTGGCGTATCTGAAACAGATCTGTTAGCGGGAAATAAAGGTTATACTTACCCGTTGTCCAGTAGCTGAACCCTCGGTCGCTTGTGCCTTGGGGCGTCGGCGGGGTCGTAATCAGTGGCCTGTCTGATCAGCGGGTTCCCATGCTCCTCGGCTTGGGCGTACAGCTTCTTCGCTCGTTCCCGGATGACTTCAGTGACCGTGGTGTACTCCAGGTCTCTGACGATGTCTGCGGTTCTCACGTACCATGGGGCGTCAACTACCGTCCTGAGGGCGATGTTCTCCACTGCCTGGATTCTCTTCATGTAGGACTTCGCCTGGTAGCCCCACGCTACCCGGGCGTACGTCAGCTGCGGCCTGATGAGGGTCTTGATAAGCGTGAGCTTGTTCCTCAAGTTAAGTCGGCTCCCATTTCCCGTCATTGGGTAGATGAGGGCTTTCGTACGTCGGGCCTTGGCTGTGATGGCGTCCGTGTTTTGTCTCCATGTTAGGCTTCTGTCCATGACCACGCCAAAGTATTTGACGGTGTCGTGCCATTGGATGTCCTCGCCGTTCATGGAGATGTGTCCTGTGGGAATTTCTTTCCGCACTCGTCTGAAGAGGATGGCTTGGCTCTTGTCGGCGTTGACTGCGACTTTCCACTTCGTGCACCATTCTTCCAGGAGTGTGGCCGCTTCCTGGAGTTTTCTGGTTGCGTCTCTGGCAATCAGGGCGGTGTCGTCTGCATACAGGGCTAGGGCTGTATGGTCGGTCCGGGGGAGGTCCGAGGTATAGATGGCGAACAGGTGCGGTGACAGCACCGATCCCTGTGGAACTCCCGCTTCCACGGTCCTGTAGGTGGAGAGGTGGTCCGAGATTTTCACCCTTAGCTGTCTGCAGTGTAGGTAGGATCTCACTAGTTTGACGAGTTCGATGGGGTAACCCATACTCATCATTTTAGCTAAGAGACCGTCGTGCCAGACCGTGTCGAATACTTTGGCGACGTCTAGGAACAGCGCCGCGGTGACTTGACGCTGGTTGAACCCCTTGGTGATCTCCTCGGTGAGGCGAAGCACTTGGAGTTCCGTGGAATGTCCTGTTCGGTATGCGAACTGTTCATCCGGGATGATGTTCAGCTCTTCTGTCTTCTCTGTTAGCCTCTTCAAGATGACCCGTTCTGCAACCTTGCTCATGGCTGGGAGGAGGCTGATGGGCCTGTAAGAAGACGGGAAAATTAGTTCTTTCCCTGGTTTAGGGATCATAATGACGTCGGCCTTTTTCCACCTGGCTGGAAAGTGCCGTAACCTTAACATCGCGTTTACGATGTTGACTAGCGCCGCTACTCCTTTCCTGGGCAGCTTTTTGAGAGCGATGTTTCCTATCTTGTCACATCCCGGAGCTTTTCTCGGCTTTAGGCTCCTCAGGATTTCCTTGACTTCCTCGGGGGTAGTCGGACGGATCTGGTCGTCATCTGGCAGGCGGCGGATCCTTCGTACTCTGCGTTCGACGTCGTCCACCCAGTCCTCGTCCTCGTCATCGAGCTCGTTCTCTCTGCACTGCAGTTCTAAGCTGTCGGCGAACGCCCCGGCTTTTTCCTGGTTAGTGTAGACGATCCCTCGCTCTCCGTGAATCGGGCGCATAGGCTTCCTTCGGTTTCGCAGGGCACGTTGTGTGTTCCACATGCTTCTGTCCTGTGGATCCAGTGACTCAAGGTGGCGTTGCCACCCCTCCTGACGGTGTTCCTGGAGGGCGGCTTTCACTCTTCGGCTGAGGACATTGTACTCCCTTCTATCGGCGGGGAGCCTGGTCCTCTGAGCCCGTCTCTTGGCGCTCCTTCTGTCCCTTATCAGCTGCCTGGTGACCTCTGGGAGGTTTGCCATCGGTGCTGGGTGCCTTCTTACTTCTATTTCCGTCGTGCTGGCCCTTATCGCTTCCAGGATCTGCTCCTCTAGGGAAATGATGGCCCTCTCAACGTCCTCCACGGTTTCTAGCCTGGGAATTTGTGAGATGTACTGCTGCAGGTGCTGCCGGTACGATTCCCAGTCCGTTCGTCTCTTCGTGAAGGTGGCGTTGTCCTCACTCGCCTGTCCTCCTAGGGTTAGGAAGATCGGGTTGTGCTCGGTAGATCCCTCCGTTCTGGTGGTGATCTCTGCCTCGAAGGTCATCTCCTTTAGGATCGCGATGTCCAGTACGTCTGGCCTGTGTCTGCCGTTGTCAAAGGTGGGCTGGTCCGGTCCTACCACCATCAGTTCGCCGGCGTGCTGTCCCAGGAACCTCAGCAGCTCTCGTCCTCGAGTGTTGGTTATGCCGCTGTTCCATTCCTGGGATTTGGCGTTGAAATCGCCAATTGCGACGACCTGTGTCCTGACGGGCAAGATTGCGTCCAGATCCCCCTCGGTAAGCGTGCTGCGGGGTGGCTGGTAGCATGAGACCACTTGTATGTCGCCATTTCGCGCTGTGGACACTACTACGGCGGTGGCGTTCATGTTTTCTAGCTCAGGCAGTACTGTCGGATGGTGGGCTATGGTTTTCTACACCAATAGGGCCACTCCTCTCGCGGGTTTCCTGCAGTGCCATGACGTCTATGTCGTACCTGGTCAGGAGCTCTTCGACTTCAAGTCTCCTTTCTCGCAGGCCGTTGACATTCCAGGCCGCCATCTGCAGGACTTCCGGTTTAACCTGTAAAGGCATTACAGATTAGTTAAATTTGGCATTTGTGCAAAAAATGCGCTCATCGCTGAGCACATTTGTTGCATCTGTGCGAGCACCGCTGTGAGGTTTTTGGCCTCTGGCGATGCTTGTTGTTTTGCGGCAGGGACGGTGTTCTGTCCTGCCTTGCCCTGGGCTACTCTGGCGTAGCTTGTGCCTGGTGCTACGCCGCCCTTCTGTGTTGAGGTCATCGTTGGCCTCTGTACCGGCCTTTGGGTGTCGCTGGCTGATTGTTTGGGGTACTTTGGACACCCCCTGTAGCTGGCCGGGTGGGCCCCCTGGCAGTTCGCGCACTTGGCCGGTTCGTCTGCCTTCTTTTTGCACTCCGTCGTCCGGTGTGCCTCGCCGCACTTCACGCATTTCGGCTGCGCGGTGCACCTGGATTGGCCGTGGCCGAAACGCTGGCAGCGGTGGCATTGGGATGCCGCTACCTTGGCTCGCTGTCTCTCAGTCCTTACAACTAGAGAACAGCACCTCGTTACTTGGAGTATCTTGTCCTGGTCCTGTGGGACTAGAACAAGCATGAGGGGCACCTCCTGTTTTGTCCGTCTTGACATCATTCGCTGGACCGCGGTAGGTGCGAATCCTTGGTCCTGGAGGTCTTCTGCCACCTCTTTGCAGGTAACGCCGCTCGGGATCCCTCGAATGACCACACGTAGCTGCCGTTCCTCTGGCAGGGCATACGTGTGGTACTCCCTCTTTTCATTTGCGAACATCCTTGTCATCCTCCGATAGCCCTCGGACGTCGCGGGCTCGATGGAGATTCCCTGCCCGGTAACTTTGGCCTTGTTGAAGTTTATACCGGTTTCGGTTAAACGACGGCTCACCGTTGTCCACGTCTCTTTGTTTCGCAGCACTACCGGGGGTACACGCTGTCTTCTTGTCCTTGTTTGAGGGGCCTCGGTCTCCTCTTTCCGGGTTTCTTGTTGGGGGACGCTAGCCTCCTGCTGGGGGGCTCTGGATCCCGATTTGCTCTGTCTAGGTGACTCGGACTCGGGGGGGGCACTTGAGGGGCTCTTCAGCCACCTTCTTTGCCGCCTTAGGGGCCTCTTCGTCCGAGTCCGTGTTGGCAGCGGGCGGATTTTTTCTTTTTCGTGTTTGCGATTCTCCCCGAATCGCACGCAGAAGCTCTTCATGCTCTCCCTCTGCATCTGCTCCAACCTTTCGGTGAGCTCGTCTATTTTCTTCTTGAGAGCATTGTTCTCCTCTGTGAGACGTTTTATCGTCTCCTTGTCGTCCCTTGGGGTTGGGGGGCCCCCTCGGGAGCTACCGCTCTGGGACGTTTCGTCTTCACTGTACTCCATGTTACCGTCCTCCACGGTAACGTCGTTGTCGGTTTCCTGTAAGGGAATACCTATATTATTATGGGAAAAAGTTATGATTAATAACAGAAAGTGGTGTCTTGAAAAAGACGTGTGAACTTCCTCTTCAACACTATCGACGTCACTGTCTGTGGGGCTTCCACTTCACTGTGCACTCTGATGGCTCGGTGTACGTCCGTACGCTTTCACTTCTCGATGCACACTGTTATCTTCAACAACATTTCTCTAAATAAATCTACAACTTTTAAAAATATTCCTTACTTAAAATTCAGTTCTGTCAACATATCAATATATATGTACTTGTACATTCCGGATACTATAACCTTGGATACGTTATGTGAACTTCACATAGATTTAATGATGTCTGTATTGTTTTACATTTTTAACATTTTGTCAAACTTAACAAGGCTCAAAGTTTCGAGCTTGTACCGTAGAATAAAAACTTATACTGTGACAGAAATACCTTTGATGTGGATTAAAAATTATTAAAAATAAGTAACTACTGATAGTATATTCCGCTTGCGATTATTGTATAGGGAAATTTTAAACAATAATTAAGGTTTTACATCATAATTAAGTTGTTGGTACACAGACATATTGTTTATGCAATCTAGGCGTACTATATAACATTAACTATTAATATGTATTAAAATAGATACTAAATATGTATTGTTATTATTTCTTAAATACTTTATAATTATTGAGTTGTAATTGGAAAAGGCAATAACTATGATTGATGGATTGATTTGATTTAAGAGTTATTTTAAATCAGCAGTTAACCTTTTCAAAATATGTTGATTATTTATATAAGAAAATTGGCGAAAAGATATTATTTCGAAGAGTAACTCTTGATTTAACACAATGAAAATTATAAACAATAATGTAATATATCCACATTGTAATTATTGCCTTTCATTGTTAATATCATGTAATGTAACAGATATTTAGATATTATAAAGGTTGCATAATGAAACTTATGGTCAATACTAATTTTAATTCACCATTAGTGACCCTTCTTAGATTTGTGCAAAGCATTGCATCTCCGAAGAAGTTTTAATTCAGAAGTGTAGTATACAAATTAATGTTATCTTACTTATCAAACAGGTATCAATGTGTGACAGAAATATGACAGAAATAAACTTGATAACATTCTATCAGAGAAAGACGACATTCCGCAGTGTAGTGTACTAGAACAGCTGCTGTTTTTAATCTATATAAACGATTTACCTGATTTTCCTTCAACTTTAACAGTCATTTTTGCAGTTGTCACTACTTTTGCGGAATGTTTTATAGGTACTGATAGTAATATTACTGATTTGTAAATACAAATTTTAACCAAGTCTTACGACATATAAGTTATGTTTAAGTACAAAGAAAACGTACAAACATGATTTCAAATGTATGCCAAAAACATCAGAATTAACAGAAGATACAGTAAATGTTTGTAATTCATCTTCAACAGTACATTTTTCAATTATCGAGATATTGCTGAGATAGTAAAACAAATATTCGACGCTTATTTTAAAAAACGTCCCGAATTTTGTACGATATCATTTTTTTTTTTTTTCGTCTTCTGACTTTGGTTGTCTCCATTCAGCCACGATATTTATTATTATATATAGTTCTTAATCTAACCTACTTGCAATCATTAACCTGATACAAAAACCAATGACAGAGACATTATTTACTACTCAGGGATTGTAGACAGGGACACACGTTTCACGTCAAGGTGCCCTTCATGACGGTACGATATCATGTAAAGCAGACTTTTTAAATGACAAAGAATTAGACTTCTACACAACTGCTTACTGCTGTCGATATTAAACGAACTTGCTCACAATATAAATGGATTTTCTATGAAAGTAGCAAAAACATTTAGAACATGTATTAGTAATATAGTTAGTAAAATACTTTTGTGATTGGTAATCAAAAATACACATGTAATAGTTACATCCATCAATACTTTTGGCCCTTTTTCAAAGATTGATTTTGGATATTATGGGATTTGCAAACAAAATTGCAAAGTATATTCATACCTATGTGAAATTTTTTTTTGCAGTGGCACATCACTCAGGGCCAACCCTGACTTTGAATTCATTTACCCCTACAATCCGGGCTCATAGTCCAGGGCATTTAGATCAAAATCGCCCGAATAGCGGAAATTTTTAGGCACAGCAGATATCGAGATGCGGTTTTCTGCATTGTGTTCAGGAAGGTCCCAGGAAACGACTCTACATAGTCTGGTTTAACCATTTTTTGAAAAATGCCTTCTGGGCCGGAAAATGCATTTTCCAATTGCATCATTACTTGCACCATTATAGGAACGACTGGAAACTCGGAAAAATCGCTCGGAAATCGTTACTCGGGGGTTTTCGGGGCTGCCGAACTCGATTCTGGCATTGGAATTACCCGGGGGCGCTCGGGGGCGGCTCTGCGGGGGTATCCGGGGGCCATTCTGGGGGGGAAATTGCATAGTCCATGAAAATCGCTCCAAACTCGTTACTCGGGGGGTTTTCGGGGATGCCGAATTCGATTCTGGCATTGGAATTACCCGGGGGCGCTCGGGGGTTCCTCTGTGGGGTTCTCTGGGGGTCATTCTGGGGGGGGAAATGGCATAGTCCATGGGAAGCGGTCCAAACTCGTTATTCGGGAGTTTTCGGTGATGCCGAATTCAATTCTAGCATTAGATTTCCCCGAGGGCGCTCGGGGGTCCCTCTGTGGGGTTGTCTGGGGGTGATTGGGGGGGGGGAAATGGCAGCGTCCATGAAAATCTCTCCAAAATCGATACTCGGGGGTTTTCGGGGATGCCGATTTCAATTCCGGCATTAGACTTCCCCAGGGGTGCTCGGGGTGGCTCTGTGGGAAATGGTAAAGGAGAAAGTGAAAAATCACAAATTATGAAAATAATACTTTATTCAAATAACAAATAGGAGTTTTTATTAATGTTGAATCGAGTGTTGAATTATTCATTATAAACTTCAATTTTTAACTTAAATACTAAACATCTTGTTCAAACTCTTCTTCTTCCCCTTCTTCATCCCCACAGAGGGACCCCCGAGCGCCCCCGGGGAAATCTAATGCTGGAAATGAATTCGGCATCCCCGAAAACCCCCGAGTAACGAGTTTGGAGCGATTTTCATGGACTATGCAATTTCCCCCCGGATACCCCCGCAGAGTCGCCCCCGGGTAATTCCAATGCCAGAATTGAATTCGGCATCCCCGGAAACCCCCGAGTAACGAATTTGGAGCGATTTTCATGCACGCTGCCATTTCTCCCCCAATCCACCCCCCGCGTACCCCCACAGAGCCACCCCCGAGCGCCCCCGGGTAATTCCAATGCCAGAATCGAGTTCGGCAGCCCCGAAAACCCCCGAGTAACGATTTCCGAGCGATTTTTCCGAGTTTCCAGTCGTTCCTATAATGGTGCAAGTAATGATGCAATTGGAAAATGCATTTTCCCGCCCAGAAGGCATTTTTCAAAAAATGGCTAAACCAGACTATGTAGAGTCGTTTCCTGGGACCTTCCTGAACACAATGCAGAAAACCGCATCTCGATATCTGCTGTGCCTAAAAATTTCCGCTATTTTTCCTAACTTCCCTGGACTATCAGATCACAATGCAGAAGATAATTTAGTCACGAAATCTAGTATATTTTAAGTCGGTTTTCATATTCATTTCACTCTTATTTACAAATAAATATGTATCTTGAATGACACCCGTGATTAAAAACAGATTTTTAACCTGAAGAGAAATACGCAAGTGCAAAACCACAACTATTCGTAAGATTGTAAACTTTATATTAGCCACGGGTATAACCCATTGCTTGGCTTCACAACTACCAAATTTTTTTCTTATTTTTCCTGAATTAATCTTTATTAATCTTTAGAATGCCTCCATCAACGTACTCTGTCTGAAGTTCTGGCCGTCAGTGAAAGAGCTGGTAGAGGTTACGTTCCACAATGTTCTAGTGATGGCCAATTCGAACCGAAACAATGTAGCAGAAATGGATTAGTTTGCTGGTGCGTAGACAGACTAGGAAGAAAATTAAAAGGATCTATGGGCCCTGCAGAGAATATAAATTGTTCATTGGTTGATAGTACGTACATGTGTCTTTAGTTGTAATATACATCATACTTAAACCCAAATTGAGCTGAATTCATTTTTCAGTTTTAAAACAAATTTTATGAAACACAACTTTTTTCAAAAACAAATTTGGAGACGGGTTCACAACATGGAACAAACTGATTAGCAAAATACGTATAACAAAAATATTTTTTAGCTCGCCATGAATCTGTCGGACGCAGTTTGGACAAAAATGGAAAAGAATGTGAACAATTAGAGTGTGCCCAAGTGTGTGAATATGGCTTTAAATTAGACGAAGACGGTTGTCACACATGTATATGTGATGACCCTTGTGATGGTTATATGTGTCCAGAAGATGAGGAATGCGTAAATGTCAAGGAATCCTCATGTACCGACTTACTGTGTCCATCTTTACCAGTTTGTAAGTATACTCATATTTCGTATACGTATTGGAGTTATTATTTAAATAGACCATTTAATATATTCGTTGGTAGTAGTTCTTATAATGTGTATGTGTTTAATGGAATAACTTTTCTATATTGCATTTTTTTCAAAAAGGCATTTGAAAACGAGGGCTAAAATTATAAAATTATTAATGTGGCAACATAGCAAAAGTCAAAACCAACACTGTGTACTATCTAAATGAATATTTGTTTTTTTTTTTAACATAACATTAAACATTCCACTATTTACTTAAAAGAAATGCACAGGAAATATGTGATTAGATAATAGACTTACCCATTCTGTAAAATATTCTGTAAAATAAACCGTTGGCGGGACAATTCCTCTGCACGAGAGTTATTTTTCCTGGCGTCATCATAAATAATAAATAATTTTCACGCACAGTAAATCCCTTCACTTATTGACCAACAAAGAGCGCTTACTGCGAGCGATGACAAATGTAACGTCCAACGTTGCCGGCTTGATCAGTTTTCCATATATGATAAATTTTTTATTTCGAATATTTGGCAATGTAGATAAAGTGTTAAAGAGAAAAGTGACTACCACTAATTAGCGAACACCCTGTATCGCAGAAAAGTATACACATGATTTTCACAGGCAAGGTGGGCCAAACTGAATTCGGTCGATCAGTGCCATATTTGAAATGGTAGAAAAAAATCTGTGGGAATTTATTTGGTTTTAACCCAAAATATTTAGAATTATGTAGGGTATGATATTTTCGTTAGTCTATGTATTTTTCACTTTTTTTTAATAACCCACCTAATTATCTTCATGAGTCTGTTAGGTGAGAGATACTTAAAATGAACGATTTACGAAATAATAGTATATTACTTTATACGGGGGAAAAAACGACATTTTCTTGGTCAAGGATGTATTTGATAAGAATAGCGAGAACGGCCAAAATAAAAAAAAATAAATCATTTTTACTCCACATAGGACATGCTATTTTTCTTCAAACGTCGAATATGAAGTACATAAAAACTGCTATATATTTTTAGTGCCGCACATGAGAAGTACAATAGAAATGAACTTTTTTCTTCCATTTCAGATGGTTGTGCGTTGCCATTAGCAACGGAAGTATGAGCACTTTTCCTTCCGCTCGAGCGGATTTTTACTTCCCAAGCTAAATTTATTATTTTAATTTTTTTATAGCTAATCGACGTTTGAAGAAAAAATAACATGTCTCATTCGGAGTAAAAATAGCTTTTACTTCTAATAAAACAACATACTATTTTCTTCAAACGTCAGAAAAACATAACATTTCTTAACTCATTTCATGACATTAAAGTTCGACGTTTTAGATAGCTGTGCGTTGCCAATAGCAGCAGAGGTAAAAGTACTTTTTCTGACACTGTGAGCGGAAGAAAAAGTACTTTTACCTCTTACAATATACTCATAGCAACATGTATCTTGTTTAAAACGCCGGCCATGCGATATTAAAACAATGCGTTTTTCGGTGAAATTTGAGATTTCTTATATATTTTTTTATAGCTAATCAATGTTTGAAGAAAAAATAGCATGTTTTATTCGGAGTAAAAGCCACTTGTTGCGACTCGTCACAAAAGTATCACTCTCACTCCTAATAAAACAATATATTATGACAAATTTCGTGAACTTAAACTGTCATTTCTCTGACACTTCATCTGAGCGGCAGTAAAAGTATTTTACTGCCGCTCACGGATTCTGACTCTAAGCTATTATTATATATGGAGTAAAGTGATCTTGTGTGTCTCTGCTGTTCTTGCCATCAGTGAAGTGCATCCCCGACACAAAAAATATAACTTTAACTCTGACACTTCATATGACTACTAATTTGTGTTCAGCGACTAAAAAATACTTATATAAATTTTATATTTTATTTCGGGGTCAGAATTTTTTTTTGTGTGTAGCTGCGTAATCTTTAAGTTGCTCTACTCTTTATTTGTTATTCAGGTCGCCCAAAGGCAGTTTACGCTAATCCTTGCGAAACAGGCACACCATTAACAGACGACTTAAGCGGCGCTCCAGTGGCTTGTGCACTGCGCTCCGAAGAAGGAACTCTGTGTCCAATAACTTACGAATGTACCGCTGTCCCTGGCTCTACGCAAGCGGTATGTTGTCCCAAAGCTGAAGAAGAAATGGAAGCGGAAGCGTCTGAGGATTACAGCCAAATAGATGCTAGGCCACAAAGTAGTAAGTCTGAAATAAAAACGCGAATAACACACATATTCTTCTAAAACCATCACCCGAATTGTTACCAAAATTATTATCTACGATGCACTTTTTAATCCGTAGCAGCATAACAATATAGACGAAAATGTATTTTTTTCAGTGTGTGAATACCTCCACGAGTTTTCGGATAGCATGGAAGGCACTAGGGACGGCATGACTTTAGCACTACCAACTCCAAATTGCGATTCAGAAGGAAATTACTTGGCAACTCAATGCGCTGGCGATGAGTGCTGGTGCGTTGACAATTTTGGAACAGAAATTCCTAGAACAAGAAACCACGGAAATTCCTCCAAGGACTGTATGGAATTAAGAGAAACCATGGATTGCTTGGATATTACGTGCAGAATGGGATGCGACTATGGATTTATTCTCTCCGAAGACACTGGGTGCCCACAATGCCAGTGTAGAGATCCCTGTTCAGGTATTTCGTGTCAGGACGATGAACAGTGCCAACTGGTTGAGGTTAGCTGCAAAGACCACTACTGCCCTCCAGTGCCAGCCTGTAAGTATGCTACTTTTGGTAAACTAGCATATAAATGCCTGGGATAAACTATAGTCAGGGTCCCCATAAAGGGGGGTCAGTGGGTACCGTGGCACCCGAACCCGGCCATTCTAGAGACCCGGAGATGTTTAGATAAATACATAAAAAAAAGGAACTTATTGAAAATAAAAAACAAAAATCTCTGAAAAAGTGTACAAAAGGTTTTTTATGTTAATAAATTATGATAATAATAATTATTATTATTATTCCATAGAGCTCTACAGTACTTTGCTATTTCATTATTCTCAAATTCGATTTGATTTGAGATAAAATTTGAAATTCAAAGCATTTTGGATGATAAAATATTCTGGAGATTTATCTTCACACTTCTTAATTGAACTTTTACATATAAGGGTAGTGGATGTGGGGTTTTCAGATCACGACTTAACAGAATGCTCGATTTCACTAAGAGTAAATAAAGCTAAGCAATTCCTACACACGTACAGGGATTACAGTAAATTCGATAAGGAAAAATTTATTTCAGACCTACGGGTATCACCTATTGATAGTATTTTCTACACACAGAGTATAGACAGTAAATTGAATATTTTAAACGATACTATATTAAACCCACTTAATCAGCATTGTCCGCTTAAAACTGCCAGAATATCGAAACCTCCAGCACCTTGGCGTACTGAAAATATAAGATACTTAATGACCTTGAGAGATAAAGCGAAAATTAAATATAAAAAAACAAAAGAAGTCAGAGATTGGAATTATTACAAATCAATAAAGAATTATCTTAATGAATGAAAAAAGGCTTATTATCAACATAAATTAACTACAAGCGATAGCAGACAAATCTGGAAAGAATTAAAACATCTAAATATAAAACCTCAGAAAAATTTTAATATTCCCCCTGAACTGAATAATGTAGATTTAATTAATAATTACTACATTAACTGTATACCTACTAGCAACGTAAGTGATGAAAATATTGTACGTTTTTACAAGACAATCAAATGAGCGCAGTGAAACAACATGTTTGCTTCCGGCTGATTAATGATGACATTATAATTAAAACTTTAAATGAAATTAAATCATCGGCTACTGGGCATGACCAAATAAATATCCACATCATCAAATTACGCTATCCATATATAACTAAATATTTAACTCACGTTATAAACAGTTGTATATTAGAACAATATTTTCCTGATAAATGGAAACAAGCCTTAATTATATCCCTTCCAATAATAAGAGATCCTTCCGAATTCAAACACCTAAGACCGATTAGTATATTACCGACGTTGTCAAAATTATTTGAAAAAAAATCTTGAACATGCAGCTAAGAGAATTCATTACCACTAATAATATCTTGCTGGATATCAGGTTTTAGGCCTGGATATAGTTGCACCACAGCTCTATTGCAGGTGACTGATGATATTCTGGAATCAAGTGACGGAGGTTTACTGTCAGCCTTGGTTTTGCTAGATTTTTCGAAAGCCCTTGATACCTTAAACCACAAAGTTCTTTTTGCTATCTTGCACTATATAGGCTTCGGTGTAGAAGCTATCAATTTAATAAAAAGCTATCTCACACATCGAGTACAGAGAGTCAAACTCGGCGGAGTTATATCAACACCTTTGTCCGTTGCTGTTGGTGTACCACAAGGCTCAATTTTGGGCCCCTTCATGTTCACCTTATACACAAGTGTTTTTACTCAATATATAAAATATTGCAAAGTACACATGTATGCGGATGACCTTCAGTTACTTTATAGCTTTTCTGCTACTGAGGTTCATGAAGCAGTTCATAAAATTAATGCTGACCTTAGTACCATAGCTGACTTGACTAGCCAACATCATCTACATATTAATCCCTCAAAATTTGTAGTTTTGCTGCTCGGTAATAAAACAAAATATAGCATGATAGTAGATCAAATGCAAATTAAAATCGATGACTCCGTCACACCGTCAGTCAAAAGTGCCAGAAATTTAGGTTTAACTATGGATGCTACATTTAGATATCGTGACCATATATCTAAGTGTCTCCAACAAGCCTATTCAAAGCTAAAATTGTTATATCCCCATTGGGCTTATCTAAGTAGGAAATTAAAAATACTTTTATGTGAGACCCTTGTGTTGTCAAATTTTAATTATTGCTTTCAAGATTTCTCTCCGTGCATTGACACTATTACTTTGCAGAAAATTCAGAAAGTACAAAACTCATGCTTGAGATACATTTTTGGAATTCGAAAGGACCAGCACATATCACACAAATTAAATGACTGTAAGTAGCTTAACATGACTAATAGATTCTCCCTCCATTTGGCCTGTCTATATAATAAAGTTATCATTACCAAATAACCCTCTTACCTCTATAAAAAAATAATATTTCGAGGGAACTCTCACAATTTAAATATAAGGAATAAAAATCTAATCACACCTCCAAAGCATAGAACCTCACTATTTAAAAGAAGCTTCAGTTATAGTATATTTAAAAGCTACAATAACCTCTTTTCCCATTTGCAAATTGACAAAAAAGCTCCACCTTCAAGTGAAAACTGCGCAGGATTTTGTTAGATGCACAGACTTATAATTAAGTATTATATTGCTGCCAAATGACCTTATCTGGATACAAATTTTCTTCATAGCGTTTTTTCTGGTATTTAAATGTTGTTAATTTGTTTTATGTAGTTAAAGGTTCTGATATTTTAATGTTGATGTTAAATTGTAATATATAACTGTTTTACTGTAACTTATACTGTCTATTGTAGTTATATTGATTAATTATAATTTATATCTACGGCTTAAGTATAAGAGCAGATGGTCAGCGTAAGGCTTACCAAACTGAACTTCGCCCTTTCTTTGAATAAAGACAAATTATTATTATTATTAAGTGCACGTACCGTTTGCCACAGCAGTTTAGTCGGTATAAAACAGCACGCAAAAACTTTCAGTCAGTTAAATATCAAGGAGAAGGAACATGGCCGGATTTAATTTTTATCAACCTTCTAATATTTTCTGGCTAACAGTATTCATATCATGCCTTCGTAATTCGTTCGCCATAAGTATAAGTTGTACTTACACGTGCGTTATTTTAATTAAAACAATCATAAAACTATCCCCCAAACAAGTAACCCAGTAAAATGGGAAAATGTTTATGAAATAATTCAGAGTGGGTTGAAATTTTGGGAACAGGCTTATTTTGTGATACTTTTTAACATATCAAAAGTCCTCCACCGTAGACTCCGGTGGAGGGGAGGGGGGGAGAAAATAGTTAAAGAAAATCGGTTTTTCGCAAAAACTCGGAAAGTATCAATTTTACTGTAAAATACGTACACATGAAAATTATAGGTAATAAAAATCTACACAATTTCGTTTTTTTAACTTCGTACGACCTATTGGAGCCAGGATAGATTTTTTTAAATTTTGAATTTTGCGACGCAACGGAAACGCTAAAATCGCTAAATCGCTGTTTCGCTAAAATCTCGAAAATGGTCATTCGGATCGCAAAATGTTTGAAATGAAAGTTGAAGAGAATTCGATTACGAACAATTTCAATTCCATTCGATTAATATTGGCAGAGATATGAATCATCTTTATAGCCCGCTATCAGAACATTTGTTTCATGATAAAATCGATAAAAACTCGAAAACCATTGATCGTACGCATATAGTGTATCTAATGAAAGTTAAAGAGAATCAAATTTTGAATATATTGGTGTATGTACAAAATCGTTTTGATGACGAGTGAATGGAGATGAAAGGGGAAAACATGAAAAAAAGTCATTTTCAAGTGCATTTAGGCAAGTAGCTATTTTTTGATTGGCTTTAAACAATAATAACATTAAAGGTTTTTTGAAGAGAATTAAATTATCTGTAAAATGAGCTCCAAGTGACCTTCATACGATGAATGGTTCACGAGTTACAGCTGTTTTAATGCAAAAATTTCATTTTTATTATAAATTAAGATTTTCCTGCAAGAACTATGCATAACATTTTTTTAAAAATTGGTTTTGACCTATTTTTATTAGTTTATATAGATATGAAAGTAATGCAATAGCACAAGTCGTACGCAAGGTATATTTTCTTTAAAATTCCAGCCCGCTCTGAATTATTTCATCCAAATCGACAAATTTCGTCCCATTTTATTGGGCTAAAGACCATGTTCACGCAGCCTGCCACTTAAACCGATAGGCGGGGCCACCCACCTATTAAGGGGCAAGCGGTGCGATTGTTCGTCTTTTGCGTGATTTTTTTATACCGATTTAATTACTGTGACAAACTGTACCAACGTTCAATAAAGATACAGAGCTATCTCCATTTTAGCTGCTCAACGAAATTCGCAGTAAAAATTTCAATTTTATATTTATGAATGCCTCTATCGCTTTACGTGTTTTTGTACGCTTCCAGTGACGGTTTGTGCAGAAAAGATATCCTTCAGCAAATTGAGTAATCAGCTCAAGGCTTGGCAAAGAGCGCCTAAATTTTCTTGCACACTTTTGACAACTGAACATGAACTAGCTTCAACTAACGAAGTCGGTTATGTCATTAGCGAATTTTCTCTTAAAAAAGCAGGCAAAGTGAATTTGGATGAAGAGCCTGACATGAAGTAATAGGAAAAATTTTACACATATGTCGTATTTGTAAAATACATATTTCTATACAAATTTAATACCGGGTGTTAAAAAAGTATGGGAACGGTGGAAAATTTCGAACAGTTTGCATCAAATCGAAAAATAAAAAAATAAATAGGTGTCAAAAGTTTTTCCAAAAATTATCTACTGATACCAAAATGATCTCTCCACCCACGGTGGGGCGAGCGGCAAGTTTAAAATTTCAACTGGAAACCCCTATTTTTTATTGCGGAATCGGATTCTACGGCAAAAAATACGTACATTTTATTCCGGACATTTTTTTGATTCTTGTATGGGGTCGCTGTAATCGCAAAAAATTAAAAGAAAACATTACTGTTTCAAGAGTAGCGCCTTGTGCCCAATTCAAAAACTGAAAAACACGTATTTGTTATTTTTACGAAATCTATCCAATGACATTGGATTCGACTCTCCCACCCCTAACCCAGTGGGTGGCGCGGGGGGCAAATTTGAAATTTGTAATGAAAATCCCTATTTTTTATAGCGGATTCGGATTCTACGGCCAAAAATACGTGAATTTTATATCGGGCATTTTTTTCGATTCTCGCAAAGTGTCGCTGCAATCGCACAAAATTGAAATAAACCTTAAGCGTACATAAGTTTGTAACTATTTACAAACTCTAGCTACTCGTGTTGACAAAAAAACATTCAGTTTAAAAAACAATATCTGTGATATCTTGATTTTTATTAATGTTTTTATAAAGTGTTCTTAATAACAGTATTTGTTGTGTGAAATTTCTACGAGAACGTTCAGTTCCTTCCAACTTTTGTAGAGACAGGAGCGCACTTTTGTATGGAAAAAGTTATTTCATTTTTCATTAGTTCTCGCGTTTTTTTCTGCATAATGGCTACTTTAACAGAGGAAGAGAGAGTTTCTCTTTTATTGATGCGAGGGTGGGGCGATATAGAAAGGTCCTATGATGAAGATGTGATTTTATTCAACGAAACTTGTGTAGATCAAGTGGGAATTTCGAAAATCTACTGTGTCCCGTACTATCAAACGATTCCTAGACACAAGGATAAATAAATATCGCCCAAAATCTGGAGGACCAAAATCTAAAACATCGACAAATGGAAGTGGCCCAGGCATTTGTTGAAAATCGAAGGTTATCAATTAGAAAAGCCAGTCAACAGCTTGATATGAGTGCATTTTCAGATCATAAGAATTTGAAACTTTTGAAATTTCATCCTTACAAAATTCACCTTCACCAAGAGTTAAAAGAAGATGATTTTGATCGGCGACTTGAATTTAGTGAATTAATGATGGAAAGCAGTAACCAAAACCCAAATTTTTTGTCATCTCAGATGAAGCAACTTTCGAACTCAGTGGAAAAGTTAATCGCCATAATTTCAGATATTGGAGTGACGAAAACCCTCACTGGATGCTTGAAACACACACGCAGTATCCACAAAAATTAAATGTTTGGGCAGGAGTTTTCAGGGATCGAATCGTAGTACCGTTTTTCATAGATGGAAATTTGCATGGAGAAAAACACAAGAGATTGCTGGTGATAAGTTCGATAATGTTTGGTTCCAGCAAGATGGGACTCCTTCACACTATCGGGATATTGTTAGGGACTATTTGAATGGTACTTTCAAAAATCGATGGATAGATCGAAGAGGAACTATTGAATGGCCAGCAAGATCTCCCGACCTCGCGCCACTTGATTATTTTGTTTGGGGCTACGTGAAGGGTAAGGTTTATTTCACTAAACCTTGTGATTTGGAAGAGCTGAGGCAACAAATAATAAACATTTTTGAGGAAATACCACCTCAAATGATAAGAAGTGCTATTGAAAATTTTTACGTTCGTCTCGGTCAATGCCAAGAAGTCATTGGGCACCATTTTGAACACCTGCTATAATTTTGAAATTAAAACCTGCTAGTGTAGCAGTTAAGCTGTAAACTAATTGCCTCAACTGGCCGAAATCCTCACCTTGCCTTAAATGGCTGAGTTACCTCCTTGCCTTCACTGGCTGGGATCAAGAACTTGTCTGAAGTGGCTGAATTAAGAGGTAAAACCACTGTTAGTTTTTTTTTAAATCGAGTTTTTATTGCCCTGTAAAAAATGTAAATTGAAAATTACTAGCTGCTAATAAATTTACAGAATGTTAATAGTTGTAATTTCCACACGACCGTGTAAAATCACTGTTCGGGAAATCATTCACTCTGAGATCAGTAGTTTTACTTTTCGTATTTTTTTAAGTATGCGTTCAAAACTTTCATGTTTCCACTCAATTTTGTGCGATTGCAGCGACACCTTGCGAGAATCGAAAAAAATGCCCGATATAAAATTCACGTATTTTTGGCCGTAGAATCTGAATCCGATATAAAAAAATAGGAATTTTCATTACAAATTTCAAAGTTGCCCCCCGCCCCACCCACTGGGTTAGTGGTGGGAGAGTCGAATCCAATGTCATTGGATAGATTTCGTAAAAATAACAAATGCGTGTTTTTCAGTTTTTGAATTGGACGTTTTTTATGGGCACAAGACGCTACTCTTAAAACAGTAATGTTTTCTTTTAATTTTTTGCGATTACAGCGACACCATGCAAGAATCGAAAAAAATGTCCGGAATAAAATTTACGTATTTTTTGCCGTAAAATCCGATTCCGCAATAAAAAATAGGGGTTTCCATTTGAAATTTTAAAGTTGCCCCTTGTCCCACCCAAAGGGTGGGGGGTGGGAAGGTCATTTTGGTATCAGTAGTTTTTTGGAAAATTTTTGACACGTATTTTTTTATTTTTCGATTTGATGCAAACTGTTCGAGATTTTCCACTGTTCCCATACTTTTCTAACACCTGGTATATTTGTTCAATAAATAATTCCTTTCATGTCCTTTTTCTTTTGAGATGTTCACTTCCTATTCATTGTTGTGGGATAAATTTGTCCTGTCCGCAGTGTCCGCCAAGTTGACACATTTTGTCAGCCGAAAAAACATCTGAAAAGCTTCTGAGTTTGTTTTTCCTAATCTTATCTTGATCAAGCTCTAAAAGTGCTTACCAGAATGATAAAAGCCGATGGTAAACTATACCACTATAAACTGTAACAAATTACTTGATAGAATATAAGGGGCCGCAGAGTTATCTGATACCCGTACCCAAAAACTGATGTGGGGTGCCCGACCATACTGTCAAAATTATCATTAAAGTTTCAACTGGAATGTGCTAATCATTCCACTTGTGGATAAGATGTTCTTATTTATATGTACCATATAACTATTATCGTTTCATAGGTTTGCCAAAGAAAGTAGGACAATGCCCATACTTAGTACCAGCAACAACAACTTCATGTGACTTTGAGTGCAACTCCGATATAGCATGTAATGGAACGACGAGATGTTGCTCAAATGGTTGCGGAACTCAGTGCATCAAACCACTTCTCCTAACTGGTAAATAATAAATTGTATACTTAGAGAAAATTATTACTAGCATGTATACAGACAACACAAATTCTTAGTGGTGAGAGGTATGTGAAACATCTCAAATGGTCAATTGCTACTACACACCATAGATGTCTCCATGGGCGTATAGCGACTTGCGATTCTGAAAGTACCTGAGAGCGGCGACCTTTCAGTCCTTGGTGGACTTAACCTACTGTTATAATAAATGATTTGCAGGAAACAACTACTCAGCGAGCAAATACCCCGACCTGCATTGAATTACACCTTACAAATCATGAAAGAACGGTAGCCAATATCATTTGTCAATTCCCTGGCCAGACATAGACCGTTCAAATGTGCTTTTAGAGGGCGGAATATTAAACATAATATTTTTAGTCGCGAACTCCTCTATAAAATCCTTATTTTACTATAAGGACCGTAACTAGACTGCAACCAACAGCTACTCTCCGGGCTATGTGCCCCGCCGAGCGCTGAATTGCAAGTTACAAGTCTGGCGCGTTAAGTGTAATAATTGCATATTACCATCAAAACGCTAATGCTTCGATTGCAACAAACACCAGCCGAAAGACTGATCCTACTTAAATGAGCTCGCTTACCAGCCGTCACACACCACTTGCAGACTGCAGTTTCGAGGTGTTGGCTCTCGTCAGTGCAAGGTAGGCATGTGACGACCGGCACGAGGATCCTTTGACTATTTGGTACATCCCCGTATTTTTACAATAGCGACAAGTAAAATAGTCAGCAGGCGCCATCTAGCGGTCCAGTGTCTGTTGCAATCGAAAAATAAATAGCCTGACCGGGCTTACCATAGTTTAAATGTGCTTTTAGAGGGCGGAATATTAAACATAATATTAACGCGCCAGACTTGTAACTTGTAATTCAGCGCTCGGCGGGGCACATAGCCCGGAGAGTAGCTGTTGGTTGCAGTCTGGTTACGGTCCTTATAGTAAAATAAGGATTTTATAGAGGAGTTTGCGACTAAAAATATTACGTTCAGACATAGACCGGTTTCGAACTTATTAGTTCTCATCAGTATGCCATAGGTCATGAAACAGACAAATGATAGTGGCCAACCTGCTAGTTTTATACAAACCGGTCTATGTCTGGTCAGGGAATTAACAAATGATATTGGCTACCATTATTTCATGATTTGTAAGGTGTAATTCAATGCAGGTCGGGGTATTTGCTCGCTGAGTAGTTGTTTCCTACAAATCATATATTATAAAACAAATGCTGTTCAACAATGAGAAAAACGAGGCGAATTTACAATTCTCAATGGATGGTATGCCAGATGGATACGCAAGCAAGATTTGTTATTTTGTTTTTGAAAATCTTAGAGGGGGTTACTTTGGTAACTTGAGAGGCGGTCAAGAAAACATTTTTTTAAGAAACACTTTTTTAGTTTCCGAATTTTAAAATATTTCCATAAAATAAGCATTTAAATATTTTTAAAACCGTTTTTTTACACAATTTATTCGATTTCGTAGAGAAATTCTACCGCCGTTATAGCAATTTGTTTTGATGCCAAGCATTGTGAAAGTTAAGTTGGCAATGCGTTTTTTTGGTCGTCTGCCTTGTCAGGATGCTAGTCTAAATAAAAAATCATCTTTTATATTTATATTACCATTATAAAACAACATATGATATCATTTATATTAATTTTTAGCCTGCCAGCATCAAAGGACATTGGCTCAACATCAAACTCACGAATCAGGGATACCCGCAGGAAAAGTTTACATACCAAAATGTAAAGTAGATGGTAGCTACGAATCCAAGCAGTGCAATCCAGGAACTGGTGAGTGTTGGTGTGTCGACTTGCGCGGCTTTGAAATCTCTGAATCTCGTACTAAATCAAACAAGGTGTTATCCTGTGATCCTCCACCGCAATCAAATAACTGCCCGTTATTGAAGTGTGTCAACGATTGCGAACACGGTTTTGAAATTAACGAAAGTGGTTGCCGCACCTGCCAATGCCTAGATCCTTGCTCTCAAATATCTTGCCGAGGTGAAGGAGAAACGTGTCGCTTAGTTTCTGTAGAATGTGTCAACTGGCCTTGTCCGTCGGTGCCCATGTGCTTACCCAAAAAAGAAAATCCTTGCCAAAATGGAGAACCTCTCAAATTAGGAAGCAGCGACGAGCTCGTGACTTGTGGTCCTGATTTTGAAAGTTGTCCCTCTTCCCATAAATGTCAACTTAGTCCTGTGGGGGAATATGCAGTTTGCTGTCCTAAACCAAGTAAGTTATAGAATGCCTTTAATAATAATATTCATACCGGTAGTCAGTACCTGGGGAGCCCACATATTGTTGTTTTTATTGAAGAATGTTCGAGATTTGAAATAAGTAAGGTGTTCCACTTGTGACCGATAAATGGGTGGTTCAAACCCGCCGCAGACCCACACTTTTTCAATGCAACCTAATAAATAAACCAATACAGTGGAAAGTGAAAGAAGCTTTAAATGCTTCAATCTGTTTGAAAAATTGATATTTTTGCTAGCATATCAATTATTTTAACACGGAGCTCTTGACGCGGCTACATAGGAAGCTCCCCAAAAACATTTCAAACAATAAGGAATTTCGTCTAAATACATTTCTATTACTTATTTATTATGTTTAGGAGATGTTTGCTTCGAACCATTGGATATGGGAAAATGCCACGATGACGAACTTTCACGAAACCTCACTCGATATTTCTTTAATTCACGAACGAATAAATGCGAACAGTTCACGTACAGAGGATGCCAAGGCAACCACAATAATTTCCATACTGAAAATATGTGTAACATTGTATGCCCAGGTAAGAATAAAAATCTAACAACACCAATAATTGCCGACCCATAATAAATAATTGCTTAAATATTAATTAAAGATCTAAGCTCTCGATGCATATTAAACTATTATTTCAGTGCTAAGTCAGTGTGAGAGGTTAAGAGAGAAAAACCAAAGGGCCGCTGAGCGCTACAAAAAGCCGACTTTCACTCCTCGCTGCGAGCCAACTACTGGGATTTGGCAAGCCGTACAGTGCCTAGAACACGTTGGTGTCTGCTGGTGCGTCACCCCACAAGGAGAACCGCTGAAAGGAACACTTACCAGAGGAGCAGAACCTGAATGTAATTTTAGGCAGGCAAGGAACAAAGCCAGCGACAGGTCCGACTTTGTCAGTGATGCAGATTTAGGTAATCTAACATTTGTACAATGTTTTACAATTTAAAGGTGTTGTAACATGTAAATAGCCACATCCAATAATATAATAATATATTTGCTACCCTGTATGTAGGATAAGCTCAAGTATTAGTCTTGGTTCACATTTTTTAGGTTAAATTGCCCCACGTTGAGCGCCATAAAATTCGTTATAAAACATTTTTAAAGGGCGTCACTGACTTAAGTTTATCTGATCACCTATCTCAGGAGTAAGCATGACCTAACTTGAAAAAACTGTAGCTCAATAAAATATATAAAGTGAGGATAAATTCATTATCTACGTAATTAACAGTTTATGAGTAAAATCCCAAACATGTCAATTTTTAATTCTAAAATGACATTTTTGGAGCATAATTTTATACGTCCCCCTTCAGCCCCTTTAAAATTTTTGAAATGGAAGGAGGGTGCGTGTGATAGCTCATTTAAAAAGGTTTTTAATTATCTATCCAGCAATATAAGTTTTTTTGAATTTCTCTAATTCTTTTATTGAAAAATATTATATTTTTAATGTTACTAAGTAAACAAAAGAACATGAAACAGTTTAAATCAAATGTTCAAACTGGACACTCGTAGCTTCTTGACAATAATGAAGGCGTTGCTAAAATTCTTCTAAAACATTTTGTATCGTTCCCGGGGTGATTTAATTAATTTCTTGCCCCATTCTGTCTTTTAAATCATCGACGTTATTTGGTCTATTGAAGTAGACTTTCGATTTTAAGTAACCCCATAAAGAATAGTCAAGCGGGGTCAAATCGGGAGAACGCGCGGGCCACTCAATTTCACCGCGACTACCGATCCACCTATTGGGAAAAACTTGATTATCAGCAGAACGGAACTACACCACGTTTTGCATTGGAAGGTCCCAACTAGGAATTTTGCCGAGCATCTTCTCTTTCGAAGAGTAGGGATCTTTTACTTGCCTAACATTTAATTGACATGGAACCGGTTAATTTATTGCATTTGGCTATTTACATGTTACAAAATCGGTTAGTGCAGTTAAGGTAGCGTCATATCAATACGCTTTGGCAAACGACAACTTGCTATACGAAACTAAGTAGTCAGCGCAGACTCAACTTTCAACAAAGATTCCATTGTCTTATATAAACTGTTTTAGAGAAACTAAGCCAAGATATATTTTCAAATACAATTTACAAATGTCTGACCTTCCCAATATTCTAGTTTTGGAGGAATTAATGATGCAGATCGGATCCTTTGACGATGAAGATGAACCGGACGATCTGAAGGCTGAAGATGATAATTTAATTAAATGGGAAATTCCCTCTGCCAGTCGATGTGAAGCCTTAGGTGGTCACTGCGATAATGAGGGAAAGTTCTTGCCGACTCAATGTGAAGAGAATACTTGCTGGTGCGTGGATGAGGCGGGGAATCAGTTACCAAACACTAACACTTTCATGATAGGAGAACGGCTTTGCAGTGAGTGAGATTTATACGTAGTAAAATGTTCAAAATTAAAATTACTTCTGTAAAACCGAATGTTACACTATCATTCCATTATTGTCACCTATGATTTTTTAATGTTTCAGCTGTAACTCCAGTTGAGAAAGCTGAAGTTACCCTTGGTTTCCGCGGGGAATTTGACGATATTACCGCTGAGCCTGTGGTAAACCAAATAACAAGGATAGTTAAGAACTTGAATGGTAATATAAATGGTGAAGGAATTAAAACCGAAATTACAGCTGATGCGTTGTATATAAGATTTTCGTTAATTGGAAACAATAAAGTTGACGTGGCATACAAACTGGAACAATTGGTAAGATGTTCGAGATCTATTTATCACTATAAATACCATTTAATAATCTAAAATAAAATAAATTTACATATATTTTTCTTTAAAAAAATATTTTTTCTTAAAATATTTTCTTAACCGCCTCTCAAGTTACCGAAGTAACCACCTGGAAGATCTCAAGGATCTTGTGCTAGGCAAAGAGAGACGAGGCCCTACAGTTTAATGTGGACTCTAAACCACTCTTGGGGCAATTTTTTTAGTGAAAAATTGTTTCGCCTTGCGGGAATCGAACCCACTTCGCTAGGCAACTCAGTTTGCTAGCCAGTCGCTTTAACACACTGAGCTACCATTTATATAAGATGATAAAACATAAATTTCCATTTTCAAATTATTTTCAAGTTTACTAATGGCAGTCAAGTATGTATATATACGAATTTAAGGGAACTAGACACTTGTAATAGTACTTTACATAACGAGCAAGATAAACCAACGTTTACTGGTGATGAGAGGAAATGACTGGCGAGCTTGTCACCTCCTAGAGCCAGAAAAAATTATAACCTTGCGTGTCATATACAATATTTTATTTGTCATTCATTTGTACTGTCGTGAGCAGAAAAAATAGGACAACTTTTTTTTTCTAATGTAAATCTGTCTCTATTTGAATATGTAATGAGTAGCCGAAATAAAACAGATCACTTTTAATTTATTTTTTATTTTAATGCTGTAGTTATTGCTATAGTAAATGATGGATGGTTAATGAGACAAATTGCACTGCGTTGTAACATTAACAAAAATTTGGTGTGTAACATTTTAAGAAAGTGGAGAATAAACAGTACGATTAGTAGAAATTCTGGATCAAAGGACAGGATATCCTACTTAACAAGAAACTAATTAATAATATTTCTTTATTGCACCATTTCTATTTATGACTTCTATAAATCTGTTTGGCATAGAATTAAATAACTTTATACAATAATCATTAGTAATAATATTTTCCCATGCATTATTTATTATTTCCAGTAATTCTTCGGCATTCCGTGGTCTCACATTTCGTTTTTGGATACTTCTTACGAGTAGTCCCCATACTTCTTCCAAAGGGTTAAGATCTGGACTATGACTGGGCCAGTTAAGAACATTGATGTTGTTATCTTGAAATCAGTTAAGTTACGGTATGAGCAGTATGAACGGAACAATTGTCTTGTTGAAATATGAACTCATTATTAGGAAATAATTGTGACACATAAGGATAATGACACATAAGGATAAGCATAATATTGTCTAAAATCCTAATATACGTTTCACTATTAAATCGTTCCTCAATATGCCACAAAACACCAGGACCACGTGCCGATATCCAAGCCCACATATTGACGGAAAATCTACCACTTTTATCATTGTTAGATATATATTTCTCATCGAATCGAGTATTCGGAGGGCGGTAAACACGAATACGCTGTGTGTTGACTGGAAAGTTTTTTCGTCTGTAAAGATTACATCGTTCCAAAAATTTACATCATGCGCTAAAAATTCAAGCGCAAATCCTACTCGAGCTTCTTTATGTTCAGATTTAAGTAAGTACTTCTGTGCTGCTGCATAACAGAGTAGCTCCGATTCTCTTACTCGACGGCGACCAGTACTACTCGATTCAAGAAAATTCGTTTCTTCAGCGGCCTGAATAACTGAGTAAAATGGATTTTCTACTAAAGCATTTACCAATTGCAAATCTTGTTGTTGAGTTGATATCCTTCGTCGCCCTGATCCAGGATTTCTACTAATCGTACCGTTTATTCTCCACTTTCTTAAAATGTTACACACCGAATTTTTGTCAATATTATAACGCATTATATTGGCCATTCATCTTCTGCTTTAGCAATAACTCCAAATTTAACTAAACCGTTTATATGAGGCATATTAGTTTTTTACACAGTAAAGTTAGATGTACACAACTAGATCTTAGCAAAACACCGTTATAAGACATGTCCTATTTTTTTTTTGCTCACGACCGTACATACTTTTAAAATAAAATATAACCAAATCCTAACAGTTTCAATAAGCGCGACTTTCCAGTGACAGAAATGTCAAAGACCGAAAATCGACATGTAGTATCCCTGCCAAAAATGGCTCATAGAAACTTGTAAAAAATATATATACACGGATCTATAAGATTCGAGTTGGATAGTGAAACCGTAATTCTCTATAAACTCTCATTGAACTTTACTAGTCTATAACAGGATTCGCATTATTTAATAAGTTTGAAATGGTAATTGCATAAGTATGAGTATATATAAGATTTACGTAAAACCACAATGGAATATATGAGGCTTGATGTGGTTCCAAAATTATACGCATGGGAATTGAAACCTGAATGATCTGTATCTAGACAATTGGATAAGTTCCTCTTATGAGTATATATAAGATACTGTAGGAATGTACATGAAATATTAATGGAATACATGAGGCTTGCTGTGGTTCAAAATGGTGTATATGATGATTTATCTGGTAATCAAAACCTAAGTACCCCTAAATCCTAGAGATTTTTTCCGAAATAAAAGCTCAAAGGATATGATGAAAATTTTAACTGCATTGACTTATAAGAACCTCCATTATTTCTTATCGGATAAAAACTCTTATGATATGACAGAAACTGAAGCTCTGCTTTCTAATAAAAACTAACAAATCTTCAAGCACTTTTTAGCTCTTGAACAACTCATAGAATACGATAAAAATTAAAACTGTGTTATCTTACAAAATCACGAAATATAACAAGAATTCATGTCTGATAAAAACTTGTAGAGATCAATAAAATATACTCTTCAAAACTCATAAATTCCTCACAAACCTCTAGAGTGGTGAACAACTGATAGGAAATGATATAAGATATAATTGCAGTTTCTCTTAAAAACTCATAAATTCTTAAGTATTTTTTGCTGAATAATTACTCATAGATAACTATCACAATGTGATCTGCGTTGTCTTAATAAAATTCATATATCCATCATAATCCCTTGTTTAATGAACGCTAATAGAATACAATAAATATTCAAACTATACTATCTTATTATAACTGGTAAACTTTCATTTAACAAATTTAAAAAGGAGTCTAGGTTTAGTTTTGTTGAATTGTTGTTTTCGCTGACCCAGGTCTGTTCCGCCCGATCCTGCAATCCGTCACCGCGTTAATGCGGTGGTTGCACGATCGGTTCCGGAGCAGGTCCTGGTGAGACAACTATTTTATCATTATTATTAATAAATACTTTTTGAATTGAATTGAATTGGTAAACTTTCAAACATTTCTCGTCCTATAAAAACTCAGAAAACAAAAAAAATTAGAACTGTATTGCCTCATTAAAACTCGTATATTTTCAATAAACCTTAGAAACCTATGGTGAATCATGAAACTTTGTAGAAAGTGTATACGGTAATATCACATACTTATACATTAGAGATTAATATCATAGATCCTTAAAGAGACTTATAAATTTTTTATGTGTCTTAATCTGGCATTTTTGGCAGGGATAGTCGAGTACTCATTTATTGGGCACACAAAAAACGCAACAAAAAATTTTACGACCTCATTAAAATACCGTTATACTAGTCATAAAAGTAATTGCGTCCAGACACGCGTTCAATTTTAATAGCGCGTTACGGTCTATATTATCAATATATAATATACATTCTAATACATACGAATTTTAAGTTCAGCTCTGTACTATTTCGTTCGCAAATTGACTCGCTTACCTTTATAGGTTTTTAATGTGCGTCGGCTTGTTTGATGACAACATCCCGCACGTTCCATCGGCGATAATAATGAGGTCGTAAAGTTTTTATTGCGTTTTTTTGACTACCCAGTAAATGCGTACCGCAAATGAACAGGCTTTTCGACGTGTTGTTATGACATTCCGCACTATTACAACAATTCAAGTGCCAAATTTTTATGCAAAAAATAACTTCCGCAAATACCTGCTATTTTTGCAAATCTTATGGTTATCAAATTGTACTGATATGGATGTGCTAGAAGCTGGCTTCAAGTTTATAAAACATTTTTCTAATGTCAATATTACTAACTTGTAAAATTGACAGCTGGCGGTGTTTTACACGCTATGTAGCTAGTTAAGATCATTTCTCTAGTTTGCGCGTTCAAAAGAGAAACCTGCTGTAGTTTGTAAAGTGTGCATCTAGTATTCCTATATACACTTCTCTCATTCAGTCGGCAGTGATTATAACTGCTAAAGTTTTCTGCGCAATCGGTATGCAATGTAAAGCAACGACAGGCGCAGTTAGTACTTGGATGGGTGACCATTCCAACGGAAACAGCGTTCTCTCCTCACACATCTTCCAGCGGCTTGTATATCAGTGTATGCGCGGAAGCTATACAACCTTAGGCGAGGGTTGTATAGAAGATATACCATCCTTCGGAGGGGATGTAAAGCCGTCGGTCCCTTGTCTATTAAATGTTAGGCAAGTAAAAGATCCCTACTCTTCTTAAGGGAAGAGGTTCGGCAAAATTCCTCGTTGGGGGTAGCTCGTCTACAGGCGTCGATGTTAGGCCTCAGTAGCGGAAATAGGCCGACGTTAAATAAATGTATAAAAAAAAAAAAAAATTCTGCGCAATAGCCATATTTTGCCGGGCATTTTCATAAAGTGGTCTACACGGAACAATATCGAGTTGCTGCCCGACACCGCACCGAAGTGGCATGGTCTACTTCCACAATGCCGAGAAGTCTTTCACAGATTAATTAAAAACGGCTTCATCATCCTTCATTTTCATTGTATCAGGATGTAAAGGATGTTCTTTTTACTTTCCCAAATACGGAGTATACAGGGAAAGTATTGTGATCATGCAAAAATCGATTTTGAGTTTTTGGAGGATTTACATATTATCAAGTCCCCTGAACCCAAAAAAGTGATTCTTTAAAAATCTCCGTCTGTAGTCTGTCAGGCATCTTTGGTCACACCTAGAGCCCAAACCACTAGATCCACTTTGCTCAAATTTGGCATGCATATTCAGAACGGCCACACCTCGTGGCGAAATCGCAAAATCGGACCTCAAATGTGGAATTATAATTTCTTCTCTAAAACGATTTTGATTAAATTTATCACATAAATACTTCCTTAATACCAGTATGAAATAGCATGACTATGCTCCTAGAAAATGCAAGGAGAGAGGTTGTGAGGGGGTAGGTTCTAAATAATTAAATATTTTTTTCTCTGTAACAATTTTGATTAAATTTAACACACAGATACTTTCGTAGTACCAGTATAAGCGCATAACAAATTCCTCCTAGAAAATACAGGGAGGGGTCTGTGGGGCTACAGTTTAACGAATTATTTTTTTTTAACAATTTTTATTAAACGTAACCCTTGAACACTCCCTCAGTATCAATGTACCATGATATAACTAGCTGCTCCTAGATTAGGAGGAAATGCTGTGGAGGGTAGGATTTATAGAATTAAAAAATGATTCTCACCAAAACTGTTCTTACACTTAAAAGGAAAAGTTTCCGATTTTCAAGAACTTCTTAACTTTAGTTTTACTGTTCAATTTCTAGATAAACTATTTACTTCAACAAAAATGTGAAATTCAATAACATTTTTCATTAAACTTTCATGGCAAAGAAACAGTCCACCCATGGAAGTCCACGTTGATTAGATAAGTTCATTCGATGAATCATCAATTCGGTAAGCACAAATTTCAAGCAATTGTCTAGGAGTGGGATTGGCCTACGTCCTCAACTACTGTATGATCATTTTTTGCGATGGTTTAAAAGAAGCTGAACACCTGCTTTATGGCTTTTTTATAACTAAACTTAAACTGATATGCGTTCGGTCTCCTTTACGTTTTTTTCAAGCCTTTTTGTATCGCTGTATTATGTATAATACCTACTATATCTGCCCATTATTACTACTGGTAAAATCTAGTATACTTTAACTTGGCGTGTGTATGTATGAGTTAATATTTCCGTACGATTTCATTTTCTCCCATATTGCACACAAAGTTAAAGCAATAGTCCAGAAACATTGTCTACGTCGACCATATTTCTGGATCTTTGTGTACAAGAGAAAATGAAATCGTATGGAAATATTAACTCATACATACACACGCCAAGTTAAAGTATACTAGACTATATATCATTACTTCAGTTATCTTCAGTTGTTAAAGGGTCGTGTAGAGACTAATTTTTTTATATAAACGTAATTTTTATATATGTATAAGTACTTAATTTCCATATTTTTTAGGTAATGCAACAAAGTTTGCCGGGACTAACAGCTGACATCACACGCTCTAGAGTAATTCACAAATTATTTTCACAAGATCCAACTCTTGCAGATAATATTGTGGCATTAGAGCAACGAGAAATTGTTTCTCAGTCACCAGTTTCAGTTGTGGCTCCCTACCACACAGCCCTGATTGTAGTGGCAGCAGCATCTGCTTTTGTTATTTGTGTTCTAACTTTGCTGGTGATATTGTACAGGAGAAAGGTAAGTTAATAATATATTGTGATTGTGTAACATGTGTGGTAATATTTTTACCGCACGCATGTGAAATTGCAGAACAAGCTGAAAGCAAGTTTTGTAATCGCACAAGTGCGGTAAAAACTAGCTACAGCTTTTCTACAGCCGTGTTTTTAAAGCAAGAGAATTCCATTTTATTATTTTTTGTACAATCGTGCTTTTAGGGCAAATAAACTATTTTATTGGTGATTTGATTAGCTGACTTTGCGTGATGAATTTATAGATAATTACATATCATGCGGTATTTTTGGCAATTAAATCAATAATAAAAACAGTTGCCAGCTATAACCTAGAAATGTTCAAAATTCAACCATTGCAATAAAATATCCGTTGTATCGCCAGTATAATATTTTCTTTTCCTTTTGTTATCAATATTTTGAAGAATATTCAATAAAAATAATCAAACAAACACATAATTCTTTTTGGTCAATTTAAAAAGCTTCAATAATATAATTAAAAATTTGTTAAAACTAGAATCCTTTAAATGAAGTGCCAACGACGAAATTTTTGACATATACAGACAGGTTTCACTTCACCGCATATGTGCGGTAAAGTGGTAGTTACCGGACGCGGTAACTAGCTATTTACCACACAGTTGTAGAAAAAAATATAATGCAAAGGTAACGTGGAGCAGTGTTGCCATTAGCCGACCGTTAGGAAGCTCTTCCTTGCCCCTGTACTTTAATTTTATATGACTCAAGTTGTAATATCTTTTAATATATATAATATATAATTCTTCATTATAGTTTTGACTACTATTTTCCTAACCATGTTAAGTACTTAAATTGCTTTTTTTGGAAATCCGTCCTTTTTAAAATTCTGGTTCGTCAAATATTCTCATATTACAAGGTGTTCTAAAGATGCTCGGCGCAAATTCGGGAGCATATTAAAACTGGCAAAATATTTTGAATATAGTGTTAGACATTTAAGAGTCAACACTCTTATAACTTTTTCTTTTTTTGTTCGATTTGAACCAAATTTTACTGGAATATATAACAAAGTAGGATCTACTTATGGCCAACAACATTCGCTTCCTACAGGCACAAAGCCACCTGCGATACCAAAGTAAATAGAAAAATCATATATTCATATTAGACATCTCTTTATCGGACATTTTTATTAATGAAAGTTGTTCAGAATTGTCCAAAAACCTTTAGTTCAAAATTTCATGAAAATTTAAAAATATTGAAATTTTGTTTAAAATGGTCCGAAAATATTATTTAACTATTACACCACTCAACCAGGACACATACACAGACAGTTATACAACGACCATTCCCTACGACATTGCCATCTGCCGCAGCTGAGACTCGAACTCAGGAGTGGTACAGCAACTATACGTGTTGTCTCTCACACAACCTCGTCTAGTCCACTTCTACCAACTCGGTGGCACATGAAAAATACCACTAAACATCCATACCCTAGCCAGGATTTGAACCCAGGACTCCTTGGTTGCAAGCCTAACACACAGTATATAAGCAAGGTACACATTTTTCAGGAAAGACGACAATAACTATTTATACAACTAATTGCAACAATCGCAAGAAGTTAGGTTTTTGGAATACGGCGTGAAACTGATGTGAAGGGGAGGTGGTTCAGGTCGACTATGTAAGATAGTTTTAAATTGTTTATATTGAATGAGTAGAAATTGCAATCAGACATGACCCTCAGAGATGACACCTAGATAGGAGTTTTTCTGACACAATTTTACAATATTAAGGCTTCTTATTTTGTACTATTAACTAAAATTGATTTTTTTGCATAAGCAATGGATAGTGGAGCATTGCGGACACACTGTTATAGGAACTTTTCTTACTATTTCTACGTGTAGAATCGGCTCCTAAACGAACGAGAATTATTTCCCCAATAACCCTGTACATTAAAGAATAATTTTACATATCAGAAATTTAGATATTTATAATACAATTGATGTAAACTTAAAAAACTGAAATTTTCAAAACCTTGCACACTGAAATCCTGCATAAGCATTTCTCTCATTTACTGGTTCCAAGATTGCTTTCATTCTAAATTAAACTCGAAAATTTACTTAAAAAAGTGTTATTAAATCGCTCTCACACTGTAAACGATGTAAAACAATTTTTTTTTTGTACAGAAATAGTTGTTAGATAGTACTTATGTTGTAATTCGTTTTGTTTTCAGATGAACAGTCTCAATGCCCAAAAAGTGGTGGAGGATAATCGATTCTTGTCCACGAATAACAGACCGATTTATATCGAATTGCCAAATGAAAAATACAGCACGTTGTCGCCAGATTTAAATGCAAGAAAATCGTAAAATATGTGTATAGTTTAAAAATTCTGTAAAATAATAAATTAGTGTACTTAAACTTACCTTTTATTTATAGCGGTTATACCATTTGAATAGAACCTTTTGTGATTATTTTATACAATTTATCATAAGACTTCTAGATTATATTATTTCCGTACAGTTTTATTCATCTGGTAAACATTAAGTTATTATTACAAATAAAAACCTGTATATAAATTAAACCAATTTCGTTTCATTCACATTTAAAATTTTATGTACCAAATATCGAAAAAGAAGCAAACATAGATCAGGGTTAGCAACAACCTGGGTTTGTGCGAAATTCACTTGCGCTTTTGTGTCAGGTTTTTGGATGTGCTTGAATTATGTATCATCTGTAAAAATTTTCATAACGTAACCTTAAGAGTTCCGTTTGCGTTCACGAAAAACATGAAATCGTAGCCAGATAACTGTGACATAATTAGAGAAGATATGAATACGAAATTTTGATGGTAAAAAATACATAAAAGTTCAATCTGTGTCGCTGCGTGGAATTTTTTGAAAAAAAAATTACTTTTTTCTTTACGAATTTTCAAAATTTTAAAATGTGAAAATCAATAAACTAAAAACGCAGCAACGTAGAATATAATAACATTTATCACAGAAAAAAATAAAAAATTAATTATCTTAACTGTAAGTATTTTTAATTGTGTGGCTCTTTTTCGATTATCGTATATGCAATATCTCCGCGTATCTCTACGCGTATTCAGTGTTATTTGTGGCCTCATTTACTGCCGCACATTCTGACGATAATTCACTCCACAAATGGCACAATGAGCTCGATTCCAACTCTGATGAAATCTCAGGTAATATTTACGCCAATAGCAAGACAATAACCGCAATGCAAGCTCCACCCCTCGGTACAGTGTTTTTATTATAATTTACCGGCCTAGTACTTGTGTGCTTTGCAAACGGGACTCTTAAGTTATACAACATTTGCTCAGCGTACACAGGGTGTTTTTGAAATACATGAATAAGGGATATTTTAATGTGAGTCTTTACGTAATGTGAGCGCCAATTCAACTTAAAATTAAAAAAAAAATAGACACCTTTGTCCCGACGCCCACAATATTATGCGCACGATCACGCCATCTTACGAAGATAGGTGTAAAAGGAAGCCTACCTAATTAGCTACCATGGGATAATAGTTCACAAGCATACAAGACCGCAAGAAAACTTGGATCTCTTTCATTTTTATACAAATTAATTCACAATCTAGTTGCCTGCCTAAATATCTTGAACATGCCGAATTTCAATTGAAACATGTAATCACGAATCCTTCTATCTTCCTACCCCACGAACAAACGTAATGTAATTCTCGCCTTTATACTTTATGTGCAACAATTGCATGTCTATTGAAGACCGCCTTAATATATTTCATTCAAACATTGCAAATGTTAAATGTATTTTTCATAGCTACCTCTGCATCTATTGTTTAAGCTATATTTAATATTCCTTCATTGTCTATTGCATTTATGCATGCATATTTTTACTTCTCTACTATATCCTAATCAGTATCAAACACAGCGAATAATCATTCGCACGAAAAGCGTGCTTCGCGTAAAAATGCCGTTGGAAGAGGTTTTTATATTTTAAATCATATTTTCGCTCTACGGAGGGTTTTTTATGCCAAAATCTTGAAAACTCATCAAGGAGTGTAATTTTAGAAAGTCTAGTCAATGTCACTGCACAGGGACGTAATGTCGCCCCAACCGCCAAAATTTAGAAAGTGTAACAAAAATCGACTTAATTTCGGAAATTTCAAAATTAAAAACCCTTTTACGAATCCACGTTGTGCAGCACTGCAACTCATGCGTTGTGTTAAATATGAGGACAAGTTAATCCAGTCTCTAGTCAAAGTATTTCGAGAGTTTTAGCAAAAATAGTCGTTAGCGACAAGGGTGACCATTCATTTTCTAGCAGTCGGTTTTGACGGGAAAATGATGGATTTTAACGGGATTTGCCCTAAACCGATCCTCGGAATACAAGCTGCTCAAATATCTTCCGAGGAAAGGTATTGTGCAGTTGATGTATATCATTAACGCGATCCTGCGACTACAGCACTGGCCCAGCCAGTGGTCATTCCCATCTTGAAGCCGAATAAGAACGCGAAGTTCGCCGGCAGCTACAGGCCCATCTCGTTGCTGTCGGCGATCTCCAAGTTGGTGGAGAAGATCGTCCTGATCAGACTCAACACTGTTCAGGAGGAGCTTCACATCGACGATGAATCCCAATTCGGTTTCAGGAAGGGCAGGAGCACGGTGCAACAGGTCGTTAGGATAGTTAACGACGCCAAAGTGCAATATAACCTCGGGAAGAACACCACCATGGTGCTCCTCGATATTGAGAAGGCATTCGACATCGTCTGGATCCCGGGGTTACTTTACAATCTACACCACTACAACTTTCCGACTTACTTCACTAAGCTCATTCGTTCGTTCCTGGCGGACAGATCCCTGCAGGTTCAGGTGAATAATAAACTGTCGACACGGTGGAACATTCACGCGGGGGTCCCGCAAGGATCAGACCTGTCACCGAAGTTGTACAACTTGTACGTCTCGGACTTCCCAGAGTTCCCGAATACGAAGCTGGCCAAGTACGCCGATGACACAGCCATGCACGCGCATTCTCATAATGCGCAAGCAGCGAATATGCTGCTGAAGGCGCACATGGCTCGTGCCACGGCTTATTACGACCAGTGGAAGATTCAGGTGATCGCTGAGAAGTCCGAAGCGATAGCCTTCACGCGTAGGTTCACTAAGAACAAAATCATAACACCCATTTCGATCAGGGGAAACAAAATCCCAACCAAGAGATGCGTGAAGTACTTGGGGGTAAGACTTGACCAAAGACTGACGTTCAATACCCATATAAACGAGACAATACGGACGGTCTACTCCCTGTCCAGGAGTCTGCATCCGCTTATGGTTAGGGGTAGCAGACTTAACCGACAAAATAAAAAATTGCTGTACACAATGGTGGTCAGGCCATCCATCACATACGCGGCACGGGTGTGGTGCAGCATACCGGTCACGACAATGAAAAAACTTCAACTGTTTGAGCACAAATTTATGCGCCTCATATCGAATTCTGGAAGGTACACCTCCCTCAGAGACTTATACGCACGTTGTAACGACATAACTCCGTTAGCGGACTACGTCCAATATATCTCTCAAAACTTCTATTCGTTCAAGTTGGGCGATAGTCCGCTAAAAAGACACATAACACAAATTAGACAGCATAATGCCCCATTTCAGATTAAACACGCCTTACCATACCACACGTTACCGATTTTCCGGCAACCTCTGTAGCCAAGCTTCATCAACTATAACTTCCGCTTACCCTATCCACGTTTACTAATATTTCATATCTTTGCCTATCTTTAAATCTTTCCTCTCCCCCTCGTCCTTTCTGTTTGTATCCTTTTTGTCGCGTTTATTATTATTGTTTCTTTTTGTTCATTTTTGTCTCTAAATTCACTTCCCGTCACGAATCTCTAGCAAATTAAAACATTATGAAATCAAAATTCTTGAAGCTAAAAGTTTAGGCCAACCTTGCGCAGCCCGGCATTCATGCGTTTCGCAGAAGGTATCTCGTTTAGATTGAGGTATCTGCGTCAATTGAATTTTTTTTACAGTGAACAAGTTGTTTAAAGTATGTGTAATTTTAAGTTTTTAAAATCTTTTATATTTGATGTTTTTAATGGTATTACACCTATTTTTATTTGCTTTGCTAAAAGGTGTTTAGGTTAAGTCGTAAAATTTGTTTTTAACCAAGCCAGATCCGGTCTGCCCGGCCTTGCAATTGACCACTGCGATCAGTGCGGTGGCTGCACGGCCGGTCCCCGGACGGGTTCTGGGGCAGTATTATTGTATTAGAATTTTGAATAAATCTGTTTTGATTGATTGATTGATTGATTGGTTCCTCAGTGATTCGGTGTCAGAAAAGTATATTTACCGTGTACTCAGACGTGCCTTGCCCGAACGTATGAATATGTAATAGCTACAATATAATTCAAAGTCGGTGCGATTTAAGCATTCTTAAGCTCCGAGGAGCGAACCAAATTATTATTGAACTGATAATACGTAAATAGACAGGCAAGCAAAAGCCCACCACAAATTTATAAACATTGAACTTTTCTTGAATATTTTTGTGTAATCGTTAGCTATAAACCGCACATTGGATGGTAGTTGGTACATTATAAGTCGTTCCGTTCCTCACTATGTGTTGTACATATAGTTTGTTAATACATTTTTCTTGAACTTTTTTGTAAAACATGATTTTTTAAAGAGATTTAATATACATTTTTTGAACTTTATATTGTATTTTTCTTGTGTTTTCAAAATTCCTTTTCAGGTTTAAATTTAAGAAAGTGTTAGTATTTACTGTGTTAGATTTATAGTGTTACGGCGTCCAATTGGTACCATCAGTGAAGCAGTTAAGCATAAACGAACAGTAAGTATAGATTTTGTGTTATTCTCCATCTGAAACAGTCGTTTTGAACCCTTCTTTGTGAACGTTTAATATTCATTTTTGGAAAATATAATAAAAGTCCTTCAGACGCGATAAGATGGATCGTTCACACCTACATAGACACTGATGAGCTTATCCCCTGGCGTCGATGATTGGCCTTGGTAGCGGAAGTAGGCCCACGTTAAATGATAAAAAAACTTAAGATTAATTAGGAATGCAACAAATAGTAGACAGCTAGATGCATTTGAAAGCTTAGAAATTGTAAAATGTAAAAATTGTGCAAATAGTGGGGCCTATTCCAAATAGTGTGCTTTCTTGGTTTATAGATCGCGGCTCGTCGAATACATCTAAAATTTAGATAGAAGTAGGGATAATCGAATTCGTCGAACTACGACATTAATTTAGCATAAATTGCATAAATTTAGGGTACTTTGTTAGCAGCGACGTATTTTTATTTACGTACGGACGTATTTTAAACGATATACGACTAAGGGCCGATTTATCAATACAGGGTTAACACTTAACTATAGGATAAATGTCAAACGAAACAATGGGGTATCTATTGTTTTGTTTAACATTTATCCTCCGGTTACGGGTTAACCTTGCATTGATAAACCGGTCCTAAGTCGCGCGGTTCTAATCTAAAGACACGAGCCGGATGAGTCATCGCGGCTACCTGCGGCTGCACGCCCGATCGCGCTGCTAAATCGCCCAACGCGAAAGGAGACTAAGGGCGTAGGGGGCGATCGCCCGGGGCGGCCGAAGGGCTGCCCCTCTGAGTTTTGGTGAGCACCCCTGATCGTCTCCGGCGGCTGCTCCTCTATCGTATAAAAAATATTTTAGTATAATAAAATCGGGTATGGCAGCATCAACCATATTCGCCCAGGGCGAAAAATTTGGAAATACGTCCCTGTTTGTTAGGCTTACTTAGTTTTAATCGCCTCCCATGGTTAGCGAAACGTGTGAAGAGTGTTCAGTTCAGTGTTCAAGTGTTGTTGGTGTTTGTGGAAGTTACGTCAGTGTAAGTGCCACACCAAAAGTTCCAACTTTCTCCAGGGCTAAGAAATTCAAAACCCCTGGATGAAAGTAATTGAACTCCTTTCTTTTTAGTACCTGCTTCATAAAGTAATCCAAATGAAGAAAGTCGTTCTAAAGTACTTGCAACCTCCTTTTTAAACTCGTTTAAAACCCTTGTGGTCGAGGAAGTCCCAACATAAAAATTCAATTCAAAATTCAATTCAAAATTTCTTTATTTAACAGTAGCTTATGCAATTACCTCCCCTAACCCGGGTCCGACCGTGCAACCACTGCTTTATTCGCTGTGGCGGATTGCAGGACCGGGCGGACTAGGCCTGGTTCAGTTTTAAAACAATTAAAACTTATACCTAGGCTCCTTCTGCAGAATGCAGATTAAAAAAGGTGATCAAATTTTCAAACATCTAAAAAAACAGATTCAACAAAACTTAAAATTACACTTTTATTAGTAACTCGCGCACTTCACTGTTTCTAATTTGGCTGTTGACGCTGGTACCTCAATCTGGACGAGGAACCATCTGCGAGACGTGCAAATGCCGGGCTGCGCATAGGCTGGCCTAAACTTTGGTTTTAAAAAATTTTGGTTTTCGGAAAATTTTGATTTTGTTATAAAATTTTCATGGAAAATGAATTTAGAGACAAAAATGCAAAAAGAGACAACGAGAAACAAACTAGACAAAAAGAAACAAACAGAAAGGAAGAGGGGGACAGGAAAGATTTAAAGATGTAAAGGTATGAAATATCAGTAAGGTGGATAGGATAAGCGAAAGTTATAGTTGTTGAAGTTGGCTACAGAGGTTGCCGGAAGATCGGTAACGTCTGGTATACTTTAAACGAGGATAATTGAAACTGGTTAGTATTAAAGCACAGATCCGTGCGCACTGAACTTGATATTTTGTCCTATATATTTAGCAATGGTATCGAGATTCGAATGGTAGTTGAAACTGTGCAGGCGAGTCCGAGACTGGCAATGTAATCAGCCTGAATGAACCATCTACGACTGCACTGGTTTAAAGATAATAAAACGGACAGGCCTACTAGCATAAAAAACTCGTAAATCGTTTCAACGGCGGACTTAGAGATGTGCCGTCTGTGACAGTACAGTGCGTAAATACCTGTTATAATATCAAGCGTAAGAGTTTAGTTAGTTATTGTTCATATTTATAAATATTTACTACTATATAAAAGGTAAATTATTTTAATTATTTACTAATTTATGATGGCTTTCTGGAGACCATTTGAAACAGAGAATAATATAATAACGCCCGAAATTCTTATCATTTTCTTATGACAAGCATTTCTATTTACCTCCGCCCATGTACAATAAAGAGATGCCGACTGTTTTTGCCGGCTTTTAGTTTTTATACGGTTTCAATTAAGTTCGTTTATAGTTTACGGTAGGGTGTGTTTAATCCGAAATGGGGCATTATGCTGTCTAATTTGTGTTATGTTTCTTGTTAGCGGACTATCGCCCAGTTTGAAAGAGTAGAATTTCTGGGTGATAATAAAAAATCAAGAAGTAATAGAAAAACAAAACCACTTTTACTCCGTGTTTACTAATTCATCATAGTTAATGATTCAGGTAATTTCCGTTGTGTAGGTATTATGAAATAAAAGGCTTCAAGCACACTCGATATTTTACTTTTTCAAAAACACACTGTTGCTTTAAAGCACTCTAGCTGAGTGTTTGGTAATTATTGCAGCATTTTACCAATACACTTTACCCAACGCTAAAAAACCCGCTTCAGGAATATGGCATCGTATAGCTACCGGATATGCCGATGATTTTAAAAATATTGGTTCTATATAAAACTACAAAAACAGAACCAACTGGGTGGATTATTTGTGTAAGACTAAGTAATAGAACAGACACCAATCTAAGCCCTGGGCCTCTGCGTTTTATTTTGCATAAACCCCCCGGTCGCTTTTTAACAATCGTTATTTGAAAAAGGACCTACATAATCGTGTCTAATTTGAAGCAAAAATGTACACAACTACACTAGACAGATACCTGCATGATGGATACTCGACGGAGTCTAAAAACCATCTTATCTACGCCGTGTAGTCTACGCTATCTATAGTGTTTATAACATTGTTAAAAAAATATCTTGGAAAGTACAAACCATGAGAAAAAGTTCATTATGCTAAAATTATATAGGTACCTATTGTACTTGGACTTAATGTAGGTCCCTATTTTAATTACTTACCATATTTTCTTCGCTAGCGACGAAACACACAAGTATTGAAGTATTACACCATAAGTACTCACAAAACATCTAAAAATCTATGATACATACGGACACAACTCATTATTTAAGTCACAAAGGCCAAGCACTATGAAAAACTAGAAACCGTTTTATTACCATACACCTATAGAAATACCTGGGAGAATGCCGCGATAATAAACACATAAATAACATAAACATATAAACAACGACAGTACAATACAAACATTTACATCTACTAAGGAATAAGTAGACATTTGACCTAATCGAGAATTGTGGAATATTTAAACTACTAAGCAGGGTCGGACTGGCCCGATCGGCAATTGCCGACGGGACCAAACATTTTTGGGGTCCAAACCGCAAACGAAAACAATGTAAATAATGCTTGTTCCTTGTTCACATTTTTTTTATAGAAAACTGGAATTAATCTTCTAGAAGTAAAAAAAGTACTGTTAGATTGTGCCTAATTATTTCTTCTCAAAGAAGATGCCATAACCAATAACCATGCATACATATATCTACTCATATAACATATTTTTAAGGTATTAAGGGGCATATACCAGGTGATACAGGAGAATGTAACGCCTAGTAACTTCTTTATTTTTCAAAATATAATTTTTAGATTTGGATGTGTTTAAAGAAATAAATCCGTAACTTTTGTCATACTAAACGGTTTTTTTCTACTTCCGGTTAATCCATTGCAAGCAACTTTATTTTTTGAAAGGGCAGTGCAACTCCAATATGAAATTAATTTTTTTAGTCCCTTTTGGCCTTTAGATTAATTTTTAAAAATCCGAATGACACAAAGCACAAATAAATAAAATTATTGAATAATTATTTGTATTTGTTTTTATTTGGAAAAATATTTTGTTATGCAGACTTTTCTGAATTTTGTTGAGTAGACAACACATTTATTAATAATCAAAGGAAATATTTAGTTTACTTAACTATTATATTTTCGTGAATATGTGACACTTGTATTCATTTAGACTAAATATGCAAATATATTTTTGTTCATTTAACTGCTTATATATACCCTTGGCACCCTGGCAGGCCGGCGCTCCAAGCAGGCGCTTGTATTGCTTGTACCTTCCACCAACCCTGACTAGAGCACTCAAAAGACTGTTTTCATATAAATTGATGCAAACAGGGTAAACAGCGTATACGATCAAAGATGGTGATGTTAAATCTGACCAGCTCAGGCTTCGGAAATTGTAGCAGCCCTATTATTATTGCTAGATTTCAGTGCAGTGTATTTGCGTAAATACTTATCAGATCGATTTGATTTAAACATTATTGTGGTTGTAAAAATAATCTGTATTATTCATTAACAAAAAATTTGATACTTTTTAAAATGTTTCCAAACCCATTCAGATCATTAAAATAAATAAACGTATGATGGTCTAATCTGCCGAACGTCACACTTTTCTTTGTATGTGCCTGTGTACTCTATTTAAATTGAACTTGTAATATTGTGAAATATTATTAATGGAGTTTCAATTTCCATTTTCTCTCAAATACAATGTATTTGGTATATTATATACAATAAATCTGAACATTTAAGGACGCTTTATTTAGGGGTGGTACCCACTCCTTCTGTGGGCAGCAAAAAAAATTACAAACTAATCATTGTATCTGGGTAGGTGGAGTTCACATCAAAATATCATAGGGCAAATTTGTATATTCTCAAATCGGGTAAAATGTCATATCACCATTCTGAAAAGGGAAAGCTGGTTCCAATGCTATTTTGGTTTGAGATAGACAATTACATGAAAATATTTTTCGTTTGGTATTTTGTTAATGACGTTTCAAATTTGATTTTGTTATCAGTCATAACTTCGTGCAATTAGTATCTAACTGATATGATTTTGTGGTTGTGCTGTTGATTTTATTACTGTCATCAGATGTGACAATAAGCATAAGGATTAAAGAATTTGGAGGAGATACTTTTTTCAGCTCCACAAGAAACTGAACTGACTGCTCTACAAATTATAACATATTTCAGTAAGTAATAACAATGAGCGCAAATTTTAATTTTCTTTGGCAAACATTGTATTAAACTAAAACTTAAGTATTGTACTAATATAATGAATAAAATAATGTATGCTTCAATACAACAGAAGAACTTTTTTGCGCAATGGTGGACTCACGCAGAATGCTTCATACATCCTCATTAACTAGGAAAGGAAGGCATCACCGAGAAGCTATATTCGCTGACAAGCTTCAAATGCAAAAAAATTATTTTGGGAATTATATAATATTGTGTTCTTTTATAAAAAAATTAAAAATTTTGTGTATAACACTTATATATCTCAAAAATCACTGCATTAATAAAAAAAATGATTTCAGTAAATGTTGTTCACAATTCTATTGTTTTTATTATACTACTTTTATTTCGTTGATAGCTTAATTTATAACTAAGATATTTAAAAAGAAGTAAAACAATGTCAAGATTCAGTAAACAGTCAGGCATCTATATTCTGAAGCTCAAGTATCCCTTCCAGTCTCTAGAGCAAAGTGGAATGATTTACATTACATAAGCGTGACAAAGAAGGAGCAGGTGGCCCGGGCTTTATGCAATTAAATCATCACACAGATACTATGCATACATTTTTAAATTATTAATAATATAATATCGGTTACAATTAATATCATTAAATATAATCATTATTGATTAACCAAGAAAAAATATATTAAATTAAGTTTTGTTTGCTAGTAAATGTGCAATCATGACTTATGGCAATTGTTTACCTGGATTTCAACCCTCAGTATATTAAATTACTTTTATTTGACAAAATAAGCATTGCTTTAGGCCAAAAATTTTTTCTTCGGCTTGATATTTCATTGAATTTTGCTCTCTATGTCACTATTATCTGAACTTGTACTGCTTGTTTCTGCCATTGTTATGGTCTAGCTACAATTTATTTATATTAAAAAAGCAAGGTCGAATAAAATACATGGAGGAGTAAGCATTCTTGCTCAAAATCACCTTAAGTGCTCACCATTATCTTTTGATATAAGTAGTCTATGCATAGAAGTGCATTGTGAGATGGCTGGCCTAATATTTAACGATTATCAAATTATCACAATATACAGATCCCCTTAGGGAATTTTGACATATTTACTGAAAAAATAACTTTGCTTCTCGATAAACTTTCCCTCTCGGGGAAAAAAATCATAATTACAGGTGACTTCAACACAAAGTTTAACACTAGAGACCCACACGCATTTCACCTCTGCAATATTTTCCAGTCCTATGGACTCAGACAAACTGTTTTTAATAGTACCAGAGAAACTTCCTGCCTAGACAATATATTTACAAATTGCGATCTAAATACCACTTCTGTTGTAACGTGTGACTCCAGTCTCTCCGACCATCTTGGAATATCTATGGACATCAAAAAGAACTGTATATTAGGGCGAAAAACTAGAATAAATTACAGGCCCATTAATGATTACGGCCTCTCACATTTCCATAGTCTAATTGAACACATAAACTGAAATTTTATTAATGATCCCAATTTAACGGTCAAAAGTAAGTCTGAAATTTTCATGTAACACTTAAACAATGCCATTGAGCTATCGTTCCCATTAAAATCCAAACTTGTTGATACCTCTCGCAGTAATGCTAAAATTAACTGGTACAATGAACATTTAAGAGGCATGCGTGTACACCTGTATTTTCTCAAAAGCTTGCACAATATTGATCCTAACTTAATAACTAATGAATCTATAGAATTATTTAAAGCACAATACCGCTCAGAAATTTCTAATGCAAAAAGAAAAGCCAATGATGATTATATAAGAAACTCCCCTAATTCCCAAGCAGCCTTCTGGGATATCATTAAAAATAACAACCCTAACCAAACAAATCATCATAGCGAATCACTATCAGCCAATGATTTCAACAATTATTTTACGGACATTCCTCTAAACATTATTAGTAACCTACCCATAAGCAACACTAATCAGATGGATCATTTAAAATTTGTTAATAACACAATAAACTTTAGTTTCAGGAAGATAATCTATGATGAAATTCGCACTATAATAACTAATCTTAAAAATAGTAAAAGTAAAGACGCTTATTATATCAATGTAAAACTTATTAAGAGCATAAAAACTTGATTATTTACCCCTTAACTAATCTAATCAATTTGTGTATCTTAAACAATGTCTTTCCTGATGTACTAAAGCTATCAAAAGTTATCCCAATCCATAAAAACGGCTCATATGAGAATCTAAATAAATATCGCCCTATCTCACTTGTACCATTTCTAGCCAAAATATTTGAATCAGCCTTAAAAAAACAAATTAATGAATACTTTGAGCTTAACAACTTATATCACCTCTGTCAGTATGGATTTAGGAATAAGCGATCAACAACAATGGCGATTAATAATAATATTGTACAAACTGTTCTTGATACCTTTGAAAGCAAAAAGTTCACGAATGCTAATTTTTTCGACCTAACAAAAGTGTTTGATTGCGTATCCCATGATATTCTCCTAGATAAATTAACTAAATATAATTTCAATAACGATAGTGTGGCTCATAAAAACCTACTTAACCAACAGGCGCCAGTATGTAAACTACAATCAATGCACTTCTAAAACCAGTACAGTTTCTCATGGCGTTCCACAGGGATCCGTGTTAAGTCCCCTACTCTTTACCATTTATATTAATGACCTTCCTAATTCTAGTGGTGATACCAATTTCACATTATTCGCTGACGATACAACTACACTAAATACAAATCTTTTACTGGGGGAACTAAATCAGAACGTTATATCGACAATTGAAAATATTAATGAATGGTTTTTATCCGATCTATTAAAACTAAACCAAGACAAAACGCAATCACTAACTTTCACGCTAAGAAATCTTGATCCAGCAGACCAATTTATTCATAGTGATGAAGTGGTAAAAATTTTAGGTATTTATCTAGATCCAACATTATCCTGGGAGCAACACACTTTAAAATTATCAATTAAACTCTCAAAAAATATTTATTTTCTACAGAACCTTATCAACTCTCTATCCCAAACTTTTTAATTATGGCTTTTATGGCTCTTTTCATGCAAATATGTTATATGGTATCCTAAACTGGGGACACTCAACTCATACCACTAAAGTATTTGGTCTGCAACGCAGATGTATTCGGATACTCTCGAGACTAAAATACAGAGATGACTGTAAAGATCAATTTATAAAACTTAAGATTCTCACTTTGCCCTGTGTCTATATCCTAGAGTGTTTATTATACCTTAAACAACGTGAACACTTTTATGTAACGCACAGCCATCTACATGAGCACAATACTAGAAATTGCGAGAAAATTTTCTTCGGCTCACCAAATCCAGAAATGGAACGGGCTACTACTCTGCCAAATTCTATAATGTCCTACCTAATTCAGTAAAAAATTTAAACTTCTTGGAATTTAAAATCAAAATCAAAGACTACTTAAAAGCTAAGGCTCTCTACACGTTTAATGAATTCCTAGAGAACGACTTCTCTGACTTAACTTAACCTGCCTAAGCACTGTATACCCCTGTAAGATTTGTAAGTTGTTTGTTTGTTGTATTTTTTATCTCTTAACCTATTTAATTCACGTTTTCTATTTCACGTATTGTATGTAATTATGTTTTATACACTGCTTTTACTCCGATTTTTTTTTTTGACTTGTGTAAGCATTTGTTATGTATATTGGCACCAATAAAGTATCTATCTATCTATCTAACAATAATGTAAATAATAATTATTACATTAACTTGTAACCGTTATAACTGCACTCACATATCACTATTAATTAATTGTCTTTAGTAAAATATTAAATATTGACTATTAAAAGATTTATGTTAAAAACTCTTCATAAAGCTAAATAATATTATTAATATTCTAAACTCATAAAGAAGAAAACCAAATATAGGTATGTAATATATGTTTTGTCTACTTTAACTGCGTCTTTCTTCAACACATTACGATATAATGTTCTGCCTCACTCTGTCGTCATAGAGGAAATGCGTATGAACTCTCACTGTTCTAAGTTCAGTGCAGTGGCATCATTACACGTTTCAGTTTTTGCTAAATATCTCCCTTTTGCGGGGGTCCCTAATTTTAATAATCAATTTCAGACGGAATCGTGAAAAAGAGCCCTTTTACTCGGTAGAAAACTCCACTATAAAACAATACAGCTACAGAACATACTTTAAAGTACAAACAAGATTCGAATTCATCACAGATCATGGAAACTGGGACTGGTATCGGACAGACCATGAGCTTACCCTACAACGAACACCTCTGTTCCGTCACTATCGTTATTAAAATTCATTTTATACAAATTCATTACAAAATGTGGAATAGTCTATAGTTGAATGTTGAAGAGCAGGAATAACATGTTTAGTCATGTGCAAGAATTGCAGCTGCGGAACTTGCGATAATCATCCGAAATTTCCAAAACTTTACAATGGCAACGAGGACGACATTGACAATGGCAGCAACGCCGAGGAGTTTGAAGATGGTGAATGGAAGTTCCAGCTGAATACTGACTTCATTCTAGCTGAAGGTGTAATTATCCTTAATATGGAACATGTTTAAAGAAAACAAATATTGCCAATATTCAATAACTGATGGTTATAATTTTTAAAATTCAACTGATAATGATCTAAACGAGCATTGTAAACAATATTATTTAAACAATTGTGAATTACATGACGAATATTCGAAATATTTCGAAAACATAATATAAATTTTAATTATGCTATATTTCTGTTAGAAACCAATATTTTTTTGTTAAGTTTCGGTCATACCCATTTGAAGGCGTAGTCAGATTTGAGATTTAAAAAAATTGCTAAAACTTTTTTGGATTTTTGGCCTTGAAAAAAAAATCGAAAAAGGCCTTGAAAATTTTTATTTCGATCTGAAATTTTGCACCACAATAAAGTTATTGAAGTTCCATAATTTAAAAAAAAATCATTTAAATCAGTCTACAAATAAAAATTTTAGAAAGCTGCCCCGCTTTTAAATGGATCACTCTGTATCAATGCATGTCTAACTTTAAAAATATATAAAATCTAAAAGACTAATAATAAGTGTTTTTTAATTCATGGACAGACATTTATTACACTTAATAGTTGTATAAGTTAATAAAAAATTTATAGTTAATAAATAGAAAATAAAAAAGTGACATTTCCAAATTCATCCGCATCTCTTGAAATAGCTATTCATCTATTCCTTAAATTAAAAACATGATACACAAATACACCTGATTTTTTAAATAAGTTTGGACAACATGAGAGACCTAAATTTAAATACAATTAATAATACTTAAGTTGACTCCACCGATATGTTCGAACTAGGCGAAGTCCGATCTCATTTACCACTCTTTTTACTTTTTGATTTCTCCTTCTTTTTTGTCGAACCCGAACTGGAGGCAGAATCAGCTGGAGATGTACTATTGGAATGGTCCTGTAAGTGCAGAATATCCCGTAGATTGGTTAAATCATCATCGTCACCCTCAATATCAACATTTAAAGATTCTACAGGATCAGGTTCCAAAACTTTTTTTGGGGTGCCTAAAACGAAAAGTTACCTAAACAACAGTGAGCATTAACAACATAAAACTATCAAGTTTAAGATACAGTATTTCTATTACAGTAGCCCAGACTCGGGCTCAGATGTAAGTTTAGTTTTTTTTGTCCAATATTTCATGTGCAAAATTGGTAATTATTAAAAGTCAATAGTCTATATTAAAGCAAAGTAAATGATAGCGCGAACCACACATTTATTCTTCTTTCATGTGAAATATATTTAACAAGTTCAAATATACCTGTTGCACCGAGCATATATGTATAATATTATGAGATTCTAAAAAAATTTCTGATAGTATAGGAATATTCAATAGAATTATATGGCACTCTGAAGAGCGATAGGTAAATATAAAATATTGAGGTATTATTATGTCAAATAAGTTTAAGAAACCACTGTAAAAACAAGCAAACAAAGGAACAACAAAAAAGTAACTTTACAAGCAACTGTTCCCAAGCAATTGCTCCTTCCATGATTTACTACAATATTTTTTCTGCAGATATTTATCTTTTTAGGATAGAAGTATTTTATTGCTATTTTCTGTGATCAAATTTTACTTCAGAGTTAAGAGAGATAAGTAATAATATTTATAGTAGAAAATCACCTCTATTTTTTTTGCTGCCATTTTTATCCCTTTTCTTTTTTCTTCCAACTCCAGAACCCCAATCAGCATCATCATCGTTATCACTAGATATTTCTCCATATGATGAATTGTCCCTATCTTTACTATTACTAGCCACTCTTCTAGATGCATTTCGTGACCTAACTCTACCCATTCCCATACATGCTTCTAGATGAGGTGCAAAACGTGTAGCAGCTACAGCACGATCACAATTAGGGCAAACACAGTCCTGAGTTTTTTTCAAATTGTGTTGAGTAAATATATCTACATCACCTGAATCATCCTCATCACAACTATCATCTACATCTAAATCATAAGCGTTTGTTTTATATTTACGGTGTAAATCAAAAATTATTCCTAAAGTCATCTCGTCCATCAAATTGTTCAAAAAGTTATCTACTGAGGTACGTAAGGCTTGTTCATTACTCACTAAATCATGGAAATCTTTTGCTAAACTACTAAACAACTGCTTCTGATCTGGTTTCTGGCGCTTCGACATGATTTTTCTTCTGAAATAATATTTAAATTTACCGCCAATGGGTGACCGGTTCCAGAACCCAACCTACAAAACTAAACCCATAAATGAAATAAATAATGAACACAATAATTATCACACTATTTCCAAATTTATAACTGTTGTGTAACTTTTATAGCAGACAATGCCGTTGTAAGACTGTTCTTACTGTCTTTACACAATATTTAAATTACTCAGTGTTCTAATTTTGACAATTTGAGATTTTTAACGCACCGTAAACCGTAAAATCACCAGTGAGCAGTGAGCATACGCTTACGTTAAGGTAATAAGTTAAGTATTCGTGTCCAGATCTTCCGACCAGATCTATATACTAAGGGTTGATTTACCAAGCTATGGTTGGTTAACCAAAATTACATCATTGGGTTTATAAACTACTAAACTAAATGAATTAGTTAGATAAATATCTATTAAATACATGGAAATAGTAGCAATAGGATTAGACCAGAGTTTGAGTCTGTCCAATTTTTTTCTATTTTCGAAGTTTGTCATATACATATTGACATATTTATAATAGTTTAAAAAATAGTAGACAAGAACGAAAATATGACTCGATATGCTGTAGAAAATTTAAATTAGTGCAGAAAAGTAAGTTAAATATTTACAGAAATATTTTTTACAAATCAACAACCTTTCTGGTCAAAAGGTCATGGAAAAGTTTTTCATTTGCCCGCATGGAAAATACACCACCGATTTATATGTCTATATGAGTTTAACGTGTTCGTATCGAGAATGGAAATAATGAAGCTTATAGAATCAGAAAAACCGAGATGAACGGATGACTAGTGAAAAAGTGGCATTACTTCAGTTTGTATCTTCGACACATAATCTGTGATCTTAGAACTAGTGTCTATGGGCAGAGTATCACTTTCTATTTTTGGCTCCAGAGACTTGCGCAGATTATTTTGTCACAATGCCGCGTTGTGTGGCGCCTAGCCTCTCGTCAAATAATTATTATGATGAACTTATCTTAGCAAATGGAATAATACGCAGCGATTTAGTAGAAAAATAATATTTTGGTTTGCATATGACCACCTATCATGGCTGAAAAAGTGTATTCCAAAATTTGTACACATCCAGTTTTCAAAATTTCAAAGAATATAGTTTTACAAAAGAAGGAAATTACAATTTTACAAGTATTTACTGGATATTATTCTGAAAAACTATTTTATTAATAGTTTATTTAGAGCAATTAATAAAATATATAAATTTTAAATTCGTATGTACCTATATAATAAACAACCAAATGTGTTGAAATTTTAATATTGATATGATGATGATGATGATTATCAAATCCGACTTTAACAGAATTTTATTTAAAAGTAAATCAACAAAAGTCAGTAAATCATCAAATGTACCAATAAATAAATTATTTTGATATTTAATTTCTTTACATATTATGGTGAAAGAAATAGAAAGTGATACTCGGCCCGTAGACTCTAGTGATCTTAGATCCATGATTTACAGCGCAGTGGATGGTATTTCGACTTTCTAAACTTTTGGAATCTTGGAATCGATTATTATTTGCAGCCCACTCACATATTTATTGATTTTGCCACTCCCATTTTATTATATTTAGGTATTTAGTTTCAGTAAAAATGAAACATATACAGAAGAGCCTAAAGTTCAATTAATATTCGAATTAATTTCTGATATACATATATTTCAAATTTTACATTTTAGTTATTTTGTACAGACAGTTATCAAAATATATTTAAACAGTTGACGAAAATTTAATATTATAATAATACTCGTCCATCTATTTAAAGTATTATTATTAGTAAATGTACATTACACTTTTCAACAGTCGTGGATAGCAAATAAAATCATATATATATTTTATTTAAAATAAAATTTTGTAGCATAGTATGGGAAACAATATAAATACCTACACCTCAAATATTTTTATAAAAATAAATATATATATATATATCGGGATATTTGCCCGCTGAGTAGTTGTTTCCTGCAAATCATGTATAATAACGATATATATATATATATATATATATATATATATATATATATATGTATATAAATATTTACGAAATCTCTATATACCTTTTGCATATTCTCGAGCTGCACATCATCTACTGGTATATATTTGATTTTTTCCTAGGAAAGAATAAAATATATCTGATTAAATAAAATTTAGTAGGTATTTTTCTGTTGTATATAATAATAATAATAATAATAATAATATATGTCTTTATTTCCCAAAAAACAACAATAAAAGGAATACAAATACAAATAATACTTAATAAAACTAAATGGGAAACAAGGGGAAGTTCACTCAAATGAGTGCTCTACCACTTAACCCTTGTGGATGAATAAACAAACGATAAGATAAATAACATAGAACAACAGAAATCAAAACAGAATTAACACAACAAGAAATTGTGTAAGAAATTAAAATTGGTAAACCACAATATCATAACAGATTTTAAAATATTACATACTCAACCCAGATTTTGTTTATTTATGAAAAATTTCCTAATATATTTTTTGAACTTATAATCGCTAAAAGTCTTAAAGTCAGTAGGAATAGAGTTATACAATTTATAAATCGTGAATTTAAAGCTTCTCTCAAAAAATGCAGTTTTATGAGGAGGTGGTGTTATCAATCCTCTGCTCCGTACATTAATATTGTGAACATCAGTGCGGTATGATATTTTGTTAAATAAATATGATGGTACTTTTGTTGTAATAATTTTGTGGTACAAGAACAAAGCGTATACGTGAAATCGATTTTTCATGTTGAGCCATTTCAATTCAACTAACTTATGCGACACATGGTCAAATTTTCTAATGCCATATATAAAACGTATGCACGAGTTTTGAACACGCTGTATTCTATTTCTACAGTCTTGGTCTAAACAGGGCCCATAGACAGGAGCACAATAAGTAAATTGAGATAGTACCAATGTTTCACATAACAGTTTTTTTGTCTCACAATTTAAAAATAATCTATGTGGATACAATAAACGAAGAGCTGCATATGCCCTTTGAATATTTTTAGTAACTTGCTCTCGAAATCTAAGAGACTTATCTAGAGTTAAACCAAGGTTTCTTGCGCTATCAGCTATTTTAATTTGTATATCATTGATTTTAACATTGATAACTTGTCGAAGGTTAACATAGTCTGTTTTTTTGCTAAACAAGATAACAGCTGATTTTGACGGGTTTAGTACTAGTGAATGTTTCGATGACACGTTTGATAATTTTTTTAGATCATTATTAATTGCTGTTACAGCACTATGATATTCAGTGGGATAAAATGAGTAGAGCACTTGTGTGTCATCGGCATACATATGAACTGCGCTGTCTTCCACAAATTTAGGAAATTGGCTGGTGTAGACCGAGAACAGCAAGGGTCCAAAGATAGAACCTTGGGGAACACCTGTTGTTAAGTATCTTACATCAGACATAGTACCATTCAATTTAATCTTTTGACTGCGACCCTCTAGGTATGACCTAAATAGCAGAACACCCTCGACATCAACACCGCAAGATTGTAAAATAGCCAATAAGATATCATGATTAATGGTGTCGAAAGCCTTGCTGAAATCAAGTAATACCAGAGCTGTACTTTTTCCATCGTCATACGCTTGAATAATATCATCAGTTACGGTTAACAAAGCTGTAGAACAACTATAGCCCGCCCGAAATCCCGACTGCACAGTAGGTAAAATATTGTTTGAATCTAAGTGACCTCGTATCTGTAATTCTATAATTTTTTCCATTAACTTTGAAAGGCCCGGTAAAATACTTATAGGTCTTAGATCTGAATATGTTAAGACATCGCTTTTTTTGGGAATCGGTGTTACCAAGGCATTTTTCCAACTCGATGGAAACTTGCACTGAAGAATTATACTATTTACTAAATGTACTAAAAATTTTAGAATCCAAGGGCAACATAATTTAATTAAATTTATACTTATATTATCAGATCCAGGAGAGGTATTCTTCAATGTTTTAAGAACCTTCAATACGTGATCTTCCGAGACAAGGCGAAAAGTAAAATTAGCCTGACAAACTTTATTTTGCTGGTAGTAGTTGAGTGTGTTTAAAATATTGTCATTTAAATCATTTGGAATACTGTCTATGAAGTGATTATTAATCAGATTTGGATTTTGTAAATTTACGGGAATATGAGTAGGTGTAGAATTATTTATGTTCAAAGATTTAAGTTCCTTCCAAAGAGCTTTAGAATTATCATTTTTAGATACATGATTAAAATAAGCCTTTTTTTCACTGGTAATCGCATGATTTGTATAATTCCTTAACTCTTTATAGTATTCCCAGTGCGCCTGAGATTTAGTTTGCCTATGTCTTGCTTTAGCCTTGTCTCTTTGAGACATAAGAAATCTAATATTTTCCGTTAGCCATGGCGCCTTACTCTTTGTTATTCTAACGGTTTTTAATGGCAGATGTTTATCAAACAGTGCAAGTAAATATTGATTTAAAAGACCAACCTTAATATCAACGTCATTAGCAAGTAATATATTTTCTAAAGGTAATTGCTGTAAGTCCAAATAAAACTTCTGCATATAAAGGATATTGATATAAACATTCTTGAGTTTAGCGATTTCACCACAGAAAACACCAAAAAACTAATTGTAGAGCTGATAACATTTTGTGAGCTGCTGCAACTTTTTTCTCATCTTTGGTTGTGTTTTCCCAAAAATTATAATATAAAATAAAAATTAATTTCTAAGTACATTCCTTAAAAAAATTCATAATTTAGGTTTTTGCTCCTATATACAAAAGAAATTAAAAATTACGATAGCTTAACTTTACTGAACGGGAAAAATCAGAATACACTTTTAGATTGATCTGTTTTAAAAATTGTGGCTGATATATTCACAAACACATAACATGCAATTTTTTTAAATAATAAATAAACATGAAGCTCCAAGTTGTAGTTAAAAATAAAGTTAAACACTGTAAAAAAAACTGTTATTATCATATCGCGATTGTAGTTACCATGGAAACCAACCAAGTATGTACACAGTAATGACCCCAGAACTATGAGGGTTTAATTTATTGCCTTTGCACACTCACAACATCGTTGTCTAGTGACTGAAAGATAACAAGAAATATTTGCAACAATAATCAAAAAATTCAACTATGGAAGACGAGAACTCTTGGGTTTTTGACTCACTTGTTTGTTTTTTAAACGGTCCTATTTGGAATGCACCACTGCAGAGTTTTATTGAAGAAAAATCTCTAAGTAGAACTTACAAATTAAAACATTTGCAGCAATTTTAAGACGTTTTTGTTGCAGTTTTCGAACCCACCTTGAATGAAAATGATGATTACAAAATTATATTTGATGAATTTAAAAATTTGGTAAGTATGTCTTGTCTTTTAAAAACGTTTTGCTTGATTACTTTTATCACTACCAAAGGTGGATTTTATGCTGGGAAATTTTATGGAAGATATGGGAATTACACCAGAACAGTTTGAAAATGCTTGTAAAGAAGGAAGAAAGTACCAAGTGTCCTTTGATCAGGTACTTAAATATATTGTTGTGATTGTACATAAAAATTTTATATATTTATTTATTTGTTTTTAGAACTTATTTGAACAAATCTGGGCTGCAAATGATTATGAGATGTTTAAACGAATGATGACCCAGAGAAATGTGGAACTGCAGTTACAGGCTTTAGAGCTTATTGAACGAAAATATGGAATTACTCCACAATCGTTCATTCCAAGAAGCAAGGAGGATAACATTCGGGAAATACCTGTTACAGTAGAAAAATCCTCAGACTTAGAGACTGATGTCATGAATGAAGTGGAGAAGTAAATATATATTATTTTTCATTAACTAATTAACAATATGTTCAGTATTTTATGCATCATAGGCACTTTTCTAAAATCGTAAATATAAGTTTTGATTTTTACATTTGCGGTAAAATGAATGAATCCAGAAGGGCCTTGTTGTTTCAATTTAAATAGTTTATTTCCAAATATACCTATTAACATGAGACAAGAGATGACTGAAAATTTAACGCCATATGACTTTGGTTTCTTTAAAGGGCTTCCATGCTGTACCAATTCTATAATGAATACTCTTCCAAAAATATGTATATATATTACTGACTGACTTTTTATGTACTATTTATATTTACCCTAAAGTGTAAACAAATACAATCACACCATATTTCGAAGGGAGGAATGATTGTCATATCTACGTGTCCAATAATGAGGGCGCTCATCTATGAACTACCAAGCAGCCTTACCTTAATTTTGATAATTTTTATATAATATATTTGATATCATTTAAGGAATTGCTTGGCTCTGAATAAGACTATAAACTTCAGCAGATTAAATGGCTAGTTTTCCCCACACAGGTTATTGTAGCACAGCATATTATGTTATCGTTTATTAACAGTTATATTTAACAAAAATTCAAAATGCCTATTCCTAAGCTCTAAGGATTGTGTTTAGTGCTTGACTAAACATTCACCTAATCACTTTTGTACTCAGAAGCACTTTCTATAATCGGTGCTTATAGTGCTTTGGGCACTTTACAAAAGATCCTAGTGGTTAATAATTCCGCACTCCAAAAGCTCCTAAGCACTTTATGGCTCACCAGTACTTTAAAATACTGTCAACTTTTATTTTCATCTTGGAGGTATTTCCAACAATATGTTTAGCACACAATAAACGAAATAAAACCTGTTACACCTTATGACAAAACAACAGCTTTAGTCTGGTATTACAGATTTTATTTATTTTACTATTGGCATAGTTCAACCCTGAAGCAAATATAGAGATTTTTTTTTTATACATTTATTTAACGTCGGCCTATTTCCGCTACTGAGACCTAACACCGACGCCTGTAGGCGAGCTACCCCCAACCAGGAATTTTGCCGAACCTCTTCCCTTAAGAAGAGTAGGGATCTTTTACTTGTCTAACATTTAATAGACAAGGGACCGACGGCTTTACATCCCCTCCGAAGGATGGTATATCTCCTATACAACCCTCGCCTAAGGTTGTATAGCTTCCGCGCATACACTGATATACAAGCCGCTGGAAGATGGGTGAGGCGAGGACGTGGTCTTCGTGGGAACGGTCACCAATCCAACTATTAACCACGCCTAACGTTGCTTTACATCGCATATCGAAGTATGTACATAGTAAAGACGCACCTACGCTCGCCCCAAATATAGAGATAAAAGATTGACCAAAATGTCTTATTTTAAGAAAGAGGCTATTGGTAGGCTATCATGAAGTGAGTAATCCTTCTATTTACTTACATATTAGGGTAAAAATAAGCAGTAGGTACAGAAAAAGTGCATCAGTAGAATATATATTTTTTTGGCAGTGTACCTATAATACAGGCGTTTTAGAGTTTTGCTGCCAAATTCGTGCCTTACGAAAAAAATTTTTTAATTGTTTTTATTTGGATGTCTTGAATGACACTTGGTAGTTACGCCACTATACATCTGGAGGATTTCGTGAAAACCGCGTCGGAAAGTAGCGATTAACTCAGTTTATATGGACCAAACGGGAACAATAAATAGTATAAAAGTTGTACATCTATAAATTCTCTACCTTACAGGTCCTATACACTTTTTTCGTACGCCTAAACGTTTTGGAGATACGACGCGGACTAGGTGAAAAACGCATTTAATTCCGCCAAACCGCACCATATATTAAGCAATTATCTTGCTTTCTATGTCTCACAATGAAAATTAAATATTGCTGTTATAGGGCTCGGTGATCTTTATTCTCTATCAGAATGTCTTATATATTTTATTTAGATTTATTTAGTGAATAAGTCAAAAAATGCATTCATTTCCGCACCACCTCATGCAGGCTTTTTTTGCATGGTTTCCCCAGGCGGTCTAATCTATGCTGGATCTTAAATTAGTTAATATTTCCGACTCCTTCGGTATCTAAAACATTATCTTCCAATGACAAATCGATGTCATTACTTTCATTCTTATAAGATTGTACGTCGTCCATTTCGTCATTCATAGCAATTATAGGAGCGGTATTCAAGCAGGAGTGACCGTGGCAATGTCCACAAGCTGTTGAACAATTCAGTCCTACTACTTTCCTACACAACCCTTCATACAGTTGCAAAAAAATTGAATTTAATAGTATGTCTGGTGCTGGTGGTAACTGCGTTGGTACTGGCTACAAAATATCATTCTTCCTAATCCAGTCCCAATGCTCAGAATCAATGTCTTTTCCCAACCATGTTTGAACTTGATAATACACTCTACACAAATGCTGTTGAGCTGCTGAAGATGTTGGAGGAAGTGATTATAATTTTACAGCTGTTGAAAATTTTGTAGATTTGGCAAATGTTAAATATCAGTAATTGTCTATTTTTTAAAGTTTCCATTTTGGGAGCACTATATATTGCAAGAATAATCTTCATTCCATTACAAATCAGTTCATCCAAAGGGCAATTTTCTTGGATGAACACGTGCTGCAGGGTGTAAGTCCAGCCGTTTCTCAAACATTTTAAACACTCGAGTTGCCCTTTGTGAAACAAGGCGGAGGTGGTATCGCATCCTATCAGGACATGCAAAAACAAAATATGCTTTAAGCAATTTGGATATTTGTCCATGCTGGCAGTAGAATAATGTTTTGTTTCCATTTTTCCTGGTTTTTTGAAAATGATAGTACTACTAGAATGCGCTCAAGTAAAATGACCAACAAGTCAATATCTTCTCCAACGATGGCATGGGTGTTTTGAGTTGATTGTTCAATTGCTGTCTCAACAATCATCCCGGGCTTGTTTGACTCCAAGGTTGGCATTATTTCATTGTTTCATAAGCTCATCAATTAACTGCTTTTTATTCGAGCTATTAACTAGGAACTTCTTCTGGTTCATCTGCACTTCCATGGTTTCATCGAAACGAACTACACAGGATGACGAAACAAGTGCGATCCATTGTTGCTGTTTCACAGCTTTGATGTTTTTTGTGTTGTCAGAATAGCCGTCGAATATGACAACAGTACTGGAACCGTAATGATTTAACGGAACTAAATGCATTTTTCACTTAGTCCGCGTTGTATCTTCAAAACGTTCAGGCGTATGAAGAAAATGTGTATGACCTTTAAGGTAGAGAATTTACAGAACTTTTATAATAGGTGTTGTTCCCGTTTAGGCCATAAAAACTGAGTTAATCGCGAATCCGCGACCTTCCGACGCGGTTTACATGAAATCCTCCAAGTGTAGCGTAGCTACCAAGTGTCATTCAAGACGTCCAAATAAAAATAATAAGAAAAACAATTTTCGTAGGGCACGAATTTAGCACAGAGGTCAATTTTACAGCTAAAACGCCTGGAGAACTATTCATTACAGCATCAGCATAGGACAGAGACCACTTAAAATAATCAAATCACTTCCTTTATCTTTCACTTCAAACGCAAGTCATCTGGTAGAATGTTATGCAAAAATAAAACTTTTTTAGAATATCACTTGGAATAAAATATTATAATATTATTATGCATAACACCAATGCAACACAAAAACTATAAATAACGTATTTTTAGTAATACTTAGCGAAAACACGAGACTTCATTATTTAAAAATTATAAAATATCATTTTAAAACCAATAATACTAAAGTAATGTGCGATATTTAAATAAATAAAACTGTCAATATTTCCATTTAAGGAACTTTTCAACTGAGGCACCATCAACTTCACTTGAAGCAAAAAACATTTTGGAAGAAAAACAAATTTTGGAAAAAACATTACAGGAAACTAAAGGTATTATAGTAAACCATTTTTATTTAAATTTTAAGTTTTATATAATATGCTTTCATCTCAGAAAGAGGTAGTGCCAGCATACCGCTTACAAAAACAGAAGAAAATACGATTAATAATGAAGAGAAAAATACAAGTAACAAAAAAATTGATCCAGAAATTCCTGCAACTGAAAAGAAATCAACTGAGGTAAGTACATTAATTGAAAAAACTTCAATATTTTGTAATAATGTTATTGTCCTACAAATGTTAGGTACATTCTTTTTAGTGTATAGAATCCTATACAGGTAAATGCCACGAGCGGTGGGGACTGTAGGGGAATATAGTCGACCTATCAGAGAACAGCACGATCACGATATAATAATTTATCACTGACTACATCAATTATGACAGCGATGTGTATGCCGGGCCTATACTATCTACATACAGATTCCCCTACCCTCGCCAACACTCATGGTGTTTGCAGGACACTTATGTACATGTGCATATGGGTGAGAATGTCATCTAATGGAATGTGATTGGGGTGAGGCGATCCAATGCACGGTACGCTGGCGCCGCTGTGATTGTCAATGGTATGGATTTATTTATTATTTACTAGAGTCCGTTGGGCTTAGATCATAGGTAACCTTATGAAATTTAAGTATTATTGCACTCAAAATAATATTAACCTGTTAAAATGGATATTTATTTAACAGAAGAGAAAGTACAAATAATTAAATGATAGTATGGTGGGCATTCGCCATCCATTTCATATCATCTCGTGATTCTGACTTATATTGCACATGTACATAAGTGTATAGGATTCCCCTATAAGGCTAGTAGCCTTCCTTGTACTGTATATAATAGTGTGTATTTTATTACATTTACGCCTCAATTAATTTTTCGACCTGATGTGGCTCAGTGAGAGGTGATGTGATTATCTTTGGAACAACATTCATATACTTTTTAAAACTTTCCAAAACACTTTTATCCCTATATTCATTAAACGCACAATTGTACCACATGTAACAGGAACATGGTACTCCACCTTGTTTCCTTTAGCTTTAAAGACAAACAATTGAAATCCTATATACTTACTTAATAAACGTCACTTTTTAACATAAATGATTCATCTTCCACTTCTGGTTCCACCGGGGGTTACACTAACTTTTAATTTACAAATGGAACACCCTATACTATTGAATTTTTAAATCCTGTTTAATTTTCTGAATTCAATGAGCCTTTAGCTGTAATTTTTAATTGTATTTAATTAATTGTTATCGCACATTTTAATAAGGCATATGAATACATTTCTTTTTAATAGTACTAATAAATGGTTGCCAATATGGTTCCATTTGAAAAAATTGTGTTTTGTCCCAAAAACATTTTGATGAACTTTATTTTTATTAATTTTTTATTATTTTCGAGGGGGTAAATCAAACACATGACACACTTAAATGGAAAACTAAAAATTAATTTTAAACAAATATTGACCTTTAAAATGTCATTTATGTGGTACCATTGGATTAAAAAAATTATGCAGAATACAAAAATACAAAAAATATTCTGCTGAATCTATTTTTGGAGGGCGCAAAGTGACTTGAGTTTGCATTCATCCCCTATATTAATTTTTCTTTAGTTTTGACTAGATAGATATCAGGCATGTCATGTATTTAAAATGGGAAGAATCTGTTGTTATAAATGTAATTTCATACATATTTTTCTACTGTTATTGTATAGTCGGGTGTATATTTATTGGGCAGTCAAAAAACGCAACAAAAACTTTACGAGCTAATTATTAACGCCGGTGAACCATTCGGCATGGTCTTATCAAACAAGCTGACATACATTAAAAACCTATAAAGATAAGTGATTCATTTTGCAAACGAGATAGTGCAGTGAATAAGGGTATTTTAATAAGGTTGTACAGTTTTTGTTGCGTTTTTTGACTGTCCAGTAAATACACACCCGACTATACTTTGCTACAACATGTCCTATTGAATTCGAGTTATTATAATCAAATATCCAATGCCGGCTTTACCGTACTAACCACCGAGGGCTATTGAATGAAAGGCACTGCTATTGGTGCTTCATTTACTTTTTAAAATTATTTGGTACTTTCCAAACACAAGGAATTAGAAAGTGCCATTTGCTACTACTGTCTGCCGCCCCTGCAAATAACTGTATATGTGAAGCTTCCAGCAACTTATCTACTTACCGGTTGTAATAGTACAAATTGTCCGTTCAAAGAGAGAAAAAATACTGTAGATAAAACTCTTGTGGAACATTAATGTCAACGAAATGCCTCAATACCCTCAGCAAATAAATGTTTGAATTTGCAGCAACAGCTCAATACCTTTTCAAATGTGTTTCAATTTTTAAGGTAGTTTCGATCGTGTACGAGTACATTTATTTAAAGTACAAGAGAGAGAGAACGTCGCCACCTAGAGAAGATGCTTCCATCTAGCATGCACAGTGAAATTTCCTGTTGACCCACTCCTTAAGTTATTTTCATTGGAAAAAAGATCTCAATAACTTCCCGCCATGGTTACACAACACGTGAAACCTGAACAAATTAATATCACAAATTTTAAGTGTCAAAATAATAATTGCAATATTAGGTGTGATAGGAAGTTAAGGATTGAATGCATAAAAAGTTCTATTTGCATGGCATATTTGACCAATATATCTTTTTTTAGCGAAAGCACAAAGCTTTTATCCTCACTCATCGACTGTCTGTTAATTTCTAATGCAAATATAATTGTCCGACTCTTGAAATTCTTTACAAACATTAAATATGAATTAGGCATTTTTCTTTACAATGTCTGTGCACATCTATGTTTTTTTACATATATTATCCCCATAGATAAGCAAAATATGGCAAAATAGTTAAAAAACAAAATTGTAGAGCATGAAATTCCACGCATAACAGACTTTCACCTTTTTTTTTTCGCTTAGGCAATGCAATGGTCCTCGAAATCGAGACGAAATCTAAAGTCAGTACTTTTGCAACATCTATTACCAGGTGTGGGTAAATGACATGACAAAAAACAAGGGCTACAGACAGGCGAAATGATCTACTGTAGCTCCTACAGTTTTTATTGAACAGAAATGTAACAAGCATTTTAAAGAGGAGAATTTCAGGTTTTGAATACATACATTTTAAATTAATTTTGTATACTTAATTGTATGCACTAGAAAATGTTTTTAAAAATGAAAAAATATCTGCCTTGCAATTGCCAATTTTGCATTATTTACTCAAAATCTCAAAAATCTTTATATCATATCTTTTTTGCCTTTGTACCTTCGATATTTATAGTGCAAAATTCAACATGAGTTAAAGGCTCAGACCATTCAATGTGCCGCTTATGCTATAAGCAGCACAGTGAATGGTCTAAGGTTAGAGGTCGTAAATAATTCGATATTTGAAATCTTAAATTTTGCAAAAATTGTTACATGAAGATGTTATATTTGAAATTACGACGATAATCGTTTAAAAACGACAAGAAAAAAATTTTGGGAAAACATTTTAAAGGTTAAGGTTAACATGTCTGCTATTTGATGGTAGTATTTTATTTTACTTGAGAATTATATATATTTTTTTATTCTATTTTATAGCGATATTATGCCAAATTTGTGAATTTAGCAAACTTCAAAATTGACTCATTTACTGTCTTAACTAGAATAGAATTTTTTATTAGAAATAACCGAAGGTATAAGGGAAAGAAAGACATTGCACACAGGTTTTCGGTCATTTTGATATTTTGGATGAATAATATGGCAAATATGATGATCACAAAAGCACTAATTTTAGATTACGGATCACGCAAAAGCCATTGGTCTATTAAATGAGAAAAATGGTAAAATTCTTTATGGTAAAAAATTTCTCGCTTTGCAAATTTGTTATTTTGCTTATTTATATGAACATATTTATAAATAATATTTTTTTTATTCACAACACTTTTTTGGAATTTGCAGCAGAGGTATAGTATCATTCAAAGATTCCCTGCAAATAAAAAATGCAACAACGAAAACTTTACGAGGTCATTATTAACGCCGGCGAACCAGTCGGTATGGTGTCATAAAACAAGCTGATGTACTTTAAAAACTTATAAAGGTAAGTGATTCAATTTGCCGGCGGAATAGTACAGAGAGTAACGGTGTTTTAATGAGGTCGTAAAGTTTTTGTTGCTTTTTTTTATTTGCAGGGAATCTGTGAACGATACTATACCACAGATCAGCGACAAATCAGATAACTAACTCTGTTGGAGTGCTTTGAAGTTATTTATACGGATATTTTGTCTTTATTTAATGCACCAGGTGTTCTTAGTTTTGATGCGCATATGCCTATATTGGTGAATCCAAATCTGTTATCGGCGTGACGTAGTCTTAAAACTTATGCGCAATTCAGCATAAAAAATAAAACCTTATACATGAAAATCCTGAGAGGTGAACGTCTGATATTAGCCTGTGACTATACCTTTGCAATTTTTAAAATTTGATTCCACAATTTCCTCCTGAAATACAAAAATTCAGCTTGTTTGTACTTTTACCTGATGTCACGGATACTGAACCTTGGAGGACAAGGCACTGTGCTGAGCGATATTATTTTGTTTTTGTTTTCTGTAATGCCTCTCGCGGGAACACCAAAGCATCGTTAATATTTCTCGACAAATAAACACCTTTACGTAAAAAAATAGAGCTCATTCAAGATAAAAATTTACTTTTTTGGTATCTACTTTGTAGATTAAGAACTTCCAAAATAAATCTATTTCTACCTGAAATAAACTTCTGTTGTTTAATATATCCAATTATTTCCACTTCTTAGTCTTGGTCTTAATAATATAATAATTTCATTAAACTATGAAAAATCCATGTAACACCAGTTATGATGCTTGGATTAATTATGATCATTGATTACGAATATAAATGAGAGATCAAAGATGCAGTTCGCACCAGCAAAAGCAAGATTAATTTGTCAAGAATTAAATTGTTTGATTAAGCAGGTAGAATTTTACCCAAGAACTGCTACAGGACGAATATTTCCAATTAAATTTCCCTAAAAGTACAGGATGCCAATACAAGGATTTTCATCTATGTACTTTTATTACTCTCTGCATTTAACAAATAGAGTACCTTTATTGTCAATATGACATATATGAATACATAAAATTTTCTAGACCAACTGAAATTCATTAACAAAAATTAAAACTCCATCAACTATTAGTATTTCATTTTTGTGGTTACATCTCTTCTTATCTTTTCTTGTTAAGAAGACCTCAGATTAATTTCTCATGTTGGCTTCTTTTTCGATATACATACAAGTATGCTGATTGGAGCAAAGTTTAAGTTGTAGGTTGGACTTGAACTCTAAACTACTAGAACTTGACATGATGAAATTTTTGAGAATTTTAACTTCAGAAAGTTCAGTAATGTGCTTTTTCATTTATTCTTTCAGTCTGATATAATGAATCTATTTGATGAGCATTGTAACTTATATAAAGAAAATATATCGACTTAATGATAAAATTGTGTCAAAAATTCAAAAATAAAAGCTGTAAGGTGTACAAATATCGGTTATAACAACACCTATATGAGTATATACATGTCCATTGGGGCACAAAGTTTATGTAAAGCCGGCCTTTTGCTGCTGGCTACTTACAAACACTCGGTAACACAATATTCTATTTCTCTTTTCAAACTAGCTGTTGCTAAATGTGACTTTAGTCAAAAAGCGACCAATATCATCTGCCAAGTCACAACTTGCAATTGTGCTCCCATTACTGGTTTCATACTGGACATATGTGAAGCTTGCGCTTTAATGAGCTTACTTGATTTGGAAACTTCTTGACAATCCACATGGTAATGGATGCAATAACAAGACAAATATTTTACAAGTTATGGTTGAAATCATGATTGTTGTGTACTATAAACGACATGAGATTTTTCTATCTTTGTAGATATAACGCTAATAGGATGTAAATTATAGAAAGTCACGTTTGTTGGGGCTACGGCAATAGTTCCAAGCATAATGATGCATTGTACAAATGAATAACACAACCGCTAGTTGTAGCCACAACCAACGTTCAGCATTCAGCATATATCAAATTTGTTAGCTTTTTCTTTTCGTTTTTAGTGTATATTACTATAGGTTTCCTTAAGGGACCTATTTATACTATTTGTAAGTCGCCAATATGGTGTTACTTACAATCCATATAACATCAGGAGACCGCAGCATGGTCAGTGTCTGGGTCTGCTCTGCACTGATGAGAGCCGAAAGCTCGAAACTGGTCTGCAGATGACTGGACATTGCCGATGCTCTTCTTTTTTAATAATGGGTACCTTCACCGGTATCTGCTATAAACACTTTATTGCGTTTGTAGTAATTGGTAACTAAAATACCATTCAGAACGCACATCCTAATAAAAATATTAGGTTCAAGAGGAATATGACGAAACGTGCCTTTGTGCATTTTAACATCTATCGTTACTCCAGTTGACTTTATTTGTCATACATGTATGTATATATTTTCATTACGAAATACTTCATCTTTACTAATGTTAATGACAAACGGGGGAAGTAGGTCCAAAATGCAAAAATTTGCTTGAGTTGGAGGACCGTGGTTTACAGTCCACGCTAAACTGTAGATCCCTAGGCGCAATGGGCCTGTCTGCAGTCTAGTTGACTAGTAAAACAATAGCACAATCTACATTTACGTCATTTGTGGATGGCCCCCAATCCCAAACCACTTTTTTTAAATAATGTAATACTTTTTATAGGTTGATGCCCAGGAATTAAGGAAGAGGCAGGAATATTTACGGGCCCAAAGAGATAAATTAGTTGCTTTGAAAAAGGAAGTAAGAAGGAAGCAATTAAATGCTGAAAATGATACGAAAGACAAATCGAGAGTGCGCCCAAGGTCGGCAAAAGCTGCAGAGGCTGTTCTTACTGGTGAAAAACCTAATATCGAACCCCAACAATTACAAATACGTAAAACGTTGGCGGAACGCTTGAAATCAGAGGTTGTTGCTAACAAAGAACCAAAATAAAAATATTTTTCACTTATATTTATTACCTAAATATAACGAGTACAATTTTTATTTTACATTTTTTTTTAAAACATTAATTTATTACATGAAAAATAAGGATTAGAAAATGGCCTTTAAATCTGTTTTTAAAAACGTATGGCTTGTATAAAAAATATAAGGCTGCCATTTCGTAAGAAATAATAGTGTATCACTCAAGAATTGCCCAAATTTGATAATGTAAGTACCTATAATTTTATTAAGAAGGTAACTGAGCTTATTGGAGCAACAATTGGGTAATTATCAAATAAAATACATTCGCTCATGTTGTACGTACCTTTTTGGATGCTGTTCTTATACTATTTAATCATATAAATCATATTCTTACTCTAATTGTTTATTGATGTCTTATTAATATTGCTGTAAAAATTTTCTTGAGCGAACATACATGTAATAATAATAAACAGTATGTACACCAGTTTAAAATTTAGTCAAATGTATGTGTTTATATTGGACACAGTTTATAAAAACTCAAACAAAATTTCAATGGTTGTTTGTAATAAATAATAAGAAGACTGAGCCGAAAAACAATGAAATAATTACGTCAGCAAAACATTTACTTAAATAAAACAGCTTTTTTAAATAAATATTATCTCTAGGTATTTATGAAATCTTTAGATCTTACTACTTATTTTTTAAATATGTATTAAATTTGTATGCTTCATATTTATAGTGATATAACAATAACACTGCGATTATGCTCACAAACAACAATAATAATTAGTAACTTAATAATTATGCATAGTAAACAGTTTTTTGGCCCAATCTGAAAAATCATGATAGACTTCTTGCAAATGTTGAATTTATCTATCTAAATTAGCAGTTTGTTCTAATAATAAAGGATTAAGAAAAGATTTTAGTATACTTATTTCTACGAGGCCATTAATCAGAGCAGAAATGAATTTATATGTCCCTACTGAGGTCAACCCTCAAATATGAGTATACCGGAATTAATTTTTCTTAAAAAAAATCCCCCTCCACATTCGAGAACCGAAACGACGCCAAGTCACCATAAACATCACTTGTTATATTTATATCATAACTAAGTTATATTGACATTTCTCATAATAATTTTAAGTTCAAACTGATTTTGAGATTCACAATGGAATTAGGCATTCCAACATCATTCAACAACTAATATAGCGTCTGGATGGCAAAGGACAATTTGTTTCAATCATTTAGTGGTAGTTTCTCCATTGGTTAATATGCTCACGCACGGGATATCAGTATTCTGTAAATGACGCAAAGAATGCCATTGACCAAATCTTAAAACAGACAGAATGATCGTATGCCATCCAGCATGGCTACACATGCTAGAATATGTAATGGAAAACTTATCACATCTGAGGTCCAAGCGATAAAGAATATATTAAAATGGTGAATTAAACTTAACTTCATATTTTGTTCAGCTACAACCTTCTCATGAAGTTTTTATTCCGGAAATAGACTTCTGTAACCATTTAGTGCGATAAAATTAGATGATTTGTCAATATTAATTTTGTGCTTTAATTTCCATGAAACTCACTAAAACCTCTGTCAACAGTAATGATTCTGATTTTCTACATATTCATCTTCTAACTACAGCTTAATGAATGTATTTTATTTTTTACACTTATCAGTGGGCAACTATTTATAAAGGTAAGTAATCGATTAAACTCCCTGTTATAATAAAACACTCCCAAAGTCCAGTCAGTTAAAATAGATAACTTTAAATCAGCGACTGTCTTCTTAGATATTAAATTAAGCATTTGACAGTCGATGGCATTTGGCTTTACTTTACAAAATAAACAATCTAGAAATCCCAACTATTTGACTTATATTAAAAGAAGCTTTTTGCGAGCGAGAAAACTTTACGTTACAATAAATAACACTATATCGGATAGTTTTGTTCCTGAACATGGATTGACGCAAGGCAGAATTGTCACCTGTTTTATATATGTTAACAAAATTTCTTCATCCGAAATCAATCTAGAGGCTTACCTTCTACAATTTGCGGATGATACTACACTGAATTTCGCACAAGAGAAACTTAACTTAACCATTGGTAGCTTACAAACTATGATTAATGATTTAAAAAATGGAAACTAGAATTAAACTCCTCCAAAAACCCGTTTTCTAATTTTCACCCATAAGCTGTCCATAGATTCAATGCAAATCAACATATTAAGTTCAAGAGATGAATCATTTCACGAGTGAAATACTTGGGAATAGAATTAGATTAAAAATGTAACCTGAAACAGCGTACAAAATTGCTGAAATAAAGAATCACAACACGAGCAAAATATTTCCACTCTCTGACTTATAAAAATGAGAGAATTTCAGTACAATCCTCTGCTATATTTTATATACTTATTTACTGGCCACTGCTAGAATATGGATATACTTTATATCTAAATTGCAACAAATCCATTACAAAAAACATCCAAGTTGCGGAAACTTACGTTTTGAGGTCGATTACGAAGATGCGCCATCCCAGGAATCCACTTAACAAACCTCCTAATAATTATCTGTATAATAAAGCGAAGATCAATCCAATCCACGTAAGCCTGGATATGCTTTTGACATGTCCTCATAATCTGCAGATCATGAATCCTTTGCTGGGATCAAGAAGAAATCAAAAGTCTCGCTGTCATGAAAATTAAATTATTTTAATTATTCCGAGATTAAAATTTCCGCTTAATTTTTTGCAAAAGGTTCTCGATCGATGGCCATTTGGTTATCTTTGAATTGATTACTTGTGTGACCAACAAAGATCTTTTATTATTATTATTTTTTGAAAATGAAGAAAAACAAAAGGTTAAGTTAAAAAGTAACTGACAGATTTATTTATTTATTTATATAATCACTTAAGCTGCTACAATGCAGATGTGAACGTCAACAAGAAGAAGAAAATACATGGTTAGTTTTTACATGAGATATTATAAAAAATTAAATATAAAACACAGTAATTACAACACAAGTTAAAATTCATTATAAGAATAAAAGTAAAAACTTTTTAAGACTGGATTTATATTTGTTAAAATTTCTAATCTCATTAGGTAATTTGTTGAAAAGACTAATACCCGAGTAGTAAGGTGACTTTTCAAAGAGAACATATTATGATGAGGTAGAGCCAGTAAGTCATCATGGCGAGTGTTTCTAGCAGTCTAAAATTGCATTTTTCAAGATGTTAATAATCTCCTTTTATTTTACATGATAAAATGCTTTCCTTGTTGTAACCCCGTGAAAAACTGCGAGGAAGATTGAGGAAGGCCCGTGATACCTACAGGTGGCAGTTTTCACCTCCTTAACTGGAGATAAGGGGTGGGTGATTCAATTTGACCTCCCTCATCCTCCTCCTCAACCTTTTTTTTATTTACATTCCCTCCGAACAGCCTGCACGGTGTCATCAAACAAGCCGAAAAACCTATAAAGGTAATGATTCAATTAAGCCGGCAGAATAGTACAAAGACTAATGATATTTTAATGATATAGTAAAGTTTTTGTTGCATTTATATTCGCATTAAAGCTATACGACCGTTTTTGCCTCAAAGGGGTGGTTGTCAACCCCCCCTGATCAACCCTCTCGGTAGCCCCGTATCAAAAATCACTTTTACAGGGAAAATTCCACACAAAAACTCCGCCTTCACTTGCTACACCACGGAAAATCCGTTTTGGGAGTGGCTTTTGGCCAATAGGTGATGAAGGCAGGTTTTTTCGCCCTTGAACCTATCGTAATCGATTTCCTAACCAAAAAACAGGGGGGGGTGGAATAAATACCACCACTACAGAAATTAGACAACCCCCAATTCCAAAACCCAGAGGCTTGTGCGGAAAGGGAGTTATACATTGAAAAACGCGGACAGTGCCAGTGCTGTGGCTCAAACACCTATGTTAGAGAATACCAACTTCAGAGCACAGGAGATGTGATGATCATTTCGGTGATGTGAACATTCCCGTTTTCTTATGCTTAAGAATTAAGCCTCAGTAGAGGTTTAATTGGCATCGAGTACTCTACTGTGGCTATAAGATTCTGCCTTGTGTGTGTATGCTCTGCTCGATGAATCTACTTAGGGTGGCCAAAGAAATTCAAAATATTTTTTCAAATCATAATACCGCATAAAAGTTGCTAATTGAGGAGACTAAAAAGGGGTAAAAAGAGAAATAAAATCGGTCCATATCTTCCGGTCGCGCATGTGCTCTAAAATTGCCGAAATGTAATAGCTCAAATTTATTATAACCACAGAAAATAATGTTTAAGTATTAAACATTATGTGAGCTCTAGCTTCGCACGTTGAATGCTCACTCTCCCCATAATTACTTTATTTATTAATGTTAATTTGCTGTGTGTGATTTTAATCTGTATCAGCTGTTATTAATGATACAGGGCCCACTGGCTGCTGCTCAGCCCGAGAACACTCTGCTTCCATACATAAGCCCTGCTCTCCCTTCAATAAATTAGTTTTGGAAAATATTTTTTGATGATGTCTCATACAGGGACCAGTCTGTTATAGAATAGAATAGAATAGAACTTTATTGGTCATAAATGCACAAATTGTGTTTTCACAGATCATTAAAGAAAAATAACACTTTTAAACAAAACATGACAATCAGTGTCATTAAGTACAAAAAAAAATACGTATATGTATAAATGAATAAAATAATAAATAACATGTAGAATATATAACATTATAACACAAGAGAAATAAAAAACTCGACAGTCGACGCTAAACATACAATGAACACTAATATAACTTTAGTAAGTATTTAGTAAGATAATATTTTATTAGTGCATTATTCGAAGTATTTACACGTCGAACATACAAAATGAGGTTTGTACACCAAATACGTAATTTAATACATGAATATCAAGATAATAATAAAATAAAATAAAAAATTTCAACAAGAAATCGCTAAGTTAAAATAGAAGAAAAGTCAGCATTTAAAAATTCGGTTAAACTATTGAAGGGATTTTCGGTTAAAAAACGTTTTATGACAGCTTTCTAACGACTAGAATCCAGTTCCCGAATTCTGTGGGGTAACGCATTAAAGAATTTTATTGAATAATACCCTGTCCGTTACGTGTTTTTGATAGACGCAAAAAGTCAATGTTTAGCTGATTTTTATTATGAGTAGGGTACGAGTGAATCTGATCACGTGGTGTGTAATTTCCTTCATTTTCGTTGGTTACGCTATTAAGTGGAATTGATTTCACAATCACCGACTATTTTTTTTATAACATTCAACAAATTCTTATGCCGAGAATTAGTTTCATCAAAACTGATTTTGAAAAAAAAAACGATATCATTGGAGAGTTTAAAATTAAAAACAGTTTTAAAGTTTGAAAATGTTTGAGAGTACCATACTTTTTTTGTTTTTTTTTAATACTTAACATACTCTGTGCTATTAAATAATATAGGTAAATAAATAAACACTACAGAAATTAAACAAACCCCAATACCAGAGGCTTGTGCGGAAGGGGGAAAAAAACACGGACAAACAACCATTTCCTCCAACAGTGCCAGAACTCGATGGCGCGATACCCATGTGATTAATCGCAATTGCCACCTCGAGGCCTAACCAACGCGGCTATTGGCCAGATATTATAGTAAATGCCAAAACGTAATATTTTATTTGCTAGACACTTTTCTAAAATTGTAAATATCGCTCATAGTGGAAAAATTTGCATATCATTATGATCAAATTCTGAGCAATTTTCAAAATATCCAACGGTCATGTTCTTGTAAAAACAACGGATTGTATTAAAATTTGGAGAGCTTGAGGAAGAACCTGACCGTTTTTACTTACTCATCTATGGATAAAGAAATTATTGGCGTGTTGAAAAAATTCAAATTCCAGATTTTGACAATAATAAGACGTTTTAAAGTCAAAACATACAAAATATATCCAAATTGGCATGCCGTCTGTGTGTGATACGTTTTTCTCGAAGACGGCTCAACGTGGAAATCTGAAGTTTTGGATATAACACCTGGAAGATTCAAGGAAGAACGCTATTAAATATTGGTGAAATCAGCGAGCCAGGGACGGCTCTAGGCAGGGCATCTACAAAATAATAGAATTATTGGAAAAAAGTCTCTGCGCCCGTGGCGTTTACGTCAAAGAAACAGTCAGAGGTTATGTTTTACAAATAATATAAATCGGAATAAACACAGAAATAATGTATTTTGCTGTATGTATATTTATATTATTTGTAAAACATAACCTCTGACTGTTCCTTTTGCCGTCACAGGCGCAGAGGCTTTTTTCCAATAATTGTATTATTTTGTAGATTCGGTGATTTGTTTTCGAAGAGGATAATACATGTGGTAGAAAACCCAAATAACAGGAAAGAATATTCGTAGAATGCCACAAATAACTTTCAGACAATATTGACATATTTTGTTAAACAAAACGCACAGTAGAGTACTGTCGTGAGCCTTATAACGCATTTTTGCTAAAATCTAGTTATGTATGTCTAACTTTAATTTTTGTGACATTGTTATTTTCGGCTACTCATGACATATTCTAATAGTGACAGATTTACATTAGAAATATTTTTTTTTGCTCACGACAGTACCTAAAACATTCTTTAGAGAAGAACTCAATCTACAAGCATAGAGAAATACTATTTCACATTCAGTTGCTAGAGTTTCATAACTTACGAGTAACCTATCTTGGCACGTCAGCCAGAAAACCGTAATAACAGCATATTATGGACACATTCATTGCAACATATGTTATACAATTCTGAACTAGGGGCTCTCAGCCCATGCAACGAAAATCTCGGCACATCAGCCAGGAAACCATAATTACAGCATATTACACACACATTCTTTCCAACATATGTTATACAATTCTGAACTGGGGGCTCTCAGCCCATGTAATCAAAATTTTTAGATTACAAATACGTGCATTACAATTATTATCAAACTGAAATATCATTGCTGCAAGCACGGGTTCATAAATCTAAATATATTAACATTACCAAGCATCTTCATAATGGAATGCTTAGTACACATAAATAAAAATGAACATTTATTAGATACGAACCGTGATATACATAGTTATAAAACTAAAAATAATAACAATATAAAAATAAATTTCGACAGACTATTGAAAACGGAAGAAGTTACAAGGATATAAATTTCTTTAACGCCCTACCTGAAGGGATAAAAACTAAATGTGGACAACTACAAAACCAAATTCAAATTTTACCTAAGTATTCTATTCTAATTCTCAAGATCTCACGATAAATAAGGATTAACTGCTATTTTCCACATATGTATTTTTATGTTACATATATTGTCCTATACTTCATGTAGGTTATCAATTCAATTATAACTGTTTGTCTATTTTCATATCGTACTTTTACTCATGTCTTAAGACAATCTGATTTATGTACATACATGTTTGTACTTAAACCCTAGTCATTATTATTATTAAAATTTTAAATAATCTTTCGAGATAAACAATACATAATATGCTCTTCTTCAGGTATACAGGGTGATTTACCTAAACATGCGGAAAATTATTCAGTGGGTTGTCCCCACCGAAAGGAGTTAAAAAAATTAATAAATAAAAAAATTTGGAAAAAAGATTACCTTATTTTTTTTGTAGAAATGCGCCGCCTATGACTACCCAATCTGATGTAATATGGTGCAACCGAAATCACTTACTTTCTTATGTGGTATGGGTAAAAACTATTCTCGCATATATGGTACTTATTGAAGGGTTTTGTTCTAGTAATTCTAGAACTTCTTCGTCTGCTTCAACAGGACGATTTACTACACGTTCTCTGTCACCTGGTAAACAAAACCCGGTGTCATGAACTCGTTGCACTGCACTTAAATTTTTTCTTTCATTAGGTTTACGCCTATGGGGAAATTTTCTCCCGTATTTTCGTACAGCCCCTGCAAGATTTTCATTCACTGCACCATAGGTTAATATCATGTCACAGTAGTCTTGCGGCTCAGGCAGAATCGATATTTGCGAATACAGTTTAAATTTAACAAAAATGGGAAATGCTCTAAACGGAGAGTCACTGAACTGAACAGTGGCGCACTGGCCTGAGACAACTAAGACAGCTGATATTACCTGCTAAGCAGGCAAGTGACACGTATGTGAACACGTCGAGATAACATAACTCGCCCGTTCAGAAGCGTATCTTTGCAGGTTTTAATGCAGAAAAATATAATAAATTATCTCGGATTGCTTTAAAATTTTACAGAGGCTTTCCCACATAACAGACTTGTATACCATTTTATTTTCCGCATGTTTACATAAATCACCCTGTATACACAACATATAGTCGAAGAATAAGATCCCTGAATTTAACATATCCTAATGCAACTCTTGAACATACAAAAACAGACAATTAATTGATGCTTAGTAAAAACATCTCACAAAATATATTTTTGATATCCCAATTTAATTTGGAATTGCAAAACTGGAAGAACCTGCACTTTTCTTTTTCGTTATTTGTATAAAAAATACTATTTTCGCTATGGAGAAGGTTAATGCTGCTTTTAACAACTTCCTCATGTCCCCAGCAAACAAAGCAATAACACTGGACCACAAGACAAAATATAACTAGGAAGTTTCAAAATCCATTTTAAAAAATACCCCATGCTATTCCCATTCATTTCACAATTTATTACACGATTAATGAAATATTAACATAAAATGTAAATGAGAATACAGAAGGAATTTAAACACAGAATGTCAAAAATATAGAAGAACATTATATATTCTTCAGGCCAAAAAAAGCTAACATCTTTGGTGAACATTTTCAAGAATACTACACAGCTTATAACAATCCGATTTACCATCGAGACAATGAATAGTACAACGCATATTTATTTCAAGGCTTCCAAAATGACACTATTAAAAATGACGAAGTTGATTATTTTAATGTCATTGACAGTGGTACTCAGATCTGGCGACGTAGGGTCCTCGACAGCTGCCGCTCTGTCTAAAATGTAATATCTAACACCCACAATCGTGATGATCATTTTAGTTTAATAACCAATACTCAAAGTTGACTGTTAGTTCATACATTGCGTCAATAAATGATTACAATTAAAAGTTAATAAATCAATACGAGCATTTGAACTAATAATTATATTGTTTTATATATATTTTTAGTCTCTGTCAACAAGGCTTTGTATTGTCAATAAAGTATATTTCTCTCTTTCCATTTTTTATAATAGGAAAGTTTATTGACATATATCAAACAAAAAAATGAAGAAAATAATAAAGTAACTTTTTATTGTAAATAAGCCATTTAAAAATGTATACATTTTAGGAAATTTAATTCAAGACTTAAATGTACGATGAACTAATACATAAACTGATTGTATTTTTTATTGAAAAAACCTCTAGATCCACCTTGGGAAGGATATGTCTTAATTTTTCTGCACCTCAACATTTACTTTATACAAATGTTTCCCTACAGGTACAAACTGTCTTTTGTTGAATAAAGAAGAGATGGCAGTTTTCTAAGAAAAATGATTCACAAAATCATGAAAAAAACTAATGTTATTTCCAGCAACAAATTAATTTTATTTTCATAATCCAACATATGTAACTTAACAAATAAAAAAGAATTTGTCTAGGATAAATCCAAGTCAAAATAAAAAGTATTGAACTGTGCACGCCGCTCTTTTACAATGAGAGGTTTAATCCCTTAGTGGCGGAAAGCTAGCAATATAATGCAAGTTCGCCAGCCGGCCCAGAGATGGCACCATCTAATTACAGAGTAGAATGAAATAGATCAATCTCGAATAGGCATCATGAAGTATATAAGAAGCGGGACCAGCGCATCAGTACAGTTCTAATTCAAATAGTAACGAGTTCAGATCAAGAGAAAGAACAATGATTAGTACAAAGTGACCAGTTGTGAATTATAGTAGGTAAAAGTTAGTGTGTATTATAAGGACTAATTATTGTAAGTTAATTTAGTGTTAAATAATTCAGTGGTTGGTGACAATTCCTGTTGCAATTATTGAACCTACACTTGGGATGTTTACTGGAGGGTGTAAACACGTAGCAGTATCTATAAAAAGTAAGAAATAACAAAAATAATACTACTAAATGTGACTCAAGTAAAAAAAAATGGTAATAGATGTGAAAAATAACCCAAATTTGAACCAATTTTACTGTGACTTAGGACCTGACTAACTAATTTTTTGTCGTTTGATAATCAAGCCACTGTGTTTAAAAATCCATATCAGCTTCAGAAAAAGTTTCACAAGGTTGAAATTTTGTACTTTTTTTTCAATAGTAATAAATGAAATGTAAAAAGTACCTTAAGATCTGAGTATGTCAATAACATACCAACAAAAACTGTTACAAAAATAAGTTTCCATGAATGTCTAAAAATTTTAAGGTTTTCAACCAAAGGGGTGGAATACGAAATTAATACTTACTAATTCACTGCAAAACGGTGGTATACATTTTTGAATAAAATGTGTCTTTAAATTCAAAACATATGAGAGTGATAATTGTGCCAGTGTGCAGAGGTAAAGAAGAGCGCACAATATTTTCAACATCAGAAAAGGTAATTTGACCCATCAACCTTCCAGGTATATTAATGCATGGCATGAAAAGTGATAGATGAAAATGTTTTCATATTTTCCAAGTCATCTGGATGGCTATAGGGGGCATAAATTTGTTGGAATAAAGAAGATGAATGAAGAAGAAGGCTAATTATCCTGTCTTGTATCAAGCACCAACTACGGTTAACTGGACATTGTTAACATCCTATACAGACATAAATGCAGCTGTTAAACAATTTTATGAAATATTAAATGCAATTTTTGTTAATGTGCCCAAAAAAATACCAACTAGCAAACAATATCTTCCCTGACTCAATAAAGATATTATTACTTGTCTTAACCTCGTTAGATCGGCGCTGTTTTTCTATGTACAGTCCCTCAAAACGACGATTTTTTAGTTTCGTGCTAATACACGTTTTCCATTCTTCATGCTAACTTGTGGTTTCCAATAAAATGCTTTAATGTCATTCTGGATATCTAAGGTAGGTCCTCTTTGTCATTTTTCATCAATAACTGCACCAATTCAGAGTCAGTTTGATACTTATGGGCGCTTTCCAATCTGAATGTATTTCAGAGCATGTCGCAATAATGCTGGTGCCGCATATTTTATTGGTCTTCAATTTATGTTATAATGTGGCTGTCGTCATGATAGGGTTAAACAAAAAACTAACGCGTGGAGAAAGTATAAGTCTTCTAGAGTGAAGAGGATTGCAACAGCTTCAAAGATTTAATAACATCTGTTAAACCTCAAGTAAGCGAAGCATACAAAATACATTTCCAATACTATCATTTGAACACCTAACTACAATTTTTAACCTTATATTGAAAACTGCACTCCCAGATAAACATAAACAACCACATATAGTAGAAAACTCCCAAATTCAAAGCTTAAGGCTGTTCGAAAGGGGGTTGCACATTTGACAAAACACAGACAACATACATGACTCAAGAACATTGCTAGTGTCGGGACCGGGGACCCAACCCAGAACACAGAAGAATCACACCAGAGCAAATTTGCCACATGATGAGCTGTTGAGCTCCCTCAAACCTCGAGGGTCCCTCATGGTTCGATCCTGGGACCTCTAATGTTCGTTGTTTTTATCAATGACATTGCCACAAATTTAGAAGTTTATTACTTATACGAAGATGACCAAAAAATATTTGAACTTGACACAGTTAAGACTTCAAAATAATCTCAGTACACTATATTCTTGGGGTGTAGATAACAGTTACAAATATAGGTCAACTTTGTACGACTATATACTGACGATTCCATTTTAAGCAGACCTAATATAATTGACGACCTGCATATCATGTTCTTCTAAATTGTCTTTGATTGTTCAATTTGACAACATGGTATCGAGTGCATACAAGATTTTGACGTAAACGTCACAGGCGCAGAGGCTTTTTTCCAATAATTCTATTATTTTGTAGATTCGGTGATTTGTTTTTGAAGAGGATAATACATGTAGTAGAGAACCCAAATAAAAGGAAAGAATATGCATATAAGAGTTTAGGTTTCGTAATAAAAAACATGAGCGATTTTAAAATTATTGACACGATGAGGCTTTTATTGGACACATTTGTTCAAACAAAGGTGGAATATGCATCGTTGTATGGACTCCTATTTGTTCTGTTCACGTGATGTCAATTAAAAAAGTTCAGCGTCACCTTTTCAAATGTACAATAAATGATATAAATAACAAAGCGTCTTCATCTCTGTAATTTTAACTTTGTTTACTGCAATTGCAACAAGTATTGTTTTATCATAGATATTTGTGTGTGTGTAAATACCAGTAATAAGTTATACTTTCTTTACTTCATGTTAGCAGCCTTATCCTCTAATTTCTGCTTAGACCCGTTGGATATTGTAATCGATACAAACAAATAAATCTTATTTGGTTCGTGCTGAAATAACATGAAAAAAATTCGTAAATGTAAAAACTTTTTTGTTAAATAACTATGCAGCATGTTCTGTCATAAGGTAAGCACACATTCCACCTTGCATTCCTAACGAACTTTTGACACTGTAAATAACGATTGGCGCATTTTTGTATGGAATTAAATGAGTTTTAATTTAACGTACCACTTGGCTGAAAGTGTAATTTCCAAGATAGTCGTGAAAAAGTATTTTTTAACACTTTGATGATATATCATTGGAAGGCAAACTCAAATCTTGCGGTTTTTTAAATTTCATTTATGACTATTAAAAGAAAGTGTAAAATATCATTTCAGCCCCCCGCAACTTTTCCAAAGTAAAATAACACAGTGACTGGGCTCTGATCTCATAAAAAAAGTAGTTTGTTAAAGGAAAACTGCCATCTCTTCTTTGCATAATTGATCACACTAAAGCAGATACCATCAAAATTTTGTTTGGTTTTATCGATGATCTGTGTTAAATAAACAACAGAAAATATTAGATTGAAAAATTATAGTAGAAATAAGATAATTTTATTCATCACAATAATTACAAAATTATAGTTTAAGAATAAAGTATTTTAGTCTAAATGGACACTTCATACTGCTAGGTTCCTATAAAAAAATACACAACTAATATTAGTTACTTTTAATCAATAATTTATACAACCACAACAGCCCTCAAAAATTTTGTTCCGCAAGAAAATAAATGTACACCACTTACAGCTGCACGAGGAAAAGTGTAAATTTTAAATTTGTAAACGATATAATTTTTCCAAAAAAATTTACTAACAATAAAGTTGTCCAACCAGTTAACAGTACGAAGTATAATACAAGTCTAAGCACTCCAATGACACTACACACATTTTTAGACGATATATTCGATACTATATGCTATCTACTGCTAGATATTATAACTTAGCCTACATTTAAATTCACAATGTTCTCTAGAACTTCATAGTTATGAACATTTTTTACCTTTTAAATGCCAATTATAAACATCAAAATTCCATATAAATAACGTTTTGTAGTTTCACGTAAAGGAATAAGACTATCACAGTACACAATAATCAGCGGAAATTGCCACCACAAAACACTTTTCTTTTCCAAGTGCAATTTTTCTGTACAAAAATGTGGTATAAAACGTCTTTAAAAAAATAAAATGTAAAAAGTGCGCTGTGGGAACACAAGTAATTGCATTTTTTGCTATTCCCTGGCCATTCTTTTTTTTAAAGAAAATTAGTTTCTGTTGCTTATTTTTGAATTGTTAAACTTAAAGCTGCTTTACACTTTGCAACTCTCATTGCCGGCAATAAAATTACACTTGTGCGTTTGCGCACTACTAATTCTTTTGATCAGCTGTGGTAATGTTCCTTGCATTGCAGAAATTAGAACCCGACCTAATTTTCATTGCATTGCGGCTGCAATTTAATGATATTTTTAGGGTATTTACGTGTAGCCAACGGAATAGAAATTACTGTTATTATTCGTATTTTTTACTGTTTTATATTATATAATACATAAAATGACCTAAAATATCCTAACGAAAATTTAAATCATATTATCCTGCCAAGGAACACTACCGTAGTCATTTACATATCCTTAAATTCCTCCTTTATTTGGATGGCTTCATTTCGTGGCCTACTACCTGTCTGTCTACTTAGGCCATAAATAAATCTAAACCTCCTGTCGATATATAACTAGGGCTTTATCCAACAACGTAAATTAACAAAGCACATGATGCTGCTGCAATTTTCGCCTGTTTATTTGCCGTAAACATCTTATTAATCCTTTAAAAAGGTCATTAATAACCATAGAAAAAATATATATATATAAAACTGTTATAATATTCTTTGTCTATGATAATAACAATAACATCAAATCTTTACATAAATCATCTGATTCGTCTATGATGTTTCTTAAGCTAGGAAAATTGTCAAGTGTAAAGTAAGCTTGCAAAATCATACTATCCACTAGTTTTTCCAGAGTTCTGGAAAATCGTGAAAATTTTGAGATATACACTCACATGCAAAAAAACGCAACAAGTTAATATTTGGTAAAATTTGAGGTCTTATAATTTTTTTATTTTTAGTCCAATTTTCTTAAATTTTTGACAAACTGTAGATGAAAGGACTAATTTCAACTTGCATATCCAGTCTTTTGTTAAATGCTGGTGTATTAGTCATTATACAAGGTTAATTAAAAGTTCGTTGTATAACCCTAACTTTAAAACACCCTGTGGAATAATTTCGTTGCCAAAGTCTTACAAAATACCAATTTTTGTTAAGAATCATTCCTTTCCTACATTTCGTTTTTTGGTTCATGTCTTTAGGTGCACTGGTTCATTTTTAAAAGCGAAATGAACTTGCCACCAACAGTTTACTTTGAGAAATGTTATTTTTTGACGAGCCGGCTTTGCTCGTTGTTGCTCTAATGTCATATTGACAGTAATTTTTGTTACGCAAGACCTGTTATACTGCTACTATTGTTTTAAGTGCGGAAAATTGCCCAAAAGCTGTTGCTCTTGTTGAAGATGGACGTAATTATGAATATGTTGCAAGAACCCTTCATGTTCATCGCTCTACCATCAAAAGAGTAGTCGAACGTTTTAGACAAACTGGCAGAAATAAACGTAGGGCAGGTTGTGGCAGAAAACGAAAAACTACTGCTATGGATGACAGATATCTTCACATTAACACTCTGCGGGATCGTCATTTAACATCAGTGCAGACAAAAAATCAACTCCAAGAGGTTCGAGGTACTAATGTTAGTGTGTGGACAGTTCACCGAAGATTGAAGGAGTTTGGTTTGAAAGCTTGCAGACCAGCAACTGGACCTAAAATGCTTCCTCGTCACCGAGTAGCTAGATTGCAATTTGCCACTGAACATTTACCTTGGAAGTTAGGGCAATGGAACAATGTTCTTTTTACTGACGAATCCAGATTCTGCTTACATTCTCCAGATGGATGGAAAAGAGTATGGAGAAGGGCTGGAGAAAGATTTGCAAAGTGCACGTTCAGTCCCCGTCTAAGCTATGGAGGAGGTTCGGTAATGGTGTGGGCAGGAATAACCCGGGAGGCCTGCACCGATTTGGTGGTCATCGATGGATCCCTGACGGCCCACCGATATATTGAGGAGATATTAAGCAATTACGTTGTACCTTTTAGTGGATTTATCGGCGATGCTTTATCCTAATGCAGGATAATGCGCGGCCACATTCAGCATTGCGTGTTACACAATACCTCGCGGAAGTTGGTATTAACAAAATGAACTGGCCAGCATGTTCGCCCGATCTTAACCCCATAGAGCATGTGTGGGACATGCATGGTAGGCGGATCAGAGATCGCGAAGTAGCTTTGACTACGGTAAATGAGCTTCGTTTAGCCCTTCAGGAGGAATGGCAAAATATACCTCAAGATACTATTCGTAACCTTATTGACAGTATGAACCGACGTATGCAAGCAATTATAAGCGCTGGAGGTGATAATACAAAATATTAAGTTAAATTTGTTGTAAAAAGTTGTTTCTTTAGGTTAATTAAGTTACAGTTGAATTGTTTTGATTTTGAAGTTGAATTGTTTGCATAAATAAATTTTCTTATTTTTCTTCCTTTTTATGTAAGTTGTAATAACTAAACAATATATTGTTGCCATTTCATTACTAGACTCATAAATTAAGCTGTCAAACTGACATTAGAGCAACAACGAGCAAAGCCGTCTCGTCATAAAGTAAACTGTTGTTGACAAGTTCATTTCGCTCTTAAAAATAAACCAGTGCACTTAAAGACATGAACCAAAAAACAAAGTGTAGAAAAGAAACAGCTCTTAACAAAAAATGGTATTTTGAAAGAATTTGACTACGAAATTATTCCACAGGGTGTTTTAAAATTAGGGTTATAAAACGAACTTTTAATTAACCGTGTATAATGAATGACTAATACGCCAGCATTTAACAAAAGATTGGATATGCAAGTTGAAATTAGTCCTCTCATCTACAGTTTGTCAAAAAATTAAGAAAATTGAACTAAAAATAAAAAAATTATAAGACCTCAAATCTTACCAAATATTAACTTGTTGCGTTTTTTTTTGCATGCGAGTGTATATATGACTACTTTTTAACAAAAATCGCGTATTGACTCGATTGTATTGCTTGTTTCGTTAAACACCTCAAAATTATCAGAAATAACTTTTTCTGATACAACTATAACAAAATCAAATTTTGTACTGGGTTTTCCGAAATATTGCAAAAATCTTGAAGATACAGATGTTTTTTGAGCAAAAACCGCGTATAACTCAATTTTCGAAAAATATTAGAAATGATTTTGTTTTATAATGTACAACTCTTTGAAGAGTCAAAATATACTAGTTTTTCCAATATTTTGGAAAGCTGTAAAAATTTATATGCAGGGTGGCCACTTTAACAGCTATCTCCAAACCATAACAATTACAAAATCGAATAAATGAAAAATAATCCGATTGGTTCCGGAGATACACGATAAAATCTGAAATAGCTCGCTTTTTTCTTTTTTACCTAGCTATTATAAATAATATTTTAGAACTTTATAAGAATATTTTGTTATACATTTACTTTGCTATAAATAATAATGATAATTTATTGCACTCAACACAACATTGTATAATAATTTTACATTGACTTTTCCAAAATTTAAACAATTGTGAAAATCTATGTAAATATATTTCTTTTTAACAGAAAATCTACATAACTTCTTTTCTGCCATATTTTTTGGTAAATATCACAGATAAAATGTATTAAATATTGTTTTCTGCTAAATACAATTTTTATAAACTCGAATTTTCTACAAGATATTTAAAAAATGAGTGAAACTTGTTTTTTTTCTTAAATTTTTATATAGAAAATGAGTAAAAAAAAAACAAAATACTTTTATCTGACAAATGCTACTTACTATTCCGTATCAGATTTTTTTGCATCTTAGGCCGTCCTGGTTGAGTGGAAGAGCGGCTGTAAGCTAAACTCCGCCAGGACATAAATATAAACAAGGCTTAAAAAAAAAATAACAAGTATGAAACCATGTTTTATTTCTCTTTTTACCCTTAATATAAAAATTTTATGTTGTATGTACAAATACATTTATTTTCTTTTTCGACTCAAAATGTTTATATTGTTCTATACTCCATATATTTCCGTCGTTTACATGTTACATTTTATGTAATTGTAATTTTCTATAGACCTATTCTATCCAATACATTGAAAGAATTAATAAAGATAAATAAATAAATATTATTTTATTTATTACAAACAAAATAAAGTTAGGTTTTCAACTTTATCTCGCTCGCTTGCTGGTGATGAATTTTCCGTTTCATATTCTCCATCCTCAGCTTTGTTTTCCCCTTCACTATTATTTTCTTCCTTTTCATTGTTTTCATTTCCGCATTTGGAATAAGAAGTCATGTCAGAAACAGTTTCATTTTGCACATTTTTAACCACTACAATATTTTCACCATTTTCACCTTGATAATAATGTTCATACAATAAATTCTACAACGAACTTTGCCGAAAGAAAAACATTTGAGTCCACTTTTCTGCAACCACTATTTATTTCTGCATCCTTTAACACATATACAGTGAACAATTTGCAAAAGACTAGCGGGAATTAATTTATCTTCACGGAAAGTAGGGATTAACCAATTATCTGCCATAACTGTCCAAGCCCACATACGGGTACTTAAATTATTTCCTATCCACTGCTGTAATTGAAAACAGAGTCTACATCAGTATGCTCAGCAGCCACTTCTTTCATGGTGGTAAATTTTAAAAATACTTTGTTTTGTTTGTAATATACAAAAAAATATATAAAAATGTTAGGGATAAATGATGTTTACATTTAAATATCTTTTAGAAAATTAGAATAATAGTTGTATTTTATAGAAAAACAAACATCATCTGTGATATTCACACAAACAAGCCGACGCACACTGGCGTATTTTTCCGAATAGCTGGTAAAACTAATAATATTCAGCAAGTACACTAAAATTAACGAAAATTTATATTTGTATGTTTGATGACTCGCTGATTACGAATCCGATGCGACAATTTGCAAAAAGATGGCGGATTCAATATGGCGGCCTAAACCCTAAAAAATTGGTTAAAAAACTGAAAAATAACATAGTTCGATGTCCTTTATCTCATTAGCTAAGAAGTAGATATTATAATTTTCAAAAATAAAATAGCAGCTTCAATATGGCGGACTAAAAAAACTGTTTTCAGTCCGCCATATTGAAGCTGCTATTTTATTTTTCAAAATTATAATATCAACTTCTTAGCTAATTAGATAAAGGTCATTAGCCATGTTATTTTTCAGATTTCTTAACCAATCTTTTAGGGTTTAGTCCGCCATATTGGATCCGCCATCTTATTTTTGCAAATTGTCGCATCGGATTCGTAATCAGCGAGTCATCAAACTTACAAATATAAATTTTAGTGTACTTGCTGAATATTATTAGTTTTGACCAGCTATTCGGAAAAATACGACAGTGTGCGACGTACAAAAACCTATAAAAGTAAGCGATTCAATTTTGAGGACAAAATAGTACAGAGCCATACTTAAAATTCGTATGTATTAGAATGTACATATTAATAATACTAGACGCGCTGTAAAAATTGAACGACTGAGTTGCTGATCTAAATATTCCAAGTGCGTTCCTGTGTGCAATTACTTTTGAACAGTACTTTAATGAGGTCATAAAACGTTTATTGCCTTTTTAACTGCACTGTAAGTCTGCCTAATCTGTTACCGAGCATATGGATTTCTGTTAGTGGAACGCGTTTAAATTGCAGCTCAATGAGAAAGATGATAAATAGTTCCCCACCACTGGCCATATGAGTCAAGGTTAGCTAGCATCCTCGTAGCGGTAACCAACCACTCAGTTGCTAAACGTCTTCCATTTGACGCACATCAGGCTTGATTTTGTTCTGTTAACAGCATGAAGCAAATTAATTTCAGAGTATCTTTCTATTTTTTTTTTTGTGAAAACTTTTAATTTGCTTAACTGCTTAACAGAACAAATTTCAGTTTGATAAACGCGTTCTACTAATAGAAAATGCTCGTCAAAAGATTAGACTTACTGTATATGTCTAAATTTTCACGATTTTCCGGAATTTTAGAAAAAGCAAGTAGATAGTACATATGATTCTAAAATAATTGTGCATTGTCACAAAAAACATTGTGACACTTATTACTAGTATAACAATTCTAAAATAAGCAATAGAAGCTAATTTTTGCTAAAAGTGGCCAAACAATAGTAACAAAATGGAATGATTATTTATATGTACAGGGGACTTTTCTTCCTTATTTTAAAAGACACGTCATATACCAAGTTTTCACGTAGTAAAATCGCTGTCGAAAATAAAAGCGTTTTCTTTGATAATTTCTGCAAATTATCCTGTACTATCAGTCTGTGAAGCTAAAACTGGGTAATACAGTTATAAAAATTGCAATTTTCGATTCCATATTTTATAGTTCGCATCTGTAGTAGCAGATGTAGATGGGTAAGTTTCGCTTTGACCTCTGTTTGCCTACATTAGTTTTAAACTAAATAACTCGCCTTGTTTTAACATCATTTTGAAACCATGGAAATGGTTTTTAACTTTTAATCATGTCATGATACGGGAGAAACAAAGTTAATAAATAAATTGGGAAACGCACAATATTGATGTTTATAATTTAAATCAAAAGGTATAAGATTTTACATAAAATAAGTGAATATATTTATTCTGTCTCTTAAAGAAGCTAATTTTTTTTTATAAATATATCGTGAAATTATTTACAAAGTATTTTCTATATATACCTCAATATAAAGTTACGCTCTTTTAAGAGACAGGAAATTAAATCTTTTTTTATAAATAGTTTGTTGTAATTTGTTTAAAAAATCCTAATTCATATACATGGAATTGAATCTCATTTGTTTTATTTATTAACAGTCAAGACCTGTAAATTGTACATCATAAAAACCAAATATTTTTATACAATCGGAAGTTAAAAAGTTGTGCTCTTTTAACACAGTCGCCTCGAACTGAAATAAGATAACGTATGCGCTTCTCTTTCACACTCACAGGATGTAAATTAGTACCATTAAGGAAGTGTATTTCGATGGACTTTGACAAGAAATACGCCTCCCTAATGTAACAACAGTCATTTTTCACAACTATAGATTGCTGAAGTTAGCACTGGCTGAAATAATTGACCGTTCATGCCGCACACACTTTCACTATGAGATCACACTTGGTCGCACGTCACCCCAGTTTGTAACGTACTCACCTGCGGATTGTCGACTTAACTATGACAGTCTCGGCCTTTTGGACACCTCTCCGCCTTCCTCATCTTCCTCATCTGAATCTCCACCTTCATAATCAACCAAACCCTAAAAAAAACATTGATTTGGTATTTCAAAAGATTCTCTACATGTTTATTGTTTATCTTTAATAAAATTTGGCGACACAATCTGATTTCGTCCAGCTTTCTGCAACAGACTTAAGGAACTTTTTGTGGTACTCCGTAGTACTCGACTTACTGTGCATATGGCTCCTACTGACCTCCTAAAGACACTGTGCTAATCTTTATATATAGGAAGGACACACACCAATAGAGAAAGCCTGAAAATAGCTGAAAGAAACATCATCCAACTACTCACAGAAAAATAAGACTAAAGGAAACGCAGAAAATGATGAAAACGTGAATATTAGAAAGGAAAATAATTACTGAGACAATTACAAAACGACAAAAACTTATATCGTGTTGGGAACACGTCAAAAAAAAAATAATAATAACCCAACATATCTACTGAAGAATGCATTAATGAGAAACGGCAACAAACTAAAAATAGAGAAACCATGCTACATGCAGATAACTACAATTGAGAAGAACATTCATAAACAGGATATCTACAAAATTTGGAAGCAGAAATTCCTTTTTATCGGTTTCTACTGAGCTTATAATATGAAGTAATAAATAAATATTAAATATAATAGAAAATCACACATCATTCATTTGCTAAATATTTAAACAATTCTCCGAAATTCTGGAAAACCAGAGTATAATAAAATTTTACTCTTCAATAATTGTACAAAATAATAATTTTCATTAGCGTTAATTAAAAAAAGGAAGTGGTAAAAACCTAATTTATATGTGGCTATTGCTCAAAAGATGTGTATACGTATACATTTTCACCATTTTCCGAAATTTCTGAAAGATTAGTGCAAAACCGGACTTTGTTATATTCTTTGTTATAAATTTTGACATTTTTCTCTACATAGCTTCGTTTTGACAGTGTTTCAAGTTAATGATTAGAAAACAGATTTTTTTTTATATTTCTCAAAATTGATTCAACAAATCAAAAACGTCGGAAAATTAGATTCCACAAAATGAGCATGCATAATATAGTTTACCGAATAATATAAGTTTCATCCTCTCTAAAATTACTATGAAATAAGATAAGCAAATGGCCACATTCTTCGATACCATTTTCAGATGTTTCATAAAAACTAGTGCAAAATTTGACCTTGTCGTATCTTATAGAGAAAAAAAAACGGTTCTGATAACATTTAAATCATATTGTTTTGTCAATTAAGTATTACAAATGAATTAATACATGATTTTTGCTTTAAAATTGCATGCAAATATCTGAATTTTCACAATCTTGGACAAACCAATTGGTAAGTGAACTCTGCAACACTTGAACATTGTAAAAAAACCGTTTCTGATCATACTTCTTATCAGTCAAAATAAAAATAGGTACAGAAGCTACTTCTTGAAAGAAAACAGAGAAGTCAGGTATCAAAAATATGTAGGGCATCCCACTCAAGGCTCCGGCATCTTTATCAATTTAAAGGCTTATTGCCTACAACAACTAAAATTATCTTTGTAGAGTTTAATTTTGTCTTTATTCAACTATGGAGACTGTATATATGGACCACACCTCAATGCAACTGATAAAAGAAGACTCCAAATCATACAGAACTGATGTGTTCGGTTTGCATGTAATGTCCCCCTTAGGAATCATATATCTCCTTATTATAGTGAGACTAAAATGTTGTGATTAGATTAACGTAGATTTCTCCATTATGCCAGCCTAATAAAGAAGATAATTGAAAGTCAAGCTACCTGTATGATAAAACACAATTCCGGCAAAATCCTCATAACAGAGCAATACGAAACAATATCACTATACCTAAGCACAGTACTGCAGAGTTTGAAACGTCATTCTCATACTTTGTCTTATATGTATATAATCAATTAACACCAGCCATGTTTCAGACAAGCATAGCATCTTAAAAAGCAATTTAAAAAATAAAATACTGAGTAATGATTGGAATTTCGTTGCTTTAAAAAATTTTAGCTTTCAATTTAGATAGATGTACGGTTGTGAGCAAAAAAAAAATAGAACAAGTCTTATAACAGTATTTTGCTAAAATTTAATGTGCAAAAAACTAATATGCCTCATATAAGCGATTTAGTTAAATCTGGATTTATTGCTAAAGCAGAAGATGGATGGTCAATGAGACAAATTGCACTGCGTTATAATATTGACAAAAATTCGGTATGTAACATTTTGAGAAAGTGAAAAATAAATGGTACGATTAGCAGAAATCCTAGATCAGGGCAACGAAGGATATCAATTCAACAACAAGATTTGCAATTGGTAAATGCTTTCATGTTTACCGCCCTCCGAATACTCAATTCAATTCAATGAGAAATATATATCTAACAATGATAAAAGTGCTATATTTTCTGTCAACATGTGGGCTTCGATATCGACACATCGTCCTGGTGTTTTGTGGCATATTGAGGAACGATTTAATAGTGAAACATATTAGGATTTTAGACAATATTATGCTCCCTTCTGTGTCACAATTATTTCCTAATAATGAGTTCATATTTCAACAAGACAATTGTTCCGTTCATACTGCTCATACCGTAACTAACTGGTTACATGATAACAACATCAACTGGCCCAATCATAGTCCAGATCTTAACCCTGTGGAAGAAGTATGGGGACTACTCGTAAGAAGTATCCAAAAACGAAATGTGAGACCACGGAATGCCAAAGAATTATTAGTTAGTTTCTTGTTAAGTAGGATATCCTTTGTCCTTTGAACCAGGATTTCTACTAATCGTACTGTTTATTCTCCACTTTCTTAAAATGTTACACACCAAATTTTTGTTAATGTTACAACGCAGTGCAATTTGTCTCATTAACCATCCATCATTTACTACAGCAATAACTACAGCATTAAAATAAAAAATAAATTAAAAGTGATATCTGTTTTATTTTGGCTACTCATTACATACTCAAATAGAGACAATTTGCATTAGAAAAAAAAAAGTTGTCCTATTTTTTTCTGCTCACGACAGTATTATGAAGTGGAATCTACTGGAATCAGTAAAAGAAGAAACAGAAGATTCGGAAGAGCAATTCTACGAGCAAAAACAAAAAGGGAAGCGCAAAACATTTCATATCACGACACCATGAGTGGCAGCAATGCCTACCTTACACTGGTAAATCAATTATTCAATTTAAACCTAACTCTAAGAATAAGTTGTGACGAAATTTGAATTAAAAGCAATTCAAAAAATTCTTTTTATATGATATGTTGATGTACATTATTAGTATGTTGTGGACAAAAAAAAATAGGACAAGTCTTGTAACGTATTTTTGCTAAAATCTAGTTGTGTACATCCAACTTTAATTTTTGACAGTGTCAGTTATATGTCAAAATTTATTACAAGTGTGCAAAAACTAATATGCCCCTACAGTGATTTAGTTAAAGCTGGAGTTATTGCTAAAACAAAAGATGGATGGTCAATAAGACAAATTGCCATAAACAGAAATTGTGCAATAACTGTAGTTTTTTTAAAGTGTTTTTTATAATACTACTTATGAATTGGACTATTTATTCCATACACTTTTTCTAAATGTTAAACACCGAATTTTTGTTAATGTTATAACATAGTGCAATTTGTATTATTAGGCATCCATGCTTTAGCAATAAATTCAGCCTTAACATATCCGCTTTACAATAAAAAATACAATAATACTCATATCTGTTTTATTTCTGCTGCTCATTATATATTCAAATAGAGACAGATTAACATTAGAAAAAAATAGCTGCCCTATTTTTTTTTTTGTCCACGACAGTACATGTTGCAACTTATGCAAATATTCACCCTAAATGTAATATTTTACATTTATCAAAGCACAATAACTACACAGAAGTGATTATACCACATTTTATACAATAAAACAAAAAATACAGAAATGAGCTTACCCTTTTAAACAGTTGCGATTTGTTCTCACTACTAGGCAGCGCGTTAGCCATTGGCTGCCCACTAGTGGCGTTGGCGCTATTGTTCAGCACCGTTGTTTTTTGTGATGAATTATTGTTCATTTTAGGTCCATTGGCTTCCGGCTGCTTTTTCTCAATGATCTTCCCTATACTTTCAAGATCCGTATCAATTTTTTTTGTCAGTATGTCGTTTGAAGCTGGCAGTACAGCATCACTGTCATCGTAATCATCTTCCTCATTGAACCACAATTCTTCCTCTTCTTCCATCTGCCGCTGATCTCTCCGAAACCGACTGTTTCGTAATATTGATGGTACACTAAAATAATTTTCCGTATAAACATTGCTACTACAAACTTGCACTATTTTACACTTACCCTTCCAAATTGCTTCTGTCTCTATCCTTGGGTTTATCTGGGCCCTGATTAAACTTTTCTTTGAGTGAGTTACAAGTTCGCGAATAACGAACATCATCAAAACATTTGCCATAATTCTCAAGAACATGTAAACCAAGAGTTCTGATTTCCTCTCCTACGATGAATTCAAACAGTTCTAAAATAGCAGACTCCAACAGATTGTAGCGACCATTATTTTTCACAAATGCATCGATGACAGGTGCAAACAAGTTGCCTTTGATTATGTACCGATTGTAAAACTCATCCTTTAAGGCAATCAGCTTTCTCATAAATCTAAGTGCACATAGTACAAGAAATTTATGAGTGGACTTCATCAGAACTAGAATTCTACGAAGCAAATCTTTGTTGAGTATGCAATTCTTTATGTGATAAGTGTGGTGCTCTACGCAAAACGACAATAATTCTAGGATTAATCCTAACAGCTGTACGCTTCTATAATCCTCTTTCTGGGGTTTGTCGTGTGCTGTATTTTCCAAAAGGGGTGCTGTGAGAAGAAAATCTATTTCATTGTCATGCTGAACTCATTCTTATAACTACAATACTATAAAATAGGTATAAAATTCTAGATAAGAGGCATACTGCCTATTGATTTTTCCAAAAGGAGCTTTTCTCATAAGATTGTGTATCGATTATGCCCAGTGCATTACAAACTATGACAAAAGTTGGTAAAAAATATTCAAAGTAGCAAGAGAAGCTAAACAATATATTTCCAGCAAAATCGCCAAAGATTTTTTCGTTTAAATTTGTTGCCGGCAATATAAAATTACCTATTAGTTAGATAAGTAAAACATATGCATCAATCAAAAACTGCACCTCGTATAACCATTCAAGTTATTAACTTATGTACAACTAATGTATAAAATAAGGATCAGTATTCAGTATTGTAAAATGCAATAGTGCAAGGTTGGCAATTAATAATTAATTATACTGGTCGACATATGCCAGGTTAAGTGACACCATACCTTTAATAGATTTTTTTTGTGCTGTTTATGAATCTGCTCGTAAAAATTACATAGCATAGCAATATTTTGAAAAAGATCGTAGTTAAATATATGAAAAAGACATTTTTAGACAATTACATCAAACACGTTTTTTACTGAAGCAACATACAGTGCTACAACTGTGCAAAAGAATTATTTTGATGGCTAGTTGACGTAGCAAGCATGAAAAAGTTCGAACCAATAAAGAAAATTTGTGTCAAATTTTAATTTTTCCAAAATTTCCTTGTTCGCTCAGTAATTTATTTATTTATTTGGGAAAACAGCCCAACAGACAAATGTCCAATAATGGGGCTATGCATAAACTGATTAGGTGCAATATAATGAGAAAAAAATAAGATTATTATACATCAAATCAGTATTTCATAATTGCTTTTTTGTGCATAGTAAGAGTACTTATAGAAATTCATTTACTATACAGAGTACAGACTGCCTATATTACGAGGGCTACACCAAGTATCTTGCTTAATATCTATTGTAGAAGAATAAAGTTTTAAAAACAGTTATCCCACTTTTTGTCAGCTATATTTCAGTAAAAAGAAATTTGAAATCCATAGCCTACTTTGTGAGATATATTACAAAAACCTGAAAAATAGGAAAACCACACATTTTAATTGATAATTACGAAAACCACATTTCATATCACTGAATCGTTAAAATCAGCTATGCCATGATTAGTGAAAAAACAATGTATACAGATATTAACAAATTTGACAGATTGTCACTGTTGTATGTTGCGTTGTCGAGTTCGAAGACAAGTATTATATCAGTAAGTATGGTGTGCTCCAATAGTAACAAATTCGATATGATTAGCATTTATTGTCAGTGCAATTTTGACGCTGAGATGGCAGTCACGGTCTACAGAAATAGATTTCCAGATGCTCCGCAGCCAAATCGAACTATGTTTAGGAAGTTAGTTCAAAATCTAAAAACCCACAGTTCATTTTCAAAAAAAAGTAGTAAAGCGAGGGCATGTTGCGTTACATTGTTTTATATATATTCAACAGCAAAGCAGTCAATAGTTTCATCGATTTTGTAACCGCTTACTACTGTAAATAAAATAATAATAATAATAATGTATGAAAAGTGAATAGAGTATTGAATTATGTTAACCAAAATGAAGAAACCTTTTCAAGACAAATTCAGAGAAACTGTCGCATAAAAAAAGACAGTGCAAGAGAAATATTTAAAAAAAACGGATTTCAATGCTACAAAATGAAGAGAGTTCAACATTTAAATGAGGGAGATAAGCTAAGGACAGTAATATTTTGTAGATGGTTGTTAAATAAAAAAAGGAATGACCCGCTGATATGTAGCAAAATTTTTTGGTCTGACGAATCAAATTTTTTTAATAATGGATTTTTCAATAGAAATATGTATTATAAGTGGACACGAGAAAATACACATTGGTGCAGAGGAGACTGCATTTTTTCTACAAATGTTTGGGTGGGTCTTTTAGGGACCAAAGTAATTGGACCTTATTCTTATGAGGGCAAATTAACCGCTCGTAGATACCTTAATTTCCTGCAAAACGAATTTCAAGATTTTCTTTATGAATTAACAGTGGCAGAAAGATTAAATTATTCATATTTTCAACAAGATGGGGCTCCACCTCACACTGCTGTAATATGTACAAATTATTTAAATCAACTTATGACAGAAAAATGTCTATTGTTTGGATACAAGAAAATAGACATAGAGTGCACAATATATTCGAGAAATTAAAAAATGTTAATGAGTACAATTATTTTTGGGATATTGTTTAAAGGTTCAATACTATTCTTATTTTTGGATCATTTTTGTATGTGCGTGAGAACATTGTACATAATATCTTCATCCTTATGATTTTGTTGTAAAATTCTTAAATTTATATCTTTCTTTTATCTTTAGAGTTTACTTAATATTTCTATATGTATATTCTTATAGTAATATTTGTGTTTTGCTGTTTAAATAAAATAATATTATTATTACTAGAATCATGTGCGCACTCAAACTCATAATAAGAGTTTAAGCGCACATTATCTGTTGTAATACTTTACTTGAATTTGTGTATTATAGTTAAACAAATAAATATTATTATTATTATTATGGCTGGATAGGCAAATATAGACCCATTCTAAAGTCAGCTCGATCACCAGATATTACTCCCTTGGATTTTTTCGTCTGGGGTTACATTAAAGACGAGGTATTTCAAACTGCCCCTGAAAACATTGAGGACATCAAAACCGGAATTATAAACGCATGTGAGGCAATTACTCCTGAAATGTTCCAAAATGTAATGCGTGAGGTGTCTCGTAGAGCACGTTTGTGTATTAGAATGCATGGTGCACAATTTGAGCATTTGTAGTTAGAAAAATAAATACACACATTCTCTTTCCAGTATGGTAGTAGGTAGTACTGTTATACATAGTTTATCGTTTTTTTAGATGTTCATTTTGTACTTGTATTTTTATTTATGAGATATTTGTTTGTTTGTATTAAATTGTAATAAATAATTACTGAATTATAATTATTACAAAGTGAATTTTTACTATTATGGCATAGCTGATGTTTACGATTCAATGATATGAATTGTGGCTTTCGTAAAATATTAACCCTTTCAGGACGGCAACGGTATTAGCACGCCACACTGCACGGACGGCAACGGACGGCGCTTGCGTATTTGTCCGGTTGCAGCCGCGAACTATACCACGCCCTTTTCGCATACATACGGCTCCCGCCGTGAACCGTAGATGTATAATTATTTGACAAACTCAACATTTTTATGAATTTAGGGGAAATGTCATTAAAAAATAATAGAAATAAGACTTTTATTTACCAAACATAAAATATAAAATGAATATATAGAATAGTAATAAAAAAATGACAAAAACCAACATTGAAAAAAAATAATATAAATAATAATAACATAAAAACAAAACGTAATCCAATTAGAACTAAAGGTGGGAGGAGTAAGAAAAGGGTTGAACCAATAATATGTAATAGACAGACAGATACGTATATTTCCAGTAAGTAACTACACCTCGTCGTGCATAGATATCCAGTTCTCGGCTACACATCGCGAAAAATATTTGCGGATTCGTCCGTTGCCCAGTGCGAGAAAGGGTTAAATATCGACACTGTCAGTTAAAATTGTTGCGACATGTTTGATATCGTTGGAAAGAGAAAAAATAAACAGGATTAATGGTGTCATGGCCTACTTTGAGATTTGTTTAATTTTTGCACAATAGCGTATATCAAAGCCAACTGTTTTTCGAATTTTTTGATACACCTTATTATTCTTATTGTCTTTGCCGTCAACTTTCATCCCTTTAACTTTTTTCGTATCTCTTCAAATAAGCTATAACCGTTTGTGGTTTTCCTATTTTTCAGGTTTTTGTAATATATCTCACAAAGTAGGCTATGGATTTCAAATTTCTTTTTACTGAAATATAGCTCACAAATATGGGATAACTGTTTCTAAAACTTCATTCTTCTACAATAGATATTAAGAGAGATATCTGTATATATATATATCAATCAAATCTAAATCTTTATTTGTTCTATGAATACACATACATTTTATAATACCCAACTTGGGTGTCGAACATATTAATTAAAAATCTTACTGTCTAAAAAAATGGTAATATCAATAATATAAAGAATATAACTATATAAAAAACATCTATGCACAATAGAAATAAAAACACATAGTAAAATTACATTATATACATCTAAGATAATAAGTTAAAACATGCAAGTAACTGAAAATTCAGAAAGACAGCAACAATCGTTAAGATATTATTGTATCATCAAAAAATTCGCTTATAATGAGGTGGCTTAGAGCTGTATTTCAAGATTATCATTACCTGGCAGATAAAAACACCAAATTTGATATGAAGGTACCTTACGGTATACTAATAAATGTTGGCCTAGGAGCCCTTTAGAATTTCTAAAAGTTTTCATGCACGGCACTAAAATTTCAAATGGCAAATACGACAAAATATCATTTAACACAATGTATTATACTGTTACGTGTTTATAATTTTCAGTAAACACTCTGTAGGTTCAAATAACTTGCAACAAGAATCTTCACGAACCACTATTTTATTGATCACTTAAATTACAATAGTTAATCCTTAAAAATCACACAACTAACAATAACTTTAATCAAATATAAATTCACTATTTTTAAATCACAACTGTATTTTACTTTTCTGATCACTTGTCAACTCTTATCTAACCAAAAAACTGTCTCTGTATATCAGAACTGTACTGTATACACAACTGAACTGTCCCCCCATCTGCTGGATTTACCTCTTTATATACCTACTTGGAATGTCCGGCATCTCATTGTAGAACCTTCCAGAATATACTGGAATCCTCTACAGTTTTCTTAGGCACTACTAAATGGCAGTTCGTCAGTTGGCCCACAGATGGGCCACCCTACTAGCCAGGGAGTAATTGCAACTCTTCTCTCTGTTAGAGGACAGCATATAACACTGCCCCCTCCTTAAGCCTGAATGTCCCAGTCAGGCAATTCAGAAACCTCAGCATTATTTGCCAACCTGTCCAGGTGCACAATCTTCATCTTGGACTTTTTTCTACGTTGAATCCTATAAAAAATGTCGTTGATCCGGGTAATGACAGAACTCGATCCTTCCCAAGGTGGGCGAGGCTCCGAGAATCCTTCTTCATTCACTCCTCTGTGGGTTATACAGCCATACCGAGTCCCCCACCTTGAATCCTGCCAAACTGACATTGTGGTCATATCTAGCCTTCATCCGGTCACTAGTCCCTGTAGGCGACCTCTTGGCAGCCACATTCGCACAAACCTTGCAACTGCGACACCAAGCCTCTACATCCTGACAGCTATTTATCCAATAGAATCGTTCCCATACTATAGCCAAGGTCTTATTTCTGCTAAAGTGCTCTGTGGATATTCCCTCGTGCACTTCCCGAAGTACTTTTGGTACTCAGCACCTGGGTATCAGCAACCGCATGGTAACTTCTTTCCCATCGGGCTCTCCCATGCTCTCCGTAACAGTCCATCTATGACCCTAAGGGAATCCCATTGCGCCCATAAAGCCTTCAGCCCAACACTTTTACTGCAAACGTCTTTCCATTCCGGGCGGATTCTTTTTTCTTTTGCCTTCAACACTGGTCCAATTTCATCGTCGTTCAGTTGTTCCTCTCTTAGAACTTCCTTTGTCCAGCCCTTCGGAACCTCTATCTTAACTGCCTTCACTTCTGCTACATCCTGCCGTTTCTTTGCATCCTCGGCATTCACTTCCTTAGGGTTCCACTGGCGACAGTACCTCTTAACATGCCCCAATTTGCCGCAATTATAACAGCGGATTCCTTTTGACAGACCTCCAGCACTTCGCTGCTGCTTTGGCTCCTGTTTCGGCGGTTGCAGTTCCTGTTTCAGCTCCGGTCGCGAACTTAATTCGTTTAGTACTGCGCGACCATTTTCTGTATGTCTGTTAACATAACAATCAATCTCATCTTATCGGAGCGGACTTCCTCTTTCTTTGCAGTGTTTACTTCTCCAGGATTCCTTTTTCGACACTCTCGCATCATATGTCCTGGTTTGCTGCACTGATAACACTGGATACCTCCGCTAGGCTTTACACCTTCTTGTCGGTTTTCCTGTATTCCTGGAAAACTTGTCTTGGTCATTAATTGGGTAAACATCTTATGTATGTTCTTTAATTTGGTGTCCAAATCCATCTCTTCTGATTGGGCTTCTTCCACAGAGACAGCTCATACTCTGTGCCCTGAGGATTTCATGTAGGCGGCCTCTACTTCAAGTGCATGGATCAATGCTTCGCTACTAGACTTATGCCGAGATAGCCTAAGGACCCGCCTGACCTCCTCGTCTTTTACGCCTTCAATAAATACATCAACTGCCAATTGTTTTTGGAACTGCCTTTGTGCATTCGGGTAAGCCAAGTGTGCCAATTTCAGCTGAGTTCGATATACTTGGGAGAGATGTTGGTCACCATATCTTAGATCTAATGCAGCCTCTAGAACTTTAAAATCTTGTTGCTGCGCCACTGGAATCGACTGAAGCACTTCTGATGCTTGACCCCTTAATGCTAAAACTAATGTCATGGCCTTTTCTTCATCGTTCTAGTTGTTGGCACACGCAGTAGCCTCAAATTGTCTCTTATAGGTCGTCCATAACGTTTGACCATCAAAGGAGGGTGGTTGTAATCGAGGACCCGACGATGATAATACTAGCTGACTTCCTTTTTCCCTCAGCTGCCGTTTAAGTCGCTCTACCTCTCCTTCAACTGCACAAAATTTTCCTTCCATATCAGTAACTGTAGTCACTTTTCCCTTAATGTCACTAACTTCTCCTTCGATGTTACCAACTTTTTGTTCAACTTTATCTACTTTTTCCTTGACCTCATTAGTGGCTGACAGGATAGTATCTTGTTGCACCTGCATAATTTTTCTCAATTCTTCCTTTTCTTCTTCACGTCGTTTCTCTTGTTCTTCTTTTTCCTCTAGCACCATTTTTCTAAATGCGGCGAACATGGTCTTGCATTTGCTTTTCCCCAGCCACGCTTCTTGTTTCCATTAACAATTAACTCGAAACAGCACTGACAAGTCTTATTTAAAGTCTATGCCAGGTACAAGTCAAATATTTTCACAAAATTCAGAATAGAATTCCGAAATGTCTTATTTAGTGTCTATATCACTTTCCAGTTCGACTCATTTCACTATCTCCAGTGGTTTTCAAATTGCACAACTAACAATAACTTTAATCTAATACAAATTCACTAATTTTAAATGTACTTTACTTTTCTGATCACTTGTCAACTCATATCTAACCAGAAAACTGTCTCTGTATACTCAACTGAACTGCCCACCCTCCACCATCTGATAGATTCATCTCTTTATAAAACCACTTGGAATGTCCAGAATCTCATTGTAGAACCTTTCAGAATATGCTTGAAATCCTCTACAGTTTTCTTAGGCACTACTAAATTGCAGTTCACCAGTTGGCCCACAGATGGCGCCACCCTATTGGCCAGGGAGTAATTACAACTTTTCTCTCTGTCAGAAGGCAGCACATAACAATACTATTAATTTTGAATTACAGCTTTAAGCCAATTAATTACACTACACACCCAATTTCGGGTAGTCTACATATTAAATAAAATACAACAAAATATATTCATATCATTTATTAGAGTAATATATAAGTCCAAATATAACGCTAATAAGAGTCCAAATAACATAACCTAGTGAAGAAAGAATCACTTGCTGTGTTTGTGTGCTGGTTGTCCAAATACCTGCTCGATAAACTGTCCCTTGTATATGTTGAAGCAGCGCATCCTCAGTCGGTGGAAGTTTGTCCTTTGCTCGATTCTTCTGACAGAAAAGCTCCTTGGTTGATACTGCTGAAAGGAGTGGTTTTAACATATAGGACAACAGTCAGTCATTCTAGCTTCTTGAAGTATTGAGAGTCGGCTTTCAGCAGTTAAAATGAATGAGTCGCCAAATACACAAATCTATCAGTGACATCTTGAAATACTTGCCATGCTTCCCAAATGGACTTCTTACTCTTACCGTTGAAAGCGGGGGTTATGCCGCAACCAGAGAATGAGTGAAACACAGGTAGTGCTCGTGATTTTGGCTCACCCAGGTTTGTACAAATGGTGTTGATGTAGTAAAACCTGTAATTCTTGCCCATGTCAAAAGCCACCTAGGTATCGGCCAAAGGTTGAGTCACTATTAGATCATAGAATGTGCCAACAAGGATGATAATCATATCTGTTCTACAGCACACAAGGATACTCTTTGCCCTTGCTGTAGTGAGTGCAGTACATGAACCACAAGCCTCGTGTCTATCTCTTCATGATTGCAGTTTTCCATGGGTGTGTTCGAACCGATTTGTACAACTGCTTTCCCTGTTGTGACATATACATTTTTGTCTGGTGGCCAGTTAAACTCTACAACTTTGGAAGTGAAAAAGTAGAACAATTCCTTCTTGTTCATTGAGTCACGGAGAAAGTCCATCCAATTTCATGACAGTCTTGTGTTGCCAGATACTTTCCTTCGAATCCCCGCACCTCTCTTTTCCCTGGTAGACTCCTTTAAACTATCTGGAATGTAGGTGTCCCAAACAACATCAACATCTAATCTTTGGGCATTCACTAGCGGCTTATGAAGGTAACGTAGAAATATCTTATCAGCATATTGATTGAAGGTGCCGACACCAGTAGTGGGCAGGCAATGGACAATGGCCTCATTGGCCATCGTCCAGAAATTTGGAGTCATAGGTTGAAGGGGGCTCTGATTGACCTGGCTGCTCAAAACATTGCAGTATTCTAACATTGTTGGTTGGCAAATTAAGATTACCAAAGTCTGAAATGAGAGGGAATGACTGTATCTCATGCGCAAAAAACTCAACCAAACCAGATTCTACATTGTTCTGAAGTACTTTCAGCTTCTTCCCCTGAGGTGTTGCTCTATGGTTTGGTCTCTTGAAGAGTGCAAGAGAATTCCTCTCGATTGGGTCATGTATAGAGACGGTGCACGCATCAAGCACATTCTTGACAAAATCCTGATACTGCCTTTTGCCTATGTCCACCAAGGTGAGTAAGGTTACAATCATCGATAAAGGTAATTAGAATTTAGTCTGGAATAACATTACATAAGCAGGTATGAAATCCAAGATGACCAACAAGTTTTTGTAGTAGTGGTGCCTCGAAAAATAAAATTCACATGTGATATTTTGTCGTTGCCAGTTTGGATTTTAGTACTGTACGTGTGTTCCTAGGCTAAGTTTTTTAGTTCCTTATAGAGCTTCTTCTTATTTAACTTCTTCAAATTGGATGGAATTTTGTCGAAAATTTTAATAATATTGTGATAAACATTATTTTGCATGTATGTTGCTGTTGCCTTGATGGGACACATACTTTCTTTAAAACGAGTGCTGTATCATGCTGTCTATCACAGCGTTGAAAAAAGTTGTTGTCTTCTATAATAAATTTTACTGCTTCGATAATCAGCACAAAGAACATAAGGTGAGCATTTATTCTTTAATAAACACAGGTTTACATGAATTAGGTTTGTTTTAAATTGTAGATTGTTCTGAGACACCTTTTTTGCAGAATGAAGATTCTACCAACATCACAAGAGTTTCCCCAAAATATAATTCCATATTGAATTCTAGATTGGACATAAGCATAAGCTAGTCACATTTTCTATTTGTTGTATATGTCAGTACACTTAATCCGTATGAAAACTGCCCATTTTCTTTGGCAGCATATTTATATGCTATCTATGCAGTCTAATCTTCTATCCAACTGGACTCCAAGGAATGCAACATTATTTGATGTTTCAACTGTTTGTTGATGTAGTATTTTGTTTTCGTTTAAGAGCCAATATGAGAAATTTGATATATTTGTCTTGTCAATATTAAGCATCATATTATTTTCAGTAAACCACATTTTAAGTCTTTCTAGTATTGATGTTATACTAATTTTCTGAGTAGAGAGTGACACATCAGTGAATAATACTGATGTATCACCAGCATACATCACTATCTGTTGGTTTGGCTTAGCTCTAGGTAGGTCATTTGTATAAATTATAAAAACGATGATCTAAGATTGATCCTTGTGGTACGCCTTTTTGTAATTTTGAACATCAGATATGCGTCCTTCATGAATATTTTCTAACGTATACTGTTTCCTTCCATTTAGATATGATGTTATTAATTTACTGGCTACCCCTCTTATCCCCTACTGTCCAAGCTTGATTTCCATAATTTCATAGTCCACACTGTTTTGAAAGCCTTTGACAGGTCTAGAGACATTGCTGCCGTATAGTCTTTTTTATTTAGTGATACCAATGTTTTACTTAATAGTTGGTAAATCACTATGATAGTTGACATCCGTCTCCTGAAACCATTGTGTTGATTATATTATATACAGGGTGTTCTATTTAAAAATCCAAAGTTAGCATAATTTCCGATGAAACCGGAAGAGACAGAAAATGATAAATCAGTTGAATTAATGCATATTTAGCCGTTATTTGACGTGCCCAAATTTGAAATTCATTTCCTGTATGATCAAAAAGATATAAGGGTGTAGTCACCCAGTACGTTGTCATCTGTCTCCTTCTCTTTTATCTCCTATTCATATCTGGTGACACCGAGAGGAACGCCCTTTTATAAAAATATTATATCTGGATACCAAAATACTCAAGATCAACCTAGTACTTGTAAAAAAAAAAACAACAATCGTGATAATACTTTGCAGAGTACTATTAGTAGTAGTAGTGTTGAGATATGGATATAAAATGTTATTGAATATCCCACTACTGTTTTAAGTTTCAAGCAATATGTCCCCCTTTTTACACGTTATTTTGAAATTTATTTATAAACCAGGCAATGGGCACAAAAATAGGGGGTTGACTTGCAAAAGGTCAGACAGAAATGAAATTTGGTAGGCTTGTAGACATAGGCCTACTAATGGTACACTTTTTGAGGAATACCGCCGTTATTTGGAATGATACCGAAAAAAAAATTTAAAAAAAAAATGTAGACTACAAAATTTTGCATTCTTTTGGTCTATTAATTTTTTATCTATGACCAATAGTTTCAGAAATACAGTGCGCTAAAGCTGGGGGTTGGTTTGTAATTTTCAACAAAATCACATTTTCATCGCGGTTTAGTACGAAGATCGACTGCAAACAATTTCCAAGTATTTTTTTTTTTTATGAAAGAGCAATATTTTGTGTCTGATGATGCTTCATTTGTAAAGTTTAATTGTATGCAACGAAAGATATGATTTTTTGAATCGCGCCGCGACCGACTCAAAAATGTGAATTTTTTAATTATCCATATCTAAGGTTGATAATATATGTTTATATATTTTTGTATAATCAACAAATATATTACATTTTTGCATATATAATATATTATTTTCAACTCATTTGCACACCACCCTTGAGGTATAGTTGATCGATGCGTTTTTTTATGTGGCATCTCCAATAGGTCAGTTGAAATTGAGGTTTAATTCACATTGCGTCACTTACGATGATGCAAACCCAGACTCGCTTTCATTCTCATCATTTTCAGGCATCAATTCAGAAGTAGGGTCGGCAAAACTGTACTGATCAAGATGTCCTGCAGCATCGTTTTCGCTGTCCAAAAGTGGGTCGGGAATATTCTCACAAGATATCCCATTGCAGTGCAAGCACAATAAGCAGCATTTTAATCCTGCTTTACGGCAACCACAAGCTGCTCCACGGTTCCCTTGTGATCCATATTGCGTCTAGTCCTGTGCCTGTCCTCCCCTATCCGTGTTCTTTGGGAGCCTTCTGCATACCCCGCCAGCTCTGTACTTGACCATAAGTATGACTTGAATGCTGTTGGCAAGCGTCTAATGTTGGTGGCAACGCGGCGAGGCTGAATGAATTTTTCGAGACAGTCCGCACAAAGTTCTTATATTGCAGAGAATCTAAGCAATTATGTTCACTCCCTGTGCCATACTGGCTCAACAAAAACAATTCTCCAGCAGCTACTTCCACTAAATCTGCATTGGGGTCTTCAACTACCTGAACTGCATCATTTAAGCTATGGTTCTTCGCTAGGGTATTGAGAAACCGGATCTTTCCCTGGTTAAACAGAACCGATGTAGTGTCGCAACCACCGAAGGCATGCACAAATAAGATGTTCTTCGCAACAGCATCGCTAAATTGGAAACTATGGGGCGAATAGAACACTTCCTCCTTGTTCCCCCTAGCTGGCTTTGGGAGATCTCTGACCCTAGGGATCAACAATACGAGAAATCCATGACTTCTCCAACAACGAATACTGAAGAAAAATAAGACATTTCGATGGCAGTCTCAACAATTAAAGAATCCATGTCTTCGACTCTCTACTTAATCATGTGATTATGTTCTTCCATCTTTAGCTTCAGCAATTCAATCAGGCGCCTTTTGTTGGGGCTGTTCAATACAAAATTTTCTTGCGGCATGGTGGGAATCATATATATTGTTATGTGCTGCCCTCTAACAGAGAGGAGAGTTGTAATTACTCCCTGGCCAGAACGGAGGCGCCATCTGTGGGCCAACTGGCGAACCACCATTTAGTAGTGCCTAAGTAAATTGTAGAGAATTCCAGTATATTCTGGAAGGTTCTACAATGATATTCTGGACATTCCAAGTGGGTATATAAAGAGGTGAATCCAGCAGATGAGAGAACAGTACAGTTTAGTGAAATACAAGGAACAGTTCAGTTTAGTATCCAGTACAGTTCTGGTTACAGAGACAGTTTGTAGAAGAAGAGTTTAGTTGAGTGAAGTAGGCAATACAGTTCAGTTCAGTGAAGTAAACAGACAGAGAGTTTTTAGGTTAGACAAAAGTTGTCAAATTTAGGAAGAAAAGTACATAGTGTTTTAAAAGTAGTGAATTCATATTAGATTAAGTTATTATTAGTTGTGTGATTTTTAAATATTTACTAGTGTAATTTTAGTGATTAAATAAATCAGTGGTTTGTGAAAATTCTTGTTGCAAGTTATTCGAATCCAAAAAGTGTTTACTGAAAACTGTAAGCACGTAACAATATTGATATATTTCCACTCCAGATGAATAGAATATTTTATATGAAGAAAGTGGTAGGCATTGCATACCCGACCAACTTTTGGACGACGAAAACGACACTGCAGAACATCTCGATCAGCGGTTTTGCTGACCCTACTTCAGAATTGATACCTGAAGATGATGGGGATGAAAGCGAGTCTGGTTTTCATCATCGTAAGCGACGCAAGGTGAATTAAACCTCGATTTCAACTGTGGATTAGACCTATTGGGGATATACGATATAAAAAAACGCACCAACCAAGTGTACCTCAAGGGTGGCGTGGAAAAGAGTTGAAAGTAATATATTTTATATCATGTATGCAAAAATATAATATATTTGTCGATTATACAAAAAATGTATATAAACATATATCAACCTTAGATATGGATAATTAAATTAAAAATCCAGATTTGAGTAGCTCACGGTGCACTTCAAAAATCATATCTTTCATTGTATACAACCAAACTTTACAAATGAGGCATCATCAGACTCACAAAATATTGCTCTTTCATAAAAAAAATATTGGGGAATTGTTTGCAGTCGATCTTCGTACCAATCCGCAATGAAAATGGGATTTTGTTGAAAATTGCAAATCAACCCCCAACTTTAGCATGCTGTATCTCGGAAAATATTGGCAGCAGATCAAAAATGAATAAACCAAAAAAGTGCAGAGTTTTATAATCTACATTTATTATTTAAACATTTCTTCGATATCACTCCAAATAAAGACGCTATTCCTCAAAAAGTGCGCCGATGCCCAGTTTTCCACCCCCCCCTCCACTCCAAACCTATTGTGACTACTGTCATTATTTTACAACTCAATTCGTTGATTGAAAAGATAAGAATATCTGTCTTAAATATTTCTCACCTGTAAGAATATGGACGCTGTGCTTATAAAAGAAGTTCAAGAAGTCTGTCTTTTCCGATTTATTAACTGAAGCTAGCATATTCTCTGGATCTAACAGTATTCTCAGCACACCCATTAATTGAACAGCACCACCTAATTCTGGATCGGTATCGCAAATCATTTGTTCTATGATGATGTTCAGAAGCATTTGGTCCTATAAATAGACAGTGCGTGAATCAAATGAAAGAACATGTATTATCGCTCAATAACATTATTTCTGTCATATTTAATTTTCTAAACAGAATAGAACTTGAATGTTATTTGCAGGAAGAAATTATGCACACCATACTTCATAGTACAAGTATTTCAGTGTACTCCCAGATTTCGCTGGCTAATTTATGTGACAATTTTTATAATTTTTTTCATTCTTTCGTAATATTTCAGTACAATTCACCAACATATTGCACAGTGGTTAGCCTGATAAATGAATTTGGTTCTATAATAATGACTAGCATCACTATTGAGTAATTTGATTCTTTTAAAATTCCATGTTTGACAGCTCGTACGAAAAAACGATCAGTTTTTGAGCTTGGCGCTCATTGAGACTTTTGATCGGGGTCTCGAAAACTTACGCCCAATTTTGTTGTTCAAGCATGTTGGAAGACGCGTCATTAGTTTTGACATCGTGACGTGCAATGGTTGTGTTTTTATTTTACTATCTTTTATATAAATTTTTATGATAATAGCGGAGATTTATTTCTTTGTTCCCATAATATTTAGTATGAATCAACTTTTATTCAGTTGTTAGATCCGAGGTCAATCTGTATATTGATATATCCTAAAATTTTGTTTAAATCTAATACATCGAAAGAATTGTTAAACCAAAAAAATACTTTTGCCTACTAAATTTATTATAATTAACTGAATGAACATATTTTATTTAATCAAGAACTCTTATTTCCAGTTATTATAAATGATTGATTGCAATACATTTTTTTCTTTATCAACACACTATAATTATTCAATTCAAACATAAGAAATTTTGAAACAAATCTCGTTTTATGCTAATAAATAAAATAATAAATTTCAGCTCAAAAAATTCCAGCTGTATATACAAATAAATCTGGAAATAAATAAATATCCAATTATTACTAACAATTTTTTTTCTAATAATGTAAATCGCTATCTCGGTCATTTCTTATTGCAAAACAATATTTGGCTTTAAAAAAAAAAATTATTCATTTGAAAACCTTGTTAAAATCACATCACAACAATTTAATACAATATAATAATATCATTCAAATAAAACAAATTCGAAAGCAAATAGATAGTTTTACATAAACTACCTGAAGAATCTTTGGCTCAAAATATGAAGATGTAACCTAACACTCTTAGATAAAATGTTCCTCCTACTGAGATACAGTGTGTGAATATTATTATCAAGAATGTAGTTGAATTTATTAAATATTTTACAAAAATTTAACTGTAAAACGTATTTCAGGTAACCAATACAATTTTATGAGTAAAGATGCCGAAATGAACAAAACGACTATGTTATAGGTTACATTTTCATATTGTGGGCCAAGGATTGTTCAGTTTTTTGGTTTTTTTTTAGGACATAAATCTAAATGCAAGTCGGCAAAATTTTAATTCTAGATATTTTAAATAAACTTGATATGGCCAAACAAATTGCTTATTAAATCTGCTAGTCTATAGTGTATTCGACAATATGATTTTGCTATCAAAATTAACTGAAAGCGATTTTGAATAAATAAACAGAATTGCCAGAGATGAACTGCCGTCTTTGTTGGAGGAACGAGGGTTTAAAGAATTTTATGGGATTTATACAAAAATTATATCACAATTCAAAATCTCGCCAGGGCACAAAAAACTTGTACTAAAGATTGTCGGTGGTTGCCAACTTCATTTGAAAAACAATGACAAAAACAGATAAAAAGAAAAACATCCAGCGTGAATGTGTCCTCGGATGCATCTTCGAAAAAAAACAAAAAGCGCCGGTTCGTGAACCTTTGAAGATAGTCAGGGGGATGTTGTAGTTACACATATAGGACATATAAAAACTTGGCAATTGAATATTTAAAGAAACATTAATATAAATTTTGAAAAAAGTGAGGTTGATAAAAAAATAAAAGAAAAGAAAAAAGCAGAAATCAAAATGATTACGAAAAATTTCGCCGAAAATGCAAATTATGAAAAATTAACAGCAACCATTGGATATTTTATGTCAAAAATAATTAACTATGTACTTTGGAAAAACTTCGACTTGTGTAAAATATTAGGTATATCGTTAAATAAAGATGATGAAATGGGCTTAGAACTCGGCTTAGAACAACTAATACTACCAATTTCAAAGTTGAATGACAAACCTTCTGTCATATCTGACTCGGATCACTTGGACTCAGATTCTCAAGAAAATGAAAGTGAAATTGTATCTTCGGAATTAATTAATTCAGAAGACGAAGATGTTAATGGAGGTCTGTCTTTATTCTCAAAATTCGATAATTTAAATATTCACAACTACGGTATGAAGCAAAGTAAGAGTTTGAAACTGAATATTAAACAATCTACTGAATAATCCAACAGTCAGTATTTGAAAGTAACTTTAAATAATAAAAAAAACTGTAGTTGTGCGAAAATCATCGTTGTGTTGGTTTTCTTTCGGGAAAAACTGGTAAATTGTCTGCCGATCGACTCTACAGAGTAAGGGGAATGTCAAACAAAGAAGGTAAAACTGAGGGTGTAAAAAAAACTAGTCATAAAAGCCAAAAAGAAGAAGAAAATAAGCGCAGGTAGAAGAGAAGCATTAAAGGGAAATAAAAATTTAGAATTAACCTAGGAACTAACCGAAAATGACTCTAGCTCGGACACAACAGAAACCAGTTGTGAATGTTTCAGTGCAAGTGAAACATTCAATGACGATGCTAGTAATGATGAGTATGACATGGACAATATTGGCTCCAAAGATTTAACAAATAAATCCCTAGAATTTGCTAAGGAACACTATTACGCTGTTTACTTTGATGACGCATGGTACTTTCGAGGCACATAACTGATATAATCAATTCCAATCCTGTAAAAATGAAATTTTTGCAATCCAATCTTCATGAACTTTGTATGGCCAAAAAGTGAAGTGGTTGTTGATATTGATAAAAAGTTTATATTTTATGGCCCAGTACAGATAATTGGTGTCAGCCCACTTAATATTAAAAGAGGTGCTAGATTGGAAATCTGCAAAAAATATAAAGAAATGAAGCGGCTCTAATTTTTGCATGTTTTTGTCTGGTTGGTAGGTAGTACTTAACCATAAATTATTTTTTATAACATAATATACTGTTTTAAAGATGGATATATGACGGATGGTCAAGAGGTAAATGCACTTGCCTCTCGCTCAAAAGTTCTGAGTTCGATTCCTGGTCGTGGCAATGGAAAATACTGTGAGAAGGATTTTTCCACTATACATGGATATTGGGTGTGTCTCTAAAGCCCCCTCCTGGTCCTCCCACATAAGGCTCTTCTAGAGCCTTCCGAGATAAAGGGGATTGTAATCACCTGTAGTGTTATTTATTATTTAATCCTATTATTAAAGGATTAATGTTATTGTCAACAATAAATATAAATATTTTAAACATAGTAATTGTTATTGCTTATTTATATACCCAAAAATATACTAAAGAATAAGGGGAATAGATATTGAACATTGGGAATAATTGGGGAATACGGAAATAATCGAGGAATATTGAGAATAATTGGGGATTATTTAAAATAATTGAGGAATACTAAAAAAATTGGGGAATACTGTGGGCATTCAGGAATAATCGGGGAATAGTAGGAATAATGAGGAATGGGAGGAATGATTGTACGCTTTTTTGGTTGACCACTTGTATCAGGCTAATTCAAGTCAAGAATAGTTCGAGCAACGAGGAGCAGCAGTAGGCAGCTTTCAGTGAGAACCTGAAGATGGCAGATGAAACGTCGTTGTTCAGACAACCGTGACTCCTGGAGGAGTCGACCATAGACGTGGGAGAGCACCGGGAAGTACAGTAGAACTTCAAACTTTATATTGCGTCTAGCTGTCTGGGCGTACCTAACGTAGTGGTTTCAAGCCCCACATACTGTGAAGTAATTTTCAAATATAGATGATCTCCAAGAAGTGGTTCGGATTCCACTATAAACTGTAGAGTCAGATCTTCTTTCTCAGACTACTCTAGATCTTCTAAAATCAAGAGGGTCTTTCAGGTGACCTAGATGACGGTAATATAACATTTATAAACAAACATTTAAACATTTTATATATACAGGTTTATATATAAAAAATATATATATATATATATATATATATATATATATTAGGATGGTCCTTATTTTTCAACTTTAAATTTTTGACGGTTTTACCATCTGTTCTTTTTTCATTTGACTTGAAACTAACGCCAGTGAAAAATTACCTGATTTGAACAACCCTTACCCGTCTCAAAGGGTGAGAATATTGATATTTCTAGTTAAATTCATTAAATTCTTTAAAAAATAAATATTCTTGTTTGTTAATTATTTTTTTTTTGCGACACAAAAGAATATGCATTAAAATAACATTTTAAATAATCCTGCCATCAAATAATATCGAAAGAGCACGATAGGGAGCGCATAATTAATAAACTGAACTGAATTTCCAAGTTTACAATTGAGGGGTGTTGTCGTTCATTGGGATGGAAAACTGCTCCCAATATTAATTGGGAAGGAAAAAGTTGATCGACTTCTATAAATTGTAACTGTCAACGATAAAGCGTAACATTTGGGAGTGCCACTACTGACTTCTGGAACAGGAGATGAAATGGAAACAACTATTTACAACTAGCTTGAAGAAAATCAGCTGTAAGATTCAGTCTAGGCTGTGTGATTTAATACCATGGCTGTTATTTTAGAGCAAAAGTTAGAGATAGACCTATTATACTTACATTGCTGACACCACATTTTTGAATTAATATTAATATCTGTTTGAAGTGTGTATTGCTATGACATCTGGACCTGATGTAGATTTCTTTAAACATTTTCAATAGGCCTGGGCTGACTGACTACTAAACACTACTAAGTATAAGTAATTGGAACAGAAGATGAATTTATTATGACTGGCATTCAAAATTATAGTCAAGAAGTTCTCTAGTTTGCATTAGAACAATTGAAACTACAGCACACAAGGGAAGGCTTATAGAGAGCTTTTAGAGCCAGTTGTCATATTTTTAGGAGGCCAGCCATCAAGGGGAGTTAATTTTCAATTCCCGGGCATCTTCCACCACAGTAGATGGATGGTTAAGGCGATTTATTATCTCAGAATTTTTATATTCTAAAACGAATCTAACTTGACAAGACTAGTATTAGAAAGCCCAAGGAAAATTTGTATTTTTATTATTCGCTTGTACATAAAGAGATGGTACAATGTCCTTTTAGCTTCCAAAGCTCCATATCAAGATTTAAATTTTTTAAATGATCTTCATGCTCACAAAGTAGTAAATGAAAAAATTTCCCAAGTTACCTCAAAGAAATTTTGTGGCCATTTAAGTATGGTATTTTACTGATGAAGTGTTCTTTGACAATTACATTTCTTACATACAAAATTAAAAATGGGTAAGGCTTTTAATGAAAGGGAACCTGAAAATTGTCATACTAAATTTGTAATAATTAAGAGCAGAAATAGCCGAAAGAAATAAAGCAATATACAGCTAAAGAGCTACATCACATTATATCAAAAAACACCTTAAAGTTTTTCAAACGATTTGATATCTCATATGAATTTCTTGAAGATGATCCCCTAACATAGTCTGCAGGGTACGATTTCCGGTATGGTTTGTCACTTGTTGAAAGCCTTAGGGTAGTAAGTGATACTACAGAAAGGTGTGGGGTGTCAAACTAATGGAGGAATACTCACTTAATATAAAAAATGAAGAGCAAAAGCAGTATTTATTGCAAGTCGTAAAATATTATCGTAACCAACTCACATCGTACTCTAAACAAGCATTGTCCAAAAACTATTGTTAAGTTTTTTGTTAATTCCTATATTTATTTAGTTAAAGTCAGTTTCAAGTGCAGTTGCAGTTTTATTTAAAAGAAAGAAATATTTTATAAAATAAGCGCTCAATAAAAAAAATATTCTAAATTAATTTCTACAAATTCAAATCTTTTGGGGCATATGTTAGAGTTCAATAAACTCAATGAAATTTTTTCCTGTTATTTATTACACTATATAAGTAAAAAAATTAAAGGGTACGATTTACAAAAATATAAAATATATTTTTCTCATATACAGGGTGCAAAAAATTTAACTGTGAAGGGTTATTTTGAAAAATTTTATACAAAGAACCAGTCTTAATTTTTGACAGGGAATCTACAGTTACATTTTTTGCATGTTATTACGGGACACCCTGAATACTAAGGACCACCCTAATATATACAGGGTGGACCATTAATAATAGACCATAGTTCAGGAGATTCTTTGGGCCAAAATATGAGGATATAACCAAATATGCTTCAGTAAAATGTTGCTGTGGACAAAGGTACAGGGTGTCAAAATTCAAATTATTTTTTCGTTTTTTGCAATAGCTCAACGGCCTCTTGACTAATCTTCGCCAAATTTGCTAGAGGAACTTTTTTTATTCTAAGAAAAAATAATTTATGTATTACATCGAGTTAGATCATAGAGGGCTGCAGGACCTGTATCCAATGATGAATTTTCTTCATATCTTTTTGTTAACGAAACGTTATGGTACTTCGGGCCAGAAAATTTGATGAGGGCTTAATTTCCATGTATAAAAGGTACACTTGGTAGAATTCTAATCGTTTACGAGGAAAGTGTCGTTAAACATTTCAATAGTTTTTTGAAATACAAATTTGTGAGAAACGGGTTCATTTCACCATAAAAACGATGTAGGATGACCGAAACGAAATACTCCAGATCAAGAACTAGAAATTTTAGTTTGTGTGGATGAAGATCCCCAAGTCAGCTCAAGTCGTTTAGCAGCGGCAACAGGGGTTAGTAAACAATCTGTCCTAAGAGTCTTACGTAAAGAACGCTTTTACCCATATTATCTCACTCCTGTACAAAACTGACTTAGAAGGGATCTTCCACAAAGGCTACAATTTTGTCAATTTGTTCTAAATAAACACAACAGGGATCGAAATTTTGTTAAGAACACTTTATTTACCAACGAAGCAACTTTTACTCGCCGAGGCGTTTTTAACTGGAGAAATATCCATTACTGGGAAGTAGAAAATAATCATGCCGTTAAAGAAAGGCATTTTCAGTAAGAATTTAAGATTAACGTTTGCTGTGGTATCATCAGCGATCAATTATTGGGACCATTTATCCTTCCTCCAAATTTAAATGGTTAAACAGAATGTAGTTCATGCAAGATGGAGCTCCCCCGCATTTCTCCATTGAAATCAGGAATTATTTTGATGAGACTTTCCCACGCAGATGGATTGGTCGAGGAAGTGAGTTTGCTTGGTCACCAAGGAGTCCTGATTATAATACTTTGGGTTATTATGTGTGGGGACATATGAAGTCCTTAGTATATGCAGATACTATCAACTCAAGAGAAGAACTGTGGGACAAAATACAAAACGTTGCGAATTTTGCTAGAGGACAGGAAAATGTATTTTTCAATGTAAGAAAATCTTTTAAGAATAGAATTAGAAAGGGCATAGAAAGAAGTAGGTGAAGACTATATCGAACATTTATTCAAGTTGCAGCAATTGGGTTTTTGCATGGGGGGAAAGTTTATAATGTTATTAAGTCAACTTTTACGTTATTTTTTGGCCTTCTAATAATAATCCAGGACAATTAGTAATCGTCTTCCAAAAATCGACACCCCGCAATTTTGTTTTTTTAAATTTTTTATTATGTCTCAATGCTGCCGCAACATTCTCTTGCTGCTGCAACGTTCTCTGACATTGAGAACAATGATGATATGGAGGACACTCCTTCAGTTGAACAACCTTCGGAAAATAATGGTAATTCCAATGAAGATGATTGATAGACAAACCCCATGACATCGCATGAATTAGGCCTACTGGGGAACCATGTAAAAAAAAACGCGCCGCGCATTCTACCTCAAAGTTGGTGTGGAAGTGAATGGTTCCGCAAACTTCGCAGCATCATATCTCGAAAACGGTAAGGTGTATGTGAAAAGTGTATGGGGCCTTTTAGTTAGATAATTTCTTGATCTAACAGCAATAACTTGTTTCGTTTTTGTGTGAGCCATAGTGAGCGAGGTAATAGCGTTCAACTAGATATAGTATTTTTTGACCAAAACTTATCTCTCGTGTCTCATATCTCGAGAACAGGTAGGTGTATGAAAACTAAACTGGGCTTTTTAGAAAGGGCGTTTATTTATAAAAACATAATTATATAGATGTCATTGCCGTTTGAGCAGTAGGAAGAAATAAAAATGCAGCGATACACGTGGAATTTGGCTATTTTTGCATTTTTACACATATTCAGCTTCATATCTCGAGATCGGTTAGGCGTATTTATGTCAAATATTTTTTTAGGTATTAAGAATTGAGATCTTCAACTTTTGTAATAAGTGTTTTTCACGTTGGAGCGATAGGAAGCGAAATAACCAAATCCGCGACCTATGACCTCTTATATGTCACGAAGCTCCAGTGCGTTGGTGGCATAACTTTCAGGCACGGTACATTATAAAAATCAATTATAAAAAACAAAATTGCGGGCCGGTCGATTTATGAAAGATTGCATGATTTTTCAAGCTAATTGTCCTGGACTATAAGATTACATGCTTATTTTAGACAATATTTTGATTTATGTATTTATCTCAATACCATGAAAATAATCCATTAGTTCATAAGAAAATGAGAAAGAGTTTACTCTGTTATTACAATTTTGTTTTCCCTTAAGTTTTGTACTTCCTTCAATAAATACACTTTGTTTCATTAAAATTTGTCTTTCAAAAAATTATTGAACCGTTTAACAGCACTTTCCTCGAAAATGGTTGGGGTTATCAAGTTCTACCAAGTGTACCGTTTAAACATGGAAATGACGCCCTCGTCAGATTTTCTGGTCAGAGGTACCACAACATTTCGTCATGAAAAAAATTCATCATCAGATACAGATTCTGCGGCGCCGTCTAGCATTTAACGTGACGTAATACATAAATTATTGTTTCTTAGAATAAAAAATGTTCCTCTAGCAAATTTGGTGAAGATCAGTCAAGAGGCTGTTGAGTTATTGCAATTAACGAAAAAATAATTTGATCTTTTACACCCTGTATCTTTTTCCACAGCAACATTTTACTTAAGCATATTTGGTTATATACTCATATTTTGGCCCAAAGAATCTACCCCTGAACTATGGACTATTATTAATGGTCCACCCTGTATATTATAAATATATTTATAGATAACATAATTATCAGTACTTCTAATCATCTAAATAATTATCTTCTCTCGTTTACTGACTTCACACTACCCTCAAATGTTTTTCTTATAGATATTTATAAATTACCCTAGACTCTGAAAATATTTATACTATGTATGCCAATATACATACATGTACTGATAGTTTAATATGGGAAAACTGTTTTCTTCATTTTTTTCGGAATATAATGTCAGTACAGCTGATATTGGGATATCTACAGTCAGTGAAATTAATTGTCCATAAGTATTCAACCCTACACATTAGGAAAAGTGCACACTTGTATATCAATCCCACATCTTTATGTGGCTAGATAAGAGATAACAGTTCTTTCATTGTCATTAATAGATTTAGTTCAAGGACATATCTCCATATGGGTTTTAACCTGTTTTATAAGAGTAAACAAAATTGTTTAGACACTTCAAACACCTAACTGCAATATTTTCTCCACGTCATCATCCGACAACCACTTTTGCCACCAATTAAGATGAGCAAAACCATAATGAGTAATTATCATGTGTTCTAGCATACAGGGCATAGGATAACATCTGTCAGTTGTCCTTGGCTTGCAATGATGAATGTAAATGTTGAATATAAAGCCAAATGTATTGTCACAATTTACACATATCTTTGAATCGCTGTGCAATCTGGGGTATGAACCATTTTATTCTGAAGTAATTATGAAAAAAGGAAAAAATATCAAAACACCCCATAAATTCAACAATGGACTTAAATACTTGGTTGTATAAAATATGGTACATAAGATTTTCTGAGTTTCTCACAATTCCACCATTCTTCCATGCCATTATATTTAAGATTTAGAGTTTCAGTTAATATTCATAAATTATATATTTATCAACAATTTTACATACCTCGTCAGTATTGCTGGCTTGTTGAAGAGTATATTCCCGGACGACCGATGGTGAAAATTCAACAATATAAGTAAGGATGTCTATGGAAGCAGTCTTAGTCTTCTGGTCATCCATAGCTAATGTGATTTCCAGTGCAGGTAATATACCCAATGTTGTTAAAGTTTTATAAAAAGATTCCTTAGCCTGCGGTTGTAAATTTTGGGAATAATTACAGAACTCTTTTAAAAACAATACTAAGTCCCTTCTCCTAGAATCCGGTGTATTTAAATCTGTTAACATTGTGAAAAGTTCTGTTAAAAACTTTTCATCTTCTTGTACTAGTGACACTATTTCAACTTTATTAAAAAATATAAAACTACTTAATGTTGATAACATATTTTCTTCAAAAACTGAAGGTGTCGGTAGGACAACATCCTGGATATACTGCACGCGAAATGTTTGATGAATTTTTGACAACAATTCAGCATTTTTTATAGGAATCGCTTCCTTAAATTTTGCTTGTTGACGCAAATATTCACGATGTCTTTTAGGCGCTGGAGAGGCTGGGTCGTACTCTAAACAGCCTACTACATCAAATATCAATTCATCACTAAACATAACCTCAAACAAAACATTTTTGTTCAATAGAAATATATTTTTGAATATATCGTATAAATGATGTAGCCCTTCTGTACTTTCCAAATCTTCACACATATGAAACAAATTAATTAGTTTCCGTATATAACCCTCACTTTCTATAGCCGAAGCCAACTTCTCTTTCCTCATAGGAGAACTTAAACAGTTACTTACTAGCTCACTTATATCTTCTAAACGACTAAGTTCACAGCTTGGTAGTTCAATCGGAGGTGCCGAATCTGACATATCATCAAAACGTTCATCTTCTGATTCTTCCACGATATCCTGAGTAATCTCGACGGACGGGTCCTTACCTTGTACCTGACAAATTTTTTCCCAAATTTCATCACAACCTAACTTTTCTTGAAAACTCAATGCTAAATCAAAATTATCACCTTCTGACCACACTATTAAAGTATCTTGTTGTTTTTGGTAGGCAGTGTCTGGCTGTATTTTGGATTCTAAAAGTAACGACCCATCACTTTCTGCGCGCACTAATAACGATATTCCTTTTAAGCGCTCAACATATGACGAAGAAACATGACCCGTACCTCTATCGTCCCACTGTCTATCAGCATTTAATGCATAAAGTTTCACTCTTCTCCTTGTATCAGTCATGATTGTAATTTTCTAATCCTTTTCAGTATACTGGCAAATTTCCCACATTCCGCCTGCAATAAAAAAATACAAAAATTGACATAATGTAAGCATAAACATAACATTGATGTCAACTGACTTACTCAATCTTAGTCGCCTCTATAACTACACTACTGGTACACTTTTAATATTCAATAATGATAATGAACTAACCTGATTATTAAATGATTCGGTAAATATGATTTACGGACTACTATCTTTGTATATAAAATATTGCTAATTTATAAATGCAAACACGCTGATTCACAGTATATAAAGCACTATAATTAATTGCACATTTACATATTAATCCTGCTGAAAATTTTAAGATTTTTGTAATGTGCCAAGCTGTATTCAATATTTGCTTTTTCCGTACGATATTTCTGACTCATTTTAATAAACGGACACAACACTAATTATCGCCATATTGAATTCACAACAACGCTCAAACGGGGTTCACAAGGGCAAATGCAAGGACACTGCGCATGTTAACGCGCCAACTTTAAATTTGATACCAACTTTTCACTAAACTCGTGAACGTAGACCCATTTTCCGGAGAAACACTAAAAAGAGGGCATAATAATTACAAATTATTAGATGTTTTTTTTTCTATTCTTCTATTTAAAAGGCTATTTTACTTGACCTATATTTGTGACTGCATCACGCGCCTAGAACAACTTTCTTTTTCGTAACGTAAATAGTCCTGTAAATATAAATATCAAATTAATTCGCAGATAAAAACGAGATATAAACAAATTGCTGCGTCTGGTAATTCTGATATAATTCATAACACCTATTAATACTATCAGTAGTGAATAGGTAGCAGAAAATAACTCTGAGAGGTTAAAATTTAATAAGTATACCTAGCTATACCACATTCCCGGTCTTTTTGCATTTGTCGTGATCAGTGGCGGACTGCCGAGGGTATCAGCTTGTGCCACGCATAGCAAATGGACCTCCTTAAACATTGGATAACATGTAAAAAATATTTGCCCCTTTATCTCTTGGCAACCAGTCTCTTTTAGACTCAGTCCGTCACTGACTGTACTATTTTTACTTTCTCATCTATTGATAAAGTATCGATGTTGTGAAAAAATCCACATTCTAGATTATAGTGAAAATAGACGTTTTGAAATTATAAAACGCCAAATATATCCGAATCGCCATGCCGTCTGGCAATTTGTCAGACTGTCAGCATATCAATTTGTCAGTCTGCCCGTGTATGATACATACTTTTCTCTCGAAGACGGCTCAACGTGGAATCCTGAAATTTTTGACAAAATTCCTAGAAGGTCCAAGGTGAAACGCTATTAAATATTGGTAAAGTCGGTGCGCCAGGGGCAGCTCTATACAGCGCCAAAATATAATTTATCGTCGAGTCTAAAAAGTTTCAAACAAGAATTATGTAAGTGAAAAATTGCAACAAAGAGGTTGTTTGCAAATTTCTTGTTAGAGCACCAGTGGCGGCTCTATGGAGGAACCAAAAATAAAGTTTTCGTCGAATCAAAGATTAAATAATGTAATTCTAAAAAAATTTTTTTTAAATCTGTTGTAAATTGAGATCTTTATGTCAGTTACGCCAATTAAATTTTGACAAGAAATCATTGGTGGGTATCACAATGACATTGACACTAATAAAAATAATAAAATATATTATGACTGATGCGCCACTGGTGAGAACCATATTTACGGGAAAATCAGTCGATTACTTTTTTCGGCTGCAATAGTAAAACCTACCAATTTAATTATACAAGGTCACTGAATATAACGTCGAAAGATCTAAGGATGCCGAAAAAGTGTCGTATCTTTATAAATAAAATTTATCTATTTAATCGTTGGTCGAATTAAAATTTTTTTAAATAGAAATTCTTTAGTGGAAAATTGCATCGAAGAGGCTTTTTGCAGACTTCTCGTCAATACACCAGGAGTGGCTCCGGAGAAGCGGGCCTAAAACAATTTTTGTCGAATCAGCCGCTCAAAAAATATTACGTAATTTCCAAATTTCAAAAGTAATCAGAAATCATTCATTTTTTAAAATTTTTAATAAAATTAATTTTCAAGGCAATTAGGTGGGGGGCCCGCGGCAATGCCTCATTGCCTTGGGGTTAATCCGGTACTGCAAATAGTATTGTATAAGTTTGAGTTATATCCCATCACATTATATTTTGCATAATAATTTATAACTGTTATATAAATTAACCAACCAACCATCCCAGGTAGTATTGTAAAAGTTTTAGGTTATTCCTCCACAATACATTTTACCGAACATTTTACATAAATTATAGCTATTATATAAATTAATAAAAAGTACTTAAAAGTAATTTCAAACCAGTGGCGGCCCGTCAGGGATGGCAGGGTAGACAGTGCCCACCCAATTACATAAGCTTTAGTTATAAAGGTATATTTATATTTTTACATATTTTTGTAGTTAAATTATCAAGTAAAATTTTGCAGTTAATTAATTGTAGTGTTAAAATTAAAAAGTTAGTTTTATTTATAATATTATTTTTATTACATATTAATCTGTCTCATATAGGTACACTTATGATTCCGTTTAGAAACCGGGCGTAATACCGAAAGTGTCATGCGCCAAGCCAGGGCGGGCAAGCATCGCTCAGAAATCGTGAATTCAATCATAATACGTCTACGTGTATGTTGGTTATTCACTTCGATCTTACGCCTGTAATGCATATCAAAACGAGACATACGTCTTGCATGCTTAGGCTATTTACAACCTAGAGTGGGCAAGGTGGGCAAGGTGGGCAAGGTGGGCAAGGTGGGCAAGGTGGTTATGCCATCCCTGAGCAAAGCTTGTAATAAACAATTTGATGAATATTCAATAGAATATGTTCACAATTGAAAAGACATCAAACAAGAAAAATAACTAATGTGTTAAAATTGATTAATCAACCCCTTATGAATATCAAATATGATAGCAATTTCTAATTTGATAAATAGGGACAAAAAGGAGTTAAAATACATATCAGTGGTGCCATATAGTTAAGTTACCTATATAACTATAATTTTATTTTTCTTTGCGTTTTAAGGTATTAGAACAGATATGCCTCTATATTGTCCAAAAAGTACTAAAATAATGTTTCATTTTATTTTAGCAGTTTTAGATGTGAAATTAATATAATATGTAAATGAGATAAATGTATAATACTCGTGTATGGAACTTCGCGCTCGGTGGGATGTGAACACTCTGCCACCCTCATCCCTTCCTCTTTCTTTGTGTCGTGATGTTTCGCCGAGAATCTTTTCATTTTCGGACGTGTGGAGTCAAGTCAAGTCAGTATTCGCGAATCTCAAACGTTGGAAGTTGTTGCTGCTGTTTTAGAATTGGAAGATTTTGGTTTTTGGTTAAGTTTGTGTAATGATTTATTCTCTCAATTTTATGTTTTTTTAATTTGTAATCTGTGGTCGTTGTTGGTATTTAGTAAATAGTATGTGTCTACTTTAGCAGAAAAAAAGTGTGGCGAATGGACAACTGATAAATTATTAATATTAAAATATTTGCCATGGCCGACGTAAGACAAACGGTAAAGCGATAATTCTGATATTATACATTTTTTATTAGAAAATAGTTTTGCGTCCCTAATATACGACGACAACATTTTTGTAAATAAATTAGAGCGACCTTACCCCACTATGGCAAATCTCAATGTAAATTCAAATTCGTCCAATAGGAGATTTTGTATCACAGGGTATCAGAAATGTTTATGGCTTTCTGGGTGACGTAAAAAAATAAACTTTATTGCTGGCCTTGCTTGTTATCCAGTAAAAATAGTAAAAGTCCGTGGAGTTCAACAGGGATAGATAATTTAAAAACGTTATACAAGGCGATTGAAATGGGCAGTCAGGGCAGAGGCATCATTGAATGTTTTTTGTGATTTTTACACCCACTAAATTTCTGTGGAGAAGTGTCATTATTATTCGGTTCTATCCCCCATCCTGCCCACCCAGAGCTAAAAGCCACGGGCCGCCACTGTTTCAAGCGCAGTATTATTTTCACTCTTGAAAAGAGCCTAAACAAGCCTAAACACGTGCCGGAATTCTAATAAAACTTTCTAAAACATTCAAAAGCATAATAATTTCTTTATTATACTTATTAACAATGTTTCACTTGGTGGCAATCGCGAAATCTATCGAATCTATTTTCATAGTTGATGGTTTGTATCACATGACAATGTTAAAGTACTCACCAAAACATATCTAAATTCATCACACTTGAAATCAGCAAAAAAATCTCATCGAAGAAATTTTGCGGAACTAGAATAAAATCTAGAAAATATTTTGCCTGAACAGCGCGCGACACGTAAAAACATCGTCGGAAGGTATTTTCGGAAGTACAAGGAATTCGATTTTTCAACAAAAATTTTGAAATGCGTAACTACACTGAAACCCAATTTTTTTGCAAATTATCAATTCTGAGAGAGGAATTATAGTAACTGCAATAAACGACGTCCCGTGAATGAAAATTTTTTCAGCTTGTGCAAAATTTTTATTTTTGCGGAACTGCAATGGAATTTTTTTAGCAACTAAGTACAACAAAATTTCAGGAAAAAAATCATAAACATCGCTCCACGGAGCGTAACTGCAATGAATGTCGCTGCACGGGGCATAAATTTATGTAAGTATAATGAATGTCGCTCCGACCACCAAAATGTAGCAACTTCCTTGAAAACTGATACGTATTATAATGTCTGAGACGAGATTTGGCTCAAGCGACAAAATTTTTGAAGGTAAATTTTAGCTTTTTGCAGTTGCTTTTGGCGGTAAAATTATACGTTTCCGTCGTGTTTGCTCATAGGCGGCTCCTCAGTGATTCGGTGGCAAAAAGTATCCTTATCATGTGTACATAGTGCATGGGACCGCCTTGCCTGAATGTATGAATATAAAATATTTTTTGATATTCTAAAGTGTTACAATTCAAGCATTATCAAGCTTTAATGGGAGCGCCCGAAATTATTTGCGACACTTCTAAATACGTATAAAGACAGGCAAGTTAAAAGTCCACATAGTCGTAAGTATTTAACTTTTGATTGAATATTTTTTGTGTCAATCGTTTTGCTATAAACTTACAAACATTGATGGTAATTTGCACCGCATTGTCCGAGTCGTCCTAGTCCTCACCATGTGTGGTATGGACCGACACTCTTGTTGAACTTATAAACTTGTTAACCTTTACACCTTAGTATATATTTTAGCCACAGTAACAAAACGTCCCTCAGACGGCCATAGCATGGATCGTTCACAACAACACTGCGTGTTTGCGTGTGTGTTTGGAGTGTGAAGTATTAATCATTTTTCGGAAAATCAAGACTTTAGACCCATTAGTAATCGGCAGTAAAGTTTAGGCGGTAAATAGTAGTAGTAGAATTCAGTGGCTGTCCGTAAAATATTGGTAAGCTATAACCAAAGATTGAATAATATTCTAGAAGATGCGATATTTTCGAAAGGGATAAAAATATCCTACCAATTTAAAGGGATTTGAAGAGCCAGCTCTGTGTACTACGCATGTGCAGCTCTGCTGACTCGAGCCGACGAGATTAAAGCTGCTTTCACATAGAACGGATAAATCAACCTACGCTACTGGCATATTAGCTAATCTATGAAAGTCCTGTTATCAATTATTTCTGTGGCTTCAATTGGCTAACTAGTAGAAAGTATAACAAATTGTGTATCATGTGAAAGTGACATAAGGGCATAGATTGTGTTTTATGGGTATTGCAAATTGCACGTGACTATCCCACCAATTTAATGACTCGAAGTCACTGAATACAACGTCGAAAGATCATAAATATACTTTATAAAATACTTATAAATTATAACTTACTAATGGAACATGGGACTCACACCAAACTTTAAGGGGTGACTACCAAGACCAAATGAAGACGTTTTATGGAGAAAATGTTTGATTTGAAATTGCGAAATTTATTTTCAAATACTGCATTGCCCACCCTGGAATGCAGGAAAGTATTTGTAAAATATCTGGAAGTGTATTTTTTTTCAGAACAATGAAGAAAATATAAGGGTATGTTTTTAATTTTATGAAAAAATCATATTTTACAATGGTTTTTAATTTATAAAATTTCAAAATAGTGTAACTATATAAAAAATCAATATTTTTAATAAAATTGAAAACTTACCCATACATATTTTCTTGTTCTGAAAAAAGTTAGGTTGCAAATATTTTACAAGCACTTTCCTACATCCCAGAGCGGGCAAGGCACTTTTTGAAAGCAAATCTCGCAAATTAAAATCAAATATTTTTTTCCACAAAACGTCTTCATTTGACCTTGGTAGTCATCCCATTATGGAGCTTACCAAAATTTCACGGGCCGCCACTGGTAGAATTTCAGTTTTATTTTATTTTATTTACAAAATTCATATATTTTATTTCCTTACCTATAAAACAAATCTGTTTATTTAGTAGAGAAAATAAATATTATTTTGTTATTGTCGATTTCATCAGTTAACAGCAACAAATCAATAACGAAAGAGAGAAAGTGAACCAGGGCTTACAAATACGACTAAACTTAAAAAAAGAATGTCCCTCCCGCGCTTCATATTCTGCACCACTATCTCCTGGTGGCGGGTATTGAACACTTCCGAACCCCTTTCGTGGGTAAAAATAATATATTTTTGTTTAGACAGTTTAGCTTGATACTCCTGAGGCCGAAGATGCACATAATTTGTAGATGTTGGACAGGGCCAAAAGCTACGCCCTGTATAAGTTTCAGAAATGCAGTTCGCACTGGCTCTAATTTTAAAAGTTTTTATTTATCACTGTATTTATAAAATGTGACCGGGTGGAAACCAACACCCTGTACATTAAGCATTTAGTGCTTTAGATACTTTAAAGTTCGATTGGAAAGTCAAAAATGACTTTGGTTTAATTTTGACTTTTTTGCCAGGTGCATTTACAACACCCTGTATATGGTTTTCTGAAGTAGAACTATTTTTGAATGTCAAGACTGGTCTCTGATTAATTTATTTGGAAATCTGTAAATTTTCTGTTTTTTGTAGACAATTCTCGATCACCTTGTGTATGGAGAATTATTGTATAACACTTGGTTTTAATGGTAATGACTGATTTGAATTAGATTAATGAAAAACTTTGGACGAATTATTTTTTAATAAATTTATTTCGAATTTTGAACAGTTACTGAAAGGGGTAACTCTTCGACAGTAAGAATTCTGGCTTTTGAAAAAATTGTTTTGTAGATTGGTTTAAAAATCACTTAAAATTAATGCGCGGAGGCAGGTTTTTATTTAAAGTTAGATTAGATGCGTTGAGACAGGTTTTGTTTTAAAATTCTGAAAAAATTCACTAGATTTGTTGCGCGAGGGCAGATTTAAAAAAGTTTCGCTTAAGATTAATGCGCGATGGCAGAGTTGAGTTAGAAATTAAAATTATGACTTTTTTTTACTTGGTTGAGCCAAGGAAGCCGTACGGAGTTTTTCTGGCAATAAAATAAAGCGCGAAAAATAGGAAGCTAACTAACCGTCGAAAACCGAAAAAAGTTGTTTCTGAAATCTCCGGAGATTCTATTATGATCACTAATTGCAATGTTAAACATTATTTAGCATAAACGGAAACTATTTCACTCGCGATACTTCACAACACTTGATTACTTCGGGAACAAAACTTGTATTAGCTTGCAGCGAGGGGACTTTTATATGATTAGGAACTGTTGCGTTTTTCGAGCCTCGCGAAGAAGAAAGTAAGGGTCATAAAAATTTGCCAAGAATTTGGCGATGAAAAAGTAGGCATAATAAAAATTAATTGAGACAGGTTGCAAATGTTGTATACGGGGGCGATGAGAATGTATGGCTTATGAAAATAAGGTTGCCGATGTTATATAACGGGGCGACGAGAAAGTAATAAAAAATCTTTGGAAGGAATTAACATTATTCTGGCCGGTTATTTGGGGAGTATATTGAAGATGATCTTTAAGTATACAGGGGCGGTATTTTTTAGGTGATTATTTTATAACGTCGGAGCTGTAAATTTATGTTTGAAACTTTTTTATGAATTTGCTAACGGATTATGATTATTTGAGAATTATCGAGCAACTGTGAATTTTTTCAGAATTTGTTTTAGAAAAATATGCCTTTTGCCAAAATAAAATTGAACATTACTTTTTTTATAGTTTGACTGTTTGGGATGAAAGATTAAATCGAAAAATGATTTTCAGGATTTTTGAAAGTTAAATTTTTTATAGTACATGAGATGTACTTACTATAACAGTATATGATAGAGCCAGCACTGATGATCATAATTCGTAATTCCTCAAATATTTCTTGACATGTAAAATCTTATTTAAAGAAGAATAAAACTTATTTGTTCTTGCAGTTAGCCCTAGGAGAGTATCAAAATCATGAAACTCAAAGATTGTACTACTCGCTTCAATTTTCGTAGCGCATGAAAGGTACCTGTGCACTAGACAAGGTGGCCAAGTATAGACGAGTACACATTTATTGGGCACCCAAGAAACGCAACAAAAACTTTACGACCTCATTAAAATACCGTTAGACTAGTCGTAAAAGTAATTGCACCCAGGGACGCACTTCAAATATTTAGATCAGCAACTCAGTCGTACAATTTTAACAGGGCGTTACGATCTATGTTATTAATGTGTACATTCTAATTCATACGAATTTTAAGTTCGGCTCTATACTATTTCGTTCGTAAATTGACTCGCTTACCTTTATAAATTTTTAATGTGCATCCGCTTGTTTGATGACAACATACCACATGGTCCAATGGCGATAATAATGAGGTCGTAAAGTTTTTGTTGCGTTTTTTGAGTGACCAGTAAATGTGTAGAGTTATTGGCTGACTGTCTTATTTCATATGGTGGTGCAGTTTTTATCTTTTCCATAAAATGAAAATGAGAGAGCAAATTTTCATGCACTATTTTACGGCGACATTCTTACTGCAAGTTATCTATAGTAACATAGAAAGGGTTAATTTTGAAGTAATGACTATCGTTTTTAAATGATGTCTCGCCAGCATGACTTCTATCAAATTGAAGTTTTCCCTATTCAACTATACGCAGCTCGCGCGCCACGAAAATTTGGCCGACCAGTGTGTATTTTTAACGAGCCTAGCGGACATTTTTGACAGTTTTTTATAACAATTACCATTTTTAAGTCGATTAGTATCAATGTAACAATGAAGGGGTGCAAAGCGTATTGAAATTCAGAGAAAGCGAGTTTTAAATATGTTTTATTTAATGATGAGATTATAAAATAGATCCTAAAGTGTACAGTACATGTGTCTCATTAAAAAAAGTAAACTGACCGTACCAAGTATTAGTAGTACTTTACAATTTACAGGTTCTTTATCAACACTATTTTGGGTTCTCAGAATCTTTATGCTTGGATAAATTTGTCTAACTTTTGATGTGGTACATTTAAAATGTAGACTACATGTTCCTAATTGTCCATATAATAAACAATAATCGTTAACCTTAACTTCGCGAAAATGCAATTTTAAACTTTGGTTATCAAAATATAAGGTTTTATAAAAACCAAATTTATCGTTATTAAACTTTTTTTTGTTCTGCAATAATTTTAAACGTGTTACTAACGTTTTGTGTCTTTCTATTAGCATTTCGGTGAGAAGACTTGCTGGTAAACAAGAATTATTATAGGAACAACATATTTTACATTTATTGTAGGTGATATTTGTAGGACAACCACATTCTAAAAGAGAAATTCTGGTACACTCTTCACTACTGCATATATTTCCGGTACATCTGCCATTAATTCCACATGTGCACGGTTTTGATATTTCTCCACATGGACAGGTTTTCTCGAAATTTTCACATTCCTACAAAAAGTAAAAATCAATACCAATATGTAGAGTATATATCATTATTATTATTATTATTAGACATTCGCACTATATCGATATAATTATTCCAACAAGCCGGCCAGAAACACTACAAAAAACATTATATAAAGGCAATATAATATTTCCCGCCCAGTGCGTTCTTCTGGAAGATTCAGCATCTGCGGATATTTGGAAAAAGTGCAAACAAGCTGAATTTTTGGATTCAAATGGAAAATTGTGAAATGAAATAAAAAATTTGCTGCAAATTCGAAAAAGTGGTGTTGAGATCAAGAACATAATTCTCACATTCTCACCTTTAGGTAGATTATAAGCATTGACGTCCTGGAAAAATTCAAATCGATAGTGATGAAAATGGAGGCTTTGAATCTTAAAAATTAGCAAATATATCGAAATCACCGACACAAAATATTATCATCAAATAGTAGACAGGTTCACCTTTAAAATTCTTTTCTAAAAATACTTTTAGTGGAATAATTATAAATATTCAAAAGAACATTTACAATACGCACTTGGTTTATTGTAACTATTCTTTTGAATATTTATAATTATTCTATTGAATATATTTCATCAAGAACCTACCGCAGATTCCATCCAATTGCTTTTAGTGGGTTTTTAAAGGATACCTAACCGCCATTTAAAACACATTTTCACTCAAAAATGCTCACAAAATTTAGCGACATTTTAAAAGTTGACTTATTTACGACCTTCAATTCGTATTGAATTTTGTACTATAAATATCGGTATAGGGGCAAAAAGACATGTATCATACAAAGGTTTTCGATGTTTCGGGTAAAAAATGCAAAAATTAATTTCAGATTCCAGATCCGAAATACTTGTTTTTAAAATAGATTTTAGATTTCTATACAATAAAGCTATATTTTTGCGCATTAGACGCGATAAGCGGTTCCATTCAAGAGAATAAGTCATGACCTCACGCTTAAAGCCACTTGCAGCGGTATCGCGCGGCTTCAAGAGTACGCTAGCAAATGACGTCACGCTTTAAGGCGCTTAAAGACATTAGTGTAAGCCGCGAGTTCGCAAAAATTTAACTTAAAACTACAGAAATATTTCTTCCGCCTGCGTCGATGTACATTAATTTATGTCATTATAAAGTCTAGTCATATACTTACAACTATATGATTCCAGTATACTTTAACTTGGCGTGTGTATGTACTGACATTGCGCCTATGACTTAATTTTCTATTGCGCACAAAATTAAAACAATAGCCCAAAAACATTGTTCGCGCATCTCTACCAAGCTTCTCTCTCACCTCTTTTGAGACGGAAATATGAAATATACATAGAAAAGAGAAATAAATAATCGAGTTCAAATCGTGTTGGCTTCTACCGTTTTTTAAATTTCATTATATCAAAAGGTAAAATTTTTACTTTATTAATACTCGTCGCGAGTTTTGTCTTTTTTCTAAAAATGTTTCTTTTATTATTCCGCGCGAGTTAATTTTTAAGTAAATAAAATCAACTTCGTTTAGTGGCCTGGTTATTTATCTGATTGTCAGACGAATATCCACGGCGTTTATTTTACTTCCACGTCCAGTGGAAGTATAGTAACGCAAAAAAACCGCTGCCCAAGGAATCACTATATCCACAACGAAATTTTTTTTGCATTACTATACTTCCACTGGACGTGGAAGTAATTTTAATTTTTTTTTTTTTGAAATAGGCTTAAAACGTCATGAAACGTCGAGATTTTAAATTTAAGCAAAAAAAATTTCTCTCTCTCGGTCTGTCTGTCTGTCGGTCTGTATGTCTGTAACTTCTTTTGTGCGCACGTTTACTCTGGAACCATTTATGATATTGACTTGAAATTTGGTACACTTATGTATTGTAACGAGATCTGGAACTAGATTATATTTTGATATCTAATTCCGTTGAAGGGTTCGGGGGTAAATAAGGGTAAATAGGCAAAACAAGCAAATAAGAGTCCATAAAATTGCAATTTAGGGCATGTACGAAAAGTTAAGGTCTCAAATTTTTTTTTTGGCATCAGCCAAATATACAAAAACGAAACGTCTACCCTCTCTACCACCCCCACTGCCGCCCTCATTCTATTATTAAAGGGAGTAAAAAATTAAATTGGGATTTGACCCAAGGGCCTCTAAAATTTATTTTGGCATTAGTGACCCCCTCTACCACCCCCACCCTATTGTTTAAGGGAATAAAAAATTAAATAGGGATGTAGTGTGTATACGAGAACCAAGGACTTCTAAATTTTTTTACATTAGCCACCCGCTCTACCACCACCACTCTATTATTAAAGGGAATAAAATATTACATTGGGCTTTAGTGTGCATAAGACTTGGATACAAAATCTGGATGTGGAAGTAGTTATTCCTTGGGCAGCGGTTTTTTATTATTTTATTATCATTACTTAGTGATCGTTACAGGTATAGTATTAAACATTTGCGAACTGTGTGAGAACCAGTGCCGTTTCTGACCCATCGAATACATTCATATTTCAGACGACCTTTGGATCTGCCAAGTTAAAATATACGATTATACCCACAATTGGTAATAACAATACAGAAGTACTGACATTAGATCGCGTTTCATGAGTGAACCATTGTACTGCCTAAACAAAAAAAAACGATAAAAGGTTTTATGCCGTACAATATTGATCTCCAACTGTTTTGCCATATTTATTTATAGTGATATTTGTCGCAACTTTTTGAAATTAAAATTATCGGCAGAGATATACTCTCGAAAACTTTTTATAATTTTATTCCAAAATGAAATTCCTATTTAAATCCAAATATTCAGGTTGCTTGCAGTTTTTGCTTGGTAAAAAAAATACGTTGGTTGGGCTGTAGATCGATATAGTAGGATATATATTTTTTTAATTTATAAACTTTTACAGAAAACAGTAATTAATTCGGGACCCTCATGCATTCGAGGCCCCCCGCTTAATAATTCCCCTCGTAAATCTATTACTATCGACGGTAACAAATAAAAATATCGTCGAAATGATTGGTAGCACAAAATCGTAAAAGAGAAATGGCAGCTCTGAAAGCGAACATAAAAAGTTTGGCATTATATAAGTAAATTTCACTGGACGTGAATGCAATTATCGAATTTACCAGGTAGGCCAGTTGTCAGGTAGATTAACATCGTTTTAAATCGGACAAAAGATTTTTCTATTGAAACCAGTTCATTATAGGTTTCTTTTTTAGACATATTAATTTTTTCCCCTCGCGCGTAGCCCGGAACATCCCCCAATCTCGGGGCAATATCGCTTAAAAATCAGTTTTTTGCAAATATCTCGATTCTGAATTGTCCCACAAAAAAAAAGATGGTTGGTTATCAAAGTTAAAGATAAGTAAATGTAAATTAAATCACTATCGAAATGGTTCAGACACATTTTTGAGTAGTATTAATATTATCAATTTTGAAATTACAAATGTCTACAATTATCGGCGGTTACTACAATTATGAGCTCGTTTCCACACCACCTTGCGGTAGAGCATATTTTGGCGCGTTTTTTTTTAAGTGGTCCCTAATAGGCCTAATCCACTTTTTTATTCGTTTATTTGGTTAGATTAGATTAACAAAGGAGCATTTAGTCTTTGCCACCGCGACCTTTTCAGGTCTACTGTGAACTCCCAGAGTAGCTTCCTTATAGTGCCTCATCCAGCTTTTTCCTTTGTACTAGACTCCACAGATTTGATAAAGGCTCTTTTGTATAACTGTCCGCCCTTGGCTTTTCTTCTCCGAGTACTTGGAATCTCAGTCTCGCCAGGCCTTCACAGTGGCACAATACGTGAACTGAGGTTTCCTCTTCCTCTTGGCAGAATCTGCATGTTGCGTCCTCTGCCAGGCCCATTAGACTCATGTGTCTATTGAGCCAACAGTGGCCAGTTAGAAGGTCTAGTATTACTCTGATGGCCTTCCTATTCTGGCTTCCATTCCTTAATGGCTGCTCTTATGCATGGCTTTGTTACGCAACAAAAGGGCTCGGGTCCTATTTGGTTAACTTACTTCTAATTCTTTCATTCTCTATTGCTACATTACATTAGTTTTAATTTTTTTGGAGTTTTAGATCCAAAACGTTCCCTTGTTTCAATAAAACTGCGAGTGTCGGTTTCATTATTGCCTGTCAAATTCAGCCTTCTCGTGTTTATCCTGTTCTAAAAAAGTTAATACCTTATCTTCAGTTTGTTTGGCTTGATCTAAGTTGTCTACATATGTTTCGACATTTGTACAAGTTTGTCCTTAACATTCGGAACAAATAATGGAACATCTTAGTCCAGCATTTCTACAAGTACATGTGGATTTACAGCCTTTTAAGCACTTGCACCTTATTGTTTTCAAAAGTTCTTGTGGAGCAGTTTCGGTTTTGGTAGTAATAGGAAACGGACCATTTATTTTTCATCCAACCACAATCTTGAGGGCTTTTGGTATTGCCGTACCACTGCTAAATTTGATAGTATGTTCTTTTTTATTAGCCGTTACTCGAGTCCGAGTATAGAAACTTTACAGTCGATAAATTGCGTACAATAAAAAACAAGTAAAAGGTGTAGTCTATTGTAATTTCCATTCATCTACGGTGCACACGACTATGGCTATAGAGGCCAATTCGGGAGAGCACAAGTCGACCGCAATCAGGACAAACATAGACCTGGTTAGGTCTTGGATTCGGCCTTCTTGCAGCAACATTTCCTTGATAGCTGGCCACAACCCCTCGCCATTCGGTTCTGTCCGCTGCAAGTTGTTCCCATTGCTCGTCTGCAATACCGCAGGACTTTAGATTTTCATGGAGAGCGTCTTTGAACCTCTTTCGTTGACCGCCACGCTTTCTTCTACCGCTTAGCAATTCACCATAAAGTGTACATTTAGGAAGGCGGTTATCATGCATACGATGAACGTGACCTGCCCATCTTAGGCGTGCTTTTGAAATAAGCACCTCAATTGGAAGGCTGTTTGCTCTCCTGAGTACTTCCACGTTTGATATGTGATGGAACCAACGGATTTTCATCATACTTCTGAGGTGTCTTTGCTGAAAACGTTCTAATTCTTTCACATGACGACGGTAAGTGACCCAGCTTTCACATCCATATAGCAGTGTTGGAATGACAACTGCTCTGTAGACAGCCATTTTCGTTGACAAAGCAAGGTCGTGGTTGTCAAATACTCTCTCTCTAAGTCCCCAGAATGCTCTAGATGCAGCGTTAATTCTATTGCGAATCTCGCTGTCCATGTTTGCTTTGTCATTAACAACGTTGCCTAAGTAATTGAACTGATCCACCACTTCAAGAGAATTTCCGTTAAGTGTAATGTCTATTTGGTTCACTTGATGAGGAGTTGACATAATCTTAGTTTTTCCAATGTTGATTTTAAGTCCCAAAGAATCATAGCTTTGGGCATACACATCTAAAAGCTCTTGAAGCTCTTCCGGCGTAGAGGCTAAAAGTGCACAGTCATCCGCATACTGGAGATCACAAATGAATCGTGTGCGTGTCTTCGTGAAAGCTCTAAAGCGCCCTATGTTAAAGAGACCGCCATCAAAACGGTATCTGAGACCTATTCCTCTGACTGTCAGTTTGTTGTCAACAATAATTGTTAGAGCAGTGGTAAACAAATTAAAGAGTAGGGGTGCCAGGACACATCCCTGCCTAACTCCAGTGAGAGTTTGGAAAGGTTCGGTTGCCTCATTATTATACATAACCTGGGCGTTGTTGTTTGTATGTAGACTGCGACATACTTCCACAAATTTTCTAGGGATACCTAAGCGGTACATAATTTTCCAGAGCACTTCCCTGTCCACCGAGTCAAACGCCTTGGTTAAATCAATGAAGGCCATGTGAATTTCTCCTTGATGTTCGAGTGCTTTTTCTTGAAGCTGTTTAAGTGTGAAGATTAAATCCGATGTGCCTCGGTTTGGTCTAAAGCCACTCTGTGTTTCAGGAAGTAACTTTTCCATAACAGGTGTTAGCCTATTTGCCATCGCTTTAGTGAGTATCTTCCCTCCAACAGCCAGGAGAGCTATACCCCTATAATTTCCACAGTCCGCAGCGCTCCCTTTGTTTTTGAAGAGGTTGATTAAAAGTGTATCACGAAACTCCTGCGGAGCTTGACCACTTTCCCACACGACATCAAACAGTTTTTTGAGGTAGGGTATGAGCTCTGACGATACAGCTTTAAAGATCTCAGCTGGGAGTGAGTCGGCGCCGGGAGATTTGTTATTTTTTAGCTGCCCAATGGCGGTTAAGATCTCTTCCGTTGTTAGTGGTTTATCTAAGTCTTCGAAGGTGTCATATTGAGGGATAAGATTTATAATATCGTGATCGGCTTGACTTTGCTGGTTAAGAATGCTAGAGTAGTGTTCTTTCCATCGGGCTCTTATTTCCTGGTCTTCTTTGAGGAGATTTCCATTTAAATCTTTAATAGGGCACATATTTTTCCGACTGGGGCCGTACACTGCTTTTACTCCTTGAAAGAAATTCCTGTAGTCGTGTGAATCGGCGTACCTTTGAATTTCTCTGGCCTTGCTTGCCCACCACTCGTTCTTTATTCTTCTGATTTCGCGTTGCGTTTCATACTTAGATTGGGTAAAAGCTTCTGCTTTTGATGAGTCGTTGGGGTGGTTGATAGCGTTTTGGAAGGCAGTATGTTTGCGGTCAAGAAGTTCTTGTATAAAAGCTTCATTATCATTGAACCAGTCCTCCTGTTTTTTACTTGCTGCAGTGCCAAGAATTTCCTCACTCGCACTTTTTAAACTGTCTTTAATTTGTGTCCAGGTAGCAGCGACATCTACAGAATTGGTTTCTTCTAGTGCACTCAAATTCTCTTGAACTTTTTGCTTTAGCTGTTCGACGGTTTGTTGGTCACGCAATTTACTAATACAGAGACGGAGTCTGCGTTTTACTTGAGTTCTTCGGTGTTTGGGTCTCATAACAATTTTCATTTTAGAGACAACAGGACGATGATCGGTCCAACATTCGCTATCAATGCGCGCCTTTGTAATTTGGACGTCCTTGAGATGCTTCCTACGTACGATAACATAGTCCAGTAGATGCCAGTGACCTGATCTGGGGTGACGCCAGGTGCCTTTAAATTTATCCTTTTGTCGGAAAATGGTGTTTGTTATAACTAGATCATGTTCGGCGCATTTAGTTAGGAGTAGTTGACCGTTAGCGTTCATGTTGCCCAAACCGTTCTTGCCTATGATGCCTGGCCAGGTGTCTGCATCTCTCCCTACTCTAGCGTTAAAATCGCCAAGAATAACGAGTCGTTCCGTTTTAGGTATTCTACAGAGGGTTTCTTCCAGCTGTTGATAGAAGCTTTCCTTGGTTTCGTGACTTGCATCCAGAGTGGGAGCGTAGGCGCTTATTAGATTTACCGCGTTGCCATCTGATAGCTCATAGCGCAGCAGCATTAGACGCTCGGATAGGCCTTGTGGTACTTGTGTTAAGTTGGATACAAGTTGATTCCGAACGGCAAATCCTACTCCATGTTGCCTTCTTGAATTGGTGGGAAGACCTTTCCAATAGAAGGTGTAGTACTTTTCTGTGAGAGAGCCTTCCTCCAAAAATCGAGTTTCACTGAGAGCTGCAACGTCAACATTGAGTCGGTGAAGTTCTCTATCTATTAGAGCAGTTCTTCTTTCAGGCCGATCGGTGCGAGTGCTGTCGTTCAAAGTACGAACATTCCAAGCGCCGTAGATGAAAGAATTAGTTTTGTTGGATTTAACTTGTCGGTGTTTTTTCGACATTCGATGAGGTGTCCCTGTGGGCACCCTCCCCCGGAGATCCGATCGGGGGGGTATTTTACCTCCGGATGATTTTGTCCCACTTGAACGCTCCATCATTTTTTAAAGCCTTAATCGACTGAAAACGAAGCTGCATTTGAAGTTTTAGCTGGAGCAGGTATGCAACTGACCAGCTCGGTTGCGGAAGGCGAGTGGTGTGGTCCCATGGCACAGAAGGAGACTGCGACGATGGGGTAACCAAACGATTCCAAAAGCAACCTTTGTGTGCGGTGGGTCATTTTTACCGCACTCTTCGTGAGAAGGTGGATGGGCTCACGGCAAAAGGTAAGGGTTATTCCGCCCTTACTCGGTCGTTAGAGCCTCGTTAGTGAAAACAGGGTGCACCAAGTTCAAATTGAACTCATCGCGAAGGTGAGGTTAACAATTGAGTAGGAGAGGCTATAACTTGCGCTTCACTACCCCATTACACCCTAGTATGTTCTAAAAGAGTGTTGGCGTGCAGCAGACTCAGTTACCTGAATTCATTTAAAGAATGCTGTTCGGGTCTGTTCCGTAGAGGCCTAAGATAACTTTTTGGCGTGCTGTAGTTATAACATCAAGGTGAAAATTGGGGTATTTGAAAAATTCCACGTATTTTTGTAATCCTGCAGATTTTTGTAATAATTAAACGAATTTTGCTTTGCCTTGCTTAAAAAATGCAGAAATTGTGCCACATCCACTGAATGCGTGGAGGGATAATATGTTAGAGTTCTTTTGGGTATTCAAAAGAGATCGAAGAATAAATTCGTTCGTCCGTTTGATACTATGTTCTAAAAGAGTGTTGGCATGTAGCAGACTCAGTTGGAGGTAACAATACAAGGTTACATGCTTGGCTTCATAAAATACATGTTTGAACAACGTGCGGATAATCCTATCATAAAGATTAAAAGGTCAACGTCTTCACCAACTATATAATTACCGAATCGTAATGAGGTGATACACACAAATTCTGTTTGGGGTTTATGGTTGGCATGAAATTTCGTTGGGCCCGTACTGGTAAAAACTAACGCCATAACTAGAACGCCTATTAAATAGTAAGGACTTTTTAAAATTTTATTTTAAACAGAAAAACAAGGCTGTCTCCTGAAAGGTAATTATGCTTATAAAAAACGCAAATACGTCATAACCATTACCAACTTACATCGCCAGTATCAGTGTCATAGCTGGAGATCGAACACAGTACAAGTTAAATAGTATTGCAATTATTTTTTAAAAACCGTGTTTTTGACATTAGATCTATTAGGTACCTAGAGCTATGGGAACGTAAGAAATTATACTGACGTAACCCAGACCTTGGTCATTCTTTTTCAAATAATTTCTTATTATAACTTATTTCGCGTATTTAAATAACTATAATTGAAAATAATTATTACAGAGTAACGAACAACTAAATAACTAAATATTAAGACAACCTTCGTTTGAAAAATCCACAGTCACGTAAATAGGGAGATTATAAATTCTGTGGAACATCGGTCATTATATTTCATACAGTATTATACTTAAAACATAATATTTTTAGTTGCAAACTTTTCTATAAAATCCTTATTTTACTATAAGGAACGTAACCAGACTGAAACCAACAGCTGCTCTCCGAGCTGTGTGCCCCGCCGAGCGCTGAATTACAAGTTACAAGCCTGGCGCGTTAAGTGTAATAATTGCATATTACCATCAAAACGCTAATGCTTCGATTGCAACAAACACCAGCCGAAAGACTGATCCTACTTAAAGGAGCTCTCGTGCCAATCGTCATACACCACATGCAGACTGCAGTTTCGAGCTGTTGGCTCTCGCAAGGTAGGCATGTGACGACCGACACGAGGACTATTTAGTACATTTCGGTATCTTTGGGATAGCGACATGTAAAATAGTCAGCAGGTGCCATCTAGCGGTCCAGTGTCTGTTGCAATCGAAAAATAAATACCCTAACTGGGTTTAGCATAGTGCCTGCTGACTATTTTACATGTCGTTATCCCGAAAATACCGAAATGTACTAAATAGTCAAGTGATCCTCGTGTCGGTCGTCACATGCCTACCTTGCACTGACGAGAGCCAACAGCTCGAAACTGCACTCTGCAAGTGGTGTGTGATGACTGGCACGAGAGCTCCTTTAAGTAGGATCAGTCTTTCGGCTAGTGTTTGTTGCAATCGAAGCATTAGCGTTTTGATAGTAATATGCAATTATTACACAACGCACCAAGCTTGTAACTTGTAATTCAGCGCTCGGCGGGGAACATAGCCCGGAAAGTAGCTGTTGGTTGCAGTCTGGTTACATTCCTTATAGTAAAATAAGGATTTTATAGAGGAGTTTGCGACTAAAAATATTAGGTTTTAACATTCCGCCCTCTAAGAGCACATTTGAACTATGCTAAGCCCAGCCAGACTATTTATTTTTCGATTGCAACAGACACTGGACCGCTAGATGGCACCTGCTGACTATTTTACATGTCGCTAACCCAAAGATACCGAAATGTACTAAATAGTCAAGTGATACTCGTGTCGGTCGTCACATGCCTACCTTGCACTGACGAGAGCCAACAACTCGAAATTGCAGTCTGCAAGTGGTGTGTGACGACTGGCATGAGAGCTCTTTTAAGTAGGATCAGTCTTCCGGCTGGTGTTTGTTGCAATCGAAGCATTACCGTTTTGATGGTAATATGCAATTATTACACTTAACGCGCCAGGCTTGTAATTTGTAATTCAGCGCTCGGCGGGGCACATAGCCCGGAGAGTAGCTGTTTGTTGCAGTCTGGTTACGTTCCTTATAGTAAAATAAGGATTTCATAGAGAAGTTTGCGACTAAAAATATTATGTTTTAATATTCCGCCCTCTAAAAGCACATTTGAAGTATTATATTTAACATATAATTTATTAAAACAGCAAGCAGTCCCACACGATGCAATGTTCAACTTTCATGGTACTGTCGTGAGCAGAAAAAATAGCACAACTTTTTTTTCTAATGTAAATCTGTCTCTATTTGAATATGTAATGAGTAGCCGAACTAAAACAGATATCACTTTTAATTTATTTTTTATTTTAATGCTGTAGTTATTGCTATAGTAAATGACGGATGGTTAATGAGACAAATTGCACTACGTTATAACATTAACAAAAATTTGGTGTGTAACATTTTAAGAAAGTGGTGAATAAACGGTACGATTAGTAACAATCCTGGATCAAAGGACAAAGAATATCCTACTTAACAAGAAACTAACTATTAATATTTCGTTATTGCACCATTTCTATTTATAATTTCTATAAGTCTGTTTGGCATAGAATTAAATAACCCTATACAATAATCATTAGTAATAATATTTTCTCATGCATTATTTACTATTTCCAGTAATTCTTCGGCATTCCGTGGTCTCACATTTCGTTTTTGGATACTTCTTACGAGTAGTCCCCATACTTCTTACGGTATCAGCAGTATGAACGGAACAATTGTCTTGTTGAAATATGAACTCATTATTAGGAAATAATTGTGACACAGAAGGGAGCATAATATTGTCTAAAATCCTAATATACGTTTCACTATTAAATCGTTTCTCAATATGCCACAAAACACCAGGACCACGTGCCTATATCCAAGCCCACATCTTGATGGAAAATCTACCACTTTTATTATTGTTAGATATATATTTCTCATTGAATCGAGTGTTCGGAGGGCGGTAAACACGAATATGACCGCTGTGTGTTGACTGGAAAGTTTTTTCGTCTGTAAAGATTACATTGTTCCAAAAATGTACATCATGTGCTAAAAATTTAATCGCAAATCCTACTCGAGCTTCTTTATGTTCAGCTTGAAGTATTTCTGTGCTGCTGCATGACAGCGTAGCTCCGATTCTCTTACTCGCCGGCGACCAGTACTACTCGATCCAGGAAAATTCGTTTCTTCGGCAGCAAATCTTGTTGTTGGGTTGATATCCTTCGTCATCTTGATTCAGGATTTCTACTAATCGTACCATTTATTCTCCACTTTCTTAAAATGCTACAAATCGAATTTTTGTCAATATTATAACGCAGTGCAATTTGTCTCATTGATCATTCATCTTCTGCTTTAGCAATAACTCCAGATTTAACTGAATCGCTTATATGAGGCATATTAGTTTTTTGCACACTTGCAATAAATTATGACAAAAACTGACAATGTCACAAAAATTAAAGTTAGATGTACACAACTAGATTTTAGCAAAATACCGTTATAAGACTTGTCCAATTTTTTTTTTGCTCACGACCGTACGTAGGAGATTTGGGTCCTAATGTTTCAAAAATTAGACGACTACGTAAATGGCCAATTTCTATAAAAATCAGAGATAAATAAAAAGGCAGTGGTGAAGGGTTATTTTGGAAAAATAAATTTAAAGACGTTGAACGTTGAAAATAAAACATATTAAGCTACATCGCATAATATATTAAAATAGGCATTTAAAAATGTTATTAACCTTCTTAAAAAGAGGAGGAAGATCTATATTCAACACGTATATAGCATGAATGAGTAGTAAAATAGGTATATATTATTTATATCCTAAGGCGCATAATTAGATTCTTTTTTTGTCCCCACGTAAATTCCTTCTAAATAATTTAAGTAAGGACTACAAAAATAAATTTTAAAATGTGTATTGTTATTCAAATATTTGCCGGATGCGCCGCTGGTAATAAATAAATCTTTGAGATATTTGGATGCAAAACCGGATAAAGCTTTTGAGTTAATGGTGACGCTGTGTTTTCTCTGTACATACATCTAATAATAAAATTTGTTCAAAAGCATACAAATTCGCATAAAAATCAACGTAAAAATTTACAAGATGCAACACCGGATATACCTAAAAGATAGGTAGTTTATATCAAAACCCCATAAATCTCGTTGGTGGTTTTATAATACAACTAACTGTTGCTAAAGAACAATTCTGTGAACAACAAGAAAATTACAATTGTTAATGTTTAATCTCTCATGCCTTCTTCTAGAAAGCATGTTTAAAACTGGAGTTTTCTAGCTTAAGAAGTGATGTATTTTAGTTTCCGATTTATACATAGTTTGCTGATCAAAGCAAACAGTTTAGTGCGTATGCGATTGTACTATTTTAAATTATATATTATATTAAAAAATATGATAAATTCTAGTAGAAAAAGAGCTAACGATAAAAAAAAATGGATAAACCCCTCCTTTCTTTTTTTTAAATATTACTGCTATTTAATGAGGTTAACTTTTCAAAAAGTTAACTCGAGGGCCAAACCACAACCCAAGTAAAGATACTTTAGACTCGGGATACCATGATTGTAAAGATTCCTACATGTCTATAGTGGTTTTCAATTTTACCGGGCATTAAAGCGATACAAAGAACTTACAACCCGGTTTTATGAAAATATCAAGACATATAGAGCATAAGTAAGCACCAGCACCAGCAGATCTCAAGAAATCTTTAAAGGATATCAACTATGATGAAACCAACTTTTCCGACGGCCCCGGAAACGTCAAAGTTGTGTGCAAATGGGGGACTAAATACTGCAATAGAATCATTGACACATCTAAGAACAGCACACGTGTAATGTTGTCTGCCTCTGCAAGTGGAAAACTTCTGACACCATTTATTGTATATAAAGCTGAACATCGTTACGAAGAGTGGGAAGAAAACGGCTTTAATAGTTGTCGTTATAATATTAGCAAGTCGGGCTGCTTTAAATTCTCAACATTTCTTAAATAGTTTTGTCAAATAGCTCTGCCCTACTACAGAAAGGGACATGGATCGAAGTTCTTATTGAGAACGATTTGTCCAACCAAATATTCATTAGGTTATTGAAGATTGTGAACGCCATAATATTAAATTCAGAAGTAAGATTACTTCCCTCCAATTCTACTCACCTCTACCAGCCCCTAGATGTTTTGTATTTTGCATTACTGAAAAAGGTTTGGCGGAAAATTTTAACTCATTGGAAATTGAAAAAGAGAGGTCCATTCCAAAAACCCGATTCTTCGTATCTCCTCAAACGAAAAACTAAAAATATTTTATTTAGTTTTCGAGCTTGTGATATTCCTCAGAACAAGTTTTAAAAGTTTTAAAACGACTACCAACAAGAGTGGTACATAAGGAACTGGATAAAAGTTTATTAGAGTTTCTCCAAGAAAATAGATCGCAACAACAATAAACGAAACAAAGAAAACGAAAACGAATCAACGCCGCTGGAAGAGAAACCACTCATATAAATATGCCACGCCAGGAAGCGGACAGTTAAGAATTTTCGACATACCTTCTACATCTGGTCTGAAAAAATCTGTAAGCAATAAACTACCATAACAGCAAACGAAACAAGAAAACGAAAACGAGTTAACCTTTCAGCTGCACAAGAAGTCACTCTTACAGATATGCCATTAGAAAACAGTTTGGAGATGCCTTCTACACCTGGTTTTCCAAAACCTGGGAATATTGCAAGTACTCCATCTGACGAATCAGATACACACTTAATCATTGGCTACTGTGAGAAAAAGAAATACGGAACTTTCCCCCCGTTCAACTCGATATCAACTCAACTATTGAGGAAACAGAAGCATTTTATTCAAATCAAAGCATACAAATACATGAAAATAATTTTGTAATTATAAAACTTCCCCTAGGCAATTCTTCTAAATATAAATACTATGTTGGAACAATGTTAGGCAAAGAAGAGCATAATTATTTAGTTAATTTCTCAAAAAAAAAATTGGAGAAGAAGTTTGGTTCCATTATCCTGCTGTTCCTGACGACAGCAATATCAGAAATTTACCAAAGACTGTTGGCTTTTCAAGTTCAAAATTTGCCTGATAGTATCATTTTAGTCCTGAACTGTGATTTTTTTATTAATATTCTTGGTTATAAGAATCATATTTTTTCTTTAAGAATGCAATGTTATTTTTTTTTATAGTGATATGTTAGTTTATTATTGTTTAAGGTTACGTTTATATTATCCATAGTTTTTTAACATCCCCAACCAGTAAGATTATTTTAGAGAAAGAAAAAAACTGCCCGAAGTTAATTTCCAGCTTCAGAATCGATTTTATAAAGATTTAAGTAGGTATCCGAAGCCACCACATCTTGACGGATGACCTGGGGCAGACTTCAACAAAAAAATAAAAATAACCACAAATGAAAGTTTCGCATGAGACATATAATTCTACACATTAAGGCCATCTTTTCTGAAAATTTGAGATAGTTTCTTTCATTAGTTTAGAAGTTATTGAGAAAAAATACTTAAAACCGTCCGAAGACCCGGTTGATAGTACTCGTTTTCTGAAATGCCGATATGAATTTCACGTATGGTTAACTAAATAGTTCTATCTGACGCCCACAAATTGTATCAGGATACTTTTCAGAGCGATGAAATGCCACCAAGAGAGTTATTTTCCACGCTGAATCAACGTCTCATGGAAAAGGTACATTTACACAAAAAAATCGGATAGAAGGAGGCTTCGTACTATACAAAATTCGGAAGCAGAGAGAAGCGCTTTACAGCAGGTGGCAACTAACACAAGAAAAAACACTAGAAACGTAGCATTATGAAATGGGGTGTCAAAGAGCAAGCAGTGTCTGTGAAAACCTACGTGAAATCTTCCTCCGGCCTTACCATCTGCGACGTATTCAAGGAATAAAACAGTGCAGGACTTATAACTCAGGCTTCTTGGATTTCGGAAATAGATGCGCATTGCAATGTCGTCTAAACTCCCTTTTTTCAGTGGTATGAAAAAAGTAAAGACAGTAGTAATTTTATTGCATCAAATATCGTTCATAACTTATTTCTTCCCCCTAAAAATTTTTTACAAACCTGAAATCTTGCTTTTTACGATTCAAATGAAACTAATGAAATAAATTTTAAGCGGTTATCAGACTCATTTTTCTTCACTTGTCTTAATTAATAATATTTTGTTCCTCATCATTTTTAAGTGATTTGAGAACACTAAAAATACTGATATTTTTTAAAGTAGGTTTCGTATTATGAAAACGCTTCCACGTGTTTTACTCGAACCAAGTTCATAGTTGTTTCCTTTCACAATATGTCAGGCGTGGATAAATAAACAGAGAATACAATATCTTGTACACTTTCAGTACTTAAAAATAAAATGGAAGTTGCTTCGGAATGTTTTATTGCTATATTGACGGAAACTCAAAATATATTGAAAGAACTTGATGTTGAATTAAATAACTCTACCTAGACTTGCCAACAAAATGAGAAATCGTGCCAGCCCTAACTTATCCTCAAATTCTCCTGAAGAATATTACAGAATTTTCCTATTTATCCCACTGCTGGATTGTGTTACAAATGATCTGGAAAGCAGTAATTAACTTAAATATTTGTTTTCCAACAAATGCAATGAAAGCAACTGAAACATAAATTATGACGGCTGGGAAGACGGTGACAGATGTATAGTCGAGCTCAGATTTACACTGCACGTAAAAATGGCAATAAAAACTTTACGACCTCATTAAAATACCGTTAAACTAGTCGCAAAATTGCGCCCATATGCGCACTTGAATTATTTAGATCAACAATTCACTCATTCAATTTTAACAGCGAGTTACAATCTAGTATTATTAATATGTACGTACATTCTAATACATACGAATTTTAAATAAGGCTCTGTACTATTTCGTTCACATATTGACTCGCTTATCTTTATAGGTTTTTAATTTACGTCTGCTTGTTTTTTTTGGTAATAATGATCTCGTAAAGGTTTTATTTCGTTTTTTATCTGCAGGGAAGCGCTGTACTATACTATACAGAGTTATTTTTGGAAAAGAAGATCCAAAGATAGCTTTGGACAAGTTTAAAAGAGAATTTGATAGCGCTTACTCAAACTTAAGGCCGGTACAGAGGCCGACGACGACCTCAACAAAGAAGGGCGGCGTAGCGCCAGACATTAGCTACGCAAAAGTAGCCCAGAGCAAGGCAGGACAGAACACCGTCCCTGCCTCAAAACAACAAGCATCGCCAGAGGCCAAAAACCTCACAGCGGTGCTAGCACAGATGCAACAAATGTGCTCAGCGATGAGTGCATTTTTTGCTCAAATGCCAAACTTTACTAATCTGTAATGCCTTTACAGATAAAACCGGAATTCCTGCAGATGGCGGCCTGGAATGTAAACGGCCTGCAACAAAGGAGACTTGAAGTCGAAGAGCTCCTGACCAGGTACGATATAGACGTCATGGCACTGCAGGAAACCAAGATGACCCCGGCCAAGGAGATCAACTTCCCAGGATACCACACGTACAGGATGGACCGGGTAAACATACCTCGGCGACCCGCAAGAGGGCGACCCGCAAGAGGAGTGGCTCTACTCGTTAAAAAGACCATAGCCCACCATCCGACGGTACTACCTGAGCTAGAAAATATGAATGCCACCCGCCGTAGTAGTGTCCACAGCACGAAACGGCGACGTCCAAGTTGTTTCATGTTATCAGCCACCCCACAGCACGCTAACCGAGGGGGATCTGGACGCAATTCTACCCGCTAGGACACAGGTCGTCGCAATTGGCGATTTTAACGCCAAATCCCAGCAATGGAACAGCGGCGTAACCAACACTCGAGGACGAGAACTGCTGCGGTTCCTGGGACAGCACGTCGGCGAACTGCTGGTGGTAGGACCAGTCCAGCCCACCTTTGACAACGGTAGAAACAGGCCAGACGTACTGGACATAGCCATCCTAAAGGAGATGACCCTCGAAGCGGAGATCTCCACCAGAACTGAGGGATCTACCGAGCACAACCCGATCTTCCTAACTCTAGGAGGACAGGCGGGTGACGACAACGCTACCTTCACGAAGCGACGAACGGACTGGGAATCGTACCGGCTGCACCTGCAGCAGTACATTGCACAAATTCCCAGGCTAGATACCGTGGGGGACGCTGAGAGGGCCGTCATTACCCTAGAGGAGCAGATCCTGGGAGCAATAAGGGCCAGCACGACAGAAACAGAAGTAAGAAGACACCCAGCACCGATGGCGACCCTACCAGAGGTCACCAGGCAGCTGATAAGGGATAGAAGAAGCGCCAAGAGACGGGCTCAGAGGACGAGGCTCCCCGCCGACAGAAGGGAGTATAACGTCCTCAGCCGAAGAGTGAAAGCCGCCCTCCAAGAACACCGTCAGGAGGGGTGGCAACGCCACCTTGAGTCACTCGATCCACAGGACAGAAGTATGTGGAATACCCAACGTGCCCTGCGAAACCGGAGGAAACCTATACCCCCGATTCACGGAGAGCGAGGGATCGTCTACACTAACCAGGAAAAAGCCGAGGCGTTTGCCGACAGCTTAGAACTGCAGTGTAGAGAGAACGAGCTCGATGACGAGGACGAGGACTGGGTGGACGATGTCGAGCGCAGAGTACGTAGGATCCACCGCCTGCCTGATGACGACCACATCCGCCCGACTACCCCCGAGGAAGTCAAGGAAATCCTTAGGAACCTAAAGCCGAGAAAGGCTCCGGGATGTGACAAGATAGGAAACATCGCTCTCAAAAAGCTACCCAGGAAAGGAGTAGCGGCGCTAGTCAACATCGTAAACGCGATGTTAAGGTTACGGCATTTTCCAGCCAGGTGGAAAAAGGCCGACGTCATTATGATCCCTAAACCAGGGAAAGAACTAATTTTCCCGTCTTCTTACAGGCCCATCAGCCTCCTCCCAGCCATGAGCAAGGTTGCAGAACGGGTCATGTTGAAGAGGCTCACAGAAAAGACAGAAGAGCTGAATATCATCCCGGATGAACAGTTCGCGTACCGAACAGGACATTTCACCGAACTCCAAGTACTTCGCCTCACCGAGGAGATTACTAAGGGGTTCAACCAGCGGCAAGTCACCGCGGCGCTGTTCCTAGATGTTGCCAAAGCGTTCGACAGGGTCTGGCACGACGGCCTCCTAGCTAAAATGATGAGTATGGGTTACCCCATCGAACTCGTCAAACTAGTGAGGTCCTACCTGCACCGCAGACAGCTAAGGGTCAAAATCTCGGACCAACTCTCCACTTACAGGACCGTGGAGGCGGGAGTCCCGCAAGGTTCGGTGCTGTCACCGCACCTGTTCGCTATCTACACCTCAGACCTCCCCAGGACCGACCACACAGCCCTGGCCCTGTATGCAGACGACACAGCAATAATTGCCAGATCCTGGAAAGCCAGGAACGCAACCAGAAAACTCCAGGAAATGGCCACACTCCTGGAAGAATGGTGCACGAAGTGAAAAGTCGCCGTCAACGCCGACAAAAGCCAAGCCATACTCTTCAGACGAGTGCGGAAAGAAATTCCCACAGGACACGTCTCCATGAACGGCGAGGACATCCAATGGCACGACACCGTCAAATACCTTGGCGTGGTCATGGACAAAAGCCTAACGTGGAGACAGAACACGGACGCTATTACAGCCAAGGCGCGGCGCACAAGAGCCCTCATCTACCCGATGATGGGAAACGGTAGCCGTCTCAACCTGAGGAATAAGCTCACGCTTATCAAAACCCTCATCAGGCCGCAGCTGACGTACGCTTCGGTAGCGTGGGGTTACCAGGCAAATTCCTACATGAAGAAAATCCAGGCAGTGGAAAACATCGCCCTCAGGACGGCGGTCGACGCACCATGGTACGTGAGAAACGCAGACATCGTCAGAGACCTGGAGTACACCACGGTCACTGAAGTCATCCGGGAACGAGCGAAGAAGCTGTACGCCCAAGCAGAGGAGCACGGGAACCCGCTAATCAGACAGGCCACTGATTACGACCCTGCCGACGCCCCGAGGCACAAACGGCCGAGGGTACAGCTTCTGGACAACGGGTGAGTATAACTTATATTTCCCGCTAACCGATCTGTTTCAGATACCCCAGGACGGACCACCACTACCAGAGACATGACGTTTTTCTACCCAAACCCAACCTCCTTGCGGGCGTCGGACAACATACCGTCCAACGCCCGTTGTCCTACCTGCTCCGTGGAGTCTGAAAGTGCTAAAAAAAGCACTTAGGGTCTCCACACTCCCGAGCTACACAGCTCATATCCTTACCTTTCCGATGATCCGGGGTAGGACACACCTTTACTGTGTCCTACGTACCGGCAGTCAATCCCAGCCAAAACTTCCTAAAACCCAACTAGACCGATGACTACCCACGGGGGTGACAAGCTGGCGAAGAAAGAAAATATCAAGACAAGAAGAGCGCCAGAAGAGACCTCTGCCAGCGAGGTTGAAGAGCCAGGACCAGGGGAGGTCCGCAGAAAATACCACGACACATCTCGCATTTGCGGGCTGGGTCTGGTAGAAGTAAGCGGGCCCACCTATCACGAAGGCCGGTCCAGGTCTACAGAGATAATCTAGGAGCAAAGAGTAGTAGTCCTACTCGGCCCTAGTTATCGAGACCGTCATCAAGCCAATGGATATTGGCGCGGCGCCTGAGGGTTTGGAAACATTACAACACTGCGATGAAACCATAGTCCCCGTAATTTTTTTAAAAATAAAGAATTTTTCGGCGACGAAAAACGTGGATTCTGAAGATCGTTTAAATTGATCAGCTTTGATATACATTCACCGAGCTGTATGTGACATTGAAATTAGCAATGTAATTAAACGATTTACAAACAAAAAGATCACTTAGGCAGGTACCCATTGAAATTAATTTCTTATAACACCTATAATTATCATCTATATTTTTGTTCTTTTAATATTAATTTATGTTTTCTGTAGTAGGTATGATACTATATGACCGATTTTTGTTAATTTTTTTTATAACTAGGAATTATACTCTATTTTGTTTTATGAAGCAATACTAAAAATACATATTATTTTAATAAGATATTTGTCCGATTTTGAGCGTATTCTGTTTGTATATTTCTCTTAATATTTTGTATGCCCCCTCTTAATTTGGGTCTGGATCCGCGCCTGATACATGTTGCAGAAAGCTCTCAGATAACTTTTTAAAGTTTTGGGCTTTAGTGAGTATATAACTTATAGTTTTCCTTTGACACAGTGGCATTGAATGGAAATGGTTTTGGGGACACTTGGTAGATATATTTTATTTGTTTCTATCAGGCAAAATTGATACCCCATATCTCAAGAACTAAACAATTCACAATGTGTACTTAAATTTCTAGCTTTTTTACTTGAGTTGATGGATGCAACATTATTGTATTTTGTCGAAGTGTATTGAAAATACCATAAGTACATAAAATATATTATATATACCAAATCAAATTTGGAGAGATCCTTATATTTGCATTTAGAAGTACAACACATTCCTTGCGAAGGATGACATTCATATCCCATTTTCTTGTTAACTTCACAGGATTTCTTTCGTCCTCGTGAAATACAACAAACATCTAAATCCTGGCAATCCCTAATCGTACCACAATCACAAGTTTCTCCTTGTTCAATTATACCTGAAATAATTAATATTAACTTAATACATGATGACAATACTGTAAACTGATAAAAAATATCACTACAGAATATAAAGGAATGTCGCTGGGTCTGTATGTCTGTCTGTGTATCGCAGACATAGATTTTACAATATTTCTTAAGACACTTGCTGTATATTTTACACTGTCTGTCAAATTATTATACATCTTTAGACCAGTGTGGAATAAAAATCATTTTGACTATAGTTTGTTCTGACTATTAATTGTTGTTACGTAAAAATCATTTTGATAACGAGTATCATAATGGTGAATGTCTCTAACAAAAGTACAATGCTCTAGTAGGCTCTGGTAAGAAACCGTTTAACATTTTATAAATCATAGGCATGGCACATACGCTATGGAGCTTGAATACGCACGACCTCTCTGTTTTAAGAAAAATATTGATTTTTGTTTGGAAGATTTAGCTTGAAACTCCTGAGGCCGTTTGTGCACTTTATTTTTTTATTTTTGAGAAGTTCGGGAGGGTTGCCTTAAAACTGTTGGTCAATTGCAACACCCTGTATGTGTCCAGACTATTTGATTAACTTTTTACTAAATAGAATTTATTAATTTAATTTTTAGCAATTTTGAGAGTTAATGGCAGTGCAGAGAGTAACACCCTGTATAGCAAATTTGATAAAATAACAACACTTTGTTTTAAAACGAATTTACAATATTTATTTAAGTTCTTGTTGTTGTTTAGAATTTTATTTAACGTAACTATTTAATTTTTACACTCTATTATTTTTTAGGTAACTTTTCGACAGTTCAATTTCGACTAGAGAAGTTTTAGTTTAATTATTTTATTTTTATTTAAGCGCTTTGGCTTCTGAAAAAGTTTACTTGATAGTTTAAAGCGCAAGGGTAGCGTACAATTGTTTATAAGAGTCTTTTTTACTAAGTTCCGGCCTAGGAAGCACTTTCAGGGTCCCGATTATAAAAATTCCCGATGTGAAAGACAATACGTGGAACTATATAGTCGGTAAGTACTTTCTTTATTTCGTTGAACCAAAAGACTATTAGTATACAAGCAATATTAATTTAAAAAATCCACAAAAATTAATTTCACTTGTACTTGTAGAAGAAACTTGTAGAACGATTTAAATACGCGAGGAAACCACTGGAAAACTACTTGATTTGAACTTGATGAGCTCGGCTTTTTATATGCTAGAACTGTTGCGTTTCTCGTGCCCATGAGTCGATCACAAACGCTTTTACCCCCTTTTTAGAGCTGGATTTGTTACCGTCTACTCTCGATCGGCACGATTGCGCAATATTGCACAACATTGCACAATAGTTTTGCAAACGTTTCAATTTCGGAAATTTTTGATAGAAAAATGAAGTTTGAATCAATTCGGGTTTAGAAGTTATTAAGGTTTTATTGTCTGGAAATTAAATGTTTTCAAAATGATCCCGTAAAGTCGTCACGAAGGTCCGACGGTTTGCGGTTGCAAAGATATCAGAATGTTACCGATAGGTACGAGGTGAATGGAACGGAAGTAAATTTTGATATCGGTTTCCAGGGGGATCCCGATATTGTATGTAGTATTACGAGGGACGATTGATAAATAACGAAAATTGAAATATTAAACGGATTGTAGAAAATTAACGAAGCGAAATAGAATGTTGTGACTAGAGATAGAGAAAGCAGTTTTGATATATTTTGAAATTATTTGGTGCTGGTATTTTTAAGGTGGTTTTGTGAACAGGTTTGAGTCCTAAAACGGTGAATTTGAATGTTTGGTGGAATTTGACGGTGAATGCGTGTTATTTGGGAATTATTGAACAGGCGTGAATTTTTTCAGAATTATTTTTGAAGAACTGCATTTTTGATTAATTTAAGTATTATCATTACTTTTTTTTATAATTTTGACATGTTGCACATAAAGTTTGATTTATTTGTGAATTTTTGAAACTTTTAATATTTTTTATAGTACCGATATAGAAAAGGTACTTATAACAAGCTATGGATGGAGCTATTCGACAAGTTGCGGACTCCTCTCGTCTGTAATTTGTTAGACTAGAGGAACAGTGAAGGGTTGTTGTGCATCGCCTATGTCGTACAGGGGCGTAAATAAATTTTTCTTGTGGGGGTGGCGAATACAAAAAATTAAAAAGATTTTTTATTGTCATTTAACATAAGAAATTAAACAAAATTTCAAAATGTCTGTTAGATAGAAAACGTTTTGCATCTTTTTGATATTTACAACCGAATATGGAAAATTACACTCTGTGGACGGAACAAATGCATTTTGTAAAATGTTAAATTTTTCCATATCAGTAAGGCTAGTTTTTTATTTACGTATTATCCTATGTCTACGTCACCCGAATATTTTGCAGGATTGGCTCTATTTCTAATTTGCACGGAATTTAAATTATATCTTCGGAATTTTTTCCAGTGCCACTGCCCTCGCTTAGACTAGATTCAGCATGTCTATGCTCAGATTTATGAACTGGGTTGAGTTGATTTGGATTTTCAGAGATCTCATCATTTTTCTTAATTTTCTTAGTAAATATAATGTCTTTTGTCCAGTATGTTTACTCATTACAAAGAGAAATAAGTATCTATCAAATGTGAGACACAGCAAGGCTGTAACCAGGGTTTTACCCCTCCCCCTCAAGAATTGTTCTTGAGATGAGAGTGACTACGATATTTATAAATATACCCATTAACAATAAAAATTGGTTTAAAAACTGAGCCTAGGCATGGAATAACTTTTGTGTACTAAAAATGAAAAAGTCTAATTCGAATTTCCCACTGACTTCAATTTTCAATTTACAAAATCTTAATTCCACACACCATCAAATCTCGTGCTTTTTTAAATTACTGCTTTTTGTTAAAGATTTGTAGACTAGATTGGAGAGAAGTTGTATGAACGGGACACGTATTGGATAGGCCGAATCGCTTAAAAACATAAACATAAACTTGCTATTATTATTTTTTTCCTGTTAGAAATATTTTCTTGTTTTGTTTTAAATATTTACTAGTCAAAAAAATTATTTAAATATTTTTATCAAAAACAATAATATTTATATAAATGTTGAAATGCTCAATTCAAAATAATGAATAATTGGAACAGAAAAATATATTTTGCCTATAATTTAAAAAATATTTCTTAGCCATAACTATTTTTTTTTCTGTGTTAAATTAGTTGAAAACGAAACTAAAAAACATCACGAGATTTTGATCCCACAAATCCGAATCCGAAATATTTTTCTGACTACGGCCTTGCGTTTGCATCTTAAATAATATGCGTGCAGTTAACTTTAATAGGTGATTAGAAAATATTACTAAGACCAATGACTTCTGAAGTCATTGACTAATGCGGTACAGTAAACAGTAATATGTGCAGTATTGTCCTCACATACTACAGCAAAATTATCTTAAGGTGAGCATATCCAAGAGAGAGAGAGAGAGAGGAAATATTTATTATTTTTGGTCATAACTTTTTTTTAATACATACTTATTGGTAAAAAAAGTATGGGACTACCTAAGTAAAACTACGACAGGTGTAGTGATACGAATTTTCACCCAATAATTTCAGTTGTTTGCAAAATAGTTAATTTTAAAAATTATGTAAATTTTCGTATTTCCTAAATTTAAATCTAACCAAAATAAAAGGAAAGAATATTTGTAGAATACCACAAATAACTTTCAGACAATATTTAAATCTAACTGTTTCGCATATGTTTGAAATTACTCAGTGACAATTTATAATACTACTCTTGTTATAATTCTACTTAGGTAGTCTTATAATTTGTTTGCAATATGTGTTTTAGAATAAGAAGTTATGGTTAAAAACAGTAAATATTTCCCTATTGGTTCTCTCTCTCTTGGATACGGCGACCTTAAACACAAGAACTGCCTTTACCTACCTAAAAGCAAAAAGCAGCAAGTTTCGGTCACGAACTTTAAAAATCAAAGCCACCACGGTCACCAAGTAGAGACTGGAGAGTGAACGCTTCAACCATCCGATCACATCAAAAATCGGAGAGAAAATAAACTTGTGGCATTCATTCATTTCGTGTTAAAATCTTTATATTTTTTAAATTTAAAAAGTGAAGAACGTAAATATAAATAAGGCATTTACTAACTTTACAATAATTATATAAGATATTTGACATGAGTACCTTTTTAAGTGGATCAGGGCAGAATTACAATTTATGAGGGGTTGAATTTCTCTTTTCTATGAGGCGTCAAGCATTGAGTGGCAATAAATTTAACATGAGGAAGCAGGCTACAAAGCACAAACCAAAATAAAGCATAATGTTTTATTTGTAGATAAGCCACCACTAACTATCGCCTGAATTTTTATGTTCTGGTGCTTCCTGGGGGGGGGGGGGGTAATTACCATCTCTACCCCCTTTATCTGTGCCCTTGATGTCGTACTGATGAGAGTTAACAAGCTCGAAACTAGTCTACGGCTGGCGATGCACAACGGTCCTACACTGTAGTTCTTTCTTTTGGATTAACCTGCCTACTGGGGGCTTATTGCAATCAGATTTAATTTGCGTTTTCCGATTGAAGACGTACTATGTCGCAAGTTATGGGACATTATTTTTCAATTGTTTTGAAAACGCACATTGTCCATCTAGATGGGTGGCAATGAATTTATTTCCTTTCATAGAAAACAGTGGAATATTGGAACTTTCATAGTTTACTACACATTTATTATTTTTGTAATAATTAATCCACTTTGCTTTGGCTTATATTTTGTTGATATATTTTTGTTCGGTATATCATCAGGCACGCAAAATGGCTTTTTTTGGCTGCTACCGAACTTTTTCATTGGCAAAAATAATTAAAATTAATCCACAAAACAATCAATACAGATACTCTGCGGCTAGGTCAAAACAGCTATTTAGAATATTCTTACAAGCAGTAAGGAATGCTATTGGGCTATTGTGGAATTTTCATATTCAATAAGATATGACCTACCATTTCCACAAAAAGGACCCTTGTAATTTTCAAGGCAATGTCCTCTGCTTATTATAGTTCGTAAAATCATTTCCTTACTACAATTGGAAAATGTGAAATGTTTCCTTCTGATTTCCATTGGGGCATTAGCTGTCATCACATGATCCATGCATGACTTAGAAACATCGTGATCGCTACCAAAACTGTGGCCCAATTCATGAGCCACACTCAAATCAAAAATGTGTTGCGGTAGTATATCCCCTAAAAAATATTATTCCGTTAGCACACTACTTTGTATCTAAAATAAATAAAAATACATGGAAGAAAACACACACAAATCCGCTTCATGAAAACGATCTAAGAAATTTTAGCTGAATATCTCTCAGTATAACTTGTTGAAGTAGAATATTGTTTTTTGTTTTATAGTATTTAACATACAGGGTGAGCCACGGTGGGTGGAGTATTCAAAGTTTATGGAGAACGGATGAACCGATTCCTTTGGAATTTTGGTTACCAAGATAATCGAGCATGATCTGTCCAACTAAAATATTTTTTATAGTGCGGTGTTGCCACTTATACGTATAACTGGCAACATCTTTCGTTATTTTAAATAGAATACCCTATATATTTTTGCATTTTTTGGATCGCTGTTTCTTTCTGAGTAACTTTTGTTAATCTTTCCCTATACTTATCTCAAGCCGTTTTCGAGATAATAATTCTTTTCTGAATTTATTGCCAATAATTTGACTTTCAGTAAATCGTGTTTTCTCCTACCTACGCAGCAATTAAAAGATAATTTTCTTTAGTTAGTTAGTTGTGGCTAGGCAAGACCTAGGGGCATCTCCTCCATTAATCAAATGTTTCAAATATCATACAGGGTGAGTTAGAGAACGCTTTCTATAAGTGACTTAGAAAAATGCACGAAAGCCAATTTTTTTTAAATGGAATTCTCTGTATATTGTTACTGATTCGGAAAGATGATACATTTACTTATTTAAAAAGGATATACCTTATACCTAATGTGCACCGTTTTCGATTTATGGACACTTTCCTGTAACCTTACCAAGAATATTAGTCTTTGATATATCATAATGGGTGGGCCATGAAATTTTTGTTCTGTCATTTTGTAATGATTTAACGTTAGTGATATTTGCACTTAATTTGAATATCTGTAGCACAAATACGGCAGACAATAATTATAATACAAATACAGTTTTAATGGATTTGTTTATTATCCGTGGAAAGTGCATTTAGATTATCAGCAGAACTTGTATAAGATTTAATGAGAAATATCCGAATTTGCGCAGATAGACGGCAGGAAGTTTCTACGAAATCAGAAATTTTTTATAAAGTTTGATTCGTCACTAATAGTTAACAAAAGAATAACAGTATTAGAAAAAAATAATACCTAACGAGCAATAGTAGTAACAAAGTCTAAGTAGAAATAACAAATAATACCAATAACAGTAATAAATAATAAAAATCTTAAAACTATTGTAATAATTGTTCGACATGTAGGCCGTTAACTTCCAGACAGTTAAGTATACGACGATGGACGGCGTTTGTTGTAACAGCTCTTATTTCAGCGGAGTCCAAGCTTTCGATCTCTTGAATAACTCGACGTTCTAATTCTCCCTGTTGTGGACTGGAGTTTTATAAACTCTATCTTTAAGAGTACCCGAAAGATAAAAATCTGACGGGGTACGGTCAGGGGACCTCGGAGGCCAATTCCATTGTTCCAAACGTCTAATTCAACGATCATCGAAAACGCGATTTTCTGCCATATTTGTGCTACAGCTAATCAAATTAAGTGCAAATATCATTAACGTCAAATTTATTTAGAAGAATAGCATGTCTGTTGTCATTACAAAATGACAGAACAAAAATTTCATGGCCCATCCATTATGATATATCAAAGACTTGTTCTTCTTGGTAAGATTACAGAAAAGTGCCCATAAATCAAAAACGGTGCACATTAGGTATAAGGTATATTACCTCTTTAAATAGGTAAATGTATCATCTTTCCGAATCAGTAATAATATCATTCATTAGCCGTTACTCGAGTCCGAGTATAAAAATGATACAGTCGATAAATTGTGTACAATAAAAAACAAGTAAAAGGTGTAGTCTATTGTAATTCCCATTCATCTACGGTGCACACGACTATGGCTATAGAGGCCAATTCGGGAGAGCACATGTCGACCGCAGTCAGGACAAACATAGACCTGGTTAGGTCTTGGATTCGGCCTCCTTGCAGCAACATTTCCTTGATAGCTGGCCACAACCCCTCGCCATTCGGTTCTGTCCGCTGCAAGTTGTTCCCATTGCTCGTCTGCAATACCGCAGGATTTTAGATTTTCATGGAGAGCGTCTTTGAACCTCTTTCGTTGACCGCCACGCCTTCTTCTACCGCTTAGCAATTCACCATAAAGTGTACATTTAGGAAGGCGGTTATCATGCATACGATGAACGTGACCTGCCCATCTTAGGCGTGTTCTTGAAATAAGCACCTCAATTGGAAGGCTGTTTGCTCTCCTGAGTACTTGCACGTTTGATATGTGATGGAACCAACGGATTTTCATCATACTTCTGAGGTGTCTTTGCTGAAAACGTTCTAATTCTTTTACATGACGACGGTAAGTGACCCAGCTTTCACATCCATATAGCAGTGTTGGAATGACAACTGCTCTGTAGACAGCCATTTTCGTTGACAAAGCAAGGTCGTGGTTGTCAAATACTCTCTCTCTAAGTCCCCAGAGTGCTCTAGGTGCAGCGTTAATTCTATTGCGAATCTCGCTGTCCATGTTTGCTTTGTCATTAACAACGTTGCCTAAGTAATTGAACTGATCCACCACTTCAAGAGAATTTCCGTTAAGTGTAATGTCTATTTGGTTCACTTGATGAGGAGTTGACATAATCTTAGTCTTTCCAATGTTGATTTTAAGTCCCAAGGAATCATAGCTCTGGGCATACACATCTAAAAGTTCTTGAAGCTCTTCCGGCGTAGAGGCTAAAAGTGCACAGTTATCCGCATACTGGAGATCACAAATGAATCGTGTGCGTGTCTTCGTGAAAGCTCTAAAGCGCCCTATGTTAAAAGAGACCGCCATCAAAACGGTATCTGAGACCTATTCCTCTGACTGTCAGTTTTTTGTCAACAATAATTGTTAGAGCAGTGGTAAACAAATTAAAGAGTAGGGGTGCCAGGACACATCCCTGCCTAACTCCAGTGAGGGTTTGGAAAGGTTCGGTTGCCTCATTATTATACATAACCTGGGCGTTGTTGTTTGTATGTAGACTGCGACATACTTCCACAAATTTTCTAGGGATACCTAAGCGGAACATAATTTTCCAGAGCACTTCCCTGTCCACCGAGTCAAACGCCTTGGTTAAATGAATGAAGGCCATGTGAATTTCTCCTTGATGTTCGAGTGCTTTTTCTTGAAGCTGTTTAAGTGTGAAGATTAAATCCGATGTGCCTCGGTTAGGTCTAAAGCCACTCTGTGTTTCAGGAAGTAACTTTTCCATAACAGGTGTTAGCCTATTTGCCATCGCTTTAGTGAGTATTTTCCCTCCAACAGCCAGGAGAGCTATACCCCTGTAATTTCCACAGTCCGCAGCGCTCCCTTTGTTTTTGAAGAGGTTGATTAAAAGTGTATCACGAAACTCCTGCGGAGCTTGACCACTTTCCCACACGACATCAAATAGTTTTTTGAGGTAGGGCATGAGCTCTGACACAGCTTTAAAGATCTCAGCTGGGAGTGAGTCGGCGCCGGGAGATTTGTTATTTTTTAGCTGCCCAATGGCGGTTAAGATCTCTTCCGTTGTTAGTGGTTTATCTAAGTCTTCGAAGGTGTCATATTGAGGGATAAGATTTATAATATCGTGATCGGCTTGACTTTGCTGGTTAAGAATGTTAGAATAGTGTTCTTTCCATCGGGCTCTTATTTCCTGGTCTTCTTTGAGGAGATTTCCATTTAAATCTTTAATAGGGCACATATTTTTCCGACTGGGGCCGTACACTGCTTTTACTCCTTGAAAGAAATTCCTGTAGTCGTGTGAACCGGCGTACCTTTGAATTTCTCTGGCCTTGCTTGCCCACCACTCGTTCTTTATTCTTCTGATTTCGCGTTGCGTTTCATACTTAGATTGGGTAAAAGCTTCTGCTTTTGATGAGTCGTTGGGGTGGTTGATAGCGTTTTGGAAGGCAGTATGTTTGCGGTCAAGAAGTTCTTGTATAAAAGCTTCATTATCATTGAACCAGTCCTCCTGTTTTTTACTTGCTGCAGTGCCAAGAATTTCCTCACTCGCACTTTTTAAACTGTCTTTAATTTGTGTCCAGGTAGCAGCGACATCTACAGAATTGGTTTCTTCTAGTGCACTCAAATTCTCTTGAACTTTTTGCTTTAGCTGATCGACGGTTTGTTGGTCACGCAATTCACTAATACAGAGACGGAGTCCTTGAGTTCTTCGGTGTTTGGGTCTCATAACAATTTTCATTTTAGAGACAACAGGACGATGATCGGTCCAACATTCGCTATCAATGCGCGCCTTTGTAATTTGGACGTCCTTGAGATGCTTCCTACGTACGATAACATAGTCCAGTAGATGCCAGTGACCTGATCTGGGGTGACGCCAGGTGCCTTTAAGTTTATCCTTTTGTCGGAAAATGGTGTTTGTTATAACTAGATCATGTTCGGCGCATTTAGTTAGGAGTAGTTGACCGTTAGCGTTCATGTTGCCCAAACCGTTCTTGCCTATGATGCCTGGCCAGGTGTCTGCATCTCTCCCTACTCTAGCGTTAAAATCGCCAAGAATAACGAGTCGTTCCGTTTTAGGTATTCTACAGAGGGTTTCTTCCAGCTGTTGATAGAAGCTTTCCTTGGTTTAGTGACTTGCATCCAGAGTGGGAGCGTAGGCGCTTATTAGACTTACCGCGTTGCCATCTGATAGCTCATAACGTAGCAGCATTAGACGCTCGGATAGGCCTTGTGGTACTTGTGTTAAATTGGATACAAGTTGATTCCGAACGGCAAATCCTACTCGATGTTGTCTTCTTGAATTGGTGGGAAGACCTTTCCAATAGAAGGTGTAGTACTTTTCTGTGAGAGAGCCTTCCTCCAAAAATCGAGTTTCGTTGAGAGCTGCAACGTCAACATTGAGTCGGTGAAGTTCTCTATCTATTAGAGCAGTTCTTCTTTCAGGCCGATCGGTGTGAGTGCTGTCGTTCAAAGTACGAACATTCCAAGCGCCGTAGATGAAAGAATTAGTTTTGTTGGATTTAACTTGTCGGTGTTTTTTCGACATTCGATGAGGTGTCCCTGTGGGCACCCTCCCCCGGAGATCCGATCGGGAGGGTATTTTACCTCCGGATGATTTTGTCCCACTTGAACGCTCCATCATTTTTTAAAGCCTTAATCGACTGAAAACGAAGCTGCATTTGAAGTTTTAGCTGGAGCAGGTATGCAACTGACCAGCTCGGTTGCGGAAAGCGAGTGGTGTGGTCCCATGGCACAGAAGGAGACTGCGACGATGGGGTAACCAAACGATTCCAAAAGCAACCTTTGTGTGTGGTGGGTTATTTTTACCGCACTCTTCGTGAGAAGGTGGATGTGCTCACGGCAAAAGGTAAGGGTTATTCCGCCCTTACTCGGTCGTTAGAGCCTCGTTAATGAAAACAGGGTGCACCAAGTTCAAAGTAAAGTAAAAGTAAAATTGTAACTGTGCGTGCACCACTGTGTACCGGTAACCCCAACTTAACCTACGACAATGGCTCTAATCTGTTAACTGTCAGATAAAATAAAATATTACGTGAAGTCCTAGTTTTCATAAATCTCTGCTGTTTAGTGAGGTATTCCTCACAGGTTATGGTCGCAGCACGCTTCCACTGCGCGGGAAAGCTTATCTAAAGTAGTGAAGATCGCGAGTGGATTTTGAATTACCAAGTATTGAGAAAATAATGGCTCAAATTACGTTATTTGGAAAAAGAAAGTTGAATTGATACTTAAAGTGCAAGGTTTTATGAGGATGAAATACGGATACTCGGACTATAGTAAAAACATAAAAGCAATGGAACAGCTAAGAAGAACTGCTGCTCTTTCAAAATCATATGAAGTTTGTTTCGATGAAACAATGATTGTACCAATCGTCCAAGAGAAATGTTTGTCAAATCGATGTAATAAAAACTTATTGATATGTTTATTGAGAAATTAGAAACTGTTAATATCATTACAAAACAAGCCAGAAATGATACTGGTGTTCTTATAATCGAAGCAGCTATTGAAGAATCAAAACATCAAAAGACTGCCGTCATCATAGCAGAAGATATAGATTTGCTCGTAATTTTAATTGGGCGTACCCAAACACATCAACAAGAAATTTTCTTTAAAAAAAAGTAGGCAAAAGCAATGTCAGAACACAAATATACTCCTCCAAAAGTTTCGATAAATAATCCCGTTATAAAAAACATTTTATTTTTGCATGCATTTAGTGGATGTGACACGTACGACATCTGCGCTGTTTTAAAAAGGGAACAAAACTTTCATTAGAACATTAGAAATTTCGATCAACTGGTTCAAGTATTTCAAGAAGAAAACACAAACATTGTATGAAAATGGAGTACGCATCTTGTTGACAGTATATAATGCTCCAAAATCTGAGGATAATGTCGATCATCTTCGCTACACGCAATTCGTCAAGTCAACAAAGCTTAATAAACCTGTGCAGCTAAACTATCCAATCTTCGACCAACAAGTGCAGCGGCTCCTCAACATATCAACCGTGTATACTATCAAATTCAAACTTGGTAAGGGAATGATTTAGAACCCCAGGAAAGGGGTTGGGCGCTGCAAAATGAATTCTTGAAACCGATAACGACAATATTACCACCAGCTCCAGATGAACTACTGAACACAATATTTGCAACTGCAAGAATGGTTATGGTAGTTCACGCTGCGGATGCAGGGAATCGGGGTTGCAATGTTCTTTAGCTTGTAGCCAGTATAATGGGCAAACTTGCCTCAATGCTTCATCGTATCAAAGTGATCTCGATGAAGAAAGTGTATTTGACCCCGAAATCCTTGACGATTTAGAGACAAATATCCTTGACAACGAAGATGATGTTAATGAATTGGAAACTTTCGAGCGACCGGAAGACGATGATGAAGAAGAAGTAAATTTATACTCATGTCCTTCTAATTATTAAAGTTTATGTAAATCTTCCCCACATTTAACTTTGAACGTCAATTGTAGTAAATGTATGATACATAATTGCTAAATGAAGATATAATTACGATATAATTTAGATATATTTGAATATAATTAAAATATACTTAAAGTATTTCACTTAACATTTTTTTAATTACACGAAGTAGGTAAGTGTTATTAAACGAATATATTTGATAAATGAAAAATATTAATTATAATGTATTAATTAATAAATAATGCAAATTATTAACAACGATGGATTTTTTAGTGGTTAATTAACTTTAAACGACGTATTATTTACCAGGACTCACGGTTGACCTTGCATTATGCTATGTATAGCTAAGCGCTGCGCACTCTCCACGCTCTATCTCGAAATCGGTTAAGCGTATAGAACAATGTTTGGACCAAAATTTGTAGAGAATTTGATGCTCTACAATTTTCATAATAGATGCTAATATCATTAAAACCATAGAAAGCGAGATATTTGCAAAATACCTATTTTTGTTACTTTTGACCTTGAATATCTTAAGACGAGGACACGAGATTTTATGAGACTTTTGAGACAACCTTTAGAATGCCAAAATACATATATACAAGTTTACAGCTTATTATCTCTCATTCGGAGGTGAAACTCCTAATGTGACTGGATTATATCTGTTTTTAAAAAATGAATTTTTTGGTCAGGTGAATTAAAATAATCAGTAAATCAACATCCTCGCAATCGACTACCATTATTTTAATATTAGAATGATAGTGCTCCAATGTAGTTAGTAACTATAATAAAAACGTCAGCTTCTTATTGGGCTTGTTTAATGGGAATGTTTCTGCAGCTTCTAATTTTTGCCGTAACGTAAAAATAAATTTACTTTTATTTTTTCATTGCTGAGAAGATTACATTGCTTTTTAGGGACATTTATGGATGCATCGAACAAAACACCTGTAGATTCAGAAAATTATTAATATAGACGACATTTTGCACCTTACAGTTACATGTAATACTATAGCAAATTTTATGAGCTACATAACTATTTTTCTTGAATAATTAATACTTTTCCAGCTAATGAAAAAAAACTATAATGTATCCCTCTCATCCCCTAAAAAATCCATGGGTGAAATTAAGGGTACTTTGCATGGTCTGGATTTTTGCGAAGTCAAAATCTAATTTTATTGGGGTATATGTATTTTATGGAAATATTTTTATTATGACTAATAAAAATAAAATTATGTTAATCTCAAATTTCAGGAAAAATTATTAGCACTTACCATTTTTACGCCTGACAGATATTGCAAGAGCGTTAAAATTTTTTCCAGTTTGATATTTACGTGGTCGGTTACAAATTCCGCCCAGCGAATACTTAAAATACTTTTTATCTGTTGCTGTAGCAGTATAACTAACTCCCAAAATGTTATGTTTAAAAGCGTAACCAGTAATAGCCAATCCCAAGCACACTTCTCTTAATAATTCGTATTGCGAGAAAATATTTAAGAATATGTCACCTAAAATATAAAAAAATACGATTTGAATTATTTAGTTATTAGGAAATAGGTTTAGTTTAATGTTTTATGGCTAAACTGGCAACATTAATTCTCTTACTCCAAATCAGCTTTTAGCAAATTTTCGTATAAAAAAATAAACACTCTTCTTACCACCACAAAACTGGTTTAACTCCATTCAACAATCAATAGTGGGTGTTTTATAATTACATGTTAAATGTTAACACATTTTAAAATGTTAACGTCCGTCAAAAAAGCAACTCTAACATATATATGAAAAAAACTTATTAAACAGCGGTTTGTCAGATCATGTTGGTTAAAAAATTGTATTTGATGAATTTGCCCCAAATGATAAACAACTGTACATATTTAGATTCCTTTTCCGGAAAAACCCCTATTGACACCTACACTACACTATTTTATACTTATTCAATATCAGTTTAAAACTACATAAGATACATAAGAAACAAGAGCGCAGCATTCCTTTATAAACCGGCCTCAAACGGATGCCATCCACAGGCGCGCGTAAGTTACTTATATATATATATATATATATATATATATATATATATATATATATATATATATATATATATATATATATATATAGAAAGGTAGTCTTGACTGACTAGTTAAGGTACAAACATAAAATTTATTGAGGTTGCAGTCAGTGATAAGGTATTTTGGCCAATACAAAAAGAAAACTCTTTGTTATTGTCAAGCTTTCCCTAATGTTTATTAGCTTTCTCAAGACATCTACAAAATACAAAAGTTGTCAGTAAACAAAATCAGTTAAAACAATTTATTTTTACTACTTACTAACTTGAGGTTAATTTGATAAACCTGCGTCGAAACACATGGCAGGAAAATTTCTTAAAACGTAACTAGTGGTCGATCCCACACACATAGCTACACTGCTACTGTTATAAATAAAACATTTAACTTAAGTTTAGTTACACATATTAATAAAATCTGATTAAAAGTTCATTTAAAATAATTAACAAAATGGACTCAGCTGAAACTATGCTGAAGCCCAGAGATAAGAGGAAATGTTTTTTATTACAAGTAAAAACTCATTTTAAATTTCATAGAAATGGGAATACTTAGTGATATTGATGATTACCAACTGTGTTGCCAACTTAATTTTCGCGGTTATTTTGAAAAGTTCTATAGTTGTCATGTTCTAAGTTTAAAATGTAGGTGTAAATTTTACTTAAATTGTTGATGTCTGATTTTTTGTTTAAGCTGTTAACTTCATTGTTAATATGAACCATTTCAAGGAAAATCCTTTTTTGATAATTGTTCTCTACTGCCAAAACTTTTACATTTTCATAATCCATTTTGTGGCCCCGTTGTAATGACATGTTCTGCTAGGGCGCAAGATTTTACCATTCTATTACAATCACTTTTGTGAGACGTTATTCTACCCTGAAGTGCTCTTGACGACTGCCCAATGTACGCTTGACTACAATTGAAACATTCGATACGATAAACGATATTAGATTTTTCTTTATTCCTTAAGGGAGCCTTGATGATACTATGTAATTGGGAAACAGTTTTTAGATGTTTTTTAGCTATTTTAATATTAGAGTTTTTAAAAAGGTTTGTTAACCTAGAGGTCAAATTTTCTACGTAAGGTAAAGATTTATAAATTATTCTATTTTCTGTGACGTTACCACCATTTATGTTGCCATCAGCCTCGTTTATGTTGTCTTCACCAACATTTCTTGACACTTGAACAATGCCATTGTTAATTGAACCAGTATGATCGACAACATTAAGGCATTAAGGTTTATATATATATATATATATCTATATATATATATATATATATCATAGATGTCCCTATGGGCGTATAGCGACTTGCGATTCTGCAAGTACCTGAGAGCGGCGACCTTTCAGTCCTAGGTGGACTTAACCTACTGTTATAATATATGATTTGCAGGAAACAACTACTCAGCGGGCAAATACCCCGACCTACATTGAATTACACCTTACAAATCATTAAAGAATGGTAACCAATATCATTTGTCAACTCCCTGACCAGACATAGACCGGTTTCGAACTTATTAGTTCTCATCAGTATGCCATAGGTCATGGAGCAGACAAATGATAGTGGCCAACCTGCTAGTTTTATACAAACTATAGTAAATTGAGTAGTGGTGAGAGGTAAGTGAAACCTCTCAAATGGTCAATTGCTACTATACACCATAGATGTCCCTATGGGCGTATAGCGACTTGCGATTCTGCAAGTACCTGAGAGCGGCGACCTTTCAGTCCTAGGTGGACTTAACCTACTGTTATAATATATGATTTGCAGGAAACAACTACTCAGCGGGCAAATACCCCGACCTGCATTGAATTACACCTTACAAATCATTAAAGAATGGTAACCAATATCATTTGTCAACTCCCTGACCAGACATAGACCGGTTTCGAACTTATTAGTTCTCATCAGTATGCCATAGGTCATGGAGCAGACAAATGATAGTGGCCAAATATATATATATATATATATATATATATATATATATATATATATATATTTGCAATTTACTTATACTGGGTATTTATCTTCTACAATTTTTAATGAAGTATTACTTGTTACTTAAAAAAAGTAAGTATTGGAAAGTACTCCCAATGATAATAAAAACTGTAAAACTATAAACTACTCCAAGTACTTAAGAAAAATTATTGAGCCAGTATTTTATTTTATAATTCACGTAATTTTCGCAATATCCTCTTGTGATATGCTTGGCGATTTGTATCAACTTTATAATAAGCTAACACGTTCAACTTCCAATCCAACCTCATTGAGCATTTGTTTTGTTTGGTGATAATGGTGGTATTAATTTATCAAGTTTGAAAGTGATATAACTAGTGTTATAATTTACAAAGCGTGAATAGTGACAATAGTGTGATATATATAGAGGTAACACAACAATAAAAAAATTTAAACTTGAAAAAAGTGAAAACAAATCGATTTTAAATTTTTATTCATATACTAATTCAGTTATCCATTAGATTAAAACATAATTTTTCAGTCGCAAACTCCCCCATGGAATCCTTATTTTACTATAAGGAACGTAACCAAACTGCAATCAACAGCTACTCTCCGGGCTATGTGCCCGCCGAGCGCTGAATTACAAGTTACAAGCCTGGTGCGTTAAGTGTAATAATTGCATATTAATAACAGAATGCTAATGCTTCGATTGCAACAAGCAACAGCCGAAAGACTGATCCTACTTAAATGAACTCTCGTGCCAGTCGTTCCACACTACCTGCAGACTACAGTTTCGAGCTGTTGGCTCTCGCCGGTGCAAGGTAGGCATGTGACGATGGACACGGGGATCCTTTGACCATTTGGTATATCTTGGTATCTTTAGGATAGAGACATGTAAAATAGTCAGCAGACGCCATCTAGGATCAGTCTTTCGGCTGGTGTTTGTTGAAATCGAAGCATTAGCGTTCTGTTGGTAATATGCAATTATTACACTTAACGCGCCAGGTTTGTAACTTGTAATTCAGCGTTCGGCGGGGCACATAACCCGGAGAGTGGCAATTGGTTGCAGTCTAGTTACTTCCTTATAGTAAAAGTAACTGGCCAATCAATTTTAAAATTTGAAGTTAATTTTTGAGACTTGTATTAGATATTTTGACTTGAAATTTTAACCAGTTATTGTTCACATTATAAAGTGTAATTTCTGAACATTTCATCAAATTTCACTTAAAATGTCCGAAGTTATAACAAAAAAAACAAGATTTAGCAGTTTTGTTAGTGTTTTTTTTTTTGAGGTTATGTGTGCAGATAAAAATTTCACATTATAACCGCTGATAGTGTTAAAGAACACGGTAAAACCTTCGGTATACTTTGCGACGTTGTAACAAAATCATCCGACTTAGGAAATATTTCGCATGAAAAGCGTGCTTCACGTAAAAATTTCGTGGAAAAGGTTTTTAATATTTTAATCATATTTTCGCTCTACGGAGCGATTTTTAAGCAACAATTTCCATAACTCCTCAAGGAGCGTCATTTTAGAAAGTGTAGTAAATGTCGCTGCACAGGGACGTAATGTCGCCCCGACTACCTAAATTTAGAAACTATAATAAAATTTGACCCTTTTACGAATCCACGTTGTTAAGCACTGCAACGCATACGAGGTATTAAATATGAGGACAAGTTAATCTAGCTTCTATCCAAAGTATATCGTTAGTTTTAGCGAAAATAGCCCTTAGCGACATGGGACCCGCATCATTTCATAGCAGTTTATTTTGACGGGGAAATGGTGAGTTTTAACGGGATTTGCCCTAAACCGGTTCCTCAGTGATTCGGTGTCAGAAAAGTATCTTTACCATGTACTCATATGTGCATGGGACCGCCTTGCCTGAACGTATAAAATTGTAATTGCAGAATACAATTCGAAGTAGTAGCGCATTTTCAAGCTCTGAGGAGCGACCAAAATTGATATTGAAATACAAATACGTGAATAAGACAGGCAAGCAAAAGCCCACCAAATTTCAGAAACATTGAACTTTTCTTGAATCTTTTTGTGTAATCGTGAGCTCACAAAACTGCATTTTGGATGGTAGTTGGTACATTATGAATCGTTCCGTTCCTCACCATGTGTTGCACACGGGCCAGACTAGTGTTTGTTAAACATATTTCTTAAAAGTTGTTGTAAAAACATAAAATTTTTTGAAGATTCAATATATATTTTTGAACTTTATATTGTCTTTTAATTGTGTTTTCTAACAAAATTCCCTTTCAGGTATAATTTTAAGAAAGTGTGGTACATCCAGTGTTAGGTTTATAGTGTTACGACGTCCAATAGATACCATTAGAGCAGCAGTTAAGCAAAAATGAACAGTAAGTATAAATTTTCATAATATTCTCCGTCTGAAACAGTCATCTTGAACCCTAATTTTTGTGAACGCTGACATTCACTTTTGAAATATATTAAAAGTCTTTCAGACTCCAAAAGATGAATCGTTCACAATAGCATGTACCATAACGAATAGCCTCAATTTGTTTCGATCTTTTTGGACCTACATATACCGAGATATACTCATCTATATTTAGAAAGAACGACCAAAATGGGTGATTTTTCACAAAATGGCCGGTAACTTGCATAACGGCGGTTGCTAGAGGTAGAAAATATCCATTTCGTATAGCATTCGATGTAAATAACACGTTTTTAAAAAAATTTACTCTGGAAACAGTTCCTTATTCACTAAAATTTGCTTGTCTGACTCCACCTGAGTGGGGGTTGAAATTATTTTTTCCATCATAATACGCAACACTTGAATAAATGTCTTTTCATTAAGTCTGCCTAATGCTTACTCCTCAGATAGAATAGAATGGCAGAAAAATATGTTAGACTCTTAGTCTATTGTACATTGTGTTTACTTTTAAGTTGCCTTAAGTTTTAATATATTTTTTTACTTATTTCCTTTTTTGTAAATTTATAGATTATAAATAAAATGAGTATTAAAAATACATATCTTGTGTAGTTACTGTGCCTTTCATACGTCATACATACGACGTTAAGTATATTACTAGTTTTTACTATTACAAATCGATAATAATAAAAATGGGGTCCAAACATGATTTTTTTTTTGTGAGTTATACTTTCAAAAACTTCACAACTATGATTAATATCAATTTGTTACTATTATATTATTGATGATTAATAATTTGAATAATTTTTATCTGATATTAGTACTTATTAATACAAGTAGGTACACTTGAAGTAATTTAAAATATGTAAATCACTGAGTACTGCTAAAAGTAAACGTACTTGCAATACTTGAAAGTACTGCAAGTATTTATAAAATTCTCTAAGTATTTAACATACTGAAAATACTTGAAGAGTACTTTACTTAATACTGCTACTGCAGCAAATGTTTAACTTTAAGTAGGTACATTACTCAATACTTCAAGTACTTTTAAAAAATACTGGTACTTAATACTGCAAGAAAAACAAAAATTGTTTGATACTGCTTACTGGTTACTGCCAGTACTTGAGCACTGATTACTGATCACCACAGCTCTGTATACTTTTATATAAACTAACAACACATTTCACTTATACTTAGTCAATGACATTTTTTACAGAACGTAAAAATTTTATTTGTAGGGAACTAGACAAAACTTAATATTATAGAAAATATCACCGTCCAGCAAAAACCAACGGGGAGGTGTGAGTAGTTTTTGCCAAAAGATGAGAAGTAGCCGAGTAAAAACGATATAAAATTGTGTAAAATTTTTTTTTGAGGTATAACCAGATGGTTCATGACATCATTAAATAGGTCACTGGATATCCGAGAAAGCCATTTACAACTTTTTTTAATGGTATTGATTTTTTAAAAATTGAAAAATGTGTAAAATTTGTGAAAATTAAAGAAACGTACTTTTTATTACTCACTTCGCCATATCTTCGAAACCGTATGACATATTTAACGAACTTTTTTTAGTTTGAAAGTAGACACATGCGCAGGCGACAGCCTAAAAATTATGTAAAAACTTTTTCTTTTTATTAGAAAAATAAGACAATCTGATAGTTTCGTTTACCTGCTATTGACTTTTTCAAGAATCGAAAAACTTTTTTATTTAAAAAAAATTTGTCACGGTTTCTGCATATGAATTAAAGAAAAAATATTGAAAAATTTTTAAAATATAAATCAACCTTCTGTGGCAAATAGTTTTGTACTTATCGTCATTTAAAATTATTAATATTCGCGCGCGCGATGTGCTTGTCGGAGACGCTATCAAATATCGCACCGTGCCGCGCTTTTAGTGTGTTTGGAAGGCATTCTTGGCTTTGCTAAATTTAGGTCCACTAAGAATTAATGACTATATTATTATAGAGAATTTTCCTGTTTTTGTTTAAGATAGGTAATTTCATATTTTAGTAGAATGTGCAGAGAAATAAGACGATAAATAATTTAATTTTTTTTTTTTTTTGAGGTATGGAAATCATAGAAATGTCTCTCTTTTTTTGGCAGCCTTATTATTTTTTCGTGTATGTTCATACCGCTGCCTGAAGAAGAAATGTTACGATAAAAGAAGCAAAGGCCGTATTAAAACAATAATTAAGTGTAAATCAATATAATTTTGAAATAAATTTTATTTTGATTTGATAGCGTTCGTTAAAAGATCTATATATCTAGTAGTAACGTAACAAGTGCAATAAAAATTACCGGTAATTTTTGGGAAATTTGCTTGAATGCCTTTTTAGTTTAAAATGCATGAGCATTTCCTGAATCGAAGATATAAAAGACCAACTTTCCTAAATAAGTCATTTTTGACGTAACCAATAATCATGCACTATAGTGGAATTATCCCAAGGTTTGTAAAGTAAGATAGGTAGCATGGTAACTTTCGACCAATCAGAGATCACTATTTAAAATGCGGGAACGCGTCACTCTGCCTACTCATTCGAATTTCTGGCATTCAAACCATTAGTATAGAAGTATAATTAGTTATGAATTTTAATTCCGTATTTTGTATTTTTTAATGTACAAGCACAAATTAATAAATTGACTTTTTTGATTAATGATTATTAACATCGATAACTTTTTCCTTGGAATTTAAAATTGACATTACTATATATCAAATTTATAACTAATTAATGTATGCAGTTAAAGAAGTACATTATATATCAAGGGACTGAAGCAGGTTCTTTTAATCTTGTGTGCAATTTCTTGCCCGAGACTTCAGTCTCGATTTCATTGCTTTATATAATTCTTAGCGAATTTAATAAGTTATAAGATAAATTAAGAAACATACATGATACTAATTTTCGCCCTAACGAAAAGAGTCACATAGAAAAGTTTCTTATTTTATGACGTACTGAGTAGAAATTTTTCCCCAGGCCAACCTTTACAATTATGTGGTATTAAGAAATTTTAATGCAAATTTTTTATTAGAATTAGATGTGAATACAATAATTTATTAATAAAATTTAACAAGAGGACCATTAAATTTTATCATGTCATATTGGACACAGCAATTAATAAGAAAAAATCACTCATTGGTTTTTTCTAATATTTCTTTGTATCATATGAAAATAAATTTTATTTCCTGTATTAAGTAATTTATTTCTAAAAATATTACAATACATTATTTATATATACATATTTACTACTATTTTTACAACTAAACTTTTATATTAGATAAGTATTTACACAACAAAATGCAAAATATACACATACCTATATTTTTACATGTACTATTGCAACCGAATTAAAGTAATCGATTTTTTATCTAGTATGTTTTTCAAAAAAGTCTGTTGTAAATAGGGCTTCTTACGTCAGTTATGTCAATTAAATTATTTTGATAACAAATCATTTGTGGGGTGGATTTTAGTTCTTTATCAGTGTTATATACGGGGTTTTAGGACAAAGAAACACTGATGAGGTTGGAGGCTTTTTAATGATGACACTATTTGTACATTCATCAAAGACTATTTTAACACAACATAATGTGAAGATCAGATTCCTCAGGTTAAAACGTAACGGGACCTTCTCGCTTCATCGCTTGCCCATCGACTGCCGGAATTTCCTGTAGCTTTCCGGTCATGCGCCATACATCACAATCAGTTAACAATTTTTTTTATTTTTTTTGATAATTTTCTTTGTAAGGGTTCAGAGGATTTTCTTTTCCTTATATTTGCGTCTTTCTTCATTCCTTCGCTCTTCTGATTTAGAAACTTAATTCTAATAAACACCTTCAATCGACAAAATGACTTGATTAAATCCACAGGTACTTCGATATTCTTGACTTTTCGTGCAACGTAATGTGTTGTACGTTTCACAATATTTTTTCTTTCATTAAACGTGTCCTTGTGGAAGCGGTTAAAATTTTTTTCCATTTTTTGGACTTGACTAGTCCACTCCATAGATGGCTGCATTAAACCTCCAAATGAAAGACTCTGCAACCAGGATGGCATACTGTAGGAATGCAAATTTTATGCTTCCTGCGTTTTGTATGAATACTGACCAAGATGAGGATAATCTTTATGGTGTTTTTTAGCCATGTATCCTGCTATATAAATTAATCCGTCTTTCTCAGAGGTTGTGGTGTCAGACATTTGTGATGAAGTGCTACTAAAACTATCACTACCATCTCCGATATCTTCCAATAATAATTGTGGTTGTTCTTCAATTACTAAATTAAAAATTTTTGCCTGTTTTAAAGCTCCCGCCACTAGGTATTCCTCTTTTTCACATTCTCTAGGCATTGTGACATTACTGTGTATTTGAACAATACCTGGGTTTTTTCCTAATAATATCATCCTAATTCTGTAGAGCGCATTTAAAGGTGATGGATGATCATGAAGGCCCCCTCTAGTCCTCAACTAAAAATTCAGAAGATTATTTTACTTTTACTACATGTATGTGTTATCAACTTACCTGAGAAAAAAAGTTTTCCAGACAATCTTGGTTCAGTCGATGTGTTAGTAAATATGTTATTTTTAGTTCTTCTTTAAGGAGTTTAAATAAATTTATAAGAGAAGTAATGGAAATTATTACACCTTTTTGAAAAATTCGTAGAGACTTCTTTCCTACACATAACATGTTTTCTATTGTGGTTTTCATTTCATCCAGAACTTGGTCTTGGTATTCTAAATGAAGACCATATGGTTTTTTTGTAGGAATAGTTGCTGAGGGTGTGTAGCTATTCATAATATCGAACCAATCATTGACTAATTGGAAGAAATTACCAACATCTTTTGATAATTTTTTATTTTCGCCAGGCAAATACTGTTTTAATGAAGTAGCAGTAGTGTTAGACAATAGCTGTGCAGCAAGCTTCACATTTTGTCTCTGAGTTTTTTCACAATTTAAATGTAAATCAGACAATTTATGACATGAACTAATTTCCCCTTGAGTACTTTTGATTAAAGACGTTACTGGATCTTTATTAATGAATGTACCATTATTTAAAATAAAACCAGTATCAACAAACCAGTTTCTAATAAGTTTAAGAAGATGTGGTGCATCGGCAAAAAAAAATATTGGGCTTCCTGTTACAGGATGGATTGTAGAGGTATTTGAAATGCTAATATTTAGTTCTTTCCAAAGGCCTTGATTTCCACCACCACAATCAGACACACATGCCACTACATTATAATTAATTTCATGTACTCGAGTTATGACATTTTCAAGTAACTCCTTTGTTATTTTCTGGTCAAAAGCTATGTATACAGGTTGTTTCCAATTATCAAAAAGTCCTCTGGCCATTATAACCTGCATATATGAATTTGGACCAACGATTTCATCAGCCTTTTGGTCATACTCATATAAAGACGATATCTTTATTTCATCGAAAGATAAAATGGTAGTCCTCGAACAATTGTTTTTGATTTGCCCTGCCATATTCATAATGCGAAGTACATCTTCAAGAACACCATTTCGAAGATTTATATTTGCAGCCCACTGTTGTAATGTTGCTATGCCTGGTAATGGATATTTTAAAGTTTCTCTTAAATACACATAACTTCGCTTACTAAAGTATCTCAAAGTGAAAGCCCTTGACAATTCTTCTTGCGTCCACCGTGCTTTGGTCTTCTTCTTTAGAGCTATTTCCACTTGGTTTGATGTTAGAAAGTCTTTGAAAGCCATCTTAACCTTATTTTCGAAGTTCAAACCTGCTTCTTTTAGTAGTTTTTCTACTTCACATAATTTTTGTTTTAATATTGTTTCGTTAGCTTCCATTGTTTGAATTTTAATCTTTAAAAGTTCATTTTCTTCCTGTAATTTTTGAAGTTCTTGTTTTAAGTTATCTTCTACCAATTTATTATGTGATGTTGAAATATCGCGAAGAACTTCATAATCCGTTGCTACATTTGCAGGAACGTTCTCCATTTCTGCTGGAGTTATGGTATGGGGTTTATCAAGATGACTACGGCTGAATATCAATTTTTCTATCATTTCCTTTCTTTCTTTTTCCTGGATTCTCTTGGTTCTCTCAGTTATCTTAGGTGCAACATTTTCTAGTCCAGAAAGCAGATACAATGAAGGTATTGCTGAAAATAAAAAATAGTATAAATTTCTCAATTATTCTAATCATTATCATAAACATTAGAAATTGAAATACAGGTTAATTTTATTTTAAACATCGCAAAATATAAATTTAGGTCATTAAAATTTTCATTCAAGAGAAAAAAAAATTAACTTTAAAAAGTACATTGGTACTGATAATAATAATCAACACAAAAATGTACCTATCATAAAGCTGAAAGTCTAGGAAATTGAAAAAGTAAATTATAACTTATTAGATACTGTATGATATAACGATATCAGCGAGGAAGTAGAAACGTGTTCATCAATATATTACTTACCATTTTTTTTTAACTTCTTAGGATGAGTACCCATTAATTTGGCTTTCATGGCATCTTCATAGTCTTCGATCGTAAAATGCTTACTGCAAACTCTCTTATTTTTAACGAAAAATTTGTTTTTTCTGTGACATTTTCTAATCCATTGCTTCTTTATTAGAGGGTCTTTAGGGAAGGAAAAAAACATCAACATCTCACCACTCTCTTTTGCCTTTTTTGAGTTGTTCTTGCAAACAGCTACACTACAAACCTTTCCTCCAGCCATCTAATAATTGTATGTAACATTGTTATTTGTTATTATTATGAACGGAAAATAATAAAAACTGTTTACCTTAAAATTATTTCTGTAAATACACAGGTTACAAACTTCTATATACTATGAGTCTATTCTCTTTAACAGTAATTGTCAATTAGATTATACACTAAATAACTATAACTGCACGATTATAAACACAAAAACAACAAATATTTCGAAATAACTCAACAAATAAGCGCAACGTCTCAAAAAATGCATACGTACAATTAAGTTTTATCAGGCACGATGACGCGCAAGATGGCTGCCTTTATCGTAACCCCTCCATTCCGTTCAAGTTACCATGCTACCTATCTTACTTTTTACAAACCTTGGAATTATCCGATAATCGCATTCCTGCATGATTATCACGTAATCTTGCTCTCATTGGTTTAAATCAACAATTAAAACTTGTCATTTCATTGTTGAAATCTTTACTTTGACAGATAAATGAAAATCTCAAAGAAAGGAATTGTGAGAAAAATTATGAAATTAAATAAAAAGCTGTTAAAAACTTACCGGTTTGAATAGAAGTTAACGTCTGCCTTTTTCTCACTCCAGACGAATTGCAAATTAAACACATTCTTCGTATATCAAAAACAGTGTCACTATTTCTTGTTTTAGAACAAGATCGAATATTTTCATTTATATTGTTATTAATTTGACAAGCAGAGGACATATTTTGTCCACTAGTATATGATTTCTTACAAGCTACGTGATATTTCACTTTAAAAGAATCGTTTAAAATAAATAGATAACAAAATTATTTTTTTGTCTTATTTAGCTGCGAATTCTACTAAAATATGAAATTACTACTTACCTATCTTTAAAAATCGCAAAATTCTCTAGTCATTTTTTAAATTCTTAGTGGACCTAAACCTAGCAAACTCAAGAATGCCTTCGGAACACATTGAGAGCGCGGTCCGATGCGATATTTAATGGCGTCTCCGACAAGCACATCGCGCGCGCGAATATTAATAATTTTAAATGACAATAAGTACAAAACTATTTGCTACAGAAGGTTGATTTATGTTTTTAAAACTCCTCCAATATTTTTTCTTTAATTCATACGCAGATACCATGGCAAAATTTCTTTAAATAAAAAAAAAATTCAATTCATGAAAAAGTCATTACCAGGTATATGAAACTATCAGATTGTCTTTTATTTTTCTAATAAAAAAAAGTTTTTATGTAAGTTTTAGGCTATCACCTGCGCTTATGTGTCTGCTTTCAAACTAAAATAAATTCATTAAAATATGTCATACGGTTTCGAAGATATGGCGAAGTGAGTAACAAAAAGTACGTTTTTTTAATTTTCACAAATTTTATATATTTCTTGATTTTAAAAAAATCGGTGCCGTTAAAAAAGTTGCAAATGCCCTTTCTGATGTCCAGTGACCTATCTAATGATGTCATAAAGGTTTCATTTGGTTATACCTCAAAAAAAAATGTCAAGAAGGAAGCGTCTCTCTTGACTTCTTACTGCGCTAAATGGGAAAGGTTTATAATGCTTAGTAAGGTAGGACGTTAGAATAAACTTAACAAACCTGGTAACAGTGACAACATCAAAGCATAAGTCTTGTTAAAAATGATAAAAATAGTATAAAACTTATTTTTTTCTTGTTAAAAACGATAAATATAAAATAAAACATAATTATCATTAAAACGCCGTTGTATTTAAAACAAAACAGAATAAGTTGTTATTTTTCCTCAATTAAAATAAAACTGCTATTAAAGAAAGTTTAAATAATAATAAATGAAATTCTCATAGTTTCGAAATTTGTTCTTAACATGGTAAGGGAGTCATCAGTAAGCACACTGCTAGAATCATTCCCTACCTGAATAACAATAAGCTCTACGGGCGCCAAAATGGGATACTCTTTTTCTTCGCATATAGCGTGATTCACGTATTTTTTCTATATGTCGTTTTTTCCTGAATCTCTTTGTCAAAAATTATGTTCGTTGACAGTTTTTAATAAGTTTTTTTTACTGGAATTTTTTTTTGAATATTTATATTTTTAGATATCATAAACTTTATTACATCGCCTTTTATCCTATTATTATTTGGTAATTTATTTAATTGTCGCGGATGATAAGAAGCGTTATCCATAACGTTAACTGAATTTGGGGGAATATTGTTTATAGTCGAGTACACCTGGGCACTCAAAAAACGCAACCAAAACTTTACGACCTTATTAAAATACTATTACTCTTTGTGCTATATCGACAGTAAATTAACTCGCTTACTGCTGTTTTTAATGTGCGTCGGCTTGTTTGATGACACCATGACGCATCGCCCAACGGTGATAATAATGAGGTCGTAAAGTATTCGTTGCGTTTTTTGAGTGCTTGCCCAGCAAAGGTGTACTCGACTATAATAGCTGTCAGCGAACCATTTTTCAAACAAATCCGCGGTCATATCTTCTTGATAGTCAGCAGAACACTGTTTTATACTTTTGGCTGACAAGAGCAGTGTGTTAGGTAGTAATTAACAGTATCATGCGTATCAAACCACGTCTCGTCAAGATACAGAAAAGAAGAGATATACAGAGAGTAAAAAGGAAAGAAATAATTATAAAGATAGAGAAATAAAAAAGATGATTAAGAAATATGATATAAATATACAGATAGCGGCAGCCAAGTATATACGAATTTATGGTTATCTAGATATTTCATATTCACAGGTGCTAAACAGATTGAATGCACAATGAAACGAAGGAATATGAATGGTGGGGACTCGTGTTAAATACGGCTGAAGTTTATCGCATGCTATATGAAGTTATT